>CM031871.1:903112-981424 GCA_018697195.1 Certhia americana
CCAACCTGGGCGCCCTCAACATGGACCTGACGGAATTCCAGACCAACCTGGGCGCCCTCAACATGGACCTGACGGAATTCCAGACCAATCTGGTGCCCTACCCGCGCATCCACTTCCCCCTGGTGACCTATGCCCCCATCATCTCCTCTGATAGAGCACACCACGAGCAGCTCTCAGTGGCCGAGATCACCAACACCTGCTTCGAGCCCAACAGCCAGATGGTGAAGTGTGACCCAAGGCACAGCAAGTACATGGCCTGCTGCATACTCTACCGGGGCGATGTCGTCCCCAAAGATATCAACGTAGCCATTGCTGCCATCACGACCAAGAGAACCATCCAGTTTGTCGACTGGTGTCCAACAGGCTTCAAGGTGGGTAGGGCTGCCATGAGCTTCTCTTTAGTGCTTAAAGGGCAGGTTCAATCTAGTAGAAAACTTGTATTCAGTTCTATCTTATCTATTTCTGCTATTTCCCCCTGAACATGGGGGAATATGGATATTTCCCAATGAATGTAAGAAGAATACATTTATATAAAGTGTGCCTTTTCTCCTTTGGACATCCCATTTTCACAGGCTCTTACATATTTAAATAAGTGGAAATTTGAAGTGTGTATGGGTTAAAATTGAAAAAAGTTTTAATTTCAGATCTGACCTTTGGAACAGCCAATGAGCGTTGCCTCTGAGGCACAATCTAATGTTGAGGAAATACCAAAACTGATAAAATTAATAAAGGAAATGCTGATATTAGGGAATCCCTTAGTTAAGCTAGAAATATTATACAGCCTCTCTCTGCTGGCTACACAGTGGTGTTGGGAAACATATTTTCAATGATAATACAGATATTAACAGAGGAAAAATATTTCTTATAGGAGCAGCTCCTTTAACAATGAAAACTTTCAACTGGGTAACTTACATAAAAAGTAACATTTTGTATTACTTTCTACAGAGTATCTTGGTGAAACTATGTTCAGTATTGAGTAGCTGTTAAGAAAAATACAAACTCATCAGTACACATTAAGCAGTAGAACAGTATAGATATTAAAATGAGTGTGTATCATGCTCTTTGACATTTGTAACAGCATTTGCTATGTGGCACCACTCTACCCCAGTGTCGGCAACTTTACTCACATTTCTTCAGCTGACTGCCTCCTGCTGTTTTACAGCCATCTATCACATTCCCATTTCCAGGTTGTTATCAACTACCAGCCTCCTACAGTCGTTCCTGGTGGAGACATAGCCCAAGTTCAGTGGGCAGTCTGCATGCTGAGCAACACCACGGCCATCGCTGAGGCTTGGGCAAGGCTTGACCACAAGTTTGACCTGATGTATGCCAAGAGAGCTTTTGTGCACTGGTATGTAGGTGAAGGCATGGAGGAGTGAGAGTTTGCAGAGGCCCGACAGGACCTGGCTGCCCTGGAAAAGGACTATAAAGAAGTGGGAACTGACTCATTTGAAGAAGAGAATGATGGGGAGTAATTTTAAAATACATTTTGTTCCTGGTGAGCACATAACTGTCTGTGTATCACTGTATTGCATGTGTCAACAATTAGGTGAGCTTTTCTGTATGTTGTAAAACATAAATTTAGGAGAGGTCATATAGTGACATTTTTTATTCTATAAATGGCAGGCAAATTATCCTGTAAGATATCATCAGCTGTAGTAATGCCCCACCACTCCCAGTAATGTAAAAAGACTTGCTCTCCTTTGCACACTTAATTTGAGCCTCTTTAAGCTCTAATGTACATGATAAACTCACTACATTTCATGTAGGTCATACCAAAAAGCTGCAGAACCCTGCTCCTGTGTAAGAGCAACAGAGCCAACAGGGACTACAGACATCTGCCAAAGCCAGGATTCTGTGGAATCCCCAATCAGCTGCGGGCACTCTCCGTGATATTTGAAAAGTCATGGCGATCAGGTGAAGTCCCAGGAGACTGGAAAAATGTAAACATTGTCCCCATTATTAAAAAGGGTAGAAAGGAGTGTCCTGGTGACCACCAATCTGTTGTCCTCACCTCTGTGCCTGGGAAGATGGTGGAAGAAGTCCTCCTAGAAGCTATGATAAGGCTTATGGAGGGCAGATTTAATTGGATGCTCATAGATACATTAATTGGGCACTTATGCATGAAGTACCTAGGCGCTCATGCATAAATTAATTGGAAATTTATTAACACCTTTGTGCAACAAATCAGATATTGTCTTGCTTTTTGATTAGGTTCTCCTACATGCATTTGTGATCCTTCTTGCTCATTTCAGAATCTGGATTTTTTATGATGCTAATACAGAATTCCTTTCAAGAAGGACCTGCCCATAAAAACTAAGGTGATTCTCAGAAATACCCAAGTTGCCTTTCTTTCAAGACTGTAAACTTTCAGACTTAAAAAACTTTCCAGGACTGATTCTGCCAGATTTTCTCTCAAAAAGTAAGACAATATCTCTCCTTTGTTACACAGTTGTGTTCATAAGTTCCCAGATAATTAATGCATGAGCATTAATTACCTCACATCTCCCATCCTTTCCCTTATATTTCTCATGCTTTTCCTACCTCATGTTTCCTGCCCTTTTTCACCTCATGTTTCCCACCATTTTCCACCTCAGTTTCCCACCATTTTTTCTCTCTTTTTCTGCCCTTTCTGCCTCTGTTTAAATACTTCAAATGTTGGATAATGGGGGATTTGCCCTCAATCAAACCTTAAATAATGGAAAAGGCAAGTTTTCCTTTAATTGATACCCTTGAAATCATGGGTAAAGGGGAATCACCTCCAATTTACACACATACAATAATGAAAAAGGAGGTTTTCCCCTCAATTTAAACCCATCTTTTTTTCTGAGAGAGACTGGGATGGGACTGAGGACACTTGGGAAGGACTGCAGGCATTAGGATGGGACTGGAAGGATGAAATAAAAAATAAAAAGCATCTTCCCTTTGCCCCCACGTGCTGTCTCACCTGCTCAGGTGCACTGCTCCCTTCTCCTGCACTGTCCTGTGGCACAGGGATTGTCCCTTTGCACATTCTGAGCAACGCCCTGGGAGCACCCAGGTGTTCCTCCTGCTCCTACAAATGCTGTCACTGCTGTCCTTTGAGAGATTCCTGGAGATCGCCCACTCCAGCAGGTACAGACACACCCCCTGAAAGCAGCCCTTAGCAAGGCCCACCCCTCCTCATCCTCACTGAGCACACCTGGGACTGCCCCGCCCCTCCTCATCCTCACTGACCACTCCTGGGGCTGCCTTGGACACCGATTTACGCAGGAATTTCACTAAGTTTCACTCCGAGTCTCACTCAACAAGCCAAGCAAACCTTGCTGCTTTTCACATTGAACCTGAATGACGCTGAGTAAAATGAAGGAAAATAGAATCCATGGGGATTACAGCGGGCACGACTGGGCTGGGATGTGGCATCGGGGAAAACCCGGACTGGATTTCCCGGAATACGGAACGAGGGAAAACCCAGACTGGATTTTCCTGGAATACGGAATGGGGAAAAACCCGGACTGCGGGTTTTTTCTTCAGGAACACGGAATGAGAGGAAACCGATGGGGTTTGATCCCAGTCTTTTGTACAGAGGTGTACAGCAGAAACCATGTTCCTATACCAAGAGAACCATGTTCCTTAACCAAGAAATCCAAATTGCTCCAGCAGTGCATGCTGCCCAAACACTCAAACACTTGCCCATCGCTGGAACTTCCTAGGTGCTGTAAGACTGTTGGTGCTCATGGCTTGAACAATCGCTGGGTGCTTCTCCAGTGATGCATGGAGGGGTCTTCCAGGTGCAGGAGGCTGTGCACACCTGAGGCTTCAGGCTAAGTTTCCACATGAAGGAAGAGACTGAAAAGAGGCGAATCCTGAAAGGGATAAGTCCTTGTCATGCCTCCCTTACAATATATTTCAGCTGTGAAAACTCCTCTCCTAAGTACTGGGACATTCATATCTCGGATGGGGCAATTCATCTTGACTGATGGGGCATAACACTGGGTGTGGATTTCTTAACTTCCCGAAGGCCTTTTAGATCTCATGCTGACCATCAACGTTATGATTTATTTTATTTGCAAGGACACTCAGTAATCAGGAGCTATGCTCTTGAAGCAGTCAGTGCACTTTTTGGAGCTATTTGGAGATTAGAACTGCTGTGGCAATTATCAGGAGCTAGTGGCTTTTGTCCAAGGGATACTACATCATGATGCTTAGCAGGCAGTGTCTTTGGACCCGCAAACACTTCAACTTTCAGTGTGAGCTATCCCTTCATCTGAGCCCATTTTCTGGGCTCAGAGTTCTGCCTGCTACCTGCTTTGGCAGTGATGTGTCATGACTGAGTTCTGCAGCCAGAGCTTAAAATATTCTTAAAATACTTAATACTCCTCCCAACTGAGCACCCTGGCTCTCACAGGGGTCATTACCAAAAGCTGTTTCTGCTGCACAATGCTTCACTAACTTCCACCTGGCAGATCTAGTTCCTGTTTAACCTCCAGTGTCTTTTTCGCACTTTGCTCAGGTGGTTTCATTCTCTCTAGGCAGTTTATGGGTTAGCGATTCTCCTCTCTCGCTTCCTCCCTTCTATCGGGCAGTTGCCACGCAAGTCAGTAATAGGAATGGAACATCACTAAATTTAAACTATTGCTGAGAGCCTCTGCCACAGCCAAGACGCTGAGTCATCTGTGCCCTTCTGCTCAGAAGTCCCTACAGCTATCCACATCGCCCCCACAACGATCCAGGACAGTTTTCACTGTCCCTGCTGCCTCGACTGAAGACCTCGGACTGCTAAGAAATGAAGAGTTGTGCTGCCTTCGACAGAGCCTTGCAGCGTGAGCAGGTTCCCTATTACTTGCCCAGAGGGTTTGCCACTGGGACCTCTCCACAAGGACAGCTCTGATGGGCTCCAGACAGCCCCTCTGAAAGCCTGTGCTGTCTCCTTCCCATAGCTCAGCGAAGCTTGGTGGGGGCTGCACAGAGGTACCTGACACAGGGCTGGGACTGCCTGCTGTCCTCACCTCTGCTGGCAGATGAGCTGTGCGCGGACAGTTTAGCCTCATAATGCTTCCCCCAGAAAGCACACGCGAAGTAATCTGTGTTAAGGCACAAAGTACCGGCAATGAAAACCCCTTGGCCCCTTTCTCTCAGTCCCCTGTTCCGGGAGGCGCCGCAGGGCGGCTCCGAGTTTCACTTTCCGTGGCTGCTCCCGGCAGAGCGGGAAATGAAAACTGCGCGGCGGGGCGGGCGCTGCCTCTGCCTGACGTGCCGGGGCCGCCCCGCTCCGCCCCGCTCCGGCCCTGGCTCTCCCGGCCCCCGCTGCACTCCCGATCCCCGGGATGAGCGGCTCCGGGCAGACGGGGTGTGCCATTCCCCGCTGCCCCTTGTCAGCAAGTTCGCTGTGAGCGTGAGGTCCAGCTCGGAGCGCTGCTGGTTCTGTGGGAATTGGTAAGAACCCTTTTTACTGGTTTGTGAGATTGGATGCCGGAGGCGCGGTGTGTCAGGAGGGAAAGAAATAGAGAGGGAAGAACTAAAGGAGAGTAGTTTGGCAGCTAAGTGGGAAGTCTCCTTTCAGTCGCATCCCAGAGAATTGCGGAGGTGATGCGCTCTTTGGTGCTTCCTTCTCCTCAAGGATGGGTCATCCCACTGAGTCTCTGCTGGAGCCGTTCGAGCGCCTCAGGGGAAGCACAGAAACATAGCATAGTTTGGGTTGGAAGGGAGCTAGAAGTTCCAACCCCCGTGCTGAGGGCAGGGACACCTGCTGCTAGAATAGATTGCTTCAATCTGGCCTACCCACCTGCAGCCCACAACCTGCCTTAGCATCATCTGCACCCTAAGATTCCCATGAAGGAAAAGGAACTAACAGGGAGGGGGCGACAAGTGCCAGAGGTGGGAGCCCTCCTCGGGCACACGGGTACTGGGAAATGAAGGGACTATTCAGGGTTTGTGATGAGAAGCTGGTGTCTTGGGAGGCCAGGGATAAAGGGAGGACACTGGGCTGGCTGAGGGAGAGGAGTGTGAGGGTAGTTTGTTAAGGGGTGGAGGGTGTGAGGAGGGTATCACTGCTCCCTGTTCTCTGCCCAGTGCTGGTGCCAGCCACGTGCGCTGAGGTACTAAGTCCTACCCCTGACTTGCAAAGGAAACTGAGAAGCAACGCTGCTTCTCCAGTGAGAGAGGAGAAACGGGGGGCAGAAAGAGAGCCTGCTGCTCAGTTCTTTTGCTCACTCACCAGTTGTTTTATGTCCTTGTGCAGGGAAAAGGAGGTCAAGCGTAAGTCTTAGGAAGGCTGTATTTCTGATGGTCGAAATGAGGTGGTTCCAAGAGTTGGGAAGTTCCATTTGTGTCCCTGCTTCCGCAACAGCATCCCTGATAGTGGTGACTGGAAGAAAATTTCATAGAACCGGAGACACAAATCCTCCTGTACCCCCCGCACCTTCCTGCCCTAAGATCACTAAGATCTTAATACATTTTCCTCAAGTTGCTTAAAACCATTCAGCCCTGTGCTTGCTCTTTAATCCCACTTAGTCCTCCCCTTCCTGTCTAAACCTGTGTCTTGCAGGTTTGCTTTATGCCCAGTACATCTCTAGCTGTTGTTTAGCTACCTCTGTGCTACCTGCCCCTCTCCTTTCTGTCTGTTTTAACATTCCCACTGCCTGTGAGCATCCCTTCTGGCTAATTCTACACCAGCTAAACCCACCAGCCTGAGACAGGCTCCCACTTCAGCTCAGCTTTGGAAAAATGTTAAATCATCTCTAGGAAAACAGGCAGTCTCTGTTCATGGTCTGTTTTGGCAAGGGAGAAATCAGAAAAAAATTATCTTTTCCTGTGTAGCTGTTCTAATCACTGAGTTTGGGTATAAAAAGTAATGTTCTTGAATATTTCAGAGCCCAAAAAATACCTTCTCAACAATTCAACAATATTTTATGATTCTTAGTGTGTCACACTTAGAGATCTAAAGTAATTTTCAAAAGTAAACAACCAAAAGTACAGTTGGAAATAAGTATCCTTAAGTTTAAAGACAATAACTGGGGGAAAAATCCATTTCTAGCTTCTCTGCCTGAATCTTCAGTAGCTTTGATATTTGACACTATTACGCATAGTTAACCCAAAACCATGCTTTTAAGGCAAAGATATTCTTTTTTTAGTGAAAGCCAGAACCAGGGTTTTCTTATTTTTCTTTCTTATTAGCTTTTTTTCATTCTTTCAGTGCTTGGCCTTAGGTTGATTTTATGTGCTGTTTAATATTTGTAGAGCAATAATTTCTGAGCGTTTTATTGGGGTCTCCACCCCACCCCCCTTTGCTATCTATATCTGTTTTTTTCTGATTATGTCTCCTTGTTGGCAGTGGGCTTTTAGAAAGTTTCGGTTTTGTGTAGTTGCATTTGAACTTTTATCAGATTGTTTTGTTTGTGTATTTTTTTACGTTTTGTTATGCAGAATCACAGGAGACTCACAGTCAGAGCAATGGTCTATTGAATACTCCCTTAAATATCAAGGCATTATATGGGTCTCTTGCATACACAGTTACTTTGCCTTGATCACTTGAAGGAACAGAAAAATAAACTTATATACTGGTGCTTAAATGTCTTTCAAAATTACAGTCCAAAGTGCAACAGTAGTGCTGTGACTCAGGTGCTTAAAACTGATGTGGGGAGCCTGGTACAGAAACTAAACGTGCTTACCTGGTCAGAAGAGAAGGTGAAACTTGACCTTTTCAATACGCGGGCTAATTTTTTTTGATAAAAGATTGCTTTCTCTAAACAGAGGAGTTTTGCAGCATCTGCTTTTGGGCAGTTTTAATCATCTTATTTACCAAATTTTTCCAAACAGGGATACGTGGAATTCCTTGGCTATACGGAGCTGCTTCTGTGAAATTGAAGGCTCATTTATTTATTTAGCCACAAGAGGAAGACAGGATGAAATATTGTTGTCAGACTCCATTTCTGTTCCCTTAGGAATAGCCTGCATGCCTCAACACCCATGTTAATTCAAATATCCCACATGCTGTTGCAGTAATCTTACTGATTTTATTGATATTCCAGGCCAGGCTGGATGGGGCCCTGAGCAACCTGATCTAGTGGGTGGTATTCCTGCCTGTGGCAGGGGGTTGAAACTAGATAATCTTTAAGGTTCCTTTCCAACCCAAACCATTCAATGACTTTGCTTTCACCTTTTTCATAATGAAAATGTCTCTGCAGTCCTTCTGTCTTTGAACAATATTGTTGATGGGACAAAGTTGTGGACATCAAGAAAGAAGCAAGAAAGCAGAGGTAGCACTAAGCGAGACCATGGAGGCAGAAATTGAAATACAAAGTAATAAAGAGGAAACCAAAGAGGTGAAGGCCAAAAACCAGAAGCTGACATCAGTCTTTGGTATGGCGGACTTAAAAAATGGTAATAATGTTTTGCTTGTTCTTCACCATCATATTTTCTCATGCCTGCTGCTCTGTTCTCTGTCCATAGGCTTAATTTTCTCCTATTCCTTAGCTCTTCACTGAGGAATATACAGATGATTCTCATTTTGCCTTGCCAAGTAACCATTTTGAGGTTTTTTAGAATGGAATATATGAAGATCTCAAGGCTTTTTACCTATTTAAGTCCTCAAATTGGTCATTGCAGCTAAAAAGGTCTAGTTGCTGGCTCTGTCTCTTTTCAAAGACAGGCAGCATTGCTTGCTTTGCTAAACCATGGACTAGGTCCTGGTTATTCTCCTCATACAGGCAGTCTTTGCCTCCTTTTGTTCTATTTTATGTTTAGGTGTGTTATGAGAGGACTGAAAATAGAGGAACTGTGAGAAATCTGAGCATCATTAGCCAGATTTTCTTGGATTTTTTCTGTCAGTTGCCAAACCAAACCAAATGTTACCTGCTTGAGCAAAAGAAGAATAGATTGAACACTTTGTCAGGTCTGACCAAGATGCTGAGCCTATACATTGAATGACCAAATGTGTACAAAGAAGAGTTTGCCACTTTCAAATAATTTTCACTTTCTTTTCTTGTGCCTATCCCTAGGCCTCACTTCCTCTTTTTCTCCCCTACAGAAGCTATTGGACTGTACAACCTTGGACAGAGCTGCTGTCTGAACTCTCTGCTCCAAGTGTTCCTCATGAATATACGCTTCACAAGGATACTCCGAAGGTACCGCCTGTTTGGACTATCTGAGATATTTCCATTCTTGTACTGTTGCCTCCACTCCCTTTTTTATACGGGATGTACATTTGAAGGCTTGGATCACCAAGGTGCTATTGGGATGCTTTTGGTCCCTCAGCAAGGTCTCTGCCGTGTTGTGCCTGTCATACACAGGCCAAGCCCTGCAAAGGTAGAAGTTGCAGTGTTCAGATTTGTTAGTCGTCTCTGATTCATGTCCTGAACTGAGTCTTTATAGCTTGTATCTCTCTTTTCCCTAGCAGGATATAATTTTATTCCAAGCTTACTCACAGGCTGTTATAATAAAGGATGTGTCACATGTAGTCATATCCACTATTAATTTTGTCACTTGAAGCATGTAAACATAAACATACCCTAATCCCCAGCTGCTGGGTCCTGACTGCTCTGGCTGGCCCCTGATAGAGAAGAGTGTTGTTGCAAATCAGGAATACCTTGCATTATTTTGTTTTGCTTGATTGTTGTCCCTGCATGTTTTGAGTAGGATTTGGGCTTCCATCTCCCTACCGACCACACAAATAACTGGTTTGATTTATTTTCAATTTATTCACTTCACTGCAGATTTAAACATATAAATGGATCATACCTTTTCAGTCCTTTCTTATATGCTCACTACTGAGCAGAGGAGAAAGAAGACAGACATGTGGAAACTATAAGTGTCATAAATGGGCAAAGCTAAATAATGTAGACTGTAGGTTACCATGCTTATTTGAAGAAAGAAAAACCTGTGGGGTACAGTAAATTCAGGGAGAATTAAGAGGGTTTTGTTGGCACATAGTTGAAATACAAGCATTATGACATACGTGCCCATGAAATTTTGAGGGCATGTTGAGAGCAAGGACATCAATGTGTAGGAGGCAATAAAGGTCTGACACTGGCTGTAACTAATATTGTTTCTGGATGCCAGAAAGCACTTGAGGTCCTGCTTGGCTTGACTCTTGTTCATAAAATTTTGGCCTTTTACTTTAGAACTGTCAGCCTGCACTGTGGGATGAGCTAGTGCAGATGACTGCTTTCCCTTCTTCCTTCTTTTGCTGAAAATGTACCCATTCTGGTTCCTCTTGAGCTGCTGTCTCTGCCACTGACCTGTGCTCCTTCAGGTGTGATATCTGATATTTCTCCACTGTACTTCCTAATTACCTAACTGGTATTGCGCCTTCCCCTTTCAGGATCACAGTGCCATCATCTCCTGCACAGAGGAGGAACAATGTCCCATACCAAATGCTTCTGCTGCTGGAGAAGATGCAGTGTGGCAAGTGCAAAGCTGTTGGTCCCAGAGACCTGGCTTGGTGCCTTTCGGAGCACAAAGTGAAATGTAAGCAGCCTTGCCTCGTGCCCTCCTCTGTCTGCATTATCCAACACTTAAAAGCAGCACAGACTCCAACATCTCCTTCAGGAATTCAGAAATGCCAGGAGATAGGTACACAATGACACGGTGCTCTTTGTAGCTGCCTCCCAGCTGAGTGCAATGCTGTGTCTTACTTGTGAAAAGAGGAAAAAAGCCCTGCTGGATATATTTGCTGACATCCAAAGGGTGGGAAGACTATCAGATTGCTAGAAGATTATTCAGCTACGGCCAGGAGGAAAGGGCTATGCAGGGCAGAGAGAACAGTTCATTGTTTGATTTGTCTCGCTGTACTGGCATGATGATAGTGAAACAGCTGCTGTTTCTTACTAGAAGAAAGGGATAGTGTGAAAAAGAGAATGAGTTCACACAGGTCCCTTTCCTGCTCCTTCTTAGAAGGGCAGAGAGAAGAATTTGCAGGCTTTTCCCCAACTGGCCAAAGTTGAAAGAGAGAGGTTTTTAATGCATGAGTGACCACTGACAGTGGAATGCCAAGAGCCAGTCTATGTGTACAAATACACAGGGTATAACCAAATGCCCTTATTTTTGTCATATAAAAGCCCAAACAGGAGAGCACTGAAAGGTGCCCTTTGAGGCACACAAGGATGAAAGAGGAACACAAGATAATCTCAGTATCCCTGTTTCCATCATTTTTCTCCTGACTCTGAGTGACTTTGCATTCAGGCATCTCCCAGTTGAAGAGGTAGGACTCAAGGGGTTTTTACCACCTGGTGTGTGGGACACAGCAATAGACCATCCTGTCATTTTAATCTCAGCCCTCAGGAGCATTTCAGCCTTCATGGGCCATGAGGGGATGGGAGACACAAGTCTGTGGAGTAATAGAAGTGAAAAAGAGAACAGAATCTTCCCTGTATTATTTCTAAGGGGGATTCAAAAGGGAGTCTTTACAAGGGCATGGTAGGACATGTGACATAGAGGTGATAGGACAAGGTTGAATCCGAAAGCTGGTTTAGATTAAATATTGGGAAGAAATTTTCTACTGTGGGAGTGGTGAGAAACTGATGCAGGATGCCCAGAGAAGCTGTGGGTGCTAAGTCCCTGTGTTCAATGCCAGATCAGAAGGTGTTTGCTGGTCTAGTGGAAGGTGTCTTTGCCCATGGTGGGAGGAGTGGAACTAGGTGATGTTTAAGGCTCCTTCCCATCCAAACCATTCTCTGATGCTGTGAAATGCACCCCTCAACTCAGTGAGCCATCTGAGCCCTCCTCTGGTAGGTATTTAGTATCCTTTTGTCTCTGCATCTTATGACAAGGACACAGCTTGCAAACACTCCTGTCTTTTCCTGCTGCCTGCTCTCAGGTCACATGGAGAAATTGCAGCTTGTGCCCAGTCTAAGTTCTGTCTCTGTAGGGAGGAGCAAGGGACAAGAGACTACATCTAAGGGCGGACAATAAATCTCCCTTTGTGGGAGATTTGTGGGAAATCTGTGCTCAGTGCTGATTGAGGTGGTGTTTTCTGTTTGTGCAGTGTTTGTGCAGCATGATGCTGCTCAGCTCTTTCTGACTCTCTGGAACTTGTTAAAGAAGCAGATGAAAAAGCCAGAGCTGGTAAGGATGGTGACTGAAATGATCCTTTACCCCTTATCATGTGTGGTTTCCTCTGCTCCTTGAAGAATCCCATTCACTAGCATTTGTCCTAAGTAAAATTTTTTAAATTATCCTCTCTTTCATTGTATCTTTCAAATGGGACAGAGAATCTTTGTTTCATAATTCAACATTTTGAATCACAGTTAAGTTTTGCTCATCCTACATTCAGGGCATGCAGTCTCCATTCTAATGGGAGAGCTGATTAATAACTATAAGATTGATCTTTTTGCAGCATTATATTTATTTATATTTTTTTCCCCAAAATTCTTGTAAGCATTTATTGGTGTATCTTGACACAGCTTTTTCATTCTTTGAAGTCAGCCATGTGCATTTCATTATAATTAGTCACTGACAGTACATGATGTATATAACAGTTCTTCCCATGGGACTGGGAAAAGTGACTCTTCCCTGACTGTCAGTCACAGTTTTATTAATACAGAAGACAGGCTCCTGCTGTAGTTTCAAGCAAAACAACAGTTCTGCATCAAAGCAGATCTTTAACTCTGATCTTATGGGCTGTGTCTTTCCCCTCTGTTAGGGAATAAGGGGAAGGAGTTGTTTTCCTTTAAACTGTGGGAAGTACCCTGTCCACACAAGATATGTCATTGTCACATCTTGGTTCCAACCTCAAAGCAATAACCTTGCTTGAAATGTGTGACCACATGGGCTTTCCTACCCAGAGGGATACAGCTCAACTGTCTTCTTCATAAACCTTGTTTTGGCCTTTTTTTTTCCCCCCTCCAGGTTGCAGAGCTGAGTGACTTGTACACAATCTGCATACAGGAGCATCTGGCCTGTCAGAAATGCTCTTTTGAAATAAAGAGCAACAGCACCATGTTAACTCTTCCACTCCCAGTGCTGGATGCCAATTCTCACAGGCTGAAGACTCTGGTAAGTTTAGCAGCAGTACTGTTTCCTTAGGAGATGATTCCTCTCTGTTCCTAGTGGATTTTTCAAATGCCAGTGGTCCACTGGACCTTTTTGATTCTCTGACCACTTTGTGCTGTTTCAGCATAAAGGAACTGCTTTGAAAACCTCTAAGGCTTTGAAGTAGGTATAAAAGACATTTATAGATCAATACCTTCTTTGTGGAATATGTGTACTCTTTTTTTTCCCAACTATTGCAATCACAGCAGCAGCTAGGAGAAATTAGGAATCTTTTGTTTCAGGCTGCTAGGCAGTCTTTTGTCTGTTGAATAAAACATGCCTTCTGTAATTTTGCTGTTTGCTTGGACCCTCTGAAATAATGTAGAAATAAAAATCCAGCTTGAAGGAATTCAGTTGAAAGAAGTCTCTGTCTTCTTAGGAGGACTGTCTACAATACTTCTTCCACCCAGAGGAGCTGACTGGACTAAACATGTGTTTCTGTCAACAGTGTGGGAGGAAAACAACTTTTCTGCAGGTAATTGGAGAACTATTTCCACATGCCTCGTACCCAGAACTCCCTTGAGGACTGGGGAGGGTGGGGAAAGGACTCATATCAGTTTAAGAGGAAAGCAACAACTCAGATTTGTCAGCACAGCGAGATATAGGCATCTTTCCTCCTGTTAGGAAGGAAGTCCTGTGGTCTAATGTCTCAGGGAAGTTGATTTGCCTATCCTCACCTTCCTAGAGCTACCAACCTAGGGCTAGGAAATCTCATGTGAAGGGAAGCAGCCCTTGAGACACCCAAGGCTGGCTGCTGATGACACTAAAGCTGAGAAACTTGGCTGTCACAGCTCTGTTATGTGGATGTGCCTTGTGTGCAGATGGGCTACAAAGGTTTGGCATCTGCTGTCCTGTGGAATTGGTAAATATTAACTGGAGCACTGGCTGTTCTCTATTCTACACACACTGGGTAGCAATGGCTGTTTCCACCCTGCCTCCCTCGGTTTTCAATTGTATTATTTATTGCTTGGCAGAGCATGAAGCTCGTCCATCTGCCACAGACTCTGACCTTACACCTAAAGCGCTTCTGCTTTGAAAGATCCTCTCACACGCACAAGCTGAGTCACCCCCTGCCATTCCCACAAGAACTTGATCTCAGGGAAGTCTTGACAGAAAATCAGTGCCAAGCAGATGACAGTGAAAAGGTGAGATACTCCTGTTCAAAAAGGGCAGATTTTCTTCTCCTCTCTGCTCCATTCTCATAAAAATTTAAGAGATCACACCAATACTTGTCTCAGTTCAGAGTGCCTGGTGTCTAAAACTACCTGTGCCTGGTGGTGTCTCACATCCTGTAGTTTTAGCTGGTTCAGTCATTCAACATTCTGTGCTCAGATTAAATCACCAACAGAACCATAAGTGGAACTTCCTGCCTTAAGGACAAAAGCCAGGCTTTGCAGATCTCATCTGTCCAAGACAGGAAACTCTATTCCTGGTATTTCCCATCCAGTATTGTTGGTATTGTTGACCACAGAGTTTGGCATTGCTGGCCACAACAACTTCACCAGGTAGCTGAGATGGATCTGCCCCACTGGATGTGTTTCTCTTTCTGGGAAATAACAAAAGGAAGTGTGGCAACAACAGAACTCACCACTGCAGCCTCGGCTGTGGTGAATCTCTTTGCTTCTCCTTTGCTGTTCTTTTACCTTTTCACTATCCTCTGGTCTCCAGGGAGGCTGCCAGCCCTTAGCTGACAGGTAAAACTCTGAGGGTAAGAGCAAAAAAGGCAGGATACTCAAGGCCTGTCTGATCTTTTTTCCTTACAAAATATATATCTGTGCTGCCCTGGCTGCTGCTTCTCTACAGTCCGTGACAGATCAGAATTGCTGCACTGATGTGTCTTTTTGTGTCTCTTTGCAGGCTACCTGGCAGTATGAGCTTTTTGCTGTCATTGCTCATTCAGGATCAACTAGCTGTGGACATTACTGTGCCTACATTCAGAGCCTCACAGAGCGTAAATGGTATTGCTTCAATGATTCTGAGGTTTGCCAGGTGAGCAAATCAAGCCATGTTTCTTTTGTACCTTCCTGGACACTCCTCCAGGTCTCATCCAGCCTGACTGGCTGCTGACTAAAGAGAACCAGGAGAGGAAACAGGCTGCAGAGCTTTGTCCACCTCTGCTACAGATGCTCTGGTCTGAGGGCAGAGTGACTCTCACTTTTGTACCAAACAAGGCCTCAGGTTTTGTTTTGTGATTTGCAGAAGCGTCCACTTGCTGAATATCCTACTCGATGTACCCTACATCTATTTAATGTCTACATTCAGAACTCTTTTTCCTCACAGAGTAAAAGCAATAAACCAATTTACTGAAAGGTGTTTAGTTCCTGGAAATGCCACTTATACCACTGTTATGAGAACTCCTGGGATGGTATCAGAATGTGTCCATCTTTTCAGAGATTTTACCAGCCGCTTCTTGTGTGTTTTTCTTCTCTAGGTATCATGGGATGATGTTAAATGCACCTATGGACATTCCAGCCTATACTGGTATGCAAACATATCCCTGTTTTTTCCTAATGCTGCTCTGGACTTTGGAATGAGGGTAGCAAAGAGAGAGAAGACAAATGGTTTGGGCTGCCTATTGCCTTGGGTATAGTGGGTATGCAGGAGATGTTTTAGTCAGGATTTCTCCACGCTTTTTGTTTTGATACATCATAAGAAAATGAGCTTACAGTAGGGAGATCATCTCACCTATAAACTATAGCGCTGCCAGCAAATCTTGGGAACACTAGAAAGGATCAGCTTAGTTGACCTAAAGCTCACAAAGCTGAGCAGGAGCAATTCTGGAATGGTACCTGCAAGCTAGATCTTCAAACATACCTTGTGTTTTACTAAAAAAAAAAAAAGTTTTCTTTTTGCCTCCACAGGAGAGAAACAGCCTATCTCTTGTTTTACATGAAAAAGCACCCTCAGTTGTCCTGTCCAGGAGGATCAGAATGTCTCTGAAAGCTGTGCGTTGTCCATGGAGCTCAGCACCTCTGTGCCAGTGTGGCCATGTTCAAATATTTCACAGGAGAGACATTCTGCACTCACCAACCTTGGTCTTCACATTTATTTATGAAAACAGTGCAGCAGACACTCAGCTAGATAAAGGATCTAGGAACTGTTTCAACTAGAGACTTTTTTCTTTAGTGTATTTTTTATATTTATGTGACTCTACATGTTCATTTTCTCTTTAAAAGGTGGTGGAAGTTAATCCTTGTCTCTGCTGCCTTACCATTTTCCTTAATGCTGATGCCTGGATTCCAGTCCAGGGGAACTGTTTGGCCTGAAAGCCTGTGTGATGTTCCAGGGAGGTGTGTGGTATGACTGGAGAGCTGTGGGAGACATACAGAGCCAGTAAGAGCTTGAGATTTACTTTTTCCTTTTAGCACCATTTAGATGCTGACCAGCTGGGCAGGAGACCCTGAAAATCACCCCAGAAACAACTGAAGGAAGGATCAGAACCCTTATGACACACACATCAGTGGCACACTGTAGTTTCTCCTGTCCCTTTAACCCCCCCACAAGCTGCCAGCCCAGATTTAGGGGGAGTATAGGAAGAGGGAACTACAGAATAGGGTAGAGAGAAATGCAAAAGAGGCCCTCTTACCCCAGGATGTATTCCAAGGCCTTTATTCCTTGAGGGGGATCCGGAGAGAGAGAGGGATCACATGGGGGAGAGGGGTTTTTATCACCTTTGGGGTCGGGGTCAGGTTACCTGTCCGATCCTATAGGTCAAAAGACCAGGGGGCAGGTAACCCAGGCCAGTTACAGTTTCTGGGGGAGGGGTTTTGGGGGAAAAGCATTCCTAAAGGGGATACAACAGCACACTCCTTAAAACCTTCCTGAAAATGAATCACTGCAGGGGCTGAGATGTGTCAAGAGGTGTTTTAAATCAGGAGCTATTGGGAGAGTTCTGATTTCCGAGATGAGTTTGTATAAATTTGTGCAGGTGATTATTATTTCAGAAGGCTTATCAGACATTTAGTTGCATTTCCTTTCCCATAGAGGAAAATATTCAGAGCAGTAGAGATTCTGAAGCTGGTTACTTCTTTTGCACAATACAGGCCATACATGGAGATAAGGGAAGTGAGATGCCTTGATGTGCTTGAACTTTTGGGATTTTTGGTTTTGTGGCTTTTTAAGCACTCATGGCATTAATTCTTGCTGGTCCTCTTGAATTGAGGATCCCAGCAGTTTGAGATCTAGAAGTACCTTCAACCTAATGCACCCTGTGACTGTTTCTTTACAAAGGTGCTGTTTTTGTGGGACTGAGCAATTATGAAATTATAATAAAATTAAATAAATTATATGAAACTAATGTAGATATATTGCCACCTATGTACAACCTAATTTTATTTTGGTAATGATGATGAAGTTCACAAATCATTTTCTGAAGGTAAACTGAGAAATCTTAGAGCATAGCTGTGAAATTACTCTTTCACAGTGTAGCAGG
Organism: Certhia americana; assembly: GCA_018697195.1. Lineage (NCBI taxonomy): Eukaryota > Metazoa > Chordata > Aves > Passeriformes > Certhiidae > Certhia > Certhia americana. The sequence goes on from CM031871.1 coordinate 920,553, forward strand.
TATTTATTTTGCTGTATTAGCAAGGTCCATTTTTCTGTTCAGCTCTGTATTTGTATTATTTATTCTGTGATAAAAAAATCCCAGTGTATTATTTGCCATCAGGATGAGGAATTTTCAGCTTGTTCACCTTCAGGAATGCATTGCAGTCTTTCTAAATCATCTTGCAATGGGTAAGAAAACCAAGTTTCTGTTTTCTTTCCCAATACTGCCTCTGTGAAGGAGCTGAAAAAAGCTGCACTTTCAGGAACTGAGAAGTTAATAGGATAACAGACTGACATTTCTGATTAGCTCTAACTTGAAATTTAAAAACTTATGTTTGTGAAAATTGCCTTAAATGCATCATAACCTTCCAGAGATGTCAGCCATCAAGGAAACAATTGCAGAGATATATTTAAGAATCTTTTCAGTCAGTGAAAATTAATTCCAATGAAAAGTAATCAGTGTTCTTTTGAATAAAATATTATGGGATACATCCCTTAGAAAATCGGTCTTGTGGTTTATTCTTGATATATTCTTCCTAAACAGTGAAAATGCAGATCAAGTATTCAGGGTAGAGCTGCTGCTGCTGTTTAGCTCCAAGAGACACGGAAAACCAGCTAAATTTGGATACTTCACCCTTGTGCTGGAGGCACAGTGAGTTTGTTTTCAGGTTTGCTGTCGCATGAAAGCTCAAATTACTTTCACATACAAATGGGTCATGGGAGAGCAGGAGCCTGACCAAACTGCACAGCAGTGCAAAAACTTAAGTTTTAAAGACCCAGCTGAGCTGCTTTTGCAAAAAGTCACCTTGGCTGCCTCTGTGTCCGCAGCAAAGCTCAGCCATCTGTTGGACAAACTGCCCAAGGAGTTATTTTCACCCAAGGAGCCCCCTTTCTGCCCAGTGCCTGGGGTTCAGTGATGGTGGGCTACTGAACTGACGTAACATGGAGAGTGGTGGGAACCTTGCCCTGGGGCTGCTGACATAAAACAGCTCCTGGCATTTCTGCCAGAAACGCTTTTCTACCAAAAAACTGCTACAAAGGAGCTGGGATTATTTGTCCTGCGTTTGAGTCATTGTGCAAATGAAGCCTAGCATCTATAGCAAGGGCTTTGAAAAGGTAGATAAAGCTGAGAGCGATTATTGTAGGTCCTGGTAACTCCTCGGTTTTGTTTTTTGTTTGGTTTAGGATTACCATGCAATATAGCAAATTACACATTCTCTGCTTCATCTCTGCCAGACTTAGATTCAGATATTCCTCACCTTCAAGAAAAACATAGAAGACCGGTGGAAAAAAAGTAAATACATGTAATAAATTCTCACAAAGGTATAATTTCTAAAATGTCAATATATAATTTACAAAATCACTGAAGGACAGGAAAACAATGATTCAGAGAGTCATGATCATCACAGATCTCTCCTCTACATAATGCCTTTTTCTCACAAATAAGGAGAAAACCACATCAAGGAATGAAATCTCCATGTAGCAGCCCTGGGAACTACAACTGCTGATTAAACCCTGCTTTCATGGCAGAATTCAGGCAAACAATTCTGCTCTTTTTGAGCACAGAAATAAAATTAAAAAGGTTCTGAATGGAGTGACCACTCATCATTGAGAGCAAAAGCTATGGGGAAGCCTTGAGATCAAATATATATATATATATATATAAAAGAAATATTAAAAAGTATAAAAAACATAAGTGCTTTGTGCTGTGGGGATGAAGCCATATTGGGGACTTCTAAAAAAATTATTCCTCCTGTGGATAGGTTAATGCTCCCTCCTGAGACAAGCAGCTATCTGGCATCTTCTGGTGCTGTATTCAGGACAGGTCAGATGAGAACTGGTTTTCGGGCATATGCCAACTCCCCAGCTACCACATTTCTTGCAGAAAAGCAGAGACCATGAGGTATACAAAAACCTGCAACCTCACCCAATGCAAAACTGCCAAAATTGCCCTGACGAGATCACTCAACAAATTCATGAGGAGCCTGCAGTCAGTTTTTTAAGTTCTTCAAAGGGCGACATAAACCAAAATCCCTGCCTCCTCTTATTATAGCACTTCTGCCTATATTTTCCTTGTCTGCAGCCAGTCAGCAGACAGGAGGAAGGAGCAAAGCTGATTTAAAAGGTTGTGCAAGAGACTATTTCTCCTTACCTGAGGTGCTCGGAGGAGACTACACATGGCCACTTACCTGGAGCTGCCCACTAGTGTGAGGATGCTCATCCTCGGACTAGGGACCTGGCAGGTACCTGCTGGAGCTGAGGACCTCTGGTCAGGCAGGTGACACCAGCAGATTTCTGGGAATTGCAGTAGATTTTTCCAGCAATCTCCTCATTGGGGGAATGCAGAAAATCCTCTGTGCAGTATTTCCTTTTGAAATATCTCAGGTAATGCAGGTAGGCTTCAGGAAATCTTTGGACTGAGTGGAGGTAGTCAAGTAGGTACAAGATTCTTCTCAGCTATGGAAAAAAAATCACATGCTACAAAAGTAAAAACTTCTGTCCAGCTCATTTTCCTTAGTATTTTGTGGGGGAATTTTGGGGGTTTTTTTGGGTTTTTTTTTGGGTTTTTTTGTGTTTTGTTGTTGTTGTTGTTGTTGTTCTTGTTCTTGTTTTTTTGTTGGTTTTGTTTTGTTTTGTTTTGTTTGATTGGTTTGGGGTTTTTTTGCTTTTGGCACTGGGTATTAATATCCCAGCATGTCATGTAACTGTCACCTTTGATGAGCGTGTATAAATACAGGAACTTAAGGGGCACTAAGTAGATTTGGAAATGGGAATTCGCAGTAATTCCTTAGAGACTGAGGATAACTCATTTTTATTGGCAGCAGATGAGTACACAGCACTTCACAGGAATATAGTTTGGGTGGTTCTTTACCTGCAAATGTTACCTAATGGACTTTCGATAAGAGAGAGTAGGTTTAAGAATATACTGAATTATAAATGTAAAAGGAGTCTAGAAATGAGCTGAAAATTTTAAGAAACTGATCTTCTTAAGGAAGATAACAAGATTTAAAAGTAGATTTTCCCCTGGATCTCAGACTGGAAACTGTGGAAACCAGTGAACCCTGAGAGGCATTCCCTAAGTTAGGAAGACTTAAGAGGCTTCTCTCATAGGATACCCTGTTCCATATGTTAATATACCCCTGTGTAATAGGTTGCAGTGCAAAATGTAACCAAAACTCTGTATTCTGTCACCATCTGTTGAAACTGAGGGGTGGGGATGAGGGGTGTAATCTTCTGTCCATGGCCAATGTCAAAAAAACAGCTGGGGCAGTTTTCTTATCGCCTCACAACCCATCCTCCCTCCAGGGAGAGATCTTCTGCTAATGGGCCATTGCATCTCACTGACAGAATTACATCATTCTATTGGGAAATGCTCCATCCAGGGGGAGGAGCCAAGTATTTCTACCTGGATAAAAAATCTGAGATTTGGGACACCAAGCAGCCTTTCCACTGGATTCTCAGAGGAAGACCAGGCCCATCTATCACCACTGGACCTTCAGTGAAAAACTCCACTTTTTCTGCAGGAGCATCACTTCAACAGAGCCACATCTGCCACTAGGACTGCAGCCACCATTTAATCGGACTGCTACCAACACCCTGACCCACAGGGTGTCAGGTTGTATTTCTGATTCTGTCAGTGGGTTTGTTTTTCCTTGTAGTATTGCATGTTTTGTTTTGTTTTCTAGTTCCCCTAATAAAGAACTGTTATTCCTATTCCCATATCTCTTTGCCTGAGAGCCCCCTTTATTTGAAAATTATAGTAATTCAGAGGGAGGGAGTTTACATTCTTCATTCCAAGGGAGGCTCCTGCCTTCCTTAGCAGACACCTGTTGTTCAAACCCCAACACCCTGTTCTGCTCCCTCAGTCAGTCCTGTTAGCCCCCTCCCTGTCCCTATGTCACTCGCTCACTCCCTCTCTATTTTCACATTAGCTCCATAACCTAATCCCCTCTTTCTACTGCCCCCATATCCCCTGACAACTGGTCCCTGATGCTCTCCCAGCCCCTACCACCCATATTCTTGAACGTGGACCCTTCCCATGAGCCTTGCCTTTGACCCTGGACAATCTCTGCGTGTGGCTGGAATAAACATCTCTGTGGAACCCATACAAAAGCCCTTCCTGCCTCTTTGCCATCACCATATCAACAGCTATCCTGGTTTTCAACAGGAAACAAAATATGTCAAATCACAGCTTCCCAGCTCTGTGAAACACTTTTCCAGTCACCATAAAAATATCTTTAATTCTTGCCATGTTTTTGGGTCAGTTGATGCTAATCAGCACTTAACTTTACACAAATGGGGATGAGTTTGTTTAACCCTTTCAATCTTTATTTTTCTGATGACAAAGGATGTTCAGACTAAAGTAGTTACAGAAGGCTTTAAAAAACAAAGTGTGTCTTGGGGGGGGCCTCTTAGGGCACAATGATGTGGGGGAGCTCTCTGAAGGAACTTAAGTTGCTAATAGAAACTGGTTAGGAGTAAGTAGCAGGAAAATTTCGGGCACACGATCCCTGCCACCACAAAATAATGTCTTCTGTTATGTAATGAAAAACTGACCCAAGCCCGTGGTGATTATTTCATCAAAGCTATTTGATTTCAAGATTCCCACAGCAGCTGCAGCGTTTCAGTGCAGTAACGGGGCCTCCCCTCTACCTGGCAGCTCTGACTCGATGCTGAGCTCAGTGAGCACCTCGTAAAGTGAAAAAACGGATCATTTTCTCTGAAAAGCATCTCACATGACAGAGTTTTATGTAATCTCAGGGTACGTTGTTGCCTTTGCTCTCCACTGACTCCTCCCCTCAGAAGATACCAATGGCCCCTGCCTGGCAGCTTTTCCAAGTTGCAGCAGCATCCGAGATGAGGCACTCCAAAATGCCATTGTTTGGCCACTGTTAGCCTGCTCCCCCATGCCTGCTTCCTCATGATGCCCTGGGAGGCTTACATGTAGGAAGGGATGGGGTGGGGAAAGGGACTGCCAAAAAGAAAACCTGTAACTGGCTCTTTAGTTGTGTGTAGCCTTGTGGGGGAAAAAATTGCTGCATTTTCTATGTTTTAGTTGTTGTTAATTTAGGTGTACCAGCTGAACACCCTTTGACTGGAAAAACTTGGAGAAGTGATACAATTAAACAAAAAAAGATGTAGGAGGGTGGTCATGGTTTTGAATCATGTTTCTGTTCGGAGCATCATTTCAAACAGTTCTTTGGTGTCTCCAAGCCAAGAATCTGAAGTGATTTATTTTAAGTACCAAGTGTGTATTTTTCCCAGGAGGTGGCACTGTCTGTAGTGTTTTCGGTCCACTCACCTCCCTGTCCTGTATCAACAAGAGCTGGATTGTTTTTGTGCAGGGCCAGCACACATTCCAGAGGTGATTGGTTTCCTCATGTCACCAGTATGTCACACTTAAGTTGTTTTTAATTTCTCGGGAAATTAGAATTTATTTCGGGATAGCATTGTGTCCCAAGGTGAACTTCCAGTCCTTGGAAAAGGGCATATCAACTCAGGCATCTCATCAGTGACTCCCTTTGCCATTTGATTGCACAAAACAAATGAAAGCCAGATCCAGACTGGAATACCTCATTATCTGGGGACTTAAAGATGCCAGATTTGCAGGACAGCAAACTTCTTAATCTGCTATTTAGCAAATCACTGGCTTCTCTTCTTGTTTCAGATTCTGCAGGGAGCGGCAAGGGATGCAGTGAAGTTTGCCATCAATTTTGGGTACCACCACTTCAGCTGTGCCTACATGTACCAGAACGAGAGCAAGATCAGGGATGCACTGCAACTAGAAATTGAGGAGGGTGTTGTGAGGTGAGAAGAGCTCTTTATAGTCAGCAAGGTGTGTACTTGGATAATATTTCTCACAGGGAGCCATGCTCTTGGGAGCGGAGACGAAGTCCCAACATGGAAAGTGCCATGGGATGAAGCTGGTCTGGGAATAACTCCTCTCTGCCAGGGCAAAGCAATTTGTGGATGCGGGGATGAAGGAATAGGTCAACCCCTGAGAAACAAAGGGCTTGGTTTGAGACAGGTTTTTTTGTAGTCCATATCCATTGTCAGCCATGGAGACAGGAACTGAGGCCGTGCTCTTGGTGGCCTCTGGAAAAGGAAGCAGGGCTATTGTGTTCATGGTCACTCCTGCTGCGACACTGGCCTCAGCCTGTCAACTCTTGTATGTTATGCTTTGTTTTGTTTTTTCCCCCAACAACAATGGTAGGAAAAAATCAAGTAACTTCTATCTGCTGGAAGCTGGTGGGTTGATTTTCACCAGGTTCACTTATTTTCTTTGTTTTAATTGTTGCTGTAATTGATGGAATTTCAGAATATCCCATCCTCATTTTACTTACTTAGGAGTACAGATGAGATGTGCCACATCCTCAGCTGCCTCTGTCTGTGTCGTGTGTTTCCCTGCCAGGGATGCTCTGCCATTGTGAGGGTAGGAGAGCAGCTCCCAAGCTTTGTGTTCCCCCACAGCTGTGATCATGAGAAATCCCTGGTGAGGGTGTGCCAGAAAACACTTGCTGCCCTCCAGCTGGATCATTTGGATCTCTACCTGATGCACTCTCCCATGGGATTCAAAGTACTGCAACTTTAAGTCCTGGGATACATCTGCCAAGGCTCTACCCCTTTTGCTTTTGGGACCAGACATATCTTTAGTCCTCTGCAACAAGGAGTGTTGTCCTCATTAGGACATAATGATAAACCTCTGCAGGGAGAGCCCAGGAGAAAAGGTAAGGTCATGGCTACTTAAACTAGGTCTTGTAGTATAAAACCCACCTTATTTTAATTTGCACACCATTTTCAAGTCATGGACCAGATTATCAGCCAGATCACGTTCCTCTTAAAGTGAGGTTTGGGTGCCATTTCCTTATCAAGAATCAAACATGCAAACTACTTAGTTCTGATTTTTCTCTTCTCCCTCTACTCCCAGGTTAAATAAATCCTGTTTTCCCCATCATGTCACCTCCCTGGCCTTCTCCCAACCTGAGGCACAGGTGTCTGCCCTTCTTCTGCCTGCAGGACAGTCTCAAGAGACATATTTTCTTGAAGATTTCTCTGTTGGTACAGACTACTCATTTCAGCCTTGTCTCACCCCACCACAAACATAAGTCAGGATATCCAGCACAGTGTCTCCAGCTTGCCAAAATTTCTAAGTGATTTCTTTAAGTACTTATAATTCAGCTGACCTTAATGTTGCTTTTCCTTTTTTTGTGCTGATAGGCAGGAGAGGAGCTACTTCCTGCAGATGGAAATGGCATGATCATTCCCAGCGATACAGATGTTCTGGATATGTGGGAGGTACGTTCATTTCCAGGCCAAAAATATCTTGCTAGTTTGAAATAACAGCCTGAAAAATCTAAGCTTTCCACTGTGAGAATTGTTCTGAGAGAATTTCTAACAAAAAGTACTTGAGATTGCTGATTTCTCTGTGTCCTCAGGCTTCTTTTTGTGTCACTGTGCCAAAATTTAGGTATTTTTATATCTACTGCTCACCAAACTGGATGGATTGGCATGACAAGGAAATCTTTGATTCTGTGTGTACCCTGCAAGTGGCTTGAGCTAACAAATGCTGTCGCTCTCATCCCTATCCCACACTCTGGGCAATTTTTGGTGGCTTTAGTTGTAGCCATGCTCATCTCTTGTGGCACCTGAGCAGTCCAGACCTCAGGAAAGCCAACATGCTTATGCCAGTGTACCAGCGCACCCACATTTCTGTCTCTAGAAGGTAGTGGAACTTGGCCAAAGTCTTTTTCTAAGCTCTGTGTGCAGCCCAGGCTGTGTGGGAGACAAGGCTTGGGTGCGAGTTCAAATTCCTGCTTGGCCAATAGTTTGGGTTTCCTTTCCCTTCCACTCCCAGCATGTGCTCAGCACAGCCAGGCCAAAAGCAGATCAGAAACTCACCAGAGAGTCAGAAGAAGTCACTGATGTTTTTTGCCTTCCGTCAGGTGAATAGTAAGGCACATTTTTGTTGTTCATTTGAAGGAAAAAAGTGGACATTTCAGGCTGCTACTTATGACAGCAACTTCTAATGGAAATTATTTCTGCTTTAGAACACGGGTATCTTCTGCTCTAAAGGCTGGTAACAGATTATTCTCCCCTGTTTCTCTTCTGCTGGATAGGACAATCTAATTAGGGCTGTCTGGCTCTTTTAATTCTCACTAGTGTGAAAGAAAATAGGTGATAGAGGGAGAACACAGTGCTTCTTATCCTATAATCCAACTGCTAAATGGTAAATATCTCTTGGGAAATTATTCCGTGTTGATCATCAGCATCCATCCTGTTTCAGATGCCTCGTAACAGCTCCTTGTTGAGTTGTTCAGTTCCAAAGAATGTGCTTTTTATTATGGGATGAATATTTGTTTAGCTGTGGATCTACCCTAAAAGAATCCCTTTCATCTATGTGAAGGTCTGCCTGGATAGTATTTGAAAATAGTCATATTTTACTGAAATAATAATAGTTTAAGAATTGTATGAATATTGCTATTTATCTGTATGGTGACGATGTGAGATCCTGAGTCTGACCAGAGCCTCAGTGTTCATGTACTCTTCTCACAGCACAGCACAAGAGGAGTCCAGCCAGGAAGGATTTTGCTACTAAAATTTTTGTGTGGACAGTTTTTCCATATAAAAATGAAAGAACTTAATAGGAGGTGTGATTCTATGGTGTTTCTAGGCTATAGAAGAGCTTGTGGATGTGGGAATTGTGAAGGCTATTGGAGTCTCCAACTTCAACTGCAAACAGATCGATCGGCTCCTGAGCAAACCAGGCCTAAGACAACAAATCTGCAAATTATCAGGTAAGTTGTCCTCCAGATCCTCAATACTGACATCACACCTGACTGGGGTCTTGCACTGGATGGCACATCTCTTAAAACTCCCTTAAAAACCCCACACCTGCAAAGAACCACCTTTTCGAAGCTGATGTGGTTCTTGGTAGCTCACTACAGTGATGCTAAACCTTGAAGCACCTTCTGCTTCTGAGAGGTGAAAGCTAATTTTATTTATTTATTTATTCTTATTTTAGATTGAGAGCCACCCCTATCTTCCTCAGGAAGGGCTGATTAAGTTTTGCCAGTCCAAAGGGATCTTTGTAACTGCATGTTGTCCCCTTGGAGCACACAACTGGCCAGGCCAAGAATGTTTTGTGAGATTTCTTTCTTAGACGTAGATTGGAGTCAATGCAGGAAACCAGTCTTAGGATGTGGATGAAACTTCAGAGTACAACTGCTGTAATTAGAAAATGATTTACTAATTCATTAAAAATCACACCCTCAGAAACTTCTCACTTATTGTGATATTCAGTCCACTACAGTTTCATATTTTGAAGAAAAAACAGTCGATTGATGAAAGCAGAGAAGAGAATTCTTAACTGAGTCTTGGTGAGCTTATTAAACATGTAGGAGAATTTCTGAACTAAGAAAAAACCCACCCACAACAAACAAAAGAAAAAAAAAAAGCAGCAGATCCTTACAAAAATAGCAACTTTGCAGTCCTGCTGTGACAAAGGGATTAGGTTTTTAAATGGATAAATTGTAGAAATTTTGCTTTTACTTCCATCTTCATGGCTTTCTCTGACCCGGGGCAGGGTGCTTGCTAGAACAGCTGTGCTTGTAAAGGACAAGATGAAATTCCTGGGCTCTGGATCAAAGAAATTCCCAGGCTGATCTCAGGCTGGACGTAAATGTGTTATAGTGACCTGTTTTTTCTAGAAACTACAGGCCTCTTCCCATGTGCTCACTTGCTATAAAAGGAAAGAATGAAGTCAGGAACTGAAGTAACAAGATACTAAATTAAAGTTTGTAAGATTATGCTTTTTAGTCATTTAAATAATATTCTTAATATATAGGGCTTGAGGGAGAAGACAATAGGTTATACAACTACTGAAGCTTTTTTTTTTATTTTCACAGGTCCAAGCCTGGCCATATTTCCCTTTTTGATGGTACTCAAATTAAGAAAATTGCATTCAAGAACAACAAAACACCAGCTCAGGTCAGTACTGGTCAGAGTTATTTTCCCTGGCCACATGTATTCTTCCAACTTGTGCAAAAGTAACTATTTACAGAGGCATTATGGAATAATGATATGGAGTTCCAGCTGTGTCTTGTATGTAGTTCAATGCTTTAGAAAAATATTCTGCCTTAGTTTTAGTGATGGACAGAAGTGGCTTTGGGCTTTAACTGACACACTGGCTGCCTCTCTGCACAGCATCCCTGCCAATCCTGAACTCTTGCTCAATGCACTCCCTTGTTGTCATCTCAGCTTCACAGATGGAGAAGCGATACAGCAGGAAAGCTGGGTGAGAAGCCCACATGGGGTGTACCCCTCCCAGAGAGATGCATCTCCGATGGAGAACACCTTCTAGGGGTACCAGTGCTTCCTTGGCTATGGGGGGATTTCAGCAAGTGATTTCAGCTCGATAGTGATTTCAGCTTGATGCTGGAATTCCCAGGCCAACACAGGAATGAAATAGAGAGGAGACTGTATGGCAATTCTACAGAGATGGCTTTATTGTCAGCGTTGCTGCGAAGGGGGCCAGGGACAGAAAGCTCCTAAGGTCAGAGGCTGGGTTTTTTATAGGAGCAGACAAGGGGTGGGTATAAGCTATTTGCATGAAAGAAACAAGATATGCTGGGTGTCATTTACTGGGGTTGCTGTGAGCTTGAGTTGAGTTGCTTATCTTAGGGATAACTCAGGGCATCAGCCTGACATCTCCATGGGAGGGTGAGGGGCCCTCCCACAGAAGGCTCATCATCCTCCACAGATAAGGATTTAATGAGCTCATGTAGTAATTAAGAACGGTTTTAGGTAGTGCTTCTCCTCTGTGAACCCTCTCTGATTACCAGTAGAGCTGCTCTGTATAACCATGCAGAAACCTTTGGTTTTCATCTTTCAGAAGACAGGCAGCACTTCTCATCTGTAAATTCCCTAAGTGTTCCTGTAGGTGCTTATCTGGCTCCAAATTCAAAGAAATGTGAGTGTAATTCCCAAATCTGTCACTCCACAGCATATTAAAGAAAATTTTAAGGTGAGAGAATACCTTGCAGAGTCATTAATGGTGTTAAACTACACAGGAAAGAACTCCCCACTCTGCCAATGGTACAAACCACTCCCTCAAACTTAGAACAAAGGCAAAACCTTTGACAGATACCACATGGGTTATTATTCTTTATGAACGCAAAAAGTCACTTTGAAAATAAGGAGCCATGTCTCTTCTACCTTATGGTACAATAATGACACAGGCAGACCCCACCAGCACTGTAACCTTACACATTTGTTCATTGCTCTCACCGCATGGGTGCCCACTGCAGACATCCTAGTGCTTCAACCTGCTTTTGGTATTCTTTCTGCAAGTAAACTTCCTTGTCTCACTGCAAACTGAAGTAGCCCAGCTGTTTGGGACCTTCATGCAGGTGTTTGACTTTGAACTGACTAAAGAGATAGAGACACTCCTTGGTTTCAAGAGGCACTATCAATCTGTGCATTAAGCAAGTCAGTACCTCCTCCTCCTCCTCCAGACTTTATGAGGATTGGACTACCACTAGATATCCTATTAACAGACACTATTTGATAGCCCAACTTAAAAATAAAAAGAGAGGGAGCCTTAGCCAACACCTGGTCACATCTGCTATAATCTCACACTTGGGTTCATTAGAGCATTGCCTGTCCTGTACAGGTTGGGAACACTGGGATTGCTGCAGGTACAATTGTTCTTAAGATATCCTGTACTAGATGCATACCAACCTGCTGTCTGAAAATCAAAATCAGCTAGAAATTCCAAAATAAATAAGCAGCCATTTCCCCCCCATTTTCTTTGTCTCCTTTACATAAGGGACAGTCAGAGTAAATAAACTACATTTTAAGAATGAGAGTTGTAAGGTTTTTTTGAGGGGAAGAGCTGTGCCTATGTAGTCCTGCCAACATTATTAAGGCAGTGCCTAGATAACAGAATGGTTACAGACTCACCAAGATCTGCATTTTATTCAGTCTTCCCAGGTTACCCACTCACCTAACAGCAGCCTGGAGGCTTGGAAGTAGATATTCTTGGGAGTACACCAAGAGAGGTGTAGTACCTCAGGGAACTTTGATGATATCAGCTGAGCAAAAGATACACTATCCTTTGAGAAGGTCACTGATACATGCGAAGGTTACAGGAAACTGACTTCCCATGCCCTGGGTACACTAAGCAGACACAAGTTTTTTATGTAGTTCAGTTTTAGTTCTTATGCCAAGGTTTTTTTTCCTTTTCCTTTAAACTATATCCTCAAAATGTTTTAATCACACTCTCTTTTTCTAGATGCAAAAATCACAAGGACTATCCTTTTTTTTGACATAGGCATCAGCTTCAGATCCTCCAGGAATCCAGATCATTTATTGTTATTTCAAGTAATTTGCAATACTTTGTGTATTAATTCATGATAAAAGAGGAATATGTATTAAAAAATGGGAGAAGGTAACTCACAGGCACTCTGATGAGTTATCTTTGAACATGGATTGCTTTGCTTTTGATCAAGCAGTTGTATCAGTCCTTCATATGCTCTTGTAACACAATTTTCAGTTGCAGCAATATATATATATTCTCTCAATTTAGTAAAGATAATGAATTTCAACATACCCATATATTAGGGATTAGGGAAAAGAAGTCTTTGTCATAGCTATAAATCCAGACAAAGTTTAGAGAAAATTTAAATTCTCTAATCAGGCATACTTTTGAACAAAAGTTCAATACATACACTATCTTTTAATTACCAGATCTTAATGATATGACATGCTGCTTGAGATGCTGATTTCAGTAATTTCAGTGTAACAGACTGAAAGTTCTTTAGAGAACACTGCTGAATTATGATTCAGGAGCTCTTTTCTTAATGAGGTTTCCTATTTATGAACTGCTTAAAAACTAATAAACTACTAGGAGATTTGTATGTTTGGTTTATTGTATCTGCCAGAGTATATAAATACTGTCTTTATCAGTAGAATGGCTACTGTTGAGACTGTGAATCTCTCCTAGAAAATCTAGAAGTCTGATAAAGGAGACACACAGAAATTATTTTGTTTGGCAACTGTCATATTTAGCAAGCAGAAAAGCTGGGCAGCTTCACAGAAGACAACAGCAGATTTTTCACTCTCCTGTAGTGTTACCTAGGTACTGTTTGCTTGTGTTTTGACTCAAAGGATGTCTCTGGATGCAGTTGTCTCTGGTTGAAAAAAAAAGTCAGTGCTGCTGCAGCCCATTCTGGTGTTTTAATGAGGCATCTGTTAATCAAGACTTACTCTTAAACTCTAACACTTGACTCAAAACTCCCGTACTTGCTTTAGGCTCTTGCATCCCAGGATTAGAATATGGGTCAGCAATGCATGCAGAGATAAGGATAATTGTGTTATTAAGGTTCAGGACCAGTATACACACTTAATGAATATCCTTTTCCAACTGATTTTCTTTGTAGTTGATAAAGGAAATGATTACATATCTTTGAGCTACTTCAGACTTCTCCAAGATGTTTGAATAACAGGTGCCCCAGAAACAACAGAGCGAATTCCCATCAAATTGGATTTCCTACCAAAACTCTTCTAAAGAAAGAGGTCTGAAAAATATATCAGGAATTAACACTGAACAGCTAAAATGCAGTGATCCGGACAGGAAGGTGCTGGTAATGGGCAGTCTCTTTTTTTCCTTCTCCTGAACATGCTACATTTTAAAGGCCAGTTGCAGGATATCATCTTAGATGAAATTAGAAAGTGAATTCTGTGGAAGGTGCTCTTCTCACAGGTATTCAGCTTGTGGTCACGTGTCAATCTACAGCAGTAGCAGCAATACCCATTTAAATATTGCCTTAAAATATTCTCTACTTCACAGGAATTTTCTAACCACATTCCAATTTAATCACAACTATCAGACTTGAAGCTATTTACAGGATGTTTATAGACTGTGGTAGGCAGGAAGTCAGACTAGATGATCACAGTAGCCATAAAATAGTAAAAAATTCAAAACAAGTTAGAAGCCAGAGACTGTGCATTTATTTCAGAGACAATAGATCTTTTACAGCTGCAGAGCCTTTAGTAAAGGTAAAAAGAGAAGAATTTGGGTGGTGTCAGTTAGTGGGAAATAAAGCTCCCCTGTTTTACAGCAGAGCCACAGCCCTATTTTGACTTTCTAGAAAACAGTTGCTGCCTCGCAGTAAGCACAGCCCTGAGCCTGCTGCCAGGAGCTGTATGGAAAAGTTTATAGTATCCCAACTTAATTTTCAGTTTCTATCAGCTGTGCAGCAGTGCTCTTACACCAAACCCACACATATATCATTCCTAGTCAGCAGCGACATTATCCGTGCCAATAAGCCCAGTAAAATGAAAACACCTTAGCTTAGCATTTTGTCTTTGTATCACAACACATTGTCCCATGACTTCAGCATTTTAATTGTGAAGTTCATCCATTCTGGTAGAGTCAAGCCTCATGAAAAGTTCCAAAGGTGATGAAAAAAGTGAAAAAAAGTGAAATGTTATGTCCGCATTTTGGAGGGAAAACTGGATAACACAGGTAATGAACAATAGGTCAAAAATCCAAAACTCTTTGCTGATCATCACTGCTCAAGTTTTCCATCTATTATAATTCCAAGCTCTCTCATATTGAGGTCAACATCATTCAAAAGCAAACTGAATGAGATGCCAAAGACAGTCAGATACAAACCTATTTCATGAACTTTTTGCATGCAATCCTGCACAAGAAATACTGGTTCTTGCCTTCCTCTGAATCTTAAGAAAAGACTTACAGAAGATTGATTAGGAGAAACAATGGCCTAGGAATAATTTATACAGACGGCAATTGACCCGACACCAGTACAAGGAGCTGTGCCAGATGTTTTTCAAACCTGGAGCAGCTTGCAAAGTGTGACTGGAAATCCGTAAATCAGTCAGAAACAAATAAGAGATGGCAATTCTTCACAAACTGTGAGTGTGAAGCATCATTCCCTTGGAACATAACAGATTCAGAAGGTAACTGAACAACAAAGTTAACTGATGGTTGTTAAACATAAAAGAATAAACTGCTGTCAGAATATTTAAATAACACTCTGCTGCAATGCTCAACTTACTCATCTTCAGCAACTTATTTTGACCACAGCTGGAGACAACATGCTGCAATATGTAGATACTTAATCTGATTCAGTTCAGCTATTATTATGAGCAACTACCAGCTGGCTTGTAATTAGGCCTGTTTCAGTTTAGAAAAGCTCTCTTTTTTCCTTAAGAATTTGGAAAAAATATGGAGTTTTGAAGATGTTTGTACTAGTGGTCCTGTACCATGCACTTTAACAAGTTAAAGTGCAAGAGCAACATGGACTATTTAAGACTTTTAGGAGCTGCCTCACAGGTAAAATAAACAAGGTCCTGGCAGAATAAGACAGAGCTCTGTACTTTTAAAGAAACCAAGGGCAAGGCAGAGGGAGGGACAAATAGTTACTGACAGTTTGTAGGTAACACACTGGGGGAGTACTAAGTGACTGAAATGAAAATAATTTGTCCCAAGTAAACTGCTCTGTGCCCCAGTTAAGCCAAAGACTACAGAATTCTAGTATTTTCAACACAGTGAATACAGATTAAAATCCAAAGACAGGAAATTTTTTTCCCATTTTGAATACTGTAGTTTACTGTGCCCCAGTTTTCACAACTCTGAAACAAGTGCATTCCATAGCATTTGTGCAGTCTTGTGAGCTCAGCAAGAGGAGAGGTCCTGTCTCCTTTTTCCCTGAGGGAAGCAAACACCAAGTTAGAAAGCATCATATGAAAAGTGATTCCAGCCAGGCAGGACTATGCATTTGTGTTCCAATACCAGAAGTAAAGCTATTTTGTCTCAAAGGAACATGAAATGAAACCTGAAACAAACATGCAGTGCCTGTCAGACTATCTGTGCTGTCCTAGCTTCAATCAGCAAGAGGCCAATTCCAAATACTTCTTGTATTCTCCTCTACTACACACTCTACTACACAAAAAAAAACCTTGCAAGAACTATATCTTGCCTTCTCTAGTGAGATAATAGCTCATCTTCTCTACCTGTTTTCCCTGATAAATCAGTTCACAATCATTCTTTGCTACCACGTAAACGGATCTGTCCCTTTTCTTTTAAACATGAAATAAAGGCCTGCTAATCCGCTATCATTTGGAGCAGTGAGTGCAGCTGGAAGTGAAACAAATTTTGTAGAAGTATTTATTTTGCCAGTTCCAAGGACATGTTTTTTTCTGTTAGCTGCTCTTAATCTTTCCTGTAGGCTAGAAATCCTCTTCCTAGGGTGCACTACAGTATCACACTAGGTCAGCTGCTGCAGCAGAGTCCCAAGAATGTCTAGGAAGAGGCCAACAAGGTGGAGCTGAACTACAAGTTCTTAAATTAAGAACACAAAACAAAACACAACCAACTTTTCACTTGAAGAGCTACAAGACTGTATTTGTCCTTAAAAATGTCTTTGATCAGAAACCCAGAGCTCTGTCAAATCACAATACAAAAACAAATGCTGTGAACAGTTTCAGCAGGAAGAGCTCAGTTAGCAGGAATGCTGAGGTCCGGATATGGAACTCTTTGATCTTTCCACTTTACCTTTTAGGAGATGAAAGGCAATCCCTGCTCTTGTAGACAGAGCATGGCACAAGCATGGGGGTACAACAGACTGTATTTTACTGTAACAATTCCTAGATCAACCTAGACTAAAGAAAGACTGCCTATTCCTCTATCTCAGCCTTAATTATATCTACCCTTGGAGAAGCAATCCAAAACCATTAAGGGTGACAGGGTTTCCTGTCACTCCCTTCCCATGCTTTCTGACAACAGCCTGCTTTTTCTTCCAGCATGTGCATCATTACCCCTGCACTCAGGTGGTTCTCTGTTCTCCCTCTACTCCCACTCTGATACTTCACCAAGATCCAAGCCCTCTGCCAGCTAAGTACTGCACTGTGTTCCAGAACAACCCTTTCCAAATTCCTTCCCAACAAGTCATCCAGTGAAATACAGAGAGAGCCTGTTACATTGCCACTCCACCCTGAGTGCTTGCTACTCTCCCTTCTGCTGTAGAGCAGTCTGTCTCCAAGTTGTCTCCAGTAAAATTGCTACTTCTGGAATGGAAAATTTCAGGCACAAACTTCCATGAAATTAAAGTGAAATTAAAACAGAGGAAGCTAACAGAACCTGGTGTACTGTTTTGGAAACCCTGACCTTCAATGTAACTTCTTGCCAGAACACACTCGTCACAAAAATGTTATTTGCAAGCAAGTCAACATTGCCCCAAACAGTTTTCTGTCACAGCTCAGACTAAGCAAAGAACATCACCTCTCCTGGCTTTTTTAGATGCCTTAGGGCTTTTGTTTATCACATTAGATTCCCAAAAACACTCCCAGAGCTGAAGCTTTTAGTACGTGCTTTTAAGTCCAGAATTTAAAGTGATTTATAATCAATTTATAGTAGAAGATATTAAAGGAGCATATTGCTTCAAGTCAGACACTGATTCTCTCCTCCTCATATTATAAGTTGATTCAATCTTGTCTGTTCAGTCTATTGTAAATTGTGATCAAAAATGTGTTGCATGCTAACTCTGGTCTCAGCATTACTGGAAAGATTTTTTAAAGGACTTCTAAAACTTTTCTAATAAATACTAACCATTACATTGAGAAAGCAGATTTTTTTTTTTTTTTTTTTTTGTAATTTTCAATCAGTATGACTCCTTAGTCAGTCTCCTTTTGATCAGAACCAGGAAACAAACCACCTATTTCACAAATACTTCGATATCAACTTGCCGTCATGTTACACTTTAACCTGGCCAAGTTCACATTAAGGTTTGCAACATATTTATGGAATCACAATCCCACATTTACCATTTAGATTGGTTATGCATTAACAGCCCTGGTGTCTCCCTTCCTCCTTCTGTTTAGAGAGAACCTCCCTTCTACCTACACAGCCTCCTCAGAGGGACCACTCACATCCCAGATCTACTCAGACATCTAAAAATCTCTCACAGCAGTATGCAAGAAAGCCACCCACAATTAGCCAGTGCCCAAATGCATTTTCTGGGCAGTCTTGAGCAGCTCTCAGGTGGCAACAGCTTTAAAACCACTATGTGCAAGTATTGTGACAAACACAAAGGGAAAAACACACCTCACAAACCAGAAGTTCAGTATCAGCCTATTTTTCTGTGCTCCCTGAACAAAGCACTATGTTTTTAATCTGCTAGCTCAATGATAAAAGGATTTTCTTGGAAATCCATTTTTACTATATTTGCCAATGGTATCTTCTTGTACAAGCACAGAATTCCTTCCTGCATCGTGCTCCTTCTGGAGAGGGCAAGTTTTCTACTGCATATTAAAGCAATCCCATAGGATGCTGTGTAGGCTTCAAGTCTTCAATGGAGTAAGTTTTCTACTACCAAAAGTATATTATCACCTCAGTAAAATAAAAACTGAATTAAACATGACTGTATTGGCTGTCAGAACCAAAACAGTTCTATTTAAAGAGAGGCACGAACAGATTCATTGGCCACAAGTTCAACCATGAGAACAGCAGGCAACTCCCAGGGCACACGTAAAAAGTCAACATCAACAGATGATTTTGTGGGGGATGGTAATTTTCCTTGCTTTTGTGTAATCTCTAGAGACAGCTGATATTATACAGCTGCACCAGCATTACCATCATTAGAGCACTGCTGAAATAACCATCTCATTACACACACTAATGAAACTGTATTTTATTATAAGCAAACCAGCTTTTATATCACCAAGAAACCAGGATCTATACACTTTTCAAAGAGCTACCCATGTAGAAATCACTTAGAAATCAACTTATACTTCCAATTAGAGGGAAAAAAAGGGTATGGAGTGTTACAAAGAAATAAAGCCCCAAAAGTAATCTGAAAAAGAGCAGACCTCATTACAAAATATCTGCCAATATCCTGGTCCTTCCAGACAACAATAGTCACTAGCTCTAAATCACAGTATTCCAAAATAAAAGTGACTGCTTGTTCAAACTTGCTCAATGCTTGCTGCTTACCGATTCCAGACTTGCTGTTTGGCAAAGAAAATTTACTTGTCCATACAGTGTATGCTTCAGAACCATTTCAGCATTTCCTTTTTCCAAAAAAGAAAACAGCACAAAGTCATGGAGTACATATACTGTATCTTTGTGGGGAAAAAAGAAGGAAAAAAATGGGGGTGTGGATGGGTGTCTGATGCAATGAAAAAGCTACACAGACAACTCATAGGCAACAGCAGTAGCATAACTGGAAAGCCTGGAGAAAGGCAAGAATCCATCTTCAGTATTCTGCATTGAAAGGGTAGCCCTTGTGAGTTTTGCACCTGGAGGAAATCAAAAAACAAAGGTTATCTCATCTCCCAAAGACATGGTATGCAGCTGTAACCATTTTAAAGAACCATCAAGGGAAAAGATTAACTGTATAAAAGCAAAGTCTGTTTCTCTTTTCCTTAGTGACATGCTGCATTTCCAAATAAAAAGATTTTCAGTGCCTTCTGTTGTCTGGTGCTTTGCAGACAACTGAGCCAAGGTTTTGCTGTTTACTGACAGGAAGACCTTTCTTGCAGCCATCTAAAAAAGATTTTATATCTGGATCTATGCTTCCAAGTCGCAAATCCTCACGTTATATTTTGAATGTTCAACTACCTTCCCAACAACTCCTGAAGAACACACCGATTTTGTAATGTAGTTAAGAGGGACGAGGAAGGAAGACAAAACACCATTAGCAAAGCTAACCAAGATCTTAACTCTGCATAATGCTCATTCCTCCAATACAGACAGCAAAAATTATGAATAAGAAGCCTCCTGCGGCAATTCCACCTACAAAGAGTTTCTTGGTAACTAAACTGAAAATTAAGTTTGCTCAATGCTTATCATGTTTTGGCTCATAAAATCAACATTTAAAAAAATCTTACTCTGGGGAAGTTATTTTGAAGATGACCCCTTTGAAAACTGAGTTTGCATATCCTGAATTTCAGTCAAGACTACCATCTGTAACTTCATTTACTGAACTATGTGACTATTTAATAGCTTAAGAAAAGGAAGTGCCACTTACACGAACATTTCACAAGCTCTCCAGTTTCTATTAAAGCTGAGAATAGTTGCCATCTCCTCTTTAGTCAATTCAAAGTCAAACACCTAAGAGGAGAAAAAGCCAAAAATCACCTCTTTGAACAAATTAGAGCTTGTAAGCAAAAAAAAAAAAAAAAAAGAAAAAATCACACAATTAAAGAACAAGTCCACAGTGCAGGTTGCTTGTTGGAAGTGAAAGCTGGAAGTTGGAAGCTTCATGCAGGGAAAGGAAAAAGACACAACCCTCTGGATTTCTAGGCCTCCTCTAGCTGGAGCAGGAGAGGGAAGTGAGCAGGGAGAGGCAGGAATTACAGAATCTCAAGCTGCAGTTACACCTGCCTGTTGTTTTAAGAAGTTTGGGGGGCACTGTGTAGCAGAAGGCCTTCATCTTCAATTTGTGAAGGATGCATCTTTCTGTGCTATGCTAAATTTGTAGCTGCAAGACCTCCATATTCCATATTCCACCTAAAGCCACTGAGTGTGTGGAAGCAAAATCCTAATACTGGGTCCAGTCCAGGACCACTGAATCAAGAGCAGCAACATGGTTTATGGACACCAGGACTATTTCCTTAAAAGTGCCTGCTCTACAGAAGTCTTTTGGGGTGTGCTACTGCACTCAGGCCCCAAATAAGCTGTCAAATAACTAATTCACATGACACAGAACCAGAATAATCACAATGTGACTGCTCAGATTATCACAATACAGTGTTTCCCAAAGCTTTGGCCACTCCTGCTCTCCCACTGTACTCTTAAGTTCATCCCTCAGGAGACTGTGAGTAAACACACGGGGAAAAAGCTCAATCCTCTTGTCACAAGAGCACCTGGGAAGGGTGAGAAAAGATCACTGCTTGCTGTGCAGGAAGAAGCCAAGCCATCCCTGCACATACCATGCACTCAAGCTTAGTCCTAATGACTCACCTGGAAGTTCTCCACAATGCGCTGTGGTGTGACGGATTTGGGAATCACAATCACATTTCTCTGGATGTGGAACCGAATGAGAATCTGCAAGAGGCATATCACTGCATCACAGAGGGGATGACTCTTGCTCTATGGTAAGCAGAGCCTGTTTAGCAGTTACTTAATGTAAATGTTAATTCAGCAGAATTAACCCACTCTTTGGAGCTGCTTTTCAAATTATACCTGAATTCTAAACAGCACTGCCTGAAATGCAGGTAGAGGAGTGGTGGAATCCCACAAAGCTTCCTTTCTCCTCTCCCCTGCAATTTATTGACACTTATTTCGTTCTTACCCGGATTTTGAGTAAGCTATTCAAATGTTCCCTTCTTTGCAACAGCAATTGAGATGGAAAGATAAACATGGCAGCATCTGAAGATGGGTCAAGGAAATGCTTCTTGTGATGATCAGAGCACCCTTGCATACATGTATGGAAGACCACATAAGGAACAAACCTGCACTGCTACCTGACACCACAGGTGACAGGGAATGAAGAGCCATCCTGTCCTCTACATTGTCATTAGCCGTCCTTCATGCTGTGCTACAGGAAGGGGTACTCTGGCACCTACCCACCTGTGCTGGGGTTTTGTTGTGCTTGGCTGCAATCTCCTTGATCTTGGGGTCATCCAGAAGCGAAGGATCCTCAGGCTTAGCCCTATACAGTGGAAAGAAGATCAGTGGCAAGAGACCTCCATAGGTCCAACCCGGTAAAGATCTGTATCTGGATGAAAATTAATGCTGCACATGTGGTCTCAGTGCTTCCAGAACAATCCACACCAGCTCTCTGGCAAAGCAATCTTACCATGGTCTGTCAGGAGAGCCAAGGGGGCTGTATGCTGTCACAGAAATCCCTTTAGACTGACAGTACTTGATCAGCTTCTCCTGGGTAAGATATGGATGACACTCCACCTGTCAACATAAAAGTGCAGAGACTGACAGTGACTTAACTGCTTTAACATGTTCCAGGGATTAGTTTTTAATCAAAGGCTGATTTTTGTGCTAACTCAATAGTCCCTAAGCAATATTATTGTCTTTATTTTCTCTATGCCCCACCCCCTTTCTACTACTTATAGTAGCTCTCCCTGCAGTGAAGGGTCCAAGAGCTGTGACAAAGCTTAAAACTTTGCTCATCCAGATCATCTCCAGCATTTGGGTGACCAGCTACAGAATTGCTTCAATGTGACAGTAAAATGCACACCCCCAGGAGAGCTGTAAAATCACAACAATAGGATTGCTGTCCAGGGAAGTACAAAGTTCTCTTTTCACCCCTAATTAAATGCACCATAATATTTTTTTGCAGCTCCCATATTAACTTCAAGGTCAACACTGTTTCATTAGTCTATATTTACTTTGTGTCAATACTTGCACTAAACAGCTCTAGTCTGAAAGTGTTGAGAATGGTTGCCTGCTACAGAGTTTAGACCTTCAGCCCACGGCCTATACAGACCTTTCACAAACACACGTGCATTTAGCATGAACTTCCATAAAAATAGTTGCATAATAGAATACAGACTCCTTCACAGTGGACCTGTGTTCTGGCAGGAAAATGCACAGATATAGTGTATGGAACAGGAACTGTTCACGTGTCAGTAGGCAGTAAATGAGCCTGAATATTCGATACTTTGTACAGAGGGACTTCAGGGCAGTTGCACACCAGGGAGCACTACTTTTCTTTCAGCAAGCAACAGCAAGAACTGTTTGGACTACGCTGCCATTTGACCCTCCTGCAGCTGCGCTCTGAGTGCAGCCCCTGGAAACTTGTGCTGCTGATAGGTGGAGCAAGGGAGCGCAAAATATGGAATCAGTTTACAGCCTCGAGCACTTTATTTGTGGTTCTAGATGCCTGCTGTTATCAGAGCATGCCTGTTTCCCCTCTGAGACACGTTGGAATATTAAACAGAACACAGAGCTCCATTTTTAGGGTATATTATACATATCTAGTTTGCTACAGCAATTGCAGAAAGATAGCTCTTTAAGAGTAACAGAGCATCTAGTTTTCTCAACTATTCAACAGAATATATGCAACCTAAGAATTTAGGAGTAGAATTTATGCAACCTAAGTAAGGCACAGTCATCCTCATCTGTCCATTGTCACTCAAGTCGAAAAATTAAATTAAGTACTAGCATCATTGTTATGTAATTACTACCTTGTCAAATTAATTTCTCACTACAATTGAAACCAACACACATCCTGGCTGCATTCAAATAAAGAATGGGAATGACAAGAAAGACAGTGGATTACATGTGAAATATCTGCACAGAGAGTGTTTTCAGGAAGCACTCTCACTATCAGCCCAACTAGTAAGTGTCAGCAACAGCAAGCTTTCAGGCTTGCAAGCATTTCTTCAGAAGGAGTAGTTTATGAAGGACAAGGACCAAAGACCCAATACTTTGTGCTAAACTTGATTATAGTAAACAATCATTTAGAGCTTGAGAGCATTTACAAGTGTGAGAGGTCCAAGATCAGTGACGCTGATGCCAGAGATAATGGCATTATCATACAGTGATAGTGGCAAAGAGGTGAGGCAGATGTTGAAAGGTATCGTAAAACTTACACTAAGTTTTCTGAAAGTGCTTTGGGGCTGATAATGCTCAAGTTACCACAATAAATGACCCAGGTTTTACTAATCCAGGATCAATAATTGACTAGAGTTCTTCAAATGCCATAAGAGTCAAGGTCAAGTCTAGACAGACCCTACAGGGGTCTATCCTCGGATCTGTCCTCTTCAGCAACCTGCGTCAGTCTACAATCACGTCTATCTTGAAGGTGATGTCAAACTGGGGAACAGCCAGCCAACACACTCAAGGGCAGGAGTGAGGGACCCGTTCAGGCAGAAACAACAGGCAAACAAAAACTTGAATTAATTCAACAAGGCTGTATATAAAGACATGCATCTGGCAAGGAAAAGCCCAAAGCCATACACCTGGGAAGGAAAAGCCTCTGGCAATAGCACAGCCTGGAACTTGACTACCTGTAAAGCAGCTATGCTAGAAAGGACTTGTGGGGGGTCATAACAGACTGAGCAGGACATGAGCCAGCAGTGAGCCCTGGCAGCAGAAGCACAGTCAGTAAATTGTGAGAAGTGATCATTTGCCTCTACTCATCCTTGCCAGACCACTTTCAAAATACTGTGTCCAGTTTTCATCTTCCCAGCTCCCCTCAGTAGCAGAAATATTGTCATCAGTTCAGCAGAGAAACTCCAGGATGGGTAAGGGCTGGAGAACCTGCTGTAGTGGGAAAGACTGAGGGAGCTGGGCTTCTTGTGCCTGAGGAAGGAAAGGCTACAGGCCTCCTAGTAGCAGCTTTTCAGTACCTAAAAGGAGGTCATTCAAAGACAAGCCAAGCTCTTTAGCGTACTTGGAGGAAGGCAACAGATGCAACCTGAAAACAAGAGGTTGAGACTGGATGTAGGAGAACTCCCTCTTCCTGCCATACACTCAAGGGGGTCAGGAAGCAGAGCACACTGCCTAGGGAGGCTGTGCAGTCTCCAGCCTTACAGGCTTTCAAGATGGATAAAACCCTGGACAACCTGGTCTGTTCTCAGGGCTGATGCTCTTCTGAGCAGATCATCTCCCAAGGTTTCCTGCCATCTGAATTTTCCTAAGATTTCATCCAAGTTCTGGCTATACAACTTCTACTCTATTGCCCACCCTGCAACTCTACTTCCTCCTTCCTTCTAACCATCATTAAATCTTGAGTCCATAAAGCATGTTCCTCATCAGTTCCCTCACTCATCAGCAACAGGAATTGGCTTCTGCATAGAAATGGCATGAAAAGGTCATTCAATTCTCTATATATACATACACCAAGTCTTACTCTACTGCAGGGAACTTTTTAGAACTCAGATGAGTTCCCTCCTCTTTTCCTCCTACAAGAAGGGATTCTGGAGCTGCTCATTGACAGATTTCCAAGCAGTAGCACAGAGTTCATAGAAAACCAGCACCCAGGCATCCAGAAGCAGGCTGGAGGGTGAGACTGAAGAATATGTAGTGTCTACCCCAGTCTCTCTTCCTATAACCTTATTTTAAAGTAAGATCCTTGTCATTTCTTTAAAAAAATCACAACAAATGACCACACAAAAAAGAACACCACCAAACATTTGCCTCTGTCACTTTGCAGCTCACCTGATTATTTGCAGGTTTGTACTTCAGTTCTGGCTTGTTCAAGATTCTTTCAATCTGCTCATGGTTGAAGTTGGAGATTCCAATGGCTTTTACCAGACCAGCATCCACCAGCTCTTCCATGGCCTGGCAGAAAGAAGGACAAAGTCAGCATCTAATATATAAAGGCAAGGCCTTAAGACCACATGCTTCCTGATAAGCCTTGTTTCCTTCATAAGAAACCTAAATGAAATGTTGAGATTTTCGGAGTTCAAGTTTGAGAAAAAAAAACTCAGAGCACTGGTGTCCATGTGCCATGCCTCCCATGATCAAAGGACTCATTCTTTGAGATTATGGAAATTCCAGCAAGTTAGAAGTGGAAAATGATGAATTGATACATGACAATTTGCTATTGTACCAGTGAGTCTTTCCAAGTAAATTTAAGTATGTGAGATTGTCTTCTGTTCTCAGCAGTCTCTGCTGCTCTCATTACCTTCACCAGTCTAAACTATCTCCTGCTGCGGCTGTACTTACCTCCCATGTCTGTAGAATATCAGTGTCGCTGGGGATAGCAATGCCTTTATCATCTACAGGGAACAGGTCTTCTCCTGCCTGTCAGGGAGACAGAAATTGCTTGAAACACATGTTATTGGGAGGTTGGGTTAGCACCAGGTGAAGACCACGATCCTATAAACTTTTATTACAAACTAATGCTTACTATTATACCAATTGTCAACATACGTATTAGACACTAATACTCACTGTCTATAGTCTTCAGTTTTGTCTTTTGTTTTCACATGGTATCATGTCAGTTTTTTTGCCTACAACCAAGCCAGTAAGGATAGATACTTCTGATGGACACTGTCTCCTGGCTCATAAAAATCCATATGGTAAAACTTAAGTCTCCACTTGTAATACAGAAAGTAGAACTATGGCCAGTTTACAAAAATACACAGTTGTTACCTGCTCGTAATTAAGTACTTTAGTGAAATGCGTAATAAGGACCCACTTAAGACTTGGAATATGTTCACCTTATACTGCACCAGACTTCCTGACAGGTCTTTCATTGTTTAAGTTGCTGGTATAGGGAAAATTAGAATATCCTATGTCCCAGTTAGGACTACTGCCAGGTATCAACTTCATTCAAAAGCAGTTATTTTTTGCTTACTTATTATTTATAGCACAACACATTTTCACTTTGATAGTTCTGTCCACGTGAAACTGATTTTAAAAATACAGATGTCATAAAGAACAGTTCATCTTGGTAGCAAGAGGTAGAGAGAAAATTTTGATGAAGCTCTCACTGAAAGCCTAAGCTTGTACATATTCAAACTGAGATATCAGTTCCTTTGCATGCAGTCAGTAGAAGAGTTAGGAACTAAAAGGTTTAACTCTAGAGCCTGTGGAATGCTAAAGCTCCTGTAGCAAAGGTCAGTTCAAGCTGGATTGTATGTAAGGACTCAGTGATTAAAGACAAACGAAAGCCAAGCAGTCTCTTATTCTGTGTTTCTATAAGATGCAGAGGCAAGACCTTCTGTCAGACAGCAAAGTATAGCACTCTTCCCACAAAGAAGGGACCACACTGAGCATAACTTTGGATTTGTAGAAGGCAACACAAGCAATAATCAAAAGGAAAGAGAGATAACTTCTGCTTCCAGCAGGGAAACCCATCCCTAGGGTGCAAGGTCTGCCTCTTCCATGAGCAAAAGGGCAGCAGATGCCATGCAAGCAGGGATCTCAGAGGTAACAATCAACAGCTTGGCTCACATGGCCACAGTAAGGTTGAGCACCAAAGCAGTGCTGTTGCACAATACACATAGGATGACCTGTGCAACTGAAGCAATCACTGGGTTACAAAGCCATATAGCTCTTCATAATTGCCACTCACAAAGCCAAGGGTACTGCTGTTACTGTACCTTGAAACCAAGAGGCCAGTGGATTAGATACAGATCCAGGTAATCCAGTTTCAGGGCAGCAAGAGTCTTCTGGCAGGCTCCCTTCACCAGAGGCTTCTCATGAAATGTGCACCACAGCTAGAGACAAAAAGCCAAGGCAATTGTGACCTCTTGAGTTAAAGCTCTTGGAACTCTTCCGTACTGTTCAGCAGGGTGCCTGTCCCCTTGGGAAAGTGATGTGAAACCATGTCACCCCACAGCTCTTCAAGTGGGACTTGTTCTGTGAGCAAAACTAGCCTGTGATACTGGGCAATGTGTGCACACATGACTGCAGTGTCCTGGCAGACAGCAGAAGTAGTCTTGCTTCACTTATTAAGACTTAAGTTGAAAGCATCACCCAAATTTGTGGTACGGACCCTGCATAAGTCTCAGTACCAGATGAGGTAAAGCAGGAACCTCAGGAACGGCGTAAGTGATGTTCTGAATTTTTCCACACTGCACAACAGAGTAGGTAAGTAAAGAACTGGGGGGCTACTTCAAAATAAAATGGAATCCCCTGGTATATCCCGTACCACCAGTCCCGTACCTTACTGACGACAAAGAGGTCCTCTCGTTTCACAACGCCTTCCTTGATTTTCTGCTGGATCCCTTCCCCAACTTCATTCTCATTCTGGTAGACATAGGCACAGTCGAAGTGGCGGTACCCGGCATCGATGGCAGCCATTACCGCAGCTGTCACCTTCCCTGGGGGGGACTGAAAAAAGCAATGGCAAAAAAAGCGCCCCCATCAAGACAGTATTGAAGACTTTCTCATGGCAAGATAAAACTAAGAAAGCCACGACATCCAAAGCAAACCCCAACTAAAATAAAGACAAATCCCGGCGGCGGCCTGGCCGGGTATCGGGTGCCGCCGCCAGCGCTGCGACCACGACAGCGCTCGCAGGGCCCGAGCGGCGCTCCTTCCTTCGCCCCCTCCCCATCGCCCTCACGCCGCCAGCCCAAGGGAGCACGTCCCGCTACCTTCCATGTGCCCAGCCCTAGGATGGGCATCTTGGCCCCGGTATTGAGCTGCACGTAGCTCGCCATGGCCGCGCCAGCAGCACTAGCACAGCGGCGGCCCAATGCCGCGCCTTTAATAGCTAGTGGGGCCAGACCCGCCCCGCCCGGCGCGGAGGTGCCGGGGCGGTGCCAGGCCGGGGCCGCTGCTGCAGGGGCGGAGCAGGACGCGGTTGCAGCTCCATACTGGGAGAGCGGCTCGCAGCCTGGCCCCCGGACCGCGCTCACCGCACAGGGACCCTCCCGCAGCACCTCGGTCCCCTGGAGCCTCATTCCCGGCGTGGGGGTGACAGAGGGGACATGAGACAGAACTGTCTCCTTGCGCCCCAAGGGCTGTTGGTGTGTTGTGTGCCTCAGGGCATAGGAGCGCTGAGTTCCGTGTCCCCACTGCCGGGATGGTGGCCCGGGCTGGTCCCCCCTGCCGGGATCCCGTGGCCCTGTGTGCTGATACAGCGAAAGGACAGCAGAAACCTCGGTGTGCCCGGATTCTGAGAGCCAGGAGACGCTGTTCCCAACGCCAAGTGGGACAAACACAGCTTCCACTGCGAGCTGTGGCTTAGGAGTAATTTAGGATAGAGTGACTCTATAAAAACCCAGATTTATTTTGAATTTTAGAGGGGTTTTTTTGAAAGTATTCTGAAAGTCTCAGAAGAGGAACTTTTTTGAAGAGTGATAAAATGATCATGGTGTCTCTCTGTCTTTAGGGAAGTGCTGAAAACATTGCAGAATAAAATGCAGGATTGTAATCACATGCAGTTGTGGCCAGCAGTCTCATATCAGAAGCTGGCTTTGGTGCTTTTGCAGACAAGCATTTACTGTTCTGCTGAAGACGTCACAGCACAATGGAAAAACCCAGACTTGCCTGTGAGGCTTTGCTGCTTATTCATGTGGAGTTTCTTCAGGTGCGAGTGTTTGCTCTGGGTGCCTCTCCCTGCTCTCTTCAGCTTCTTAATTTTTTGCTCTATTTAGCTAAGGATGGCAAGGAAATTGGCTTTCCTGTTTAATGTTCCTCCTGTTTTGTGTCAGCACCATCAGGCATCCCTGTCAGAATCCGATGTGCTTTGGATCGCAAAACCTTTACACAACTTGATGCTTATCTCTTACTGCTTTGGGTTGAATTTTCCCTCATGGTTTCAAGTCAGAGAGATGCCTTTATCCTGTCACAAGAGGCTTCAGGCAGAAGTTCTGTATGTTGTTTTCTGCTGTTAGCACTTGCAAGATGGAGCCTTTCCCCTCAGAGCTGTAAGGCCAGTCAGCTTCCAGTGTTTGCCTCTCCTGAAGGTCTGGTGGGGGCTTTGGGGGAAGAAGTACAGCACGTGTCACCCTGTGACAGCCAGTCTGCTAAACCTTGTGTCCTTGATAACATGGCCATGTCTTTACAAGGACCGCTGACAATGAGGAGCTGTGAGGGGCAGGAGGGTCTTGCTTTCTTTTCTTTTCCTTGACCCCTGGTGCACTGAAACAGGAAGCTTAATATCATGAGTTTTCAGTTTGTTTTGCTGACTTTGCATTTAGTAACTGTAATTTCACCGCAAGTTGTGACTTTGGTGACCAGTGATGTTTGGAATCTGAGAACAGGGCCCAAAATAATGGAAGTGGGTATGTCCTTATGGATAGTGTTTACCAGAGAGACCCACTGAAAAAAAATGAAGACAAAGTAGGGAGGTGACAGTGTTGCAAGGTGTGATCATCTCTACAACTAAAAGATAGAGCTGCAGGGGTCTGCAGCTTTGGAGCTACTGACAGACACAGGTGTAGCTTAAACCAGGCTTTGGAGATAAGGGCATGCAGGTTTCAAGCTTGAATCACTGGGAAGCACAGCAGGAATTTCTGCTTTGCTTGGAGGGGAGGTTTATCTTCCTTAAATGGGGGGGTTCTAGTTCAACCTCTGGACGCCAAAAGGCAAATCTGAGGGGCTTAGCCAGCCCTGACTGTAGAAGACCTCAGCCTCCTTGTCACTCTGAGCTCAAATCAGCCCAGGAGCATATCTTGGTGGATCTCCCATATTCTCAGAGCTAATGATGCTTTTTGTCCTTGTGCTTTTGTTCTTGAATCACACCTGCTGAAACAAGCTCCAGACACAGCCAAGGATGAGGAAGTGATCCTGCCACCCCTCTGTGGTGATTATTGTGTGGGAAGGGCAGGTTTAGTGCAGCAGGAGAAGCCTGGGTAGGGTGAAACCATGAACTGCCCCAGGCTAGTCAGGTCTGATTCTGGACAGCTCTGAAACTGGTGCTGTACCTAGGGTGACCGAATTCTGGGGATGCACCTGTTTGTCCCACACAGTCCCCCTGACCGCTGAGAAGGAGAGCAGCACCTCACTCCAAAGGGGTCCTGTGGGCTGGGCCACCCCTACTGGGAAGGACATTGGCAACCCTGGGGACAGTGGCAGTCCTGGGGACAGCAGGAGCTCTAGGACACAGTAGGCAGGACTGAGTGGTGAAAGGAAGCATCAGGCACCCTCCATCACCCTCTGAGCCGCTCTTGGTTCCAGAGAGGGACTGGGATGGCCTGGATATAATCTGTGGTGACAAAGTGGGAGCGAAGAGGAGGACCAGGAGTAGGTTGGTGTTTGGCTTAAACAGAGGCTGGGGAAGGGGGAGAAAGGCATTTACTCATTTGTTCTGTGTTCTTTTTTTCTCTCCTCAGTTACCTGAATCACAGCCCAGAAGTGGAGTACTGAGAAGAACTCTGGGAAGAGTAATGATCATGGTTCTGGGATCACTAGTAGTGGAACACAGTAGTGGAAGTGGAGCAGCCAGTGCATATCCAGGGGGGAGTATACACAGTGTGCAATTCCCTGAAGAGAGGAGGTGTCTGGGCAGACCAGTGCTGGGTAGGAAGATGACTCGGAAGAGAGAAACAGATGCTTCTTGAAAGCTGATGGCAAAGTGAAAACAAAGCCTCTTCAGGCAGCCCAAGTTGCAAGGTTAGGTAGGCCTGTGGAGGTGGGAATGCTGCTCCCCAGAATCTGAGAGCTCTCTTGACAGTCCTTTGCTCAGAGTGAAATTGCAGAAATACTGAACACTTGTAGCAACTGTCCCTGCAGTGGCTGTGTCAGTGCTGGGAAACCGAAGCAAATAGGATACAGGTTTTTGCCTTGTAAGAGTACTGGGAAGTTTGGGTTCTCTGCTACTAGCAGGCACTGCCCTTCCCAGGGGAGGAATACTTTAGGACCCACCAGTCAAGGTCTGTGAGGGGAAAATCATCTGATCCTGCTCATCCCACAGATGAGACTCCCCTGCAGTTGCTTGGACTGCTGGGTTGTGTTTACAGGCAAGGGGGAAAGGATCCTGAAAAAGTGGCGATCACTGATGCTGTGGCCTGAAAGCTCCAAGGTCTGAGTACAGTTACTACTGGTATCACTTGATAAGCTGTTGGGACATTAAGGAGTAACTTACACACATTGTACTGGATGGTGCATGCCAGAAGATGGGCAGATTAGCAGCACGACCAAGGATAGTGCTGGGAGTTCAGCTTGAAAAGCATTTTAGAAGCAGTTGGAAAATATGTTGACTGGTGCAATGTTGATCCTGATAATTTTGTCTATGGGAGAAGGGGGGGGTGAGATATGTGTCTTAAGTTCATGTTGGTGAGGTGTTAACTACACTAGTCTGCAGGGGCAAGGGGTGGAGTTTATAATGAATATGCAAGAAGATGATGATTATGTTAAAGATGGAGTTCAAATAAGGGTGAAACAATTCTTAATGCATCTTTCAATTAAGTGCAAGATGGAATGTAAAGAACATAAATTGCAGACAGTGTCAAGGGATGGCAGTAGAGACCTGTGTGGAGACCACTGAAACAAACACCCTGTCCCATGCCAGAATTTAAGCTCACAGTACTGTCACTCAGGAATACTTCTGGAGACACAAGTGCACTTTTTGACAGAGACCCATGCTAAAAGGACTTAATTCCAAGGGGATTGCAGCTGGTGGATGAGTTGTACTTGAACAAGGAAACCCTTGAAGGCTCTATGGGCACTGGGTAACCTGTGCTGGAGAAAGTATTCACTAAAAAGACAAACTTTTGCATCATAGTAACATTGTACTTTTATTGTTCAATAAAAACGTATCTGATCTCAGCAGAGCTAAGTCTCACCTTAGCCTGGGGATTACAAAAGGTTTTATGGCTTGCTTCCTTTTGGAAGCTGCAAAGCAAATGTTCTCAGATTACATTTTCGTGAATTAAAGTGGAAATTTTGTAAAGAAGTCCATTAGGTGCCCGTTTTCTTGAACAAAGATTTTGATTTTTTGCCTTGAAACCCAGTGTGCAACTTCATAATTGTGTTCGGTCACCTGCCCAGGCTCTGGGAGCGAAAAGGTGACATAGTGCCAAAAGCAAATACCTCCTGATCTCACCTGGGGCTGTGGGGCCAAGGGCAGGGGCGGATGCGTGACTGGGCTGGAGGGGGAGGTGGATGGAGCTAGAGGGGCATTAGGTAGAGCCACAGGGGGACCGGCACTTTGGGGGCTGAGCTCCCCGTGTCAGCAGCGAGACCCCCGGGCTGAGTGACATCAGGAACGTCTCTGCACTGCCGGGGAGGTGGCAGCGCGGGTTGGCTGAAGGATGGCCGCCCTCTGCTGCCCGCAGGGGAAGAGGGAGCGTGCCCCGTCCCCGGGAAAATCCACACGCTCAGGAGGAAAATACTGCCTGAAAATACTGCCAACCACGGACTTGTGTGTTTTCTGCTTACGGAGCTGTTTGTGTTTTGTTTTGGCTTTTCTGTTTTTTCCAAGGGAAAGCTTTTCCTAAGTAGGAAAAACTCCTTTCTTAGTTACTTCTGGAGTGATAAAACTGGCTTTTAGTTCATACTTCTCAGATTTTTCTCCCATAACTGCCTGTTGTGTTCAAGCACGATAAATTAAAAATGTGAATGTGTAGTTCAAAGTCCATCACTAAATGTGGATTACTCAATCCACATTTTGACAGAAAATGGTTACAGCCCCCATTTTATTCTTTTGGAACAAATTTCCTGTATCTTTCAGAAAGAATAAACAAAAGATTATCACCGAATACATATGCTGTGACTTCACTGGCTGCAAGAGGAGAAATGAAATAAGAAAGTCAGATAAATTGATAGGAAGAATATCAGACTAAGGTCTGAAGAAGGGCAGGATATGAGCATCTTCAGTATTCTGCATTGAATGGGTAGTTAGCCCTTGTGAGTTTTGCCCCTCCAGGGAATAGAAGGCTTTGTTTTAGTCATAATTTTCCTTTCTACTTTTGCTTAAAGAAGCCACTAAGGTGGGATCTGAACAAAATAATTGAAGGACGGGTTCATTCTGGATTTGTTTTCCTCTATGGTCTGTGTTTTTTGTACACTTGGAACATCCGAATTACTTCATCACTCATGCTCTTGGCATTCTAGGCAGTATTTAGATGTAAAACCTCTGTGTATATAGTATTCACAACTTACGGGTTTGGAGAAAAATACTTACGTGCTCATTGTATAGACTCTCCAGTTTCTGTTAAAGCTGAAAATAGTTGCCATCTCCTCTTAAGTCGATTTGAAGTCAAACACCTAAAAAAGATAAACAGCTGGGAATCACCTCTTTGAACAAACCAGAGGCTGTAAGCAAAACCCACAAAATTAAAGAACAAGTCTGCAAGGGAGAGTAGCTGGTTAGAAGATATGACTCCTTCATGAAAATGCATCTCTCTGTATCATCAAGAATGCATTGGCAGAGGGAATAGAAAAATTAATCCAAAATTGCTATTACACACGCCAGCTGTTGCAGCCCACTTGGCAGGCTCTTGCATCTGCCACTCATGAGAAATGCATCTTTCTGTCCTAATCCAAAGACGCATCTAGAAGATTTCCACATTTCACTTAATCTACCTAGGCTTTTTGAAATCCCAATGACCAGTTGCAGTCAAAGACCACTGAATTAACAATAGAGCAACATGGTTTGTGATGCTGCTTGCTCTATGTAAGCCTTTTGTAGTGTGCTGCTGTACTCAAGTGCCAGTGGAAAACCATGCAGCAATTAATGTCCAGTCTGCAGAATACAAGACACCATGTAAAGTGACTGCTAGAATTATCAGCATACTAAAACCAGACTTGGTTCTTTCCTGCTCTCCAACTGTAGCCCTTAGCAGAGTGTGTAAACAGACAAAAAGCCTGGTGTTTTTTGCCTGAGCAGAAGCTGGGAAGAATGATAAAGGATCTTTTCCCTTGTTGTGCAGGGAGAAGCCAAGCCATCCTTGAGGGGCAGCACTCACTCCTGCTCCCTCGCCTGGAAGATCTCCACAATGCGCTGTGGGGTGACAGATTTGGGAATCACAATCACATTTCTCTGGATCTGGAAGCGAAGGAGAACCTGCAAGAAGAGAGAACTGACTCATTCCTCTTGCTCTGGAGGAAGCAGAACCTGTTCCAACAGCTGTCATCCCTGTTTCCAATCATCCCTGTCCCTGCAGCCCTGGCTGCCCTGCCTGAAGAGCAAAGAGGGAAGTGGTGGAGCCTCATGTGAAAGGCCTCCTTTTCCCATTCAGTTTTGGGTCAGTCAAGTCTTCCTGCTCACCCAGACTTCTATCAAGGATTTATTCTCTGCAAGAGGACTTGAGATGAGGTCTGAAACATTCCAGCATTTAAAGACAGGTCAAGAAAATGTTTCATGATGGCAGCCAGAGCACACCTGAGAGTGTGCATTGCAGGTTACACAGAAAATAGACATGTCGTGGGTTTTGGTTGATTTCCCAGCCAATGCACCAAGTATATCTAAGTTTTGGTTTGACAATTTCAAATTTTTCAATTAAGAGCAAAGCAGGCTTAAACTTAAAAGGAATAAAACTTTAGTAACAGAGTTAAAAGGAACATAATAAGGAAGGAAAATCTGAATAAAACCTTTAGAACACCTTTTCTCTCTCTCCCTCTTAGTAATTTTCTTACTGACAACGTAGAGACAAAAACCTGGGACTTTTAGTCAGTTTACTACTTCTGAAATAGTTTCTTCAGTTCACTTAGAGAGGAGTTTTTCTTGCCATACTATGGATGCTTCTTTACAAGAATATAGGTTTTTTGTAGCTTCAATGTTACTGTGAACAGCCACCAGGGACAGGAAAAACTGTTTGCAGTGTGAAAGTCCTTCCTATGTCTTGCAGTTATTCTCACAGCTGCTTTCATAGGTTATTTCAATTTATTGGGGTGTTATTTTAAGGATGAGCTGTTCTAACACAGAGCAAAAGTTTTCTCTGTCTATCTCTGGGACTAGAGGTCTTCCACTACTATCTCTAGGGTAAAGTTTCTCATTTCTTTGTGCTCAAGTTTCTCACTAGATTCACAGCAACATGCACTTGCTTCAACTACTGGTGCCACAGCTCACAACTGTGTTAGAATGCTACATCCCCTCAATGCATGTCTGTGTGTTACAAGGAATCAAAAAACAAAGTCAAATATATCTTTAACATAGCTTTACAGGATTTTAAGTCAAGCTTAAAACATCTCTTCAATCCCTTCTATCTAAAATTAACTCTTTCTTTACTGACCTCTGAATCCTATGTTATTATCTCTATGTGTTCATCTTTTTTTCCTTTTCTTAATTAGGAGATAAATGATATTTTTAAAGGCATTTATTCTCAAGCTTTACCATTAACTGAAACAGTTTTATAAAGTCTTGCAACGCCGAAAAAACTGATCTGGTCTAAACACTGTTTCAGGAACATGGCTCGCCTTGCTTTTCTTGCTGGCCACGTGGTCCCCGCCAGCACCATGCAAACCAGCCCGACTCTGCTGAGGTGATGAAAACAGGGAAAGAAACTGTCGCCGACGCTTTTATCCTTCTGTCCATAGTAAAGCTGGCTTAAAGCGGCTGGGCACACAAAGTTCATTGCCAGCCATGCCGACGTGTCCGTGTGAGATCGCCCTGGCCCTTCCGATCCCGGCCATGTGGCTGCTCCCAGTCTGTAATGGCAGCAGCTGCAGGGCTGCTCCTGGCCCCCAGGCCACTCTCTCTTAAGCTGCCCTTGGTGCTAACACAGTCTCTGTCTGGCACAGTCCAGCAGGCTCTGCTAAGAAAGAGCTTGTCTCTGCTGGCAAATAGCCCCAGCCGTTTGTTGGGACAAGGCCCGGTGAGCTCCTCGATGAAAGCCCGGCAGCTCTTCAGTGAGGAGTTTAGCAGCTTACTCACCATCCCTCCCGAGACAGGAAAATCTCGGCTGAGCCGTCCCCACCCCGGGAGCCAGCTTAGACATGGCCATGCGGGCCGAGCTAAGAGCGGCTCCCAGGCCCAGCTTGTCTCTACCAAGGCCGGAAACAAACAGAGCTATTCCCGGGCTTTTTTTGGTCTTAAGATGTGTATTTACAAAAGGCGTATCCACTCTTTTCATTGGCCTAATCAGGCGTCAATATTACAAAATTGCCCAATTAGAGACAACCCAGGACAAGACCCTGCACTACTACCTCTCATCAGAGGTGACTGGGAACAAAGAACTAGCCTGTCCTCTACATTGTCATTAGCTGTCCTGTGTTATGGGAAGGGGTACCCAGAGTCTGGCATCCATGTACCTGGGCTGTGGATTTGCTGTGCTTGGCTGCAATTTCCTTGATCTTGGAGTCATCCAGAAGGGAAGGATCCTCTGGCTTAGCCCAATACAGAGGAGAGATAATACCAGAAGATCAACGTCTAATCGTACACTTACTGTCTCAGTGCTCCAAGCATTATCCATGCCAGCTCTCTCACAAATTGCAACGTAATCTTACCATGGTCTGTCAGGAGAGCCAAGGGGGCTGTAGGCTGTCACAACAATACCTTTGGATTGGCAGTAGTTCACCAGCTTCTCCTGGGTAAGGTATGGATTGCATTCTGCCAGCAGAAGAGTGCAGAGATTGATAGAATACAGCTGTAACTTACTGCAGGGATTATCTCCTAATACACTTAAAGGCTGGTGTTTATAAAAACAGTTTATCTTTTATTTTACATAAATCAGTGTAGATACCAGGACACCACTAGTGTGTCAGAAAATGCTCTGCTTCTGTATAGAGGTTAAAACTGACCTCCCTTTCCAACTGGGTAACTGAATTGTGGATTCCTGCATGAGAAAAAACACACGTTGTGTGAACAAATATCTGCTATTGCTAATGGACTGATGCCATTAGTAATAACAGAACAAGTATTTTAAGAAGTTCTTGTAATTTATGTACCTCAACTTCATTCCCTATAAGACACAGATCTACAGCATTTTTATGTGTGCTTAGAAATATCACAGGGCATATTTGTGCGTCTGCTTTGTTCTTCCTTTTTTGCGTCTCTTCATTCAACTGTAATTAGATCTTTATAATCCCAAAAAACCAGTCACCTGCAGTCACCTGGCAGCTCACCTGGATATTTGCAGGCTTGTGCTTCAGTCCTGGTTTGTTCAAGATTCTTTCAATCTGCTCATGGCTGAAACTGGAGACACCAATGGCTTTTACTAGTCCACAGTCCACCAGCTCTTCCATGGCCTGGCAGAAAGAGGAACACAGTCAGCATCAGAATACAAGCTAGGCCCTGAAGGAATTATTCCTTGTGTGGCTTCATTTCCCTTCATGGGCAAGGAAAGACAGCTGTTTGGAGCTGCAAAGATTGTGTCTTGGGGGAAAGTGCACACTGGTGTATCTGTGCCATGTCTTCCATCTCACCCAACCCAAGGGCTCCTTTTTGGAGATGATAGAAATTCACTCTCAGTTATTTTCACATGGGAAATCAGCATAATCAAGAAGGTGTTCTTGAGCCAGCATCAGAGGGCTGCAGTGCAGGCTGTGGGTATGATCACAACCTAATTTATTTTGGCAGAGTGTATTTGAGCAGTTTAAGAACAGTGGTGAGGACAGTTCTATTTCTGTTATGGTCAAGCATTCTGGCTTGCATTTTCACTAAATATTATCAGCTTGACTGAGCATGTATGTTTTGAAAAGCTACATTGTATATGGTGCAATAAATACATAAGAACTTTGTGGCTGCTGAAGGCAATGAAAGCATGGAAAAGACTGCCATTAACAGAAAACATGATTTCCCACCATGGCTGAACTTGCTCCTATCCTGCCTGTCAGAGAAAAAAATCTAGATACTCTTTTTATTGGCAAGTTAATACCAGGACAACTGAAGACAGTGCTTTATCATCCTTTAGACCAGGCTTTAGCTACTAGTACAGAAAATACTAATATTTGATTACATTGCTCCTGGCAATTTTGCCAGCAATCATTTCTAGTAGAAATGACCAGAAATCATTCCTACTAAGAATGTCAGGTGTATATCCTGGATCCAGCAAAGTGGTGACATACAGATAAACAAGTCACACCACTCATGGAACAAAGAAGTGGAAGACTTCTGTACTCCTCTGTTATACCTTTAAGACAGAATTGGGTTTGGGTTTTTTTTTTTTTGAAAGACTTGTTAAAGTCCCAGGAAAATTTAAGTCAGGTTTAGGCTGAGCCACATCTGCTGAACAAGGTATTAGGTAAACACACACGAATCCTGTGAGGGGAGCATCAGTTTAAGGTGGTGGCAAATCAGAACACTCCTGTCAGGAATGGGTTCCTGAGTTTGCTAAATTGGTTGTAATAAGTTCCCAAGTTTATTAAATTAGTTGTTGGTTGATGCTGTTCTTGTGTTAATTGTTAAATTCATTGTTAGTTGATGCTGTTCCTAAGTCTGTAAGTCAAATCTCGTGTTATTTGTTAACAGGATAAATTACCTTGTCCCCCCCCAACTGTACTTTCCTATCCCGTCGGGAAATACCACCGCTGCTGCGTCCCAAAATAGTGCCTGCCACTAAGGAGGGGGAGAGACAACCACCGTGAATATGCAAATGTGAAAGATGCAAGAGCCCATTTGACAACAAAAGCCTCTAAAACAAGGAGCCTACGTGACATCTCGAAAAACTAGCAACATACTGCACCTGAGAAAAGGCTGAGCAATCCCCCCATGGCATTTTTTGATTCGGAATGTGGTCACCATAACCTCAATGGGAGTCGACTAGAGTGACACCCCTGGACTGGGAGCGAACAATTGTCTTCCCAAGGATTCTTGTAAGGATGGAAGCCTGAGCTCTAGTTCTAAGGCAAAGCTGCTATATTCCTCCTCCGCGTCATCTACGGGAGCAGCGGCGGTGTGCGTGACCCCTCGGCCTCCCACCCCAATGAGCTGATTTCAATAAAAGCCATTTCAAAGGAGCTGGTCTCCTGGCCTTTTTTTACATCTCAACTCCCAATGTAGAAACTCAGAAATAGAACCCCACATCTCCACATTGTTCCATATCCAGTGAGCAGATTTGTCGTGGTTTGAACAACAGGTGTCTGCTAAGGAGGAGCCTCCCTTGGAATGAAGAATTTAAACCCCCTCCCTTATTATATATATTAATATATAAATATTATATATTATAATAATGAATTATTATAGCATTGAAATTAAGGGGCTCTCAGGCAAAGATATGGGAATAGGAATAACAGTTCTTTATTAGGAGAACTAAAATAAACAATAAAGCCAAAGCACATGCTTTGGCTTTACAAAAGCATGCTTTTCTCTTTACAAAAGAGAAAAAGAAAACAAACTAACTAACCAACAAACAAACAAACACACTCAGGATACAACCTGACACCCTGTGGGTCAGGGTGTTGGTGGCAGTCCCATTCAATGGTGCCTGCAGTCCTAGTAGCAGATGTGGCTCTGTTGAAGTGATGCTCCTGGAGAAAAGTGGAGTTTTTCAATGAAGGTGCAACGGTGATAGATGGGCCTGGTCTTCCTCTGAGAATCCAGTAGAAAAGGCTGCTTGGTGTTCCAACCCCCAGATTTTTATCCAGGTAGGAATGCTTGGCTCCTTCCCCTGGTTGGAGCATTTCCCAGTGGGATGATGTAATTCTATCAGTGACACTCAAAGGCCCATTAGCAGAAAATACTTCCCTGAAGGGAGGATGGGTTGTGGAAGAGATAAGAAAACTGCCCCAGCTGGTTTCTTGACAGACAATTGACAGGCCCATTGACAGACAATTACCCCACCCCAGTTTCAACAGATTGTGATAGAATACAGAGTTTTGGTTACATTTTGCACTCCAACCCATGAAAAGATGCTGGAGTATTATGCCATGACACTTTTACTCAAGTTCTTTGCATAAAGCCAACCATGACAACTTTGCAAGTGTGACAAACAGTTGACAAGCTAAAAAACAAGAGATAGGATGGAGGTCTTAAGCTGTCTGCAGCAGAAAGAAAAAGCCAAGACTAGACACAGTCTGAGACATCAGCTCCTTTGAAGTACATGGAGGATGAGATGGATTTCATGTACCTCTGACATGGATGTCAGAAAATCTCACCTTTTGAAATCCAAGGTGTGTGGAACAACTTTAAGGCTCCTACAGCAAAGGTCAGCTCAATGTGTACTGTGTTAAGAACTCAGTGATTAAACAAAGAAATGGAAGACACAAATATTCTCTTGTTCTGTGATTCTGAAGGAAAAGAGGAAAGAATTTCTGTCAGGCAGCAAAGTGCAGCCTTCCTACTTTCAAAGTAAGAAAGGATGATTTAGCCCAAGGTTAAGCAGCATGAGTCAATTGTGCAGTTGGGAGGGCTGACCTTAGTGCCAGATCTGCCTGCCCATTACAAGGAGGGCAGAGGACGCTGTGCAGGCAAGCAGAGCAGGGTAGGCAGCACTGGGGCAGTGCTGGCACAACAGGCACAGGCTCCTCCTGGAGCAGCAGTGGTGCTCTAAGTGCTGCTGGCTCTTCTGAGGAGCTCTTCCAGAAGAGAAACCAAGGGCCCTGCTGTTACTGTACCTTGAAGCCAAGAGGCCAGTGGATGAGATCCAGATAATCCAATTTCAGGTCGGCAAGAGTCTTCTGGCAGGCTCCCTTCACCAGAGGCTTCTCATGAAAAGTGGACCACAGCCAGAGAAAAGAACAAGGCAGATTGTGACATCCTGGGTTAAAGCTCGCCCTGGAAGAAGGAAAAAAAGCTAGTTCACTTTGTGGGACCATTGCTGCTTAACGCATATTTTGAAGGTCCCATGGAAATCGAGAATGTGGAACACAAAATACAGTGACAAAAGAAGATTCTATCAGTACACGCCTGAACTATTCTCCTAATCACTCCACACTGTAGCACACAGCCTTTCCCTGCTATTCTTATTTCCCTGCTATTCTATGCATATGTTGTCACAAAGCTTTCCCCTGGATCGTAGGTCAGCTTACCTTGCTGCCTATAAAGAGGTCTTCTTTTTTTACAATGCCTTTGTAATAGGTATATACCCAAGTTTGTTAATCAAATCTCAACTATCTGCACCTGGCCAAGGCTTTTTGGGGGAGAGGGGGAAGCCACCTGAATCAACAAAGGTACTTTGAGCAAGACAAACATCATGCATCCTGTCTACAGAAAATGTAAAGGTTTTTTTGTGTATTTGCACAAGCCATTGGGGAATAAAACAAAAGATTAAGAGAGGTGGATTATGCCCCCCTCCCCATGACCACCAGAAGACAGGAAGACAACCCTTAACAAGAAGAGTCACAGATACCAGAAGAAGAAGAGTATAAAAACCGAAGACTGAACTGGGGAGGTGGCGTGTGCCTTTTGGTGGAACAGGAGATTCCTGGGCCGCCCAGCGCTGTTTTGCTTATTGCCGCTTGCTTAATAAAATAATTTTCTTAATTCGCTTGACTCTGCCAGATTTAATTAGACAGCTAACCTATAACAACCTTCCTTGATTTTCTGCTGGATCCTTTCCCCAATCTCATTCTCATTCTGTACACATAGGCACAGTCAAAGTGGCGGTACCTGGCATCGATGGCAGCCATCACTGCAGCTTGTACTTGCCCAGCTGCAGACTGGAAAAAGAAGGTTAAGATCCCAAATGAAAGCATACAGGCCATTTTCTAGTTATCTAGCAACTAAACAAACACATACCATGGGGTTTTAAGTAGAGTTTTTCTATGCTATGTTCTTAAAGCTCTTTTTATCTTACAAAGGAAGGCTGCTGTGTTTGAATCCAGCCTCCAGCCATTTGTCCATAGCCTCAGTCCCAAGCAGGTTCAGCCAACAGCCAGGTAGAGCAGAGCCTCCAACACTGCCAGAGATGGAGCAGGGGAAACTAAGTTTTGTGCCAGGGAGCTCTGCAGTGCCTCTTGCTCAACGTCCCTTGCTTCCCAGGGCCATGCCTAAGAGAAACAGTCATACGGCCCCGCTGAGAGAATTTTAGTTCTATGGGAGCTCTACACCTTAGTTATCCACATCACTTTGGAGTGTTGCACTGAGCTCTAGCCCCGCTCATCCTGGGGCACATCCCGCCTGTAATTTGAACTTTATGTCAGCTGTTTCCTTTGGAGACAGGGGAGGTGTGCAATACTGTGCATTTTACATACCCTGTAAGGGCGTGTAAGACCTGTGCACATAGAAATGCTGGCACATCTTTTTCACACAAATCTAGCAATGTTTGTTTCTTGTCATCGTATAGATCAGTGGTTTTGTAGTTATCATAACAAAAGCTCAAACCTCCTTGTCAGAACTTGCTCAAAACGCATAGATTGTCTTCTAAAGCCATACCTTGTTACCGGATGACTCCCGGGACCTTGCCCAGCATTACAGTTACTCAGCACGGAAGCAGCAGGGAAGTGCTCCAGGGCAGTGGCCCAGTAAGGGGCATGGAGAGGGGTCCCGGCAGCCGTGGGAGCCTGGTCAGGATAGCAGGGGATGGATGGGACCCGCGCATCCCTGGAGGGTACGGGAAGGACGGAGCCGCCGGCTCTCACAGACTGGGGACACCCAAGGGTCACTTGTTCCCCGCGGCAGGAGGGGGACGGCAGGGACGGAGGGCACAGCAGGGAACGTGCCTTCAGAAGCAGCGCCGGGGCTCTGCTTGCGGAGACCAGCAGAGGGACAGGATATCCTCGGAGGCGCCCGGGCGGGGTGGCGGGGACGACGGCGGGGCCGTGTCACCGAGCCGAACTGTCCGCGCTCCCCGCCCACCCCCGAGCGCTCCGCACCCCTCCGGAGGAGATGGCACCGGGCTCGGACCCAGCCCCTCTGAGAGCGAGCGAGCGAGCGAGCGCTGTCCCCGCCACCTTCTATGTGCCCAGCCCCACGACAGGCATTCTGGCCCCGGTGTAGAGCTGCACGCGTGTGGCCATGGCCTCAGCCAGGAATGCTGCACAGTGGTACCGCCCGCCGAGCCCTCCAACGGAGGCAGTACCTGCCCGCCCCACCCGGGGCAGCCACAGCCCCGCAGCCCAAAGCTCACCGGGCTGGCCCGGGCTAGCCCTGCTTCTCCCCGAGCCCCCCGAAGCTGCAGTGGGGACTCTGGGCTCCCTCCGAAGGTGGGATGATGCTTATGATAACAGCAGAGGAAAAGTGATCTCCTTTGTAGGGGTACACTAGAAAGCAGTTATTTTAAAGAAGAATGTTATTTTTATTGCGGAGAGGCTTCTTTTAATGTTTTTTGAACGCTGCTGAAGAATAAACGATTTTTTGATGAAATTTTGCTCGTGCTTGGAGAATTTATTCAGATGCGAGCATCAGTTGGCATTATTATAGTGTGTTTTTCTCTGTGTGCCTTTCCCATAGCATAGGCCCAGCTGCTTTGTAGATCTTTTTTTGCCCCACTTACCTGAGGGCAGACAATAATATGTCTCAGTAATCCTGTTTTTTGTCAGCACCATCAGCCATCTTCAGCAGGATGTGATGTTAACATCACAAAATAGTTATGTAACACAGTGTTTGCCTTTTACTTTTTCTTTTTCTCCCCGGATTCCTCCCCTGTAAATCTGCTCTGAGCATGCTAAGACTCTTGGGGTTTGGTTTGGGGGACAGTGCAATCAATGGAAAGACTGTAATACTAGGAGTATAATATTAAAGCCAAGATTGTATGAGGAGCCTGCTGCCATCCTAGTCTGGGATTTTTTTCCCGAATGGTCTCTTGACTGAGAGGTGTCTCTGTCTTTTGGAAAGGATTTTGGGCAGGTCTGCATTTGTTGTCATGTATCCGAGGTCCATTGTCCTGTCTCTCATAACCAAAACCCTCAAGCCAAAAGCACAGGTTTCTTATTTGAGAATAAGAGCTTTTTTCTTTTTAATCACATACAAAGGCCAAGTTCTTTTTGCATCTGTCATAGGGTAAGGGAACACCAGACAATGTGAGAGTGCTAAGCTGGATTCACCAAGTGCATCAGTAGAGGAAAGGCCTGGCAGGGAGAATGTGATATATGCACTGAAGGAGTCTTGGTACATATGAGCTATGGATGAAAAAGCAACAGAGAGAATGATACCTAGAAATATTCACACTATAATAGTGTGCACCCCTCATAAAAAACTCCAGTAGGGAGTTACCTCACCTGGGGTAAATAGAGCACTCAACTCTGACCTGTATCAGGCTCTGGGCAGTGGCTCAGCATTAACACATGCTCTTACACCTCATGTCCTCGTGATTTTGGATATCTGCATGGGTGTACTCATGTTCCCCCATAGTCTGTTGAGGGCTTGTAAAGCTAGATCGATGTCAGCACAGCCTGGCAGCAGAGCAGTCCACACTTTCAGCACAGAGCTTTCCAGCACTTCCAGTTATTGTTCTCCTGGCACTTTCACATCATATGTACCAAGACACCTCCCACAACTCTTGTCTGCACCAACTGGTCAGTCATG
The DNA here is from genome assembly GCA_018697195.1 of Certhia americana. Lineage (NCBI taxonomy): Eukaryota > Metazoa > Chordata > Aves > Passeriformes > Certhiidae > Certhia > Certhia americana. Next base: position 965,209 of record CM031871.1, read on the forward strand.
GTTCATTATATCCAACTATTTTAACTCCTAATCGTGGCAAGTTCTTGGTGCTCCTGGGACATTCAGTCTCTAAGCCTTTCTGTCATCTGTCAAGCACCTTTCATCCTCGCACTCACACCTACAACCCAATGATGTACAATGAAAGTAGCTCAAGCTTGTCTAAGTGTATTCACCCAGTGCATACTGAGTTAAATAGCAGCAAAGCACAAACACTAACTCAGTCAGCATTGGGCCCTAATAGTATTAACCTTCACAAATGCTGTTTTGTTAATCGTCTTGTTCTCAAGGAAGCCTCTTGACCACGTAGTTGCTCAAGACACAGCTCAAATTCACATGCATTTGTCAGGGCCCACAGCTTAGTCTGGTGTAGATGTTATGGATCAGAAGGCAGCAGATGTTCTGCAGGTCCACATACCCACCAGCTCAAGGCACGTGGACGTACAGACACCCGAGCTGCCACACTGTCACAACACCTCCCAGCTATCCTAGCACTGCCTAGCCATGCTCACCTGCACCCTCCACCAGGAGGGAGATGCTTTATCAGGGGAAACCTTTACTCATTCACATGGTTACAGTGAGCAGAGATCTATCCCTGTGAATCAGCACAGCCTGAAGGGAATGTGACAGTTGCTCCAGTGAGGCTCTGGGCAGCAGCTCAGAATTAATGTGTTCCAGTTCCACCACACACCCTCTGCTTTCTGTGCTGTACTGGACATCTGCCTAACATTGCTCATCTCCTCTCTCCCCTACAGTCTCTCTTACTCTGGGCTTTTAATAGCCAGATACCAGCACTGGCTACCAACCAAATCAATCCACAGTAACACCAATGCAGTTTCAGGTGTTGGTCTCCTGTTGCTTGGACTGTGGGTCAACTAAGGCTGAGTTCTGCTCAACGTTCTTTTTAGCATTGCTATGTCAATGCTTGCTATACCAAATTATTCAACTTTTGATCAAGACAAGATCTCAATGCTCTTGTGACATCATTTAAAATTGTGACATCATGTAAAATTGAATAGGGATGATTAACAAACTAAGAAGTGTGCATGAACAATGTAATTGGAAATAATTCTAACATTAGAATCGAAATTCAAACCAGCAGTAATCCAAGTATTTTTATTTTGGTCAAGAATGAAATTGAACATCAATCTCTGTCCAGTTTTAGCCTGTAAAATAAGGCCCAGTATGAATTGTTATTCATCTGTAGATCTGGACACTTCTGCCATTTATTATTCTTTTCCAGAAAGCTTTGGGCTGTACTCAAGAAGTTAATTTTGTCTTTTACCTTCAGGCAGTGACTATGTGATTATTCAGAATGGATTTTTCTCCAGCACTTACATATCGTTAACCCTGCAGCCTTAAGTGGTGCTGATACAAGACAGTAGATAAAATCAGTTGCTAGTTCCCTCTTCTGCTTTCTCCTTTGCTGTTTCAGCCATGCAGAGACATTCATGCAATAAGAATTATCATAGCCTATCTTTTATTCTTCAGAACAACTGTACAATTTCCTTCCATTAAAGAAGAAAATTCAAAGTCACTGAACAAATATCCTGTGCCTATATTGGCAAAAGAGGGATACAGTGTGTAAGCTACATAGTGCAGAATTTGAGGCAGTGGTAGAAGCTCATTAGACCCTGGAGGCCTGAGAGGAGGCAGGGAAAGAGAAAAACCATCTTCAGTATTCTGCATTAAAAGGGTACTCCTTGTGATTTTTGCACCTGGAGGAAATCAAAGAGGAGAGATTACTCAAGGCTAAAATAATTGCTGTACAGAACAACAGTGGGTGTAGAGAGGAGCCTTCAAAAGAGGCTCTGAACCCAGTAACTGCAGAGTGAACTTAAGAGACTTGATAGTATAGAAACAGCCTACAGGACCAACAAGTTCCAGCCTTTTTCTATTATTCAGACACTGAATAATGTCCCAGTGGTGGGACCAAGTTACTTTCTAGATACAGGGTTAAAATTCACACTGCTTATAGAAACAACAGCAGTTTCTGTGGCCTTGCAGCTAAGCCTTCCTGTCTTGGCTTCCAAGGTGCATATCTGCAAGCAGCTGTACTTTGTACTGCACAACAGATGGACATTCCCCAACAGAACCACCTATGTAAGAGCTGACCTCAATTTATAATACCCCACAGAAATTAATCACCCTACGTTTAAAACCACCTAGTGCTCGCTCCTCTCATATGGACACAGCCAAAGTTATCAATTAGAACCCTCATTTTGGAATCCCAGGCATACAAAGTTTCCTGGAGAATGGATTTACAGTGAATACACTGCATGACTTACACTTGCCTTTCAGTCAATAAAGTGGAAGTATAATAATAGATGCTTCATCCCCAAAATTATTTCAGATTTCAAAATATACCTGATTTGAACAGCTATACCAGCTCCTGCAAGATCAGAATAAAGATCATTGCAAACGTAAGAGCTTGAAGGACACAAATTGTCACTCACGTGACCATTTCACAGATCCTCCAGTTTCTGTTCAAGCTAAGAAGGGTTGCCATCTCATCTTTAGTCAGTTCAAAGTCAAACACCTAAAAAGAGAAAACCAGCTGGATTTAACTTCTTTGGACAAATCAAATCAGAAGCAAGAGTCACAAGATGAAAGAACAAGCTCATATCAGAAAGGATGTTGGTTACAAGTGATGAATTCACGAAACATGGAAAGGGAAAGAAATACCTTTGGATTTTCCAGACCCTACTGGCAGAGGGAAGAAACAGCAGGAGACACCATGTAAAGTGATAAGGTTATCAGCACACTGTTTCTAAGAGCTCTGTCTATTCTCCACTGTAGTTTTCACTGTAGTCCTGACTTCCAGACAGACAGAAAGAGCCCAGCCCTCTTGCTGCAGGAGGCCATGGCAAGGGTGATAAAGGATCACTGCCAATCCATCCCTAAGGGACACTGCCTAGCTCACTCCTGCTCCCTCACCTGGAAGTTCTCCACAATGCGCTCTGGGGTGACAGATTTGGGAATCACAATCACATTTCTCTGGATCTGGAAGCGAAGGAGAACCTGCAAGAAGAGAGAACTGACTCATTCCTCCATTTCCAACAGCTGTTTTCCCTAAGCTATACCTGCTTCTGCAGAGCTGCATTTCAAATCATTCCTGTCCCTTCAGCCTTGGCTGCAGTGCTTGGAGAGCAAAAAGAGGAGTGGTGGAAGCCCCCATGGAAGGTCTCCCTTCTCTTGTGGTTTTGGCCCAGTCAATTCCTTTCCACAGCAGTCAGAAGTCCTGCACTATATACAACGTTTCCATTTCTGCAAGAGGACTTGAGAAGGGAAGTGACAACTGAAGATGAGTCAAGAATACCTTCTTGACTGATGACCAGAGTTAGTAGTAGCATATCATGTAGGCCACAGAATGGACAACCTGCATTTGCTTGTTTACAAGATGAAAAAGCAGCATTGTTCACAGGTAACACCACAGAGGTTATTCCCTCTCTTCAGACATAGTTTCCTAAATTGCTGTGTTACAGGAAGGGGTATACACTGCCTGGCACCTACTCACCTGTGCTGGGGTTTTGTTGTGCTTGGCTGCAATCTCCTTGATCTTGGGGTCATCCAGAAGAGAAGGTGCCTCTGGCTTAGAACTAGACAAAGTGGGGGCAAAAAGGATGAAACAATCACTTCAGAAAGGTTCTATCTAGCCCCATTAAGAAAAAAAGTCCCATATACATACACCTGCACCATTACTCAATTAGTCTGAATGTTTCAGACTTAAATCACACAAACCCACTTGGAAATTACCCGTCAGGACGTCCAAGGGGACAGTATGCTGTCACAGTGATCCCTTTGGAGTGGCAGTAGTCAATCAGCTTCTCCTGGGAAAGGTATGGATGACACTCAATCTGCCAACACAGAAGCAGAGACTGAGAGCTGTAAAACTACAGTCATTTTCCCTTGCTCCAAAGGTTTTTCTGAATCTTTATTTCCTAATTACAGGTTCCCTTCACCCGACACTGCAGGTGGCCTATGTGACAATACAAGACTGTAATTCTATAGGACACCAATTTTTATACAGAGCTTTTACATGCTTTTTGGATTTTTTTTCTGAAAGGCTTTGTAAGAGTGAACGATTAGGTCAGAAGGATCGCTCATATCTGATTCTTCAGGCCTCCAGAGAGAATGGTTCCTAGGAAAACACTCCAAAGTTTGTGGTGCAACTAGATGAGATAAAAAAGAAATATTCTGGTTCTGTTTGTATAAAAAAATATCCAAAGAGAGGGGTTTAAAGCACATGCTGTGTTTACTTTGTTCTCCCTTTCTCCACCTCCTCATTCAATTGTAATCAGAACTTTATAATCCCTGAAAAGTACTCCCCTGCAGTCACTTTGCAGCTTACCTGGTTATTTGCAGGCTTGTGCTTCAGCCCTGGTTTATTCAAGATTCTTTCAATCTGTTCACGGTTGAAGTTGGAGATTCCAATGGCTTTTACCAGGCCACAGTCCACCAGCTCCTCCATGGCCTGGCAGAAAGAGGAGCACAGTCAGCATGCAGTGGGTAAGATCTAACTGACACATTCTTTCTGGCATGCTCTGTTTTTCTTTATGGGAAGCACATTTTTAAAAGCTACCGTGTGCTTCTGCAAATTCTTTCCAACTAATTCTGTGTACTTGGATGAACATTCTGCAACTGCTGAAGCCAACACCACTGCTGAGGACAGCAGATGCGACTCTTCCACTTGGGGTGAACTCACCTCCCACGTCTGTAGAATATCAGTGTTGCTAGGGATAGCCATGCCTTTGTCATCTACAGGGAACAGGTCTTCTCCTGCCTGTCAGGGAGACAGAAAATGCTTGAAAATCTCTTGACAAGTCCACTTGACTGCTCACAATCACAATACCTTAAACTTCTAGTGCAAGAGTGCTAATTCTTGACCACATTCAGTCATTCCTTCCTGAGAAGTGGAAGGAATTTAATGCATTTTTGCCAGTGCCTGTAAGAACAGGTTTTTCTGCTGGACCCCTGGAAGTGATGGCTCACCCAAACACCTACAGGGAAACAAACCAGTCAGAGCTACAGGCTCCAGTCTCACATGTACTCCCTTCAGGTGCTGTTCTTTAGTTCCCACTTAGCAAGAAGTGTTTAGGTTTTTTTTTTTTTCAGGGGGGCATCAACAGTTTGGTCTGTAAAACACCAGATCTACTGAAAAGAGGTATTGTGTGCACTGATAGTTCTTCCATGACAAAACTCAGAGTAAAGCCACCAACACTAGGAAAGTTAGAAGAGCCTTTGTGTACAAGTTATGAACAGATGCCAAGACTGAACAGCGCTTAGCAGCTGTTTGCTGCTGTCACCATGAGAAAGTTTCATTTTCATGGCTCTGTTAATATAAAGTTAAAACATGAAAAAAAAATGAGTATCTCAAAGGCAACAGGTAAAATGGGGAGGGATCAGACTGCAAGAGGACAGAAAGGCTGTGACTAGAAATATTCAAACTGAGACATCAACTCCTTCACTGATCTTGGGGGACCTAAACTCTCTCACAGAAGTTTCACCTTTTAAATTGCCATCTCAGTGGAACAACACTAAGGCTCCTACAAGCAAGGTCAGTTCAATCTATATCACATTAAGGACTTGGTGATTAAAGAGAGGAATGGAAAACAGAAATGCTTTCTTTTGCTCTCTGATACTGTAGCCCACAAAGGAAAATTGCAGAGAAGCAGCAAAAAAGTAACCCTCCTTCCCAAAAGGAGTGATGATGAGGTAAACACGCACTGGATTTGCAAGAGAAAAGGAAAGCAGCCTGTCTTACACTTGGAGCTGGGAGAGCTGCCTCTAGTTTCTCTAGTTTTCAGGCCATCATTCCCAGAATCAAAGGGGTATGAAGACAACTGTCTCTAGGGCAGCGACCATGAGTCACATAACCAGGGTCAAGCTGAACACGAGAGAAGTAACAGATACGTAATTGTCAGCCAGAACATCTGTTGGGCTTTGAAACCAGCCACAAGAAACCAAGTTATGGGCATTGCTGTTACTGTACCTTGAAGCCAAAAGGCCAGTGGATAAGGTAGAGATCCAGGTAATCCAGTTTCAGCTTGGCAAGAGTCTTCTGGCAGGCTCCCTTCACCAGAGGCTTCTCATGGAAGGTGCACCACAGCTAGAGACAAAAAACAGGGCAGACTGTGACCTGCTGGTTAATTCTCTCAGGTGCTCCCTGCACAGCACAGGAATGCTCACTGTTCTTTGGAATGAGGTGTGGCATGAGGCCATCCTAGTGCTTTTCACACGCAGTGAGGTCTGCGCTGTGTGAAAGCACGAGAAACAAGAAAACAGTATCAGGAATTAACTCATTTACATTACAAACTTCTCCAGTGCTACGGCATTTAACTATGTTAAATGTCACACGTTCCTACTGTAAAAACACCACAGGTAAAACCAGTATGTCCATAATTCGCGACTATCTGATCCATACCTTACTGACAACGAAGAGGTCCTCTCGTTTCACAGCGCCTTCCTTGATTTTCTGCTGGATCCCTTCCCCAACTTCCTTCTCATTCTGGTAGACATAGGCACAGTCGAAGTGGCGATACCCGGCATCGATGGCAGCCATTACCGCAGCTGTCACCTTCCCTGGGGGGGACTGAAGGGAAAAGGGCAGGACAGGTCTCCGTGAGGCATTCCCAGATGCCCGCCCGTGGCGCAGCGCGGCCGGCACGGTACCCATCTCACCTTCCATGTGCCCAGCCCCATGAGGGGCGCGCAAGCCCCAGCCCCGAGCCGCGCGTACCCAGCCATAGCCATCCCGCGCCTGCGGCCAATCAACGCCCCCGCCCCGCAGGAACGCGCCGCGCCAACCAATCAGCGCCCCCGCCCTCCGGCAACCCGTCGCGCCAACCAATTAGCACCGCCGTCCCGCAGCAAACCGCCGCGCCGCCCAATCAGCAGCGCTAGCCGGCAGCCAATGGCGGCCGCTGGGCGGCCATGGGGACACAGCGGGGAGTTGGTGTTGGAGGAGTGGTTGTGCGCTCCGGGCTTGGCTCGGAGAAGGATGAGGTTCCACATGGAGGGACAAGTGCTAAGCGCAGATGTGTCCCGGTCCCCCTGCAGTTCCTGCGGGGATCAGCACCCGCAGCGCCCTGTCCCCAGGCCGCGGGTTGTCCGTGCGTATCTCGCTTGTGCCATGTCCCCGGGTGTTCTGACGCCCTCTAGGTTCCCTGACAAGAGACAAACATGGGACAAACATTTTCACTTTGGGGTGAGTTCACGACTAATTTCGGAAATGATCAGTACAAATCGCTTCATTTTAAATGCTGAGGGAAAGCTTGTTTGAAGATGCTTTAAAAACTGATGAAGAACACTGAGTTTTCAGCGAGTATCACAATGATCACGTTGTCCCTCTGCCTTTAGGGAGGTGCAGACAATATTTCAGAAGGAAACGTACAAGTGTAGAAATAAATGATAGGTGGCCTTTCAATTTCACATTAGAAACTGACTTTGCAATTTTGGAGAGACAAAATGTGCTGTACGGATAAGGTGTTGAAAGTGCAATGAAAAAGACATTAATGTATCAGCAGGATCCTTGAAGTGCACCATAATAGCCTGTTAGGGCTAGGGGGTTGTTTTGCCTTGAAATGCAATTTTCACTGAGACGAAATGTCTTCTAATTGGTGTAACAAGATGTCAGTCTCTAAGTCAGCTAGCTCACTTCCGTGGGGCTGGTCAAACTAGCACGGGAGGCTTTGCGGTTTGCTTGTACTTGGAGAATTCATACAGGTACAAACATAAATCTGAAATATCTACAATGGTGCGTTTTCCTCTGGATGCCTCTCCCACAGCAAATCCCCAAGATTTTCTGCTTCATTTAACTGAAGGCAGACAAGATAATTAGTTTTCCGTTTAATCTTCCAGTTTTCTGTCAGTGCTGTCAGCTGTTCTCTGCAGGATGTCGTATTGCAGTTTAATCACATCAGAGAGCAGGGTTGAGAAATGCAATTTGTCCTTCTTCTCACTTTCTTCTGTGAACTCATGTTCTCCTGTGAAGGCTGGTGCTTGCTTTTCCCAAGGCATGCCATGAGAGACACTTCAGTCTTTTAAGAGAGGATTTGGGGCAGAAGGTTTTGTGTTTTGCTTTGTTTGTGCCCGTTCGTGTGAGGCCTTGCCCAGACCATGCCATATCACTTGTTTCTGTCCTGAAGGTGTGGCTGGGGTTGTCAGATGATGGGAGGGCCTTTGGGAAGAGAGTATATATTGGAACAGGATGTTTATGTTGCTAAATGGTGTGCACTGGTTCAACTTGCAGATGCTTGTTAAAGCAGGAGTAAATCAGGGAGGTAGAGATTAAATCTGATAGTAAGACATCCGCCTCTTTCTTTGATTGAGTTCAGATTAAGCCAGGAGCATCCTCTGAGGTCCCACCAATCTCTCTGTGTCTTCTCAAAAGTTTTTTTTAAAGACTTTAACCTCTGATAATTCTTGTATTTGTCTATTAAAACCAGGGCTGTGCTCAGGGCTTGCGGCCTGTGGCCAGTAAAGAGGGGACAAGGTGGGTGCTGAGGGATGGCAGGGGAAAATACTGAGTGTCTCAGGCAGAATCTGTGTTCCCACAGTGCAGGTGACTGCAACCCACCCCTCTGTGCATCTCTGGGTGGGAGGTTTTCCCTACAGTAGACAGAAAACTTTCAGCCAGTTAGGTATTCTCATTTCAAAGTTAATTTTATTTAAAATGTGTGACACCTCTGATGAAATTGTGGATCTGTGAGGTATGTTTGTCAACATCTGGTTTCTGCTGATGCAAGACTGAAGGTAACCACTGAATAGTGGTGTTGTGGAAAATACTCTTTCTTTCTTCCAAGAAATCCCAAATTTCATGGGATAAGCATCCCATGTCTTCACTGGCAGCTCTAGGACAGATGACAGCAGAGGTCCAGTGAGGCCATGTTACAAGCACCTTCAGTATTCTGCATGGAAAGGGTATTCCTTGAGATTTTTTGACCTGAAAGAAATGAAAGTGAGAACGTTATTTTCACACGTGATCTAAATGTGATGTGGAGATATGTTGTGTGCGTGGAGGAGCCACCAAGGGAAGACCTGCATCACAGGGTACAGCAAGAATAGGTGGAGCTACATGTCCTCCTCGTTCTAATACAGACAGAGATGAGTTGAACATCCAGAACCCATTTTTTAAATTCAAATTACAGAGAGTTTCCTGAAAACTAAGTATTAAAAATTAGAATGTAGTTTGGGGTTTTTTTGTTTGTTTGGTGTTTTTTGTTTGGTTTTGTTTTTAAAGTGAAAATATTAAGACCTCTCCTGAAAGTTTTATATTTTTGGGACAAATCAGTTGGAGTGTAAGTTGGCGTGACTTTTAAATAAATTGATTTTCATATTACGTAAAAGGTGTTACAGAAAATTAACTGCGAAGAATATTCAGAATTTAAGATTTAGAAGAAACCAAGCAGCATCATTTACATGTTCATTTCACAGATCCTCCAGTTTCTGTTGAAGGTCAGAATAGTTGTCATCTCCTCTTTAGTCAGTTCAAAGTCAAACACCTAAATAGAGATACAAGTGGAAATCACTTCTTTGAACAAATCTAAGAGAAATACAAGAACAACTTCACTTTGGAGAATCCATTTTCACACATGGACCACTGAATTATGAGGAACAACCTGTTTTATGGAGATATGTTGTAGACAAGTAGATAAATTATAAAAGAAAAGCCTCATAAAATCAGGCCTTGGTCTGCCAAAATAATAGTTTGCCTGTCACTTCTGTGTGTAGTTAAGTGGTTGGCAAGATCCCATGTGGAAACAGTCTTGGTAATGAGAGTTTGTTAACACAGCAAACTTTTCCTGGGTGAAAAACAACTACACCTGCAACAAACAAGAAATCTGTCTCATGGGAATCAGTGACCAAAATATGTAAACTAACCAAGAATAGAGAGATTTGATGGACAAGCAAAATACCTTTTTTTACTAGCCAATGAGTGAAGAGCACTTTGGTGAAAGAAATGTATAAAAGGAAATATGCTGTTAAAATAAAAGCTTTTTCTGCCTCGGAAACTTTTGGTTGTTACTTTCTGTGTGTCGCAACTGTCCTGGCAGTGACAGACATAAGAGATTATTTTATGAACATTGCTAATTCTAGATAAGATGTTTCTGGCAGTTTCCTGTGTGGAGATTCCAAGCAAGCTGTGCTCATCCATCCACAAGCCATGGAACAGGGAATTATATCATGGGAGCACTGCTGATTAAACTCAAAAAGTAGGCCTGGGTTAACACTCAGTAAAGTGTAGTTAAGCATAAAGAAGGAAGAAGCCCAGCCCTCTTGCTGCAGGAGGCAAGGGTGATAAAGTATCACTGCCAAGCCATCTCTGAGGGACAGCACCCGCTCACTCCTGCTCCCTCACCTGGAAGTTCTCCACAATGCGCTCTGGGGTGACAGATTTGGGAATCACAATCACATTTCTCTGGATCTGGAAGCGAAGGAGAACCTGCAAGAAGAGAGAACTGACTCATTCCTCCATTTCCAACAGCTGTTTTCCCTAAGCTATACCTGCTTCTGCAGAGCTGCATTTCAAATCATTCCTGTCCCTTCAGCCTTGGCTGCAGTGCTTGGAGAGCAAAGAGGGGAGTGGTGGAGCCTCACAGGAAATCTCCCTTCCCATCCAGGTTTAGGCCAGTCAATTCCTTTTGTTTGCACCTGAGATTTTAGCAGTCTATGCAAGGCCTACATTCTCTGCAAGAGGACTTGAGCGGGGAAGGTGGTCAAGAATCTTTTTGATGGCCAAGGAGTTAATAGTGTGTCCTGGAGGTAATTAAAAAAAAAATCTGTATTTTTAGAGAAAAATCAGAAGAGTGCCACAATTCATGGGGAAGGGATAGAGGTTCAACCCTTTCCTGAGCTCTGTTTTCCTACATTGGGAAGGAGTACCCACCTGTGCTGGGGTTTTGTTGTGCTTGGCTGCAATCTCTTTGATCTTGGGGTCATCCAAAAGGGAGGGATCCCCAGGCTTAGCCCTACACAGAGAAAACAAATCAGTGGCAAGAAACCTCGACAGAAAGATTCAGCACAGCAACAAAGATTTGCATTTAAATAAAAAATAAGTGGTGTATGGGTAGTCTCATTGCTTCAATCACAGCCCCCACCAGCTCCCTGGCAGATTGCAAAGCAAATTTACCATGGTCTGTCAGGAGAGCCAAGGGGACAATATGCAGTCACAGCCAGCCCTTTGGACTGACAGTACTTGATCAGCTTCTCCTGGGTGAGGTATGGATGAGATTCAATCTGTCAACATAAAAACAAAGAGTCTGAAAGTGGCAGAACTGCTGCAATATTGTTATGCTCCAAAAATTATTTCCTAATCAATTAGAGGCCGCTTTTTTCCCCTGATTTGACAATGGCCTGTGTGATAATGCCCATCATTGGTATGAAAAACACCTATTTTGATACAAAATGCTTGTATAGTTTTTTGCTGGGGGAGTTTCACAAAGCTCATCTCTGGATTCTTTATTATTCCAGGAAGACTGTTTTCAGGGAAATTCTGCTACAAACAGTGGTTAAGCAAGGTGATTTAAAAAAAAAAAAAAAAAAAAGATGTGTCTAAGTGCCGTACTCTGAAATATCCATGGAGAGGGATTTAAACTACATGCTGTGTCTACTTTGTTTGCCCTTTTCCCATCTCATTCAACTGTAATTGGATAAAGATCCAATAATAATCCCACAAAACCAGTCACCTGCAGTCACTTGGCAGCTCACCTGGACATTTGCAGGCTTGTGCTTCAGTCCTGGCTTGTTCAAGATTCTTTCAATCTGCTCATGGTTGAAGTTGGAGAATCCAATGGCTTTTACCAGTCCACAATCCACCAGGTCTTCCATGGCCTAAAATAGCCAAATCATCATCCAGTGTGTGCAAGGCAGCTCATGGTGATGTTCTTCCTAATGTGACTTGTTTCCCACCACGAGCAGCACAGAAAACTATTTAGAGTTGCAAAGTTCTCTGAGGGAAAAGCAGGTGCTGGCACATTAATACCATCTCACCCAAATAGAAATTCTCATTCCCTGAATGTGTAGAAATTCACACTGAGTTGCATGAGGAGAAGAATGATGACGCTCAGTAGTCCACTGTTGTGCAAGCATTGGAGGGCTGTCCCACACATTGTAGGTCAGCTGTCAACCTAAAATGTCTTTATTTCTGTGAAATTTGTTTGAGCAACTCAAGAAAGGCACAAGAACTCTGGTGAAAACAATTGTACAGTTATTGTTCCACAGTGAACCTTTTCTAGCTTCAGTCTGGTGTGGAGCTCCACTGGAAGTGTTTGTGCAGCTCCAGTCAAGTAAGACACTCAGAGAGTAGGAATAACCGGGGAAGGATTAAGCATGCCCATTATGAAAAGCTATTTTGTACTGCCTTATATTCCTTCCAATTAATTTTGTGTGAACGAGACAGCAGTTCTGTGACTGCTGAAGGTAATGGAAGCATGGAAAAGACTGATGAGGACAGAAGACATTCCTCTTCTGCTCTGGCTGAACTTACCTCCCATGTCTGTAGAAGATCACTGTTGCTGGGTATGGCCATGCCTTTGTCATCTTTGGGAAACAATTCCTCTCCGGCCTGTCAGAGAGCGAGAAAAGGCTTGAAATGATCTCTGCTGAGACACTATGAAAAATCACCCAACAGGGATGTAAGGAGCTAAAGCTAATACTGCATTAAAAAAATCAAGTAATTCTCACCATAACTTAACTCGTTCTTGAGTCACTTCTTAGTTCATGCATTTTTGTTATCTATTATCCCAATAAAGAAAGGTGTTTCTACTGGACCCTCTGAAATGATGATACACAAAGTGCATGCAGGGAAGTGGTTAACTTATAGAAGAATATTCTGGAGTCTTACATGAGTTCACTTCAAGTATTGCTCAAGTAACAGTTTCTTTAGTTGTTTTTAAAAACCTGTATGGAGGATTGACTTTGTGAACACAGAAATTTATACTGGAGTGCATCTGCTGACAGATGTCCCATGGGGAGGCTTACTGTTCAAATTGCTGTATTAGAAAAATTAGAACAGCCTGTAACTAGACAGTATGGCCCAAGTATTTTGAATTGTTGGAATTATCTAAATGCCACAATATTGCACAGTTTCACTTGACAACTTTGTCCACTTAAAGCTAACTAAAACAATATTGAAGGAATGGAGTTGAGCTCAAAAGCATAGGGTAGAATAGAGATTTAGATAGTTATCATCTCTTTGAAATCTGAAGTCTGTGAAACAACACTATGGCTCCTACAAGCAAAGTCAGCTCAATCTGTACTATATTAAGGATTTGGTGATTTTAGAGAGAAATGGGAAATGGAACTGTTTATTTGCACTATGTGATTGCAACCTGCAGAAATTCCAAAAGAATTTCTGTCAGGCAGCACACTACCCCTCTGTCTCAGGGAGTTTTCTTTCAAAAGAGCATGCTTGGGGTTTGTAAAGGAAGGGGAAAGAGGCACAGCTTTTGCTTGCAGCCAGAGGCCTAACCTTAGTGCAGGGTCTGCCTGTCTGTTATCAGGAGGGCAGAGGACACTGTACAGACAGCAGCCTCGGGGCAGAGATCAGGGGCACAGCAGAGCAGGATGGACAGCACGGGGCAGTGCTTGCACAACAGGCATAGGCTCTTCCTGGAGCAGCAGATGTGCTGCAAGTGCTTCTGGCACTTCTGAGGAACTCTCCTAGGAATGAGGACCTGCTGTTACTGTACCTTGAAGCCAAAAGGCCAGTGGATGAGGTAGAGATCCAGGTAATCCAGTTTCAGCTTGGCAAGAGTCTTCTGGCAGGCTCCCTTCACCAGAGGCTTCTCATGGAAGGTGCACCACAGCTGGGGACAAAACAAGGGCAGACTGTGACCTGCTGGTTAATTCTCTCAGGTGTTCTCCTGCACAGTGCAGAAATGCTCACTGTTCTTTGGAATGAGATGTGGCATGAGGCCATCCTAGTGCTCTTCAGATGTGGCAAGCTCTTGGCTGGGCCTGGCCTGTGACTGTGTATGCCAATCTCCGGTTCTATGATTTCACCCATCATTTCTGCTACTTCCTTTTCTCCAGGGTCTGCCTGGGCAGTAGGGTGTTTTCAGAGCAGTGGTGTATCTGATGTTCCTGAGCATGCACAGAACTCTGCACTGCATGTAGCAGGCAAAGCCAAGAAGATATAAGACAAGCCACAAAGAGTAGTTGCCACCAAACTATACTTAGGTAAGAAGTAACTCCAGATTCTAGCTAAGTAGCCTGATTTTGGTAATAAGAAAGAAAACCCACCAACCCCACCTTCCTTGGGACATGTGCTGAGCAGATTACAGTGTCCCAAGGTGCCCAGAATGACGCCTCCCTCAGCAGGGACACCCTGTTGGCAATGCTCTGAGCCCAGCTGCTGGAACAAGCACCAGGTAGTGAAAGGCCTGTGTGCTCTGCTGAGCTTTAGCAGTCAGCAGGGTGTCATTAGCAATTTGCTTCTGCCTCTATCAGCCCTTTACACTCAAGTGGTCGAGTGGTCTTGAGTGGTAGACGTTGAGTGGTCTCTGACCTCTGCATCATGTTTCTACCTTGCGTGGGGATACCTGGTTCACTCTGTCTTTTCCTGCTTCCCTTCTTTTGCACTAATGGGTGCAAAAGGACTGCTGGGTCATCATGGCAGGGTGCAGACACAGTGTATCCTTCATGACTTTCCCTGCAGAATCGGGTGAAGCTGTAAGCTTGTGTCAGGAGTGACCTGAATGCTGTTATAATTTGCTGTATCCTACAGCATAAAGTTTGTCTCCATTACTCAACTTCCTTCTAAGAAAATACTACACAAAGCATTCTGCCAGCTGTGCTCCAGACTGCAGGATCTTTGGATCCTTACCTTGCTGACAATGAAGAGGTCTTCTCTTTTCACAATGCCTTCCTTGATTTTCTGCTGGATCCCTTCCCCAATCTCATTCTCATTCAGGTACGCATAGGCACAGTCAAAGTGGCGGTACCCAGCATTGATGGCAGCCATCACTGCAGCTTTCACTTGCCCAGCTGGGGACTGGAAAAAATGCACAAATATTATGAATCTCAAATCAATGCTTGTTAAAGACCTGTATTTTAACAGAATAAAACCAGGGAAAACCGGGAAAGCAATCCCCCCCCCCCCACAATCCAGGTTGGTGGTTTTTTTTTTTTTCTTCTTTACAAGAACCCTATTTCTTGCAGTAATAAACATGGACCCAGGGCTGGGAATCAACCTCCAGCCAGTTATCTGTAGCTTCACTCCAACTCACACTCAGCCCAACAGCCAGGCAGAACAGAGCCCAGGCATCAGGACAGCTGTCCAGAGCTGGACCAGGACAGTGAAGTTTTGTGCCTGGGAGCTCTGCAGTACAGGTACTTTACTCTGTAGCTCTTACCTTCCAGGTGCCCAGCCCCACAAGGGGCATCTTGGCAGTGGTGTTCAGCTGCATATAGGTTGCCATGGTCCTGCACTCCCTCCTGGTTGCCTTACCACAGCTGCCTCTTGCCTGTCTGGTTTAACAGTGGTCACTGGCCAGGGCAGGGGATGATTCTGGGGCGTCACTGGTTCTCTGGGTCCTCCCATATCCGGCAAACAAGGCTGTGGCTTTTCCTCTTTACACTCAGCTCACAAAGGTTAATGTGAAAGCTGAAATCAATTACAAATTGAGGAAGTGATTACTTGGGGCATGGCAGTGGTGCACCCTGTGGACCTTTCCCTTATCGAAAGATAAAGGTTGAGGGCAGGAGTGTCCTGCTCCAGCTGGTGTTTCTGCTGGGATAAGCTCCTCTAGTGCCCTGTCTGTGTCCCAGGGATTGACCATGTGTCTCTCTTGTGCCACGTGCCGAGCTGTTCTGACACCCTGTTGCAGTTCCCCCCATAAATTTCCTGAGATAGAAGGTTTAATTCAGGGGTACTTTGGCCCAAGATTGTCACGGGTAAAGCCTGGGGGTGTCCTGAAAAGTGTCAATAAATGACTCATAGGGTAGGGTGTGATGCAGAGGCCCCTTGCTCCTGGAGCTGCTCCCTTGCTGTCAGGTGTGTGTGACTGTGGGCTGAGCCTTTAGCTGGAGCAGTATGTCCCCACCCCAGTGGTGGTGGCCTGGGCTGGTCTCCCCTTGATGGAGCCTTGTCACCTTGTGTGCTGGTGAAGTGGGACAGCTGGAGAAACCTCAGTGTGAGTTTGCAGAGGAAGAAAGAGGTCCTTTTCACCCTCCCCAAAGGTGTTGGTATTGACTCCTCAGGCTGAAAGGTGAGGTC
>CM031871.1:981924-1023696 GCA_018697195.1 Certhia americana
GGAAATTACTGGGAAAGAGAAAATCAATTTGATGAATGAGGGGCCAAAAGACACAACAAAAACAAAGAAAGTCAGCTGCAAGTAAATATTAAAAGTTTGGGTGAATGTAAAAAGTCCAACTTTTCCAGTATAAAGTATTCAAGTCCAGAAACAAATTTGTACTTTCACTTTATGTCAACTAATTCTCTTAAGATATAGAAAACAGCATCAAAAGCAAAAAGTTATTAACAAATTTCTTGCAGGAAGTCTTCCTATAAAGCAAGAAGACGTGGAATGAAGCTGAACAAAGGAAGAACAAAGGATATCTCTGTTTGTCAATAGCCTATGGAATTCACAGCCACAAGAAGATCAAAGCACAATTTAGCAGCACAAAAACACCACTGAAATGTTGACTGTCAAAATGAACAGAAAATTTCCAGTGACTTCAGCAGGGTAAATAACTCATCTAAGGCATTTGACTGACAAATAAAAATTCTACAGTATACCATGGAAGGTATTTTGGTTTGTTTTTTAAATAACATAATCCTTAATTCTTCTGCAAATAAGCCAATCACTAACTGAGGTCAAAAGCAAAGAAAGGCCTTGAGGGAAGAAGCCCACGGTGACATCCCCCCTGAGGAGTGCTGGGACACATTGCATCACACTTGAACATTTCATACCAAAAGAAAAACTAGGAGAGAAAACAGCATTGAAAAAAAGCACGTACATTTTTCCATACATCTGGATTTTCTTCCACATCATCTGGAAGAGATTCAAATTTCTCAGGAAATAGTTCAGACAAGCGCATTAGGTCTTCCCAGCCTTGATCTGGAAGCCAAGCAAAAGGTTTCTTTCGGGCACTCTTCTCCAGGGAAATATTGCCTAGGCACATTCAGAAACCAGAGTCAGTGTCCATGTCAGAAATCCTCCAATGCATGACCACACACACAGTCCCTCTGCACACAGAAACCAAGTGGAAATTTGTTCCTGGAAGCACTGTAAGATTAGACTGGTTTGCTGAAGGAAAGATGGCATTTTACAAGTGCTTGCAAAAGCCAGAGTTTTATCTTTGCAAACATCTCTAAAATTATGTATACACAGTCAGAAAATAACTACAACATAGTCAGAAAATAACTACAGATTACTTTCCTCATGTAACATCCTAACAATTAGCTAATGTGAAATAGAAATAGCAGGATCCCTAGTTTGTGTAACCCAACACAGTGCAGCTCTCCTCACTGGGGGAGCTCCCCTTCTTGAGGTGTTGGCTCATAGTAAATCATCTCTAGTCAAAGACATGTCTTCAAAACCTCTTTTAGCTATTGCTACGTAGAGCAACATACTTACATATAAATATTCACTTTACCTTTCAAAAAGAACTCAAATTCCTCTTGTGGAACTCTGCCATCAGCTTGTTCTATCTTGATAGTCATATTAAAGGAGAATAGTAACTTGTGCTTCTCAAACAAGCCTATGGTAAAAGGACATTTTCAAAAATCAGCTGCTAAAGCTTGTGGAACTGGAGCAATCTTTCAATCCATATCCTTCAGTTGTTGTGGGGTTGATGGGATGCTCCACCCCTGCAAGTGCTCAAGGGGCCCTCAGCAGCCTGATCGAGGGAGTGGCATCCCTGCCCATGGCAGGGGATTGGAAACAGATGATTCCTAAGGTCCCTTTCAACCCAAACCATGCTGTGATTCTATGATCTGGTCACCCCACAAAGATCATTTGATTGATAGTTGGAATTGATATTCCTAAAGGTCTTCTCCAGCCTGAACAATGCTATGATTCTGTGATCAGGGGATAAAAGCTGGGGCCTTGAATCAGGCTTGAAGAGTCAATACAGCTCCTGTGAACTCTATGGCTGCCTTTACACCATTTGTAGCTGTGTTGAGAAAAACATTTCTGCAAGAGTTACATGGGCAACGTGCAATGTTCCTTCTAACAGAAATAGCAGGGAGGAAAGTGTGGACCAGGAGAAGTGCTGAGACCTGAACATTACTAATTCCCCTCTTGGTGACTTGCCTCTTTAACGTGAACCAGCTGAAGTCAGGGCTTCACCTTTATTTGCACAACACAGTCTCAGCCCCTGGTTAAACAGCACTAACCTGTGCAGCCATAGTTGTAGGTGTTCAGAGTCAGTGTATCCATGATGTTTTTTAACCTCTTAGGAAGAATAGGACTGGGCATGGATTTCCGAAGAGAGAATCCAAAAACCTCTAAGAAGGAGACCAGTGAGAACTGGTACATGATGTTGACAAATGCCATTTCAGCCAGCACAGAGAAGAGAATGGCCCCTCTCTTGGCAGCTGGTCTGTAGCCATCTCGGAGAAGGTCGATATCCGCCGCAGTTGTCTCAGCCAGCTTCAGTTTCTCAATCACCTGGGCAGACAGGGATTTCATCCACCTGTAATTACTGTGCTGATCCAGAGGGGATCTATTGTACCACAATAATCAGAGCTGCTCAGTGCCTGCCTCTCTGTGTGACTGTGGAGGGAATCTGGACAGGTAACTCAAAAGAAGTTGTATGAATAATATAAATTAAAAGTTAGATAAAATTAATCCCACCCTGTATATTTATATGAAAAGCAAAGGCAAAGATTTAAGAAGAATCATGGAAATAGTGTGGGAAAGGCCCTCTGGGGATCTTTAGTTCAACTTCTGCCCAAAGCAGAAGTTTATGACCACCACTAGATCAGGTCCAGTGTGGCTTTGCCCAGCTGTGGCCTCGAAACTCCAAGACAAGCATTACTTTGGTCCTGTTAAGGACTTCCCTGTAGATAGACTACATTCTGTTCATAGATACCCTTCCAAAAAAGCCCAGAGCTGGTACCTCAGTAGCTTTGAATTTTGTCTCTTCCAAGGTTTCCACCAATTCCACATTGTCCAACATGTTTCCTGTGGAAGTTGACAGTCCATGAAGGAGCGTGTCTTCCAGATCTTTCAGCAGGTTTTTGTTTTCACTTGTCTCCTGGATGAGACGTTCTCTCTGTTCCTCCAATTCCCTCCTTTCAAAACCAGTAATGACACTGAGCAGCTGATCCTCTAGACCCTTGAGTGTAACTACAATACATGGACAGAGCACAGAGTTTTGTAAGCACAGGACAGTTTTTATACAACTTATTTAATCTTGAGCCTCTAATAAAACTACAGCAGTGCAACAGAGTGGCCTGGTTAATGACTGTGTATCTTAATTCTGCCAAGGCACCCTCACCTGACCAGTACAGGAAGAGATATTTAGCGGATTAGAAGAGAGAAGTGAGAAGGACTTTCTATTAAATAAGATGCTGAATATAAGTGAGAGTACGAATTTTTTACTTTCACTAAGGTTTCAGACAACAACCCAGGCCCTAAATTTGCACAACAGCATAATCCCTACTTTGTTATTAAGTACACATTTGAGCTTACCTGTATAATTGATAACAATAGCTCTGCCAAACACAGAGGGAGAATACTTTGGGTTTGCTAATTTGGTGTTCAGATACATTCTAAAATTACTGTCATAGTCAACCTCTTTGTCCCCCAGGACAATGAATGCTCGCCCCTGTGCAACTTTGACATTCTTCTCCAAGACATTGTCTATCACAGGGTCAACGTATTCATCAACACTGTGCACCAGGAAAGGGGTTCCATACTTTATGGCCTGTTCTAGTTGTTTCAGGAAATCTGGGTCATTAAAGGAAGCCATCTGCAAAAGAACAATGGGAAAACATGAAGGGAGAACTGATATTTATATTGCTAAACATTATTATTTTGCAGTAGCTGCCAACACTAATGAAGTTTGTTCTTTGCTGCTTTTTGTCTTTCCTCTCACAGATGATGTAAATTGCACTTGCACAAAACAGTAAAGGTGCTTTTTTTCTGACTAGCTGAGAATAATTTCCATTTTGAAATTACCCTTTAAAGTTCTAACTGTGTGTTTATTGTCCTACATGGAAGTTCCATCCTGGAGCTGAGAAAAATCACTATCTACATCATCTACACAATTTTTAGGTCAGACTCTTTCTGCATGTGCAGACAGACTGAGAGAGCTGGGGTTGTTCATCCTGAAGAAGAGAAGGCTCCAGGGAAACTTTATAGCACCTTACAAAACCTAAAGGGGCTCCAAGAGAGCTGGAGAGGGACTTTTGACAAGCACATTTAGCAATAAAACAAGGGGGAATGGCTTCAAACTGAAAGAGGCCAGGGTTAAATAAGGTATTAGGAAGGAATCCTGCCCTGTGAGGGTGCTGAGGCCCTGGCAGAGGTTCCCAGAGAAGCTGTGGCTGCCCCATCCCTGCAGTGTCCAAGGCCAGGCTGGACAAGGCTTGGAGCACCCTGGGACAGTGGAAGGTGTCCCTGCTGCCCACAGGATGGAACAAGAAGGTCTTTCCCAATCCAAACCACTCAATAATTCTGTGATATATAACTGGTTCCCCATTCAAGGTGACAGATATTTATGCAGCTTTGAAAACAATCAGTAATGAGGTAAAGCAATCTTCCATCTTTACCTTCAGATTGTTCTTTTCTTCTTTCTTCTTAATCCAGTGCAATGCCTGCTGCTGCGGGTCAATACAGAGTGCGAAGCGGCTGGAATACGTTGTCAGGATGCCATTCTGGATAGAGAGCTCATCTGGGGGCAATCCTTGAGAAACCCACCTGGGAACAGAAGGGACCAAACACCAGCCTGGGATGAAAACTCGATGGGAGAGCAGCACATTTCATTTGTCAGCAAAATGATGCAACTCGCTGAGCACACAATTTGATACACAAGGACACACACCGTGTGTGTGATTATGGGGACAGAGTCACAGCTCAGACTGACTCACTGACTCATTGTAACTGCACTAATCAAAGAACTGGCTGTTGCTTTAGGTGAGCAACCCTGTGGTAGTTGATACATCGGCTCCCTGGGCTTGGGTTTAATACCAAATTTATTAAAGCCAATGAAAAGACACCTCTTGGGCTATGGAAACATATTTTATGGATAACTCCTAAAAATCTTCCTAGAAATGGTATTAGATGTGTCTAAGTTCAGTGAATGTCCCTGAAGTGTTAAGTACGACAGGTTGTTACAACAAATGGCCCCTGTTAACCAGAAGGACGTGCAAATAAGATTCTTTCTCTGGTATGGCTGTGCACCTCCACCCACAATGCCAATTCTCTGCTGCAGATTCAGCTCCAGACTCTTTATAAGGTGACATTCAGTAGTCCCTGACTGGACATACCTGCTGACCTCCACCTCATTGGTCAGGAGGCTCTCTAATTTAAATGGCTGGCTGACAGGAATTTCTCGTGAGACAATATCTTCTTGCCACACTTGATAGAGCATTTCATGACGGAACTCCCAGCTGAAGGCTCCCACATAGCACAGAAAGGCAGCAGCGAGTAGACAATCTCCAAGCAACTTCACCTTTCGTACTTCTAATTCCTTGAATTCCTCTGTCCACCTGATAGAATTATATGGGAGATTCTGTACCAGGAAGATGAGGTTTATGTGCAGAATTTCTTGTTACTTTAGATACAGGTTGAGACAGACCCCCAAATTCAGAATCAGTTTTCTCCCGCTATTGCGGTGGCCACAGACACTGAGCTGATCTGAACCTTCTTCCATTTAATCTGTTATTTTCCAAGAGCTAATGGATATTAGCTCAGAACAAATAGCTCTTCCCAGAAACAAACACCACAGAAAGCAACATTTTCAAAAATGTCTCCACCTGATAGATTTTATCCCTGACACATGAACCTCTGGTGTCAAAAATTGTCCTCTTTGAATCTAGACTCACCTCTCATTCTCAGATTTCAAGCCAGCAATAAGCTTGTCAGCAGCCTTTAATCTTCTCTGCATTATCTCTGCTTCTTCTTGTAACTTTTGGTTTTCTTTTATTGCCTGCTCATATTTTTCCCCCAAAGATTTAAGCTCATCCTGAATGGCAGCCAGCTCTGCCTGTATTCTTTCCAGTTCACGCTTACTTAATTCGTAGTTCCGTTCTAGCATGGCCACCTGAAGAACATTTTAAGGGAAATATCAGTGTGTCAGATGGATTTTGGAGAGAAGTAGGAAGTTCTGACATTTCTTTTAGTTATACCATATTTTTCAAAGTGTTCTGGTAATAAACAGTGTAAGGCAAAATAACTGACACTGTCACCCTCCTCTCCCCATCTCAAACACACAGCATGGTCTGACACTGCAGTTCCAAAGCAGAGAAATCTTTTGTACCCACAAGGAATATTAAAGCACTGGATTCTCATGCCCTGACATAAAGAGAAGTTTGTCTGCTTAAAAACAACAATATTAAGGCTACAAAAATAGTCAGACACATCATTTAGTGAATATACTTTCTCTGTAATCAGTTGTTTATAAAAATCTTTTCTTGACAAAATTTCTCAGTGTCATCTGTTGGACATTAGATTTCCTTTGGTAATACAGCTGAACTTCCAGTCATCCTAGAAAAAGCTAATCAAAAGGTCTGTACTTAAGAAACATGGATTTAGTGTACTACTGACCTCTGCTCTGTATAAATGCAATGGGTTTTAAAGTTTGTTTTTAGTTATCAGCTCTAAACTGTATTTTTCTAAGCATGTTAGATTACAAAATTCCAATTGAACATGTTCCTCCCTCATCCCTCCAGCACTGGCACAGATGGCAACCCACAGCCTAACATCCTGACACAACAAATACAGTGATTTATGACTGACAACCTGCCTCACTACTACTGCAATAGCTATCCTAAACACTTTTTAAGCACTTCAGTAGGAAAAGTGGGCAGTCTATGAAATGGTCAAGTGTTATCTTTTCCATCAGGATTATGTTTCGACCTTCTCTGAGTTTGATTCCAACACATTTTACCTTTTCTTCCTTTGGCTTGACTGTTTTAACTACATCACAGTAGGTCACCACTGCTTCAGCAAACTTTAACATTCCCAGTCCTGCTCTGCTGATAACTTCCATTTCAGCCCAGGTAGTATTAAGATTCTTTAAGAGAGCTACATTGGCAAACAAAATAATATTGCAAGTGAGTGGAATTACTGTGCAAAAACCCTCAAAGAAGTATCTTTTCCTACCAGCAGCATCAGCCAATGCCATGACAGACAATAGAAAATATTTGCCAGTATATTAAAGAGATTCTGTTGGCTGTTCCCATTAACAAGATCCTATATTCACTGCAAGTACCCAGAACAGAAATTCACCTTTCATAGCTTTCACATTGCTCCATGGAATTTCTCTAAAATCCGTCGTCAACAGAAGTCGCAGGAAATTTGTGTCAGCCATCATTGCTTTGGCATTCTTCCAGTTTTGTTCTTTGTAACCTCTCATTATAAGAATACAGTCCAGAACAACCTGCACCTGCTTTGGGGGTGTTGCAAAGGATCTGGAAAACAGGTGAAAGAGACAGTGCAAGAGAAAAAAGGAGACAAAGCACATGATGCCAGGCAAGGGGCCTTCCTGTTAAGAGAGGCTTTGCAATACAGAAGCTTGTATATAAGACTAGCCACAACAGTGAAAAAGATAATAATTTATTGTGTGACTTGGGTTAACTACTCAAAAGCTCAGAACCAATTCTTGTATTCAGACAATTTGATCCATGAAATACTAAAGGATTTCAACAGTGGAAAGCTTAAAACACTGAGCCTCAATATTCTTTCCTAGGGCAGTGAAGAATATTCTTTCCTGGGAGAAAGATCCAGAGATCTATGAGAGAAAAGAAACTGAACAAGTGTTTCAGGCAGGCAAAGAAGAGCCATTGCTAGTTTGGGGACAACTCTTTCAGGGAGAGCCAAAGACTGGATGTGCCTTTATATAATTCTTCAAAAAGAAGATGTATTATCAAAACACAGGGAGGAGTAAATTCAGCAGGGAAATACATTTCCGTGCTATGAAAGTATCCCTGAAAAATAACTGTTATGTGTTCCTACTTGCACAGCAAAAAAAGAGGAGGAATGAACAGGTTTGGACAGCCATTGTTCAGGCAAAAACCAGGGCAGGTCCTGGTGTATCAGACACAGGCCAGAGAATGATGGGGTACACAGCAAACAAAGGCCTGGAAGAAGTGTCTTAAGGCAATGTTGTGGGAGAGGAATCAGGGAATTCTCTTGTGACCTCTGCACCCAGATAACTGATGTCCTGACCTTCACAAGCAGGTGAGAAAGATGAGGCTAAGGCTCAGACCCAGCAAACAAGGGTCTCTCAGTGTATTTCCAAGAGTTTATGCTACTGCACATACAAATGAGTCACCTGAGTTCAGTAACTTCAGCCTTGTCAAGCTTCTCAACCTCCCGTTTGGCAGCTTCCATAATAGGCTTGATTTGATCCAGTGCTGCCTCAGCCTCTGCCTTCTCCACAGCAATAATTGCATTCTGTTCCTGTATCTCTATAGCTTTTTCTTCTCCCATTTTTTTCTTCTCTTCAGCTAGTAATTGTAAAGACAGGACCATAAATGGATCATTCAAGTTTGTACACAGAACAAATACTAATACACTAATAGAGGGCTACTCTTTGCTGAAAATCAGAAATTACCATCAAGTCAGAACCTCTGTGTTGCCAGCTTGCCTCTGGTTACAGTTACAT
Source organism: Certhia americana (assembly GCA_018697195.1). NCBI lineage: Eukaryota > Metazoa > Chordata > Aves > Passeriformes > Certhiidae > Certhia > Certhia americana. The sequence goes on from CM031871.1 coordinate 990,452, forward strand.
CACCAGGTTAGGAACAGTTAAGTGTTCCACACAACTGCATGCACAATCTCTTTTTCTCCATGTTTCCCTCTGATTTTCCTCTTATACTAAATTTTCTGAATCAGAAATTGCCTTTCTTGCTACTGCCCTTCCCACATGATGCCCTATACCTTAGAAAGAGAAGACAAGGGCAGGCAAAATTTGTGTAAAGTACTGTGGACCAAGTGTGGAGCAAAGATGGCAATCTGGGCAAGGCAGGGGACCTGCTCTTCTGCCATGGCATGGGAGCAGCACACAGAACAAGAAGGATACCTCAAGAAGCAGCTGGAGCCAACCCAGGCTAACTAACATAGAGGATGTGAGCCCTGCTTAGCCTCTGGGACACTTCAGTAGTTGTGAACTACCCACCTATTTCTGTGTTTATTTTAATGTCCTGTAACAAAGCCTCACAAGCAGCTGTTTTTTCTGTCAGCACAATCTTTTGCTCAGCAAGTTTCACATTCAGCTCAGCCAGCTGTACAGCAGCTTCCTTCAGTTTTACTAAGCCCCCATCCAGACGTTTACATTGTGCTAGGCAGAAAAAAAAAAGAGAGAAATGTCAGTGATTCATTGATTGTGTTCAAGCATACAGCAACAGACAATCTCACAAAGAGAAAATATCCTTCAGGGTGCACAGAGAGATTTTCCTTTCCTGAGCCTCCCAGCCAAGATTACGTTAATGTCACTTGAGCTGGCATAGAATCCCTGTGCCACAATTTATTTGCCATGTTACACTGTTTGTGTTTTATCCTCCTCACATATTTCAGTGGCACTGAAGTATGAATAAGAATTGCTGCTTGAGGAAGAAAGTTAAACCCTGAGTGAGGCCATGCTGGTATTTAGATTTCAGCATGACTCTTCCCCAAGCAGAGGAGTGTCTGGTTTGGAGATTCTGGCTCATGTTCATTCACAAAAGGATTTAAGGAGAGCCCATTGTTTGACAAGAGTCTGAACATTCATATGTGGCCAGGATTTTGGGTCAATGTCAAAATGCAGCCCTACAGCTGTGTGCCAGCACAGCATTTGAGATAGTTTTTTGAATATTTTGTGTAATATGTGGGATTCTCACCAGAACTTCTTTTGTTTATAAAATATTTAAATCGCTTATTAAAAAGGAGAAAACATCTACATAGCCTTACCTAAAATGAACTCATTTTTCTCCTCCAGCAATTTTGCATAAGTGTTGAGAAAATCAAGGTAATTTTTTGGTGTGACATGATTTCTACGTCTCAGCTTCTCCAGAAATTTTTTGCTGAAATCCCCTACAGATTCATGCACCATGACTATGTGGTCAATCACTGACTGGAAGTTCTCTGGTGGGATGCGTGGGTTTTTTCCTAAAATGGGGCAGAAGAAATATAAAAATTCAAAGATTTGTGGCTTTTTTCAGAGTACACCAATTGCCATCTTTCTTATGTACATCTAAGCTAGGCACAAAACAAGGTTGTTTTGTAGGGCAAGACCAAGAAGGGAACTTCCTGGTAGACAGCCCCCATTGTCTGCAGAGTTGGGTACTTGAATTTTAGCAATTTTTAAAATCTATTTGATTAAGAAACTACCATCCAGTGACATTTTTTGACTGGGTTTCTTCATTACCCATTTAGACTCAAGGTAACAAGCACAATGGGAAATGAAATTGTGAAATGTACTATAACTGCTAAGTAAAGAATACATTTCTTAGGCCGTGCCAAGGGTTAATGGGTTGACATGTTACATACCCAGAAAGGATTGTGCAACTGCACACAAAGCCTGGGCAGGCCAGGGCAAGAACCAGTCAATTCCAGTGTTGTTGACAAGACCTTAAAATAAAAGGACAGAGTTATCTGAAAAAGTCCTTTGTATAACTAACCCCTACTCATACAGGCAGTCCTCTAATTAACTTTATTTACATCAAGAATTTGCAAATTAGTCTTGACTCCTCCTTGGTAACAGAATTCACCACGAAGTCCATAGTTCTATTTTGACAGTAAATAATGAGCTTTGCCCTGAGTCCTGCTAACCCCACTGTATCATTCCTTAGGCTCTACAGTCAAGAGCTGCAATAAGATATTTTAGGGCCTGGTTTAGCATTCCCTGTACCCTTCTTTCACGAGTCTCTTTCTGTTTCCCAGGACTCCTTTCAGCTACCAGCAGCACCTGCCAGGCTCAGGTGTTTTTTTCTCTCCATGGGTGTCCCTCCCATCATGCCCTTTTTTAGGCTTCAGATACAAAAATGTTTCTCTTCCCATCATCCTAGTTTCATAATGATTTAACACCATGCTTTCTGCTGTAAATTACAGAAAAGAGGCTGCAGACAAAAGCTGTGTATTTCCAGTTCAGTGAGGATGACCAATTGATTTCTAGCTGTTCAGTTGGAAAATGAACTGATCTGAAAAATGCTAATCAATATTATTCATTGATATGTGGTAATTAACTGGAAAAAAATCATGCAGTGCAAACCCTTATTCATGAAACCTGCTCTGCTTAGTTTTAGCTGCCAGATGTCTCTCAGTGTCCACTGGAGATGTTTCTCCTGCCTGTAAATATGTATTTCACAGGGAAATGACTAAGCAGTGTGTACAACTGATACCTGGGAAATTTCTGCACCATGTTCTCAGGTCTTCCCCAACTGGGGACATTCCCAGGACAATGTGAAGGTTGCTTGCACATTTGCTTATGAAATACTGCCAGATACTCTCTTTAGATGAGCCCATGTCAGCTTTAGTAGCTTCTTCTCCAATCTGACTTAGTATGGTGTCTTTTTCATCATCTGCAAAAAGGGCTGGCACCATTCCTGTAACATAAGGACAGAAGAATGCTACTGAGAACAACCAGCAAGAGGAAACCATATGGCTGGGGATAGGGCAGATGAGAAACCAATTTTAAACCTAGTTCTGGAAAAATGATTCTGAGTAGTTTTGAATGAGCCAATTCATCTCTCTATACTCTCCTCCTCCCCATAGCCCTCATGGAAAATAGGCCATATTTGGGATTTAGAAGAATAATTAATGTATTTTTGTTTGGGCTTCAGCAACATATACAAAATGTCACAGGAACATAAAGTACTTTTAACTCTGCAAAGAAAATCTTCATTAGTGACTGTGAACCATCAGTTCACATTTTTGTTCTCTCGATCTTGTGGCAAATACTGCATAAGTAACTTAATATCAGACCAGGGACAGGGAAAACTAGAACAAGAAAAGGGATGCAATTACTTCTTCTGTTCTCATATCAGATTGTGGAGGAATGTCTATTGAGAGGGTGGTCACACAGTGCCAGCTGCCTCCTTCACTAGAAGGAAATTGCATTGCAGTTCAGGTGAATGCTATTCAAAAGCCAATTGGACAAGTGGGTTTGTGCCCAGCCAAATGCAGCTGAAGTTTCCCTCAGTTCTGGAAGAAATCTGAGACTCCTGCAGCATCATCACCAGCATGAATGAACCCTATAACCTCTCCAGACATATAAATGACTGTAAGAAGATTTCAGAAAGCCATTATTAAGGCAAATACTATTTCAGGTAGTACTGAAAGGTGTAACTAAAGCAGCAGAGGACACAGGTAAAAACAGTAATATCTGTATCAAGGGTACAGTTGAGATCATGAGTTAAAAGCAGAGAGGCTTCCAGTGGCACCTGAAGTCAACATGTTGTTGATGAGTTCCAGGAAACTCTCTTCTGCCACATGGCCATCTGTAAACAAGAAGACCACTGACTTGTCATCAATACCCAGCTTCTGGTACAAATTTTTCAAATCTTCTCGGAAATTATTTTCTCCGTATCCTCGACTCAAGATGATCTCAAATACCTAAGGATGAAAACACTCACTGAGAAGACACAGATGGACTCAGGATATGATGGTAACTCTGAATTTTAGTTAGACTGAATCAAGAGGGGTGGTTTGGCTCCAGTCATCAGTACATGTATAAGTATCAATAGGGAAGAGCTGCCAGCCTGATCTTGTCTTGACTGACTGACTCACCTCTATCCTCAATTTAATCCCAATCCCAATTTTACTTTCCTTGCCTTTTTTCACAGCCAAGATACAGGGTCACTAACCTCACATCCAGCTGTATAAGCAGCCAGTCTTGTCAGGGACTGCTTTCCTGAGCCCCCCACTCCGATGAGCAGGGCGTGCCCGCGGTCCATCCGGATGATGCGATGGACACGGATTAAATGCTCCAGAGCATCATCAAAAAGAACCAGATTCATTTTAATATTATACTCGTTGTAGTCATCCAAAATCTCCTTCAGAGAAAGGTGAACAGAGCGTTACTATGTGACCAATGAAACAATAGCATTAAGAAAATAGCCCATTCAGCAGCATTACTCTCCTTTCCCATTCCTCAGGGAAAATGAACTATTGGAAAATACTGCTGAGCCTCAGTTTTCATTGCTGCAAACCCCAAACGTGCATCAAAGCACTATGTGTACACAGAAGAGAACAGATTTCCTGCAGTTTGAGGCAGGCTCCTGCCCATTCCTCAGGCACAGTTCCCAGCTGATACACTCTACCTTAAAAAGAGCTTTTGCTATCTCATAGTCTTGGATATCTTCATAAAGACGAGGTTCTGCATAATTCAGTGCTGTTCTGAAATCTCCAAAAAGAACTGGATCCCTCATGACCTGCTCCAAGTCATCAGGGAAATGCTCTTCAACCAAGGTTTTTATATGGCCTTGTACCTTCAAAGATATGAAATGAGTCAGACAACACAACAAAGCATTTGATTGTGAATCCAGTAATACTCAGAAAGGTGATAATGCAGATTCTTGCTCAAGTACTGATTTATTTCATGGTGACACTTATGTCACTAGACGATGCAAAGATTACAGCCCCCTTCTGTGTTCTGTCTATGACCTACAATGATCTAATAGGCAGTTTCAAGAATGGTTTAAGCCAATCAACTGGAGAACATGGAAACAAAACAGGAGAAGCCACGTAAATAAAACACTTTCTCATATATTGGTGTAAACAGTATATTAATAAACTTCCCTTTTCAGCATTCATAGATGTCTCACCAGAAAGATATCTCATAAAGTTTTAATGTTCTGCATTGTGAAAATTGAGCTGGAGATGTAACTCTGTATGTTAGAGGAGAAAGTTTTAACTAGAAAAATCTGAAGCCTTCTTGGCCTACCTTTTTTCATCTAAACAACTTCCCAAGCAAAGCAGGCTGCTTATCAATGAGGAGACTACCTCAATTTCTCTCCTAAATCTCAGGGTTTAAAATTGGCATTGTTCTCTTTTGTGCTTTAAGATATAATTTGACACATTTTCCAATTTGCATAACAGCCAGAACTGAATCTACTGTGTAAGAACTTGGCTTTATCCTTTTTACTACTTGATTGTACAGTCACATTTCTGTTACAATCCTTCCTGAAGGAAAATACTGACTTGAACTGATTTCCTGAGTTTTCTCTTGTACTTCTCTCACACTTCATCACCTGTACTTCTGCCAATCAATTTTCCTGGACAGAGAAACCAAGTGATAATTTCCATTCCTTCAGCAGATCTGCTTTCTTAATCTGCCATCATCACATTGTTTTAGGTAAAAATCTTCCATGGGCCATGTTTTAAATTAATGAGCAACATATTGCTTAGACAAATCTGCAGTTGGACAGCAACACCGGAGTCCAACACTTAGTAGTGTTGCTGTTGCAAATTAATTGCCATAATAATAGTCAGTGACTACTAAAATACTGAAAGAAATTACTCACCAATTCTTTGTCTGCTTCATTAATCAGCCTGTCATGGAAAACCCTCAGGCACTCATTTCTCCAAACTCTCACCATCTGGGTCACTGTGTGAAACCTGAAATAACATCAAAATATCAGACTGTACCAAATGAGCTGACATGATTCCTGAGGCCATATGGTTAATAACAAGGACCAAATTCTGGAGTGACCTTTTTACTCTTTATGATTTGGTTCTTTTCATAATAACTAATTTGCTTGCATTTTTACTTCTGGTATCTTATTTAAGAGAGAATAATGCAGCAGTGTTTGGCAACAAAAGTAAGATCACAATTTAGGATGTTCTATTTCTCATTGTGGTTTAGTGAAAAGTGACCAAATGTGACTGATTTCCTGTACCAAATTACCTCAGTTTCACTCTGATTCACAAAAAAAAAAAAAAAAAAATAGGTGTGGGACCACTAATGACATTTTTTCTATTCTTACCTTTCTGAGTCTGTAAGAACAAGTCCATTATAGACCCTGGAAAGATCCCGCAGGTTAAAAATGTAGTGGAATTTGGAAGGAGTAGGGGGCAGGTCAGTAATGACCATTTTATAAAGTTCCAAAGTACACAGAGTAATCTTGTCAGAGATTGCTGATATGGACTCATTAAAGTTCTGCAAACATGAAAAAGAAGAGGTGTTTTCATGAGACTGCCCAGACAGAACTCAGTGCTATTAAACATAATCTGCTTTCCAGCTTTTAAACCTGTTTGGTTCAAAAAATCTCTGTAGTATGAACATTCTGCAGTTAAATGTTTAGGGGAGGCTCCATCTTCACTCTGGAACTTTCTGAGTGCTCAAGATAACATCAAAACTGAGTGACTGAAATTCCTACAAGATTTCTATAGCAGAAAAATTAAACTGCTTTTTTCTTATCTAATGGTGCAGATACCTTGCCAATAATGCATTCTATTGCATTATATTACATTTTTCACACTCATTCAGGAAAGAGTTCTCTGACCTTCATGTATTTGCTTAAAGGAACTGTAATCAAATCATTCAAACACACTTCAGCCCATGAAAAGCCCCAGGTTTATGTTTTATCTGCTGGCTTGAACATTTACATATTACACAAGAACTCATCTAAACAATGTAAAACCTGTTGAGATACAGAAGAGGAATAGAAAGGTTTGTATGGGGTTCTAAGTATAAAAAAATAATTAACAAAGATTTCAGGTCTTGCAACAACATAGAAATAAGAGGCTATTTAAAAATAATACACCTGCTGAGCAATCCTTTAAAAACAGTGAAATTACCTGAGTATGGCCTTTCAGGATGGAGAAGTAGATTAAATTCAGTGATTGCTCAGAAGGAAAAGGGATGTTAAAAACACTGAAGAGTGAGGTGAATCGAGGGTCAACTTCATTGCGACCTCCTCCAGCTTTGCCCATGGCAGCAACAAAACCCAGGTCTCGAAGAAATTTAATGTTCATCTCTTTACCACGATCGTACATGAAACCTTTCTCTAGCAGCAGCTTCAGCAGGGCAATGGGTTGCTGTGTGCCATACTCATCAACCTGCAGAATACCAGAGTCAGGATACATCAGAGCACATCAGCTCACCAGTTACTGCTTTAAATGTGGGAATATTGGGTTCCATACTCAGGAGGACATTACAGGGACTAAGGGACGCTTTGTAAAGCTCAGGCACTGATTGTGAACACTCATCCCAGTGTCTCTCCTATGGGAAAAGTGCCTCTTCTCTGAGATAAACTAAATACACGCTGGGTTTGTGCATGCAGGGACCATATCAGTGCCACTCCAAATGTTTCTCTACTACCTTGCAAAACTATTGACAGCTTACCCTTGGCATATTCATATCATCCATGAACACAAGGAGACGTTTTCCTGCAGGAGGGCCAAAAGTGTCTTTAGTTCGTTTTTCTACGTTTGTCTCCAGGTTTCTCTGAATGTCCATGGATGTTGTACGAGAAGAGAAGTTAATTACCAGCACCAGCTGCAAACAGGAGGAGATAAGAATGGATTCTAACCTGCTCTGTTGTGCTTTTTTGGTTTTTTTTTTTTACTAGAGCATTCAAAAATATTTTTTATATTAGCTGTCAGACATACAGGAAATGCTGCTCAGGTCCATTATTCACTTGAATTATAGATGACAAAGAAAATTAAGCACATCCTTAGCACTTTGATAATATTTTTTTACTCCCTATGATTGAGTATGTACAAGGCAAAAGAGAACAAAACATCTTTGATCTTGAAGGATTTTCAAATCAGTCACACACTTTGGGTCTGGAGTTTGCAGTCACATTACCCAAGTCAATATTGCAATCCACAGACTCAGGCTTCCCAATGCCAATTTAAAACAAGGGCCAAGAATGAAAATGCAGCTTTACAAACAGGCCAAAATGCCTCACACATACATTACGGTCTCTGTCCAGATTGTTTAGGAAGTTCTGGGTAGTTGCTGTCTTAGATGTACCCGATTCACCTACAAGAACAACTGGGCGTTTCACTTTCACCATCTGTCCCAGTAACCAAGCAGTGCGTGTGGTATCCACTGTGGGCACTGAAAAAGAGCAGCAACACAAGCAATGGCTAAATGAAAATACACTACAGCTGGGGGATTTATATTTATAGAATAGTGCTGGAACACACTCTCAAGGTATTTACATGCAGTTGCACAAAGACATAATCTGAACTATCAATTCATTAACAATGTTGAAAGAAAATTTTAATTGTTTAACCATCTCTTTTCAGTCTTTGTCATTGGGATCTTTTCTTCTCTATAAGTATATTAAAAAAGAAGTTATCTTTCATATAGGAGGGTCATGGTTTGGTTAAGCTCCATTTAATCCTTATTTCAAGAATATAATCAGGATTTCTTTGGATCATAAGCATTTTCCCAGAACTCTACAAAGATTAATTTTTTTTTCTGTGTGAATCGCCTGCATTTGGAGCAACTTCAGAGATCATAAATTTATCTCTCGTGTCAGTGAAGTTAACCTGTGCTCGCTGGAGTAACACTGTAAATTAATGTGCCTAAATTTGTCTTTAACTATGAAAAGCACCATTAGGCAATGCTTGAAGTAACAACCAATATCAGCCCTAAGAATGTAACTTTTATCTACTGAATACCTGAACCATGAGCTGACGTTTTCCTAGAATTTCTGGTAGAGCCAACTGTGAAACTTCTGCTATTCCAGCTTTTAAAAAGCATTATTAGCTCCTAAATAAGCCTTATTAACTGAAACATGGTTTCACCCTTTCCTCACCTTTTTATTACACAATTCTGTGAACATCAACTTTATGACTGCTAAACTACTATGAAAAGGACTTAAAAGAAACTGATTTGTGCCATCACAAGAAACTGAACCTGAGTAGATGACCTTCAGTACAGAAAAAGGATGTCTCATGTTAAGTGCCATACACTCAGTAATGGCACATTATGAATTAAAAGCTCATCATCACTGTATTTTATCTTATACTTACCTAGAATGTCAAGAAATTTCACTTCAGGATCATGAATATATTCAGGAACAAGTTGCATCCAAGGTACCCACTTTTTTTTAGATGCATCAAAATGGAAGTCATACAAAGTTGGCAGCTGACCTGCAAACCATTAAGCAACTGCAAGTTTTTTAGGGCACTGAAATATTTCCTCTGATTGAGATGAAAATGAAGGGTAAGATTATAGACCAAAGTTGGGCAACACTTTGTTCTATTTACAAGTCATTTCACTCAGTAAGGCATCAACCAAAATTCCTCTACTCTAGCAGCTTGATGAAAATTATCAATTTTCTACTACAATGAATGAGATTCAGATTAAATTATGACAAGGTCCTACCTGGCAGCTCCCCTGGCTTAGCCAGGACGTCCTCACCCTGAACAATAGTCATGCAGGAAATAAGTTTAACATTTTCATCAAACTTAATTCTCCCAGCATCAAGAAGAGAAGCACCTAAAGAACAATACAAAGCTTCCAAGAAAAAACACTCCAGAACATCAGGATTTTCAGGCTGTACCAGTAGGACATCCAGCATCACAGTCAACTGCACAATCTGTTGGAAAAAGGACAAATCTGTACAAAAAAATGCCACTTAGATGCATGAAAACTCTTTATATGTTTTCAGCTGATTGCAGGTCTTTTGTTCTTACAAGTCAATCTACTACTATGTGTATTAAGTTCAGTAGAAGAGCATTGTTAGGTGCTGATTGGTTTGGTGTCTCTTTGTCTCATCAGTAGCAAACTGACATGCCAGCAAAGACTCTCCTGTGCTTTCTTTGGGAAGGTTTTACTTTCTCCATCTTTCCATTTCCTTTTGAGTTAAACGTGTTCAGTCTTTTTTCTATGTTTCTTACCATATTTAAATCTGTTTGAGGAACAATGGTCTTCAGCTTTCGTTCCTGTCTGCCATCCACAATTCCCTCCACAATCATATCAATAAGGTAGGGCACATACTTTTGAAAGAGACGATTCAATTCCTCTCTCTCTTTCTAAGGAACACAAAAAAGACAATAATTCAGCTGGAAAAAAAAATTTTGACAGTAGAGCTTCCCATCAACACCTGACTGACCAGATATGATTGTTCTTGAAGAAATCAATTCTACCAAAGACTGTGTAGAGTTCAGTGTTAAATACAAACACTCTCTGAACAAGTGAAGAAATTCCCACCTCATTTTCTCTTCCTTTGACCCACTTCTGCCAGTAGGGCTCATATCTCAGATTTTTAGGATCTACAAACACCATTCCACAGCGGGATACTGTGGCAGGAGATGCATACTGTAAGTCCCCAACCTATAAAATAATCACACAAGATAATGATACACAGTAACTGCTTTCCAGGCTTTGAAGCCCCATCTGAACATAACCCTTCCTGTGCATTAAATGGTACAGTCATTTCTTACCTCAAACAACAAAGCACAGTGTGCCTGAAGCCTAATCCGCTCCCCGTTTGCCAGGGTCAATAACTTGTTGTCATCCATGACAGAATTCATGTTTTCAACCCAGAGAGCATCCACATCTCCATCAAAGAGAATGTACCTGTGTACAAGAGCCATGGGGCACTGACTGATCTCTGATTTTTCTAATATATTTTTGTATTCAGAAGTGTCATCAATGATGTCATTGTCAGTCCAGGTATTTTGAAGTCTACCATTTATTTTTTATAATTGCATACTTTCACTGAGACTACAAAAATCACAGGAGACAGAAAGACCCCTAGACACTTTCTATTTATTTAGCTTTTTTTTAAACAGTGTCATATAAATTGGTTTTTAATTGATGTAAACCCCAGGATCTCAAAACTACCACAATGATTTCTAGCTGCCTACCTTCTCTCTTTCTTGTCAGTGGGTCTGTTGATTTCCCGAAAAATGTTTGACAGGACTCCATCTGTCCAGTCTCGTGTGACAGGGTCAAGGATCCCATACAGCTCAATCACACTCATAGCTTTAGGATTCAGTGTGTAAAGCTTTGTCAATAATCCCAGCCTAAAGATTCATCAAGAAAAGCAATAGTAAAATGTCATGCTATCAACTCATGTTAACCCAAGCAAATACTCTGGGTAGCTGTTGATCCTGTCATGACTGGACTGAGCAATACAGACTGTGCCATTTTACAGCCTGGTTTACATTCTACACTCACTTGTTTTGGGCCTGGCACAAGGTTTTAATAACAACTGTCTTGCCACCTCCAGTAGGTCCAACCACCATTGTAGTGTGACGAGTTAACATTGTCTCATACATCTGAACTACTTTATCCACCTGAAAAACAAATGTGGCTTCAGTAGACTACTCTCACAACTCTTTGGACAAGGCTAACAGCTGATCTATATCAGATAAGTTTTCCTGGAGCTACTCCAGGGTCTAACAATGCACCTTTGCAGCCTCATGTTTACATCGAAACCTCAAGCAATTAACATTTTTTTATACCTGGACTGGTAGAACAACATAACCCCGTTCTTCCAGCACTTGTTCTACAGCATCATTAAAGTCAGGGTAGCGGACTCGAGGGCAATCCAGGCCAGGAAACAGGTCAGAGATCAGGCCAAGGAAGAGAGGCACATCTTCAAACACAAATTTAGGAAGATTCATATCTCGCAGAGCTCTCATTAGTACAACTTCCTAGACAAAACAAAGCAAAATTAATCTTTACCAAGTAACTAACTGATCAGCTAAAATTAGGTACTTCAAAACTTTAAGTCTTTAAAAACTATTGCTTGATTATTTCAGTACAGCTTTTAGAATGTTCTTTGTCATCAGTTCCTAGTTGAAACAACAGAGGTTATTTTATATGGATTAAGCATATTAATAACTAAGAATAATACATTGCCTTTTTCTACCATGTTAATCAAATGCCTGCAGCGGCCCACACCACAGCTTCCTGGAGCACTCACTGTTCAAAAAACAGTTTTTGCTAGTCATCCAGAGATATTAATCTGGCTATTTACATTCTGGACTTAACAAGCAGGAAAATATCTCACTTTCCATAGATTTCCCTACTTTGGAGTTACAATGGCAGAGAGCACAGTGAAACGCAATAAGAACGAAGTGAAATAAGACAAATAACACCAATATTCCTATTTCCAAACCAAACAAACTACATCGGATGGGGAAACACATCCCCTTTCTAATGAAAAAGATGATATGCTTAGGGTAACTAAGCAGCAAATCTACCTCACTGAGGTCTGCTGATCCTCTTTTCAATTCTCCAGCCATTACCAACACTGACTTAAGGGCTCGCAGTCCAAAATCATAGTGATGTTGTTTAGAAAGCTGTTCTCTAGCCAGCTTGTACAGCACTGTCATCTTTTTGGCAAGGACCTGTTTGAGATTTAATTTAAATGATCACAAATGTGGACATTGCTATTGGCCGTGCAAACATGGGTGGGTACATGGGTATGGGTAACAACAGAATTTTCTTACCTTTGCTGTAAGGAACCCTTCAGAAAACAGCATTATTTCACAGATCTGCTGAAGGTCTGGTACAATAACAACCACAGGCCTGAACAGAGCTTTTACAGATTCAGGGAGCTCAGTCCGGCCAGCATAACCAGGATTCATTGTAATGAAAATGCCAATACGGCTATCAAGGGCAATCTCCTGTCCTTCAAACTAAAGGCATAAGAAAACATTAGAACAATGTGAATTAGGAGCTAAAAAAAAAAATACTATTTGCTCAAAGACAAAACCAGTATACTGAGGCACCCACTTAGGACAAAGCATTAAAATATTTAGCTTTAGACAGTCATCCTGATACAAACAGTGGGATGAATGCAACTTCTCTAAGAAATTTCAGACACCTTAAATTTTCTGTCTGAGGTTTTTGAATTCCAAGCATCAGTAAATAAATGACAATCCATGTCAAGTTAAATTACTGCTGTTCCTCATTACTACTAGACTATTACCCCATTTACTTGCTATTATCCTATTAAAATCACTTATCTCGCTTCACAAAGGAAGAACCTAGCAAAGGATTAGGCAATCACCAAGGATTTAACATCTTTCAAACCAAATACTCAGGAGTTTGAAATGTTCAGCACAAACGAATTACAGAAGCAGCAGCCCTTTGATCTAATGATGGGGTATAACCCTGTATCTCAGCCTGAAAACCAAGATCAGCCTTCACAATTACTCTCTTTTTTTAATGCTTACCAGAAATCTTTTCCACCCATTCATTAAAGCGTTTCGGATTGTCTGAATCTGGGATGAAATGACTGAAAGCACGGAAGCGTCGATGCGATTGAATTCATCAAAGCATCCCCATGCACCACACTGGGCGAGGCCTGAGAAAATTTTACCCACTGCCTAAAAGGAACAACAAGAAAAACATCGCAGCAGTGACTATACAAAACATTGTGCATCAAAAAACTTTGGAACATGCTAGAATTCTTAATGGTGGATAAACATCTGGATGTTTATCAGTCATAAGGTCTTGGAATTATTACTTGCCAAGTGCAGATTGCCTATTGTAAACTTAAACACATATCATACAGACATTGCTCCCCTGCTTGAAGGGCCTGAAATTCCTTCAGGCTTTTATTCAAAATTGACATTTTTTACTAAATTTAGTTACCAAGCAGCATGATATCTCTAAAGCAGATACTTATGTAGAAGTTCAGAGTATGTCCTTATCCTGGGCACTGATAAAAAGCAGAAATTGACATTTTATCAGAGAACACAGATCTTTAACTCTTACTTTGAAGTCCATGCCTTCTCCACAGTTTGTCACTACACACAGCAAGCCCAGTGCTTTGGCCAAATCCTTGGTTGTTTCTGTCTTCCCTGTACCTGCTGGCCCTGCTGGTGCTCCTCCCAAAAACATTGATAAAGCCTTTGAAGACAAACCCAAAAGCAAAGCAAAGCTTGGATTAGATTTATGTTAGGTTGGTAACAAACCCACAAATGAACCCTTGGGTACAAAAAACTTTAAACCCTATCTGTGAACACCTTCTACATCGTCTTTGTGGCAATGAGAACAACTGATCTCAAAAATCTTAGCGTTCACACTGGGAGACAGCAGGAAGAGGCAATAAAACTAGGATGTGACTAAGTACAACAAGGGCTTGTTAACAAAATATCCTTGAAGGTGCACCTGTGTGAGGGTGAGGTAGATGCGGTCGGTGAGCGGGGTGATGACGAGCCGCCCGTTGAGCCCCATGTACTCGTAGCCGTAGGAGAAGGTGCCGGTGCACTGCCGCACTATCAGCTCGTCGGGCTCGCGCTCCCAGTAAAACCGCAGCTGGCTCTCCCACTCAAACTCCTGAGCCTGCAGAATGCTGCACCACAGAGCTCACCGTGAGCCAAAAGGATGGCAGTACAACCCCTGGGTTTGGTGTTTGCTCAGGAGTTGGAGTTTACCTGTCTCTGACGAATACATCGATGATGTCTCTGGCGTGCACGTCGATGATGAGAACAGTGTTGTATTTTTTCCTGTCGTTTTTGCTCAAGGGAGTTGTAATGCGGGTAACCAGGTCATCGATTTGCTTGTGCATTTTCTTAGCATAAAATTTCATTGCCTGCTTTTCTCCGTGTTTCACTTTACGAAAGACATCCTCTACCTCCCAAGTCCACCACACTTGATTAGCAGCAAGCACCATCATGCCTTGGAAGAGCAACATCCAATCAACTCTATGGATAATAAACATAGTGAGGGAGGCTGAGTTACTGTTTATTTTAAGTAACTGATCAGGAAAGGAAAAAAAACCCACACAACAACAAAAAAGAAGTTCCTCCTGTTCCTGCAACAGCTAAAACACATGCCAAACTTTTCAGAGATATACAGAATTCTATCAAAGTAGGCTGTGGGATTTCAAAAGCCTAGGAAATATTCTGATAGAAAAGCTGCTTGTTCCAGGTATAAAACTGCCAAGTGGAATTCATCATGAGAAAAACTTACTGAACACACAAAAATAAACCTCAAGATTTAAGAAAAGAGAGATTATGCATTCTTCCTGGTTGGTTAAAATAGTGCATGTGAATGTATTTATATCCCCTCACATACAGAAATACAGATTAAATTGTGTAGGAATTGTAAAATTATGCCTTAATTTTTCTATATCACTAACATATCAGGTTATTTGTGTTATCCTTGACACTGATTGTTTCACCTGCTTCTGTCCTCACAGTATCGAAAAATGGCTTCCTTGGTGAGGCGTCTGTTGGTCCATCTCATTTCCTCCAGCACTACTGTCATCCAATTCTCCACTCTGCCCACAGCAGGGACATCCTGCCGGAACTCCATCACCTCCCCCTCAGCTGAGATCATGGCTGTGGCAATCTTCTCATCATTGTCACCATCCTGGAACCTCAGCGAGGCTACATTATCAAACATCTGAAATGCAGCAACAAGGAAATTCACCGGCATTTTAGAAACAAAGCCTCCAAGATGTAAGTGGATGCAGCCCCAGCTCCCCCCTCCAGAGAAATGGATCTGACTCCTAAGTAATCAAATACAAATACTGATACATAGCCCAGCAGCAGAACTGCAGAATATCAAGCAAATAATCAGGCCCAAATGACACTGATTTTTTTTCTAGAAAATAAGAGCTAGGAGGAGCTACAATCTGTAAGGAAAGTTCTTTAATAATAGATCATTCTGGTGTATCTTGAATGTTCCTCTACCATAACTGGTACCAACCAGTGTGAGAGGCAGCAGAGAATGTGCCTCAGATTTGATCTGGTTATTCAAAAGCTTCCTCAAGATGCTGCCAGGCTTCTCTTTGTATGTAAAAAATATTCATGCATTCTTGTGAGCATGCACAGTACAGTCTGTTAAATGTTTTAAAGCACCTAAAGGCACAAGACACTGTGGAAAGCCAGACATTGTACCTTTATCATGTGTTCCTGGACACAGAGTGCACTGCTGCTGCCAAGGATACTGAGCAACTCGTCATCAGATATAAAGAAAAATCTTGGGAAAGCATTTCTCTTGGAATCCAAATAATCATTCAAGCTTTTCTGGCATTTCTCCAGCACATTGTTTATCTGATGGAAGTCTGACAGACGATTTGGGGCTTCACAGCAGTTTTTTATTATTGGGTCTTTTACAGTTTCATTCATTATCTATACAGGGAGAAAAGGAAGTTTAGAAAATGTCGAAGAACAATAGGTTATATTAAATTATATCTAAATAAAGACAAAGCATGCGAACTGCACAAGCAGTACATGTCCTTACAGAAGTGAATCAAAGGGTTTTAAATGGTTTTGAAATAGTTTTGTGGTGCTGCAGTGCTGTATGAAAACATGAAGGTAGTGTGTTTATGGAGATACAACTGTAAAAGCAAGTGTAAACCAGACAAGCCTGTACCCCCAGACAGGTCAGCTTAAGCACATACT
Source organism: Certhia americana (assembly GCA_018697195.1). Taxonomy (NCBI): domain Eukaryota; kingdom Metazoa; phylum Chordata; class Aves; order Passeriformes; family Certhiidae; genus Certhia; species Certhia americana. Next base: position 1,006,975 of record CM031871.1, read on the forward strand.
TGACTTTGCTCCTGTACACGTTACTTCAAGGAGTGATCAAACATCATATTTCAAAATCACAATACTCTCTCAATTTTGCACATGGAAAACAGAAAAGTAAGCCATATTCATAGCAGGAATATGTATTCAATATGGGAACCATGCAAGAAGCAGGAAAGCCTTTTTAACATCTACACAGGTCCTCAATCAATAGGAACACATCTAAGCTTCCTATCAAGGTAAACGTAAAAAGTTGTAAACAATGAAAGGAGAAGATTCTGCCTACCCCATGCTGCCAGCCAAGGATCTCACCTCTGCCCATCTTAGCTAAATCAGGAGAAGTCTTTTGGTTATGACAGATGTGAAGTAAAACACAAGATTCCTGGGTTTTCCAATCTCATATTCAATGAATTATAGCACGTCATTCTCAGTATTACACATTTCACAGAAGACTGTAAGTAACTATGGAAATGGAAGCAAAATGCACTAAATAATTATGCTGCTCACAAGTCAGTTACTTGCCTGTTTAAACATTTGGTCTACATGGTCGAATATTTTGACTTCCTCTGTAAGCTGTGCTCTGATATCTGCACTAACAAAAATGCTCTCCAGGTACATCCATTTTCTCTGAACTGATATCCAGATCTAGGAATCAAATGTTACCGTCAGAGGAAACAGAAGTACAATGGAAAATTTGGATTATAAATAACAAGCATTAATTATTTAGTCCAGCACTTTCCTCCTACCTCACTCACTTCACCAATCAATGACAGAGTTTTTTCCCATTTTTGAGCAGCTGGAAGAAAAGGACCCACAAATCGACTGCCCAAAATACTCTGAAGACTGACACTGTTGTCATCAAGAGATTCTAAAATTTCCTCTACAGATCCCAAGATAAAGCCTCGTGTCTCAGTGCCTTTGGTGTATACTTCTACAGGGAATTTCATATTTTCCCATGTTTCCGTTATTTCCTTCATTCCCTGCATGTGAACAAAAAAAGATTCATATTTTAGTCTTCAAAAACTAGAGAACTATAATCCTAGCAAAAAAATGAAACAGCTATTCCAGCAAAACTTTTGCACAAATTTTCTAACTCTGGTTTATAAAGAAGGGTCTATATCAAATCATGATAGCAAGAGAATGGATCCTTCTCCACATCCATTTTCATAGGACAAACTTTCTTACTGTAAACATAGGAATCCAGTATGCTGCTGCCAAACTCACTTCTGCAAGGATCCTGTAACAGTAGGAGCTCATTAACAGAGTTATAGATCTTAGCTCATGTAGCTCATGGCAGCTCCCTGACGATGGCCAAACTTGCAGTCACAACAATTTAAAAATCTTAAAATAAAACTGATTGTTGTCATCCTTGTCTTTTTAGTTTTACTGTGATTCTATAATTCAATACATTACCTTCTCAATGCTAAGCTCTTTAACAGCAGTTCCAACTATATCACTGATAACGTCGGTGTATTTGTGAAGTTCCATAGCAAACATATTCTCCAAAGTGAATGTTTCTGTTTTCATTTCAAACCTTGTTCCTGTTTTCTCCATAAGGTCTTCCCAATGTCTGTTTTAAATTGAAACATCAGTTTAACACTATGATATGGTAAAAACCAAAAACAACTGTAACATATAATAATGAACTCAAGTTTAGCATTCTGCTGTTTAAACAAGAACTATTGGTTTGAATACATAAATTATCCCAGTCATTGCAGCACCTTTCATGCTACTAACACAAGCTCATTAGGCAGAGATAAAGTCCCAAGCTACAGGACATGGCATGGCCTCAGTAACGGAAACTAAAAGTTCTAAAAAAACACATCAAATACTTCTATATATAGTGATGTAAATAAATCAAAACCAACCTTTCTCTTAAAGCTTCATTTTTCAAATCAAGTAACAAAGGAATGGAGTTTAGAAATGCCCTCAGTTTTTTGTCCAGTTGGATAGCTATTGGCATACCCCGCACTTGTCTGGGCAGCTTCCGGACAACTTTCAGAAATCTTTCAGTTCCATCCAGAAGAACCTTGACATTGAGGTTTATCCAGAGTGTCTGAGACCATTCCTCTTTAGCTGCCTGGAAACAAGGAGATTAAGAAGGGAAAAAAAAAAATTCATACTCCTTTTAGTTTTACAAACATAGGGCGAGACAAGTTCATGTCCAAGACAGATTCGTAGGCAAACACAAGCAATTGTATAAGAAATAATAGCAAAAGAATATGGAGAACAGGACCATAATTTACAGGGCATTTAAATTTTGGAAAAATAAAACTTCTTAAAAAATAGTTAAAGCCTGAGATACCCACTGTCACATGTACACATCCTATATCCAAAAGTAGTTTCAGTGAACTGATTAGGAACCATGTAGAGTAAAATGCCATCCACAAATTATTGGAGGCTGAGAGAAGTTTGTTCCCATCTGATGAGAGGACGTGCTTAGTCCACCATGGAGACAATGATAGTATCAACCTAATATTAAAATCATTTCACAGGGCATAGCTTATTTTATACAAAGGCTTCAGAGTTGACAGTAACCAGGAGGCAATGCAGCCTCTTCTTCTGTCCCCTATGTTTGCTGTGTGTCTGCAGACTCAGTGTGACACTCACTTTTTGTTGTGCATAAATGTCATAGACCTGCTTCAGAGCTTTTACATCTTGTTGTGCTTTTATTAAGTTCGGGTAGGCTTTGGCTGGCAAGCCCAGAAGTTTCTCAGCACTGCCCAGTTCCCGCTGCCTTTTTTCCAGTCTCTCTAATTCTTTTTCAAACATAGCCATGAGTTCTAGTCCTGTGAAAGGAGAAGGATTTTTCCAGATAAATCATCACAGGGTTCATGGGAAATAAATAAAGACAGAATTTGCACACAGTCTCTAGATATTTCAGTACTAAAAATGTTCACATTCCCAGCTGATGAGTTTCTATGTTAATAAGGAAACCATTATTTTCTTGGTTTATGCAAAATTTGAATTGTCCAAAGACTAATATTTTCAAAACATCACACACATTAATCCATTCACCTTTATCAAGATCATCCCCAACAACACCAGGCCCCTCAGTCAAGAGTTTCTGGAAAAAGTCTTCTGTCTCTTTGGTGTAGTTCTCAACTTCTTGATATGTCACCTAAAAAGAACAGCATTTAAATAATTCCTTTAAATAGTTTCTGTATCTAATTGTTTTCCATTCTAATTACAAATATTACCTTTGTGAAGGTTTCTTTTACACCTCCTTTACAATCCAGGCTGCGACTGACTTCTGCTGCTTCCATAAGGAGAGTCTCCCACGCTTCCCTAAGACTGCCACACTTCTCTTGCTCTTCTTCAGGTACCTAAAACAAAACAAGTAGCACCTCTCACAAGACATAGGTAGACACACACCTTCACAAGAAAGTGAGGAACATGTGCTCACATTATAAATTTGCAAAACACAAAACCAATACTGAAGTGACCTTAATTAGATTTAAACAAAAGCCATATGTCCATTTTAAAGTGGACATACTGATTTGAGAAGGGAGTCTGGACTACAGAATCTCCAGATATCCCTTCAAACCTTAGCAACACTGTAATTCTGTAACACGTCTTAAAAAGGAAAACATTCACTCATTTGTGCCCTTAGCTGAGATCTGAAAGGTGTGATGAGACATGCACTTACTGGAATATTGTACATTGCAAGAGTTCTGTATCTCTCTTCAATGTCCAAGTATCTCAGTTCCACCTCAAGGGATATGCTTCTGACCACCCCAAATGCTCTCAGGACAACTCTGAGATCATCCAGGGTTTCAGGAGGTCTATTCACATTCTCTGATAGTCTCTAAAAAGTAAAGATCATTTCCAGAATCAACACTGACAAAGCTATTGTCAAAATTACAATAAGGAGTCAAACACAAAACACAAGCAAATAACGTGCCAGATTAGTTTTTAGTCTATGTGATAAAGATAACAAAAAAACCAAACTGAAAACACCTACCTGAATCTCATCTTGAAGCCTGAAGAACTCCTCTCTTGCTAACTTATTAAGCAACTTCCCAAGTGACATCACCCAGCTTTTAGCATTCTCCTGCACTGCGAAGGCTAAAGGAGCCAGCTGAAGCCTGATAAATTGTTCATCTTTAATCAGGGGCTGTTGAGTCACTTCCTGAGCTACCTTCATATAGAACTGCAAGTTCTCATCAAAGATAACACAGGCAGGCTTTTCTGCAGCTAAACGGTCCAGGACTGTGCCTCTGTCTGATTTCCACAGCAGGTCATACCTCTTCCATTGGTTCAAACACTTGCTGAGAGAAGCCAGGACTTTCTGGACATTCTGAGTGACGAGAACAGCTTGTTCAATTATCAGAGGGCTCTGGGAGACATCACTGTAAAAGCTGAAAGTGACAACTTCATTCGGCCTGACGTGCTGAGGAGGGCATTCAATGCAGGTACCGTGCATCCATCGTATGAAATGCTGGAGTTTTAAAGACAGGGTCAGAAAACAGTTACCTTGTCGAGTCATTTTAGTTAAATCATTCATAGAATCTTCTAGGTTGAAAAGCCCTCTAAGATCATTGAGACTAGCAGTCCAAGGATTGTCAAGTCACTCACTAAATTATATATGTCCCCATGTGCCACATCTACACATCCTCTAGGAATGGTGACTCCACCATATCCCTGGGAAGCCTGTTCCAAAGCTCTTTTCCCTTTCAGTGAAGGAATTCACTATTATTTAGTACACAATGTAGGAAGTGGTATAAATGATTCCTCAAATCAATTGTTTCTCTGACAGCAAAAGAGAGATCACACTTTCCCATGAACTTGAGAAGAGTTAATCTCATCCTAATAAAACTGTTCCATGCATTACTGGATCTGCTTCTAAAATCTCTGCTGAGCAACAATGTAGCATGACAGAGATGAAAAGGTATTGGCTCCTACAGCCTGAATGCACAAGTGGAGCACAACAGCAAATCTGAGCACAAAACACACAATTAAACTAAATTTATTCATTTCAGGTGACATCTGTAATCATTTGTCCATCAGCAGAGGGCAGGAACATTGTCACATTATTTGGCTTCTTTTCACACTGAACTGCTTTCCTGAAACTATTCATGTATGAAAATATTGCTAAATCATTGCCAGTAAGTTGGATAGTCATCTAGGACAGCAAATACCTAGATGAAGTTTCTCTAACATTTTCAGAAATGTTTTTTCTGCTTCTTGTAACGTAATGTAATGTAATGTAATGTAATGTAATGTAGAGGAAGCCACTCATCTTCCTTTTTCCACCAGCTTATTCACACATCAGAAAGCAACATCTGCAGTGCAATCTGAGAAGTACTTCCTTCTGATGTATGCTGATTTACAGAGCCAAATCATGTCCTTACACTGGCAAAACTGCTAAAAAGTAATCAACAATTTTACCTGAGTAAAAATTGTATGGATTTTTTTTTTCCCCTTGATCATCAGTTTGTAAAATTAGGACAGTCTGCAAAATTAGAACAATGTACTGGATGTTTTGATGTCAAGATAAAGCAATATGAATCTTCCCTTTGACATTTATGATTACCCAAACATAAAATAAGATTAGTTCATTATAATCACAAGCAAACTCTGGAAGCTAAAAAAAAACTTCATCAAAAATCACCTTAGTGACCTCAACACAGTCTTGGATAGATTGCACAGTCATCTTTTCAATCTCACTGGCATTAGGTTGCAGGGTTATCTCAGAAGCAGATAAAACAGCTTCTATTTGTAACAATGGCACATTTGAAAGTACAGTTGCATCAAAAGCCTGTAAATTCCTGAGAAAGGAACAAAAAAATAGTGTTAAAGATAGAAATAATGCTGCCCCCAGGAGAATGCCCAAGAGAGGCTGCAATTTTCAAGTGTATGCTTAGATCTGTAACCTGAGTTATCACTGATTTCAGCTGGAAACATTCATGTGTCTAGGAGAAAAATGGTCCCACTGAACTGATTCAATGCAAAATCTTGACTTGCTAAAAGCAGCTGTTGGAAGGAATGAATGGAGATATTTTGGTGCAAAAGGATGCTCAGACTGTGGTCAACTTCACTGCAAGAGCCCTGACAAGAAATCAAGACAAAGCCATCTGAGCATGGATCAGATTACAGAACATGAATCATAGGAAGAAGAGATGGCTGGGAAGCTTAGATAGATATTACAGCAGAGCTGCAATGCTGTATTGCAATAACACCTTGCTTGTAAGGGAAGCCTTCATAATATCTTGCTGCAGCATTGGCCTCAGCCACTGCAGAACAAGAAAAACCTTTGTTCTTGGACTCGTGTCCCATGCAGTGCAGGGAGGCACCTGGCACCCAGACACCAAGTTCTCAAAATCGTGTTCTTTAGGAGAACAAAACCTTGATCTTAGAGATAAACCAGGGAAGTGCAGCTACACACATTGCAGAAAACGTGTCTTATTTCTCTCTTCTCCCAACAACATGACAATATCCATTTTCTCAGAATGTGGGTTTCCTCTGAACCTTGTTATCAGTTCTCCATTCATCACAGGAAAAAAATCAGCAGAAATACAAATCTTCCACAAACTGTAAGTCACTAATTGGTTCAAACAGAATGTCAGCACACACACATCAACTGATCCATCTGAAGATGACTGGAAACCCATTAAAGCAAACAATTGACTTACTTTACAATTAACTGTGTCAACACCTGATAAATCCTATTTTCCCAATATGCATAATAGGAAGCTAATTTTGGAGATTTGCCACTGTTTGTATAGGCAACTCGTCTTTCCACTTCTATTAGCAATTGTGGAATTGCAGAATACTTTCTAACCAGTTGTTCCACCTCTTTTGCTCGTTCACACTTAATGTAGTCAAAAAATTCTTTTGCTCCTGCAACAGATACAAAAAATAGCAGTATTAACTGCAAAAGATCTAACAGTTTTATACTCTGGAATAATTACTTGGATTTTATTTGTGAACATGAAATTGAGCTTATATAATGATTAAAAAAACCTTCACTTATTAATGCTTAATATATTAATATTTCAGCCCTCTGAAATATGGATTTTGATTGGATTCAATTATTTAATAGCAGCCTTTTTACAACTACAAAGTGTTGAAAGAAATTTGATCCATCACCCACTCAAGTGACAGAGAGATCTGGCAGACAAGCAGCTCACTGCCATTTCCATCTGAGGAAAACAGCTCTGTCCTCTGTTACACCCTGAATTACTACTATAACCAGTTTTGGTAACAATTTAAAGGGTTGATCTTAGCAACTAAAACCACAAGGTAGCAGAGAGAGAAAAATAAAACACCACAGAGCTTGGAAATGAACACATAAAGACTTACCAGGATGTTTGTCACCATTTTTTGAACGTGGAAACTTGAAAAGATTTGTTGATTCTATGGACCGAAGTTTGCTGCTTAGGTCTTCAGAAATATTATGAATCTGATGGACAAGTAACTCTAACTTCCCAATGGTTTGTGTACATTGGACAATAAATTCACCAATACCTTGAAATAAATCATAACCATTTGGTTTTTTTCTCTTTTAACAAGTATTTCAATGGACCAAAATTGCCACAACCAGACGTGTTTTATCTCTAAGAATGACCCAAGGTTCTGCAAAATCATAGATTAGATGTTTTCTCAGCTAATCCTTCATCTTCCTCCCTTAAACCTTTTACCAAAGGGTTGCTAACCATCTCCAGTGTTTTAAATATAATAAAAACACAAGAAATATCTCCTGGATCAGAGTTTGTCTAACCTGCTATTCTACCCCTGTGGCAAGAGGATGGATCATATGTTCTGCCATCACAAAAAATAGATTGCAGAACTAAGGAAATTTTTTTAACTAAAAATTAACATCTAAGGCCATTTTAAAATATTATCACCATTACCTACGGACTTCCACGTGAGTCTTTTGTGTCCTGGTTTCAATATTCTTGAGAGTTCTTGGATATAGTGATCAAGAAGTTTGGTTTCTGCTTCATTCATCATCTCCATTAATTTATGGTAGCGATCCAGCATGACTTTCAGTTTACTCGTGTACCTAAGGAATGTAAGAAACACAAAAAAACAAAACACAAAAATGATTATTTTCTTGAAAAACAGCTCTGAACTCCACCAAAGAACAGAGTTCTTCCATCGTTGTATTCAGACTTCTATATAAAGAAAAAATTGCAGAACTAACCAGTGAATACGTATTGATTACAAATGTAATTTATTTCCCACTGAAAACAAAAGACAAACCTCTCCTGCCACAGCTCAGAAAGTTATGAGACAGCATTTGAAGCACATTAGTGAATTGAACAGGGGAACTTTAAAATCCATTTAGGGACTTATTAGCACATCTGTGTGCTAACTGTCTGTGATAATTTGGGCACAACTGACTTATCCAAGGCTGTACAGGAAGAATGCAATAGTGAATTGAAACGAGCTGAAATCTAAATAGCAGTAACAATTCATTGCAAATTATTTTCCTCTCAGATTTGGACAAGTTGTTAATTTGTATAACAGTCCTACAGCATAAAGGATGCAAGGAGTGCCAGAGAAAAGCTTATCAGTGCAACATGGCCATTAGTAATTGTACTCCTAAAAAAAAAGAATCACTAAGGGCTCTCATATTTCCAAAATATGATGACTCAGGGCCTGTTGCTGTTTGGAGTGAAATCACTTGAGATGAAGCCACTAACCCTGTATGTGAGCAGATATTCTGTTCCAGCCTTACCTAAGGTATTTGTCTTCCTGTAATGTCACATATCTCGCCATTTCTGGGACTGGAAGCCCTAGCTGTTCCATGTACTTTGTTTCAATAATAATCTCTTGGATTTCAGGAGAAAAATTCATAGTGTAGCAGACACTTTTCTTGGTGGTGACAGGCTCCTCTGTTGCAGAGATCTACAACACATGAAGGAGCAGCAGAAAGGAACACCAAACTTGCATTACTAGGTAAAGGTGATAAGGTAGAAGATAAGATAAAGAAGGTAAAAGTCAGAATGACTGAGATTCAGAACTTTGACAGTAGCCTCAGCATTCTTGGTTCAGAAATTACCTTTTCAGTTCTCAATTACAAGAACCATACCAAATCACCTCTGTTTACACACTCCTGCAACCAGTGACAACAGAAATCCCAGTGGAAATTCAGAATCAGACAAAAGTTTAGTAGGAACAGGATTATGCAAGACCTCTGATGGAAACTAATTCTACTTAACTTCAGTCCCAAGTACTGTAGCAATGTCCCAAAAAATCGTGCACCAAAACCTAAAAACCAACAGGAACTACAGCACAGAAGAACACACAGAGAAACAACTTTCAAGTATTAGTCAGGTGATTCAGGAACTATGTCTTTCCTATAAAGGACGACAAACATGTCTGAGTTCAGAACTTTTTCTAAATCTTTGTTTAAAATATTACTCTCAGAAAATTCTCGCTGACCACCAGGTAGGTTTCAGTTTTTTCCCTCAGAGAAGCCTGGTACACAATCTTCCTACATTTCACCTGCTCAGAAGTCTCTGGATTAACACTTGCTGCAGCCCCATCAGTGACAACAGTCAGTAGAGTATCTTTCAGTAACAATGGAAGCATGTGTTCTGTCCTCTCTCTCCACTCATGGTATTTTTTATCCTCATACTCCTTCATCTTCTCGGCCACTTGGAGATATATTTGTTTCACCTAAAAAGGATAACTCTGTTTAACTCATTTTAAAGACCATGAGAAATGTTCAACTAATCTAATATGGCCTCTCAAGATGGTTTCTGGTTTTTATTAGATAAGAGAACAAGTAACATCCTGTAATTAATGCAGACGCTGGAGAATTTGGATTGTTGAATTATGAAATTGATTCCATCACTGTCTCCCTGGGAAACAGTGGGAAGGTTTCAAAGCAGTTTTCACATCTAACATGGCTTGATGTGTGCAAAGACGAAGGACTTCCCCTCACACTAGAGCACTTTCACATCTTCAGAAGTGTATAACAAAAGTGATTCTTCCCTCATCAAGTACCAAAAGACCCGACATACTTCCATTCCACGTTCAGAGGCAAGCAACTCCTCCTCTTCTTGGAATCGGGTAATGGTGTGTTTGATCCGATGGGAAAGGGATCGGGACCAGGATATTGCTCCAGCCACTGGAGGATGGTTCTTGTACAGAGGTGGATCCTTGAGGTTCTGAACAAAGATTTGCTTAACAATTTTGACCTAGAAGAGAATAAAATATTGCAAAGAATCATTTTCCCACTGCTTGTCCATGATCACTGTCTGACACACGGCACAAGTTCTGAAACTAATTCCAGCAGCAGGATAAAAATAATTATTTTGTCTTCATTTCTCTATCTTGTGGAGCTGCCACTATGGCAACATTTTCTGTAAGATTACGTTTTATTGTTAAGTTCAATATTCTTTGAAATATCAAGAAAAAAGCTGATATGAAAAGCTTTCCAACATACAGTCTTCTACATTCCAGCCTTCCCAAGTTGATCTACGACACCTTCTGATCATACCATGAACTTGGCCATGACAAGAAAGCTGTAGGGTAGAAAAGATCCATTTTCTCAGGAAGGTTGAGCTGCTGATTCCAAGGTGCAGGAATAGCCCCAAGCCTTGCTGCCATTCAGAGCACCTTCCTGTTCCTACACAGTGTCTCACACATAGAGATCTGCACAACATTTCAGCAAATTAACCAGACTAATTCTCCAACTGGGTACCAAAAAAAGAGAGCAATTATCATGTTTATTTATAAAAGTTTCCAGTCTTTTAGATAATAAATGACAACATACAGGTATTTAGACATATAGAGCTTTATGATTTTCATTAGGTAGAGAACTTCATGTACTGGATAAGAAATCCCTAAATTGAATACCTCTTTAGTATATTGCTCCAAAACATCACTGAACTTTTTCTTGAACTGCTTTTTAATAGTTTCACGAGTCTGGATTTGTTTGTACTTTAACAGCATGTCAAAAGCAACTTCTGCTGATCGAAGGGTCATAAAAGATTCATTAATAAATCGTGTCATCTTTTCTTCAATATCCTAAACAAAGGAAGAAAGCAAAGAAACCCTGTCACTTAGAAATTCATCCTGCAAAACCAAGAAAGGGTGGCAAAATGAAAATACTTCTTAATAATAGCACTCAAGCTTATTTTTGCTATTTTGGGGGGAATCACAGTATATGGTACTTACCATAACATCTTCTCTAAATTCTTCCATAACAAATGCCCAGTCACGTGCACTTTCCATGCTGAAAGGGTCAAAGCTCAGGTCTTCCATAGGACTAATTACTATATTTACTTCTCTCTGTAGTTCATCAACACCCTTTGGATTTTCTGACACAGTTATCAGTTCAGGAATAAATACATTGTGAAGCTCTTCAGTGATCTATTCGTTCAGAAGAACATACCATAAAGCTTTCTTTTTAATATTCTTTCTGCTACTGAACACATTATTGTTAAATTTTAGCTTTAAAAAATATCCACCGCTCAGAGAATGATCAGCTTGTGCTGTGATTTAAATTTCAAATATTTTAATACTAGATACTGAAAAAACCACAGCAACAATCTACAGCCCAGCACCTCAGATGTTTCAGCAGATAATATTCAGTTATTAGTCACTTTTCACTCCACTTTACACTTTACAGTTTATTGATGGGACATATTGCTAATTACCCTGACTTAAATTAGCCTAAACACAGAATCTCTCCATTCATTATTTTGCAATTAATACACAGATTCACAGATGGCCAAATTTTATATTATAGTATAATTAAATGGTATTTTATCTAACTTACTAAGGTGGCAACCCATGAAAACCACAAAGGGGTGAAACAGTTGCTGCAGGTCTCTTATGTTCACACACAGTGGCACCTTTCTCCAACCAGTACCTGGAGAAAAGTAATTCCACCTCCAGCATTAAACAACGTTTTGTTGAAATCAAAGGCACTACTCAGGTCTCAAACACAAAATTAAAAGTTGTTAAAAGTCTACACCTACAACATGAAAGAATCTCCTCGACGGAAGAAGACAGTGTAATCACTTTATTTATCTATATTCCTACCTGAAAAATATCATACAGATCCTGGCAGATTAAAACCATATAATCTGTTTTTTCAAATAAACGTTTCACGTCGAATTTCCAGTATCGCTTACTTCCTGACTCTTCAACTTGGATACAAGTAGTAAAATAACATTTTTTCCATTGTTCAAGAGTGTTTTTGGCTTCTTTTATTTTCTTTTTTGCAGCAGTTATGTCTTGTCTATTAATCAAATCAACACAGTTAAGATATTATAGGTAGAAATACTATAGATTAAAAAATTGTATCTCAGCTGAAATAATACCTGGATACCCTGGTTTAGCAGCTTCTAACTATACAAGATCCAGACAAAACTTATCATTTATTTTCAATGCGATTTTGAAAGGAGATGTTATTTGAGGAGTGATTTTGGTTATATTTATACCACTTTTTTTACCTCTATCTTTCTATTTCTTTTATTGATTTATGTTCTTTCAAAACAAAAGAGGACAAGAACCTGTTTTTTCCAGGATGATTTAGTAATTTATGAAAATTACAAAATAAATTGACTTGTAATCGACCTTCTAGTACAACTTCAGACGGTTGACACCTCTTTGGTGGAAGTATCATCTACTGCACTTTGTGTAAGACAAGCAAAGCTTTTAATAAATGGCAGCCCAGTCAAACAGAAACCCAGCACTTACTTAAAGAGAGTTTGCAGATCCACAACTTTGCGCACTCTTGCGGAAATCTCCCATGAAATCCGTTCCAAGAGGGGCACCATGAGCTCCTCCTTGTTGTAGTGCTGTGACATGATCCACACCAGCCTCAGGGCATCCAGCAGGGAAGGGATTGTACTCGAGATAACATCAACCCCAGTGCCAGTTGATAAATTCTATGAAAAGCACATTGTGGGTAAGATGGCATGAAAACATACAAATTCATATTCAGTAAAGTAATGTTTAATCTGCAGATGCCTCAGATTATGAAAAGTCTGTAATGTTATTAAATAAATAAACTGGACCAGGAAACATCCTGGTGCCTAAATAACACACGTGGTTAAAGATGTGCAAATCTGCACCTTTTGCTCCAAATGATGTTAGGTCCTGATTTTAAATTTTGGCTCTTTATTTGGATGATCTTCAATACAGTTTAAACTTTGAAACATCAGCTGTGGTGGAAACAACCTAAAAATTGGAGTAGAGAGATCTTTGTTTTCCCCAGTTCAGCAATGCCATCAAAACTCCCAAGGTTGGACTACAAACCAACCACTGAGCTTTCAAACATTAGAACCACTGAAACTCAAAATAAGCAACTCTTTTTAAAAATTAAATATAATTTGTTAATCTAGAGTACATCTTTATTGCTTCTAAAAAGTGAAAAAATAAACCAAAAGGTGATTACATCAACAGAGAAACCAAACTCAGGTAAGTTCAGTTCAAACTTCACCAAGTTTTCTCAAGGACAGGTACCTTCAAATGGCGTTCCAGAGTTGAGAGGAACTTAGCACTATCTTGAGCTTGCATTTGATGTTTTTTGAGATCTCTTAAGACTATCTGTAACTCTCCAGTAAACTCAGATTCAGCTTCCCGTAGTATTTCCAAGACTTTTTGCACCTCTGGAAGCTGTATCTGTTCAGTAAGCGTGCTTAAAATAGCATTTTTTTCACGCCACAGGTAAATCTCTGCAAGTGGACTATTACCCTACAAGTAATGTGGAATCAAATAAAAAAAGCTGAATTACCATTATGCAAGAGTGAATATTTATACTCAGGATTATATTTGTTCCTTCTTTTCAATAAGGTTTCTGCTGAGAGAAACTTGATATGATTCAAACATGCAAAAAGCCAGAAGAAGAAGAAGATGAAATAAAGAGTTGTACACACAATGAAGGGAACTGCTTATGGGGAGTACCTCCCTGAGCTTATGGTTTTTGCACAGGTAACTTTCTAGACATAAAATCCCTCAGAATGTTTAGTGGTATTAGTTATATATGTGTTTGCAGACTCAAAACCTGAAAAAAAGAATTTTTTCTTTTGTTCGAGATCACTTTTTTGAAAAAAAAAGAAAAAAATCGTTGTATATTTAAAAAAAATTACTCAGTGCAGCTTTTAGTATTTCTTGTCTCTTCAGAAGAGAGCAGATAACACAAGTCCCTTAGTTTTCCACAGTTATCCTGTGTGGGTAGGATCTGCAGTGAATTACTTCATATTTTATTTATATTCCACTTTCCAGAGCCACACAGCTCTTCACTACTTTTGTTCTACTTTTCAAGAATTAGTAAATGGTTTTCCAACAATCAACCATGAAGAGGAATTAAAAATTAACACAGTTATTGTGGGGAAATGAAGCAAAGTCTCCAGGAATAAAAGCATCTTGGTGTTACAGGCAACGTTACCTGTGGAACATTTTTTATTTGTTCCTCCAGAACTCTGGATATTAATTTCTGCCAGGTCACTGAACAGCTTTTTAGAGACTGAACCACTCCTGGAACTGTGGCAAGAACAGTCACTTCTCCATCTAGATTTACAGTTGGCATCTCCAGTTTAAGATATTCTGTTGGAAGAAAACACACACAGAATGAACTGTCTTGTTCTGACAGTGGTAACATGGCACCACTGGAAATGTCTCCCCCCTCTCCTACTCTCACTCCAAACCCTTTGAAAGACTCATCACTGATTTCATTCTTTTCTCCATGCTGGGATGAGCAAAGAGCAGCTTGAATCAAATCTACTTGTTCTACACAAAACCACACTCAGGTGAACCTCGTTCTACTGCCATGTGCTCTAATCACCACGGTGCTGGCAGAGGAGAAAATTCATTTCACCTGGTATGTTCAGCTGAGTTTCACTCTTCATTAGAGTATGAGAGTCCTCCACAGGCTTTTCAGATTCAGCCTCAGATAAACTCACTTCTTCAGAGTCTGTGTTCTCACTGTCTGAATCAAAGGAAATTTTCTCAGTCTGCCGCTGACCATGGGAGAGAGCTGGTGAAAACTGCTAGGATTCAAACAGGTGCCATAGATTAGATGGTTCATATTAAAAACAATTTTAAAAAAGCTTACTAGCAATTCCCTTAACCATTAGATATTGTTCTAAAATTTAATTTAAGTGTGTCTCCTTCCATTTCACATCCTTAGCACCATTCTTCTGCCTCAAGTTCTGCAGGGGAATAGCTCCAGCATGCCTTTATGAAAGTCTGTGAGCACAGAAATAGATGTGCCTGGTGTCACACTCTTAAATGATTCTTAAATAGGGGAAAAAAACAGGGAAACAAAATATCAAATAAGGATTAACAAAAAATTCATTTTGGCATATGAAGGTCACTTATTAAATATTAATATTTCTTATGCATAGTCCATATAATATTAAATAGGCAAATCACTCCTAGAAACATCCAAGATTCCATATATAAAAGTTGTCACTCATTTACCTGTGAGATGGCTTTCTTTAGCATCAAGAGAGCATCATCAGTCAGTATACCAGACTTTATCACTTGAGGAAGAATCTCATTAGCTTCAGTCAGGTCTTTAGGTACAGCAACTCTTTCTAAACAGGATACAAAACATTAGTATAAATCTAATTAATTGATACAAAATGTATAAAGTATAAGTATAAACTTATTCACAATAAGTTAAAAGTCCAATAAAACACTACTAGGTTTGGTGCAAATTATCTTCAAAACTAGTGCTGGTTTTAATAGTGCAAATGCTTTTTCAGAAAGGGCAGAGAAATACTTTAGCATCATCACCTGGTTCTGTGTATCAACCCAGCCTGCTAGTTAGAAAATAGTTTTCTGTTCAAAAGAACAGTGGCTTGATTTGAACTCTTACTCTACAGACAGAGGAAAATCTTGCACAGAAATGCTGTTAAATGACAAAGCATCCCTGACCCTGGCTCTATTCTGCGTGTTTTCATCCCCAGTTAAAGAAGTTGGATCTGCACTACCCTGAGTCCCAGTCTCTACCATATCTTCACAATGGAAAGCACTATTTAATGTAAAACTGAAAAAACTGAGAATGCAGTTCTTCAGGGGACATACCTTTGGTGTCTCTCAGAAAATACACAGTGGAATTTGACACAAACTCTTCGGGAATTTCATTAAAAGCCACAAAGAAACGCACATTCGTGCCACCTGCATCCGCACAAATGCAAAACGGGAGGAAAGCATGATATAACACTGCCGAGGGATGATGCAAATCCCACAAAGAGAGGGGACAAAATTCTAGAAATGGGTGGGATAGAAGGGGGTTCAAGAGAACGCAGCCCAAAGGAAGGCAGGAAAAGGGGTAGAGACGGGGGTCATGGGGCTGTGACTCAGCAGGTGGGACGAAGAGGGGTTTGAGGGAGGGGGAAACAGGGAGTTGGGGCCAGGCAGTGCCCAGGGAGAGCTTAGCGGGCCGGGGCAGGGGGACCCTCTCCCACCCTCTCCTCACCGGCCGGGCCGGGCCGCTCGGCCCGCAGCAGCAGCAGCGCCGTGCCCGCCTCCCTCGCATCCTCGCTGCCCTCGGCGCCAAGGCCGAAGAAGCGCAGCACGATCCGTGCATCCTCGCCGCGGCTCAGCAGCTCCTCGAAAGGTGCCGGATCGCTCAGACCCAGCAGGGCGAGCGCCCGGTCCCGCAGCCACCGCACCCGCACGTCGTCCAGACTCATGGCGGCAACCGGCCCGACGCCTCCCGGTGGCCACGGCAACGGTGTGGGGTGGAGCGACGGCTGCTGCCTGCCTTCAGCCCGCTTCGGGAGGCTCCGTGCCCGCCTCAGGAGGCGCCTCGAGCGGCCGCGT
>CM031871.1:1023706-1072890 GCA_018697195.1 Certhia americana
TCGTTCCCCTCAGCGCCGCCTGAGGCAGCGGAAAGGATACGGACAAACACAGGGCCCGCTCGGCACAGCGCAAACGAGGCTTTATTGGGAATTCGTATGAAACAAGTGCAAAATTTAATTTGTGCTGTTCGTATGGCACAGATGTTAAAAGATCATGGCAATATCCCCATTTTCACACTGATACAAAAATAATATAAAACGATCCCTGTCCACCTCTGTGGTGTAAATTAGGTTCTACAACATCAGGGAGTGCTGTTTGTGTCCTTACAGGCAAACGGAAACAGGGATCGAGACCAATTCTTTATTTCATGTGCAAAAGTTATTCCTCACTACAGGGGGAAAAAAAGAGGAGGAATACTTCTAATCCCGCCATCTTTCATAACATTAAATATAAATATAAATATCAGTGTGGCTTCCAAAAGCTTATAGTAACTCCAGGCAGAACCCAGAATGAACAGATAACATATCCAGTGCAATTTTAAATATGGCCAAAAAAGAGCACATTGCCTTGGTGTGTATAAATTTACAGTTCATAATCATCCTGGAATACAGACTGCAAACTGACATTGCTTCTATTGCATTGCTGAATGGTTCCCAAAGTGCACAAGATGCAGCTGGGTTAAGTATGTGATTAGTAATGAATGTTTAATATTATGAAAAGTCTTTCAGATAACTTAAAAGTAACCATTCAAGAAAATAAAGAGAGACAAAAAAATTGCCTACATAGGTTTCAGGACAAGCAGTAACAACTTTTTTTTTTTTTTTTTTTTAAGAATAAAATTAATTTACAACATTAGTTTATCAAGAAAAATGTACATTTTATATCTATATATTTTACAAGATGCTCCAGATCTGCTATGTCTTTCTATGGGAGGTATGTTTTACAGAATTGTCTGGCTGCATTATAAGGCAATCAGTGAAAACCACTTTGTTTCACAAGAAACAATTCACAGCCAAGATCCAATCACGCAGTTATTTGCAGACAATTCCAAACATTTCTGCTGACAGCAGCCAAATTATAATGCACCATCTTTATTAAAATGTAAAGAAATGTGCTTAAAAGAGAAAGGCGTAAACTTGTATCCTCCACCGGAGTAGAATTTGTTCTGAAATTCCACCCTGAGAAAAGACAAAAAAACCAGAATTTGTACACGAATCCAAAATTAGTTGTCAAGGGACAAAACTGTGCAACCCAAGAAGCTGAACAAACCCAGCTCTAATCCTCTCACTTGTTTTCTGTGCAGCTATTTAACCCTCCCATTGCAGCCCCAGGCTAACTTTATGTTTCTCAGGAGACCCACACACACTAAACTGGGATGGAATGGCTTATTTTTTACTTCTGGCTTACTCGTTTGTTTCTGAGTGAGTTGTAGTCAATTGTTTTGCAAACACGCAGTATCATGCGAATAATCTGTCATGGATGTAGCTCCACCTCCTGCCTTTGGACACTACACGCCTTTGCTTAAATTGTAAATTTCATCAGATTTCAAACTAAACATGCTCTGAAATCCACTCCAAAGTGCAGAGCTTGTGATAGCAAGACTAAGAAAGGATTAAAATACTTAAGGGCTGGCAGCCCCACTCACTAATATAAATGTTCTGTTGAACCAAATAAATGGACTGAAACCATACAGTGAGATAACCAGACTGAAATTGAAAACACTTATCCAAGTTACAATATTCTACATTATGAAAAGCTGCATGACTACAAATCAAATGTACACAGATTTTGAGAACGTGGCTGAAGTTAAAATGCATCATAAGCCACTCAATGTTTGAATCTACTGAAAATATTCTAGAGAAACAATCAAATCCAACTAACAAGACATTTATTTAATTTAACTAAATAAATGTATTTCAATAGCAATGAAGCTGTTGAATTTTATACTTTCCTTTTTTAACAGGACACCTAAAATTCTGCCATAAAAATTCCTCTTAAACAAGCCAGTATATGCTGAAGTGGTATATAAAAAAAAGAAGAATGTACCAGTGAAGTCGTATAGCATGGAGAAAAGCTGAAAGCCCCTCCATGATCAGCAGAATAAAAACTGTCAGCACAGCAAATAATGCCAGAGCAGGGATTAGCAGCATGACACCGTACGTGGAATTCACACGGAAACCCACTCTCATCACCATCTGCCACAGAACTTCTGATAACTCTGATAAAAAACCAAAAAGTTGCCAAAATTAATGTTGGTTAGTGAGCAGCTTCACCCACTGAGCCACTCTGACCTGTTCATTTAACCAATATAAGAGCACCACGCTGAACATGGGAACTGTAAGCAATCCCCCTCCCCAGAGAGGAGGATTGCCCCCATCCCCTCAAATGTTTAAAGATACACCTCAAGGTCAGAATCAGATCTACAGAGAGCAGTATTTTACATAAAGTCACAGTTTTAGTTTGGAGGCTCCCATAGATCATGATTAGTTGAAATAGGGATTTTTTAGATTTATTTTGTATTAAGAAAAACTGTATTTCATAGTGGTATTACTTGAACAGGGCAATTAAAATATTTAACAGCATTAAAAATACAGATGTAGGGAAAAAAACGCCAAAAAATCAAAAAAACAACCCCCACTTACGTGCATGAGCAAGACTTAATGCCCAGAGTCTCAGGTATGAGGCTGTGTTAGAGATGCATCCCAGACAGTATTCAATGGTATGAATTGCTTGATTCATAAAAACATCTGAAAAATCCAGCTAAAAGACAAAAACACATTTGTATCAATTTCAACAACATAGAGAACAAAACATGAGAGAACAAAAACGTTCATCTGCAAATCCATATTACATGGAAGAAGAATTCCATTGAAGGCTAATAAATTGATTTGATATCAAGTTAAAAAAAGTGTGCCATGTAAAAGATCTTTATTACAGAGATAACATTAAAAAAAAATCAGATGCTACACTTTTCCACTATTACCTTGTTGATAGAGAAAAACAAATGCAATTTATATTTTCGTTTACAATATCAATTTTTTCATCTTTAAAAGGAGCAGTATAATTATCAGTAATGCTACTGATAGAATGACAACCAGATTAAGTTCTAAATATGAATACTTGTTACTAACAAAGAGTTTCAAAACTGCTATCACTGAAACTTTCAACATTTACTTTGTCTGAACATTGTATTTCAGCACTTACTTTGTATAATACGTTTTATTTGAGCAAATAATTCTTGTATTTTCTATACACAAGAAACACAAGTCTACTGCCCCAGTGAGACAAGAGCTATACATATTCTGCACATCAGGAAACTGAAGCAATTCTTTGTCTTTCGATTCACAAGGAATCAGTGGAATGTGCCCAGATTTAAAAGTTTTTTTAAGTTTGCCCAAACTAAACAGCAGCAGTGGGTGGAGACTAGGAATGCTGCCCATGCCCTCCAACCCCCATTAGTAATAATCCTCATCACAAGATGTAATTTGCAGACATAGAAAGACTTTTGTCCAGATGAAAAGCCAAGATTAATTAACGGGAAGCTGGGCAGTCCCTACCTTGCCTCAAGTTTAAGAATCCATAACACCAGGCAAAACCCAAGATTTTTATTCCACTCTTCGATATAAGAAAACCTGTACTCCTAGGTGCAGAGTCTGAATTACAAATAAATCATTCTTTTATTGTTCTCTACTACAGATAAGTTATGGTTTACTGGAATAGTCTGAAAATACCATAAAATAATGATAATATAGCAACAAATAACTATAACTAAAACTGCATTTGGACACCAAGGTCTTTGTAAAGGCTCAGCTGAGTGTCTTCAAAACTGCTCAGCATGCAGCATACAGGTTATCTATTGATTGCCCATTTCTAATTTGCTTTTAAGAACATACAAATCAGAGATTAAGTAAAACATTACCTCCTCTGCATCCCCCTCTCTGTGCCCGCTGTCTGAATGAGTGACGCCTTCCTCGAGATCATGACATGACAGCAGACAAAGCTCCTCCTCACTTTCTTTTCGGACAAGCTTGTAGCCACTCTACAAAATGAGAATGTATTGTCTCTTCAAGCAGGCTGCCACTGTCATTTTTCAAATTTACTTAAAGTAGTTGCAGGCAAAGGCAAAAAGATTTAAAGGAACAAAGTACTATTATGTGTTTCGGTCCAAAACTTTCCAAACTGAGCAGAAACTGGTAAGACAAAGATTAATGGGTTCAAACAGAAATTTAGGTTAAAGATACAGAAGAAATTCTTCCCTGTGAGGGTGGTGAGGCCCTGGCACAGTTTGCCCAGAGAAGCTGTGGTTGCCCCATCCCTGGAAGTGTCCAAGGCCAGGCTGGAGAGGCTTGGAGCAACCTGTGGGAGGTGTCCTTGCCCAATGCAGAGGATGGAATGAGATGAGCTTTAAGTTCCCTCCCAACTCAAGCCATTCTATGAAATACCCAGTTAGGACATAGTCTGTGCAATAAAACAGCAGCTGAATTTCTTACACTGAGGGAATGTGAGTCTCTCTCAGTACTCACCCTGTACATTCTTATGCTTCGGCCTCCGCTGTGCAACCAGTATAAATAAAGTGGTTTACCAAGCAGCATCACAGGAACACAAAGAAAAGCAACACTAAGTAAAAGCTTCTGCAGAGGAATCTGTTGGGGAAGGGAGGAAAATTAGATGAGGTCACAAAATCCAAAGCAGGAAAAGCCATCCCCTTTTCCTTTGAAGTATTAGCTGCATAGGGAACGCAGGATTTCCAAAAATTTGGAAGAGCATTTACTCACCTGGCCATTAAAAAAGCTCTTTGTTTCACCATTTAGAAACAGGAACATGTTAATAAATTGTATCAGAATACTGGGAGCAGCTGTGGAGTCCTCTGCAGAGTAAGCCAACCATTTAAAGAAGATCATAAACACCAGGTAGCCAAATATGCACAACATGAATAAAAGTTCAGGAATAGAAACCAGAAAAATATTATAGGTCTTCTTGAAATGTCTGAAAGGTAGAAATGGGGAAAAAATTAAAAGTTTTACCAACATAGCAAAATGTTGTTTCAATAAAACAAAGCACTTTTAAACAGCAAGACTGAGATTACAATCCAGAGCTGATTTCTTTTTATTCAGTGAAATTTTATCAGGTATTTCAGTGGAAATAAAAACTGTAAGAGGCACATATCATTATTTATCAAGTGAAATAAAGCCTTGTATTAATTTGTTTTGAGATTTTCCAGTATAATGCTGCACCATCATCTTACATTTGTGAAGGAAGACCTCTCCATTATTATCATTTTTTAAGAACAGTTTTCACAATTACTCTTATTCTGTTCTCAAAAAATAATTCCAGTTTGTTTTAAGAGATTAACTGTTATAATTCCAAACCTGACAAAAAATACAATGTTATTATTTTAACTTCTTGTACTTACAAGTGGTTAAATAGCCCCAATACAACTCCAAATGTCATGTGAGTCACTCCAAAGATCACAGACATTTTCATTTTGAATGAATTCAAGAAAGTGAGACGGTTGCTTGCAAAATTCCACATCTGAAGAAGGAAACACCAAACCAGCATTGAAGAACACCATAACAGAAGGAATATACCAGTATCCTTTTTCTACTGGGAACCAGAATTCTACTTCAAATGGAGGTCACAACTGAGCACTGAGTTTTGTAAAAACGTTCAATTTTTGACTTGTCAGAAGATAAGGTCTTGCTGAACAGAGAATGCAAACAGCAATGTATTTTTTTCTTAGTCAGATTTATCTTATATTTAAGATAAGATGTTTATATTTATTTATCTTATATTTATCTTACTTATACACATACCAAAATGGACAAAGACTGATCATCACAAGTGGACAACTAAAAAGAATGAAACCAACCGGATCAATTCCAAAGGGATAAGCTCCATTGTAGACACCAGAAACATTTGGATCCAGTGCTAAATATCGATTAGATTTCAGATCCTCAGGGCTGCAGTGAAAGAAAAACACAGATTTGACACGTTAAATATAATTATAAGATACTTTCAGTTCTGCAGGACAGTGCTCCTGCTTTCCTTTACCTAACACACCCACTGACACACTTTAAGAGTGAAAGGATTTCTAAGCACAAAAGTCCTGACCAATACAAACAAGAGCAAAAAGAAATAAACACCTAGAACCTTACAATCTGAGCTTAATTCACATTCACTATCTTTCAAAACAATGTTAATGGATTTTATTCCACATTCCCCTAGAACTCAAAGTTTCATTTTAGAAGTTTACAGTTTGCTTTTGTATTTGGGGAAGTTGCTACTTCATTTTCATATAGTTTTTTATTATCACAGCATACAAAACCTGTTGAAATTTTAACCAAAATTTAACCAAAGCCAGTGGTCTTGACTATTTGAAGCCACATCCTGTTTTGTAAGGCACCATGAGATGCAAGCTGTGAACATTTAAATACCAAAGAGTCCTGACACCTCAAATCAATGAGGTTATCCCACTCTGAGAAAAAGTAGACTTAACAATTCACATAGACTGGGCTTTTTTTCTTTTTTTTTTTTTAACTATCAAGAAAAGCTGTGCAGAGACTAATGATTGTCAGGTAATTAATTCACTTCATTAATAGTTAATTTCTTTTAGCAGAGGCTAATGCCACTTAGCTATTCATTCCAGAAGCATGACTTAGGACAAATAAATCCAAAACTAGACTAGAAAACTGTGTTTTCTATTACCCTGAAGATCTTTATATAGACATACACACACCTGGAAAACATAAACTAAAACATCAGTGTAAAGACAAACCATAACAGGATAGTTAAAACATGTGAACAAAAGGGTTAAACTGCTGCAGGAAATACATCTCTGGTTTAATGGTATAGCAAACATGCTGCTCACCTCCAAACCTTCTGTTCAAACATTGCTGAAACATTCCATCCAGATCCAAATATATTTATTGACTTTGAAAAACAGTCATTATAGATCAATCCAGTGTAAACAGAAAACAGCCCCATTAACAATATCACGTATCGGCCTTCAAACAACATTTTAATTATCTGTCAGTATTGGGGGAAAAAAGAAAAAATACAGAATATAATCTGTTATGTGAGCACAGGTTAGCTAGACATGTCTAAGAGAAACTCATTTTTGGACAAATAAAGACTTCAAAAAACTAAAGTTTATTTGTGAATAGTCATTAAGGGATATGAGCTCTCACGACACACACTGAGACTTTTATCATCTGTGTCCTTTTACATTAAGGAAGGGTCTTTCTAAGCCATTTCCTTCCTGGGACTACTTTACAAGAAATTACACATTTGCAGACATTCTTAATTGAACATAATTCTGATGAGAGACACAGGTGTTCCTGCATTCCAACCCGTGTGATTAAAAAACTGAAGTTTAATAAATTTCAAACTGCAACTCTTTTCATAAACAATAAAAGGTGGAATTTGAAAAATCATTTTCTCCTCACGTTGTAATGATATTCTGTAAAACACATCGCTGAGTAGCCCTGGTAGATGGAAAGACAAACTTAAAAGCATCAATTAATTTTTTCTAAGTCTTTTATTACAACTTGATTATCTCTGCTCTTTCAAGGAAAGTGAATAGTTTAAAATATTACATTAATGTCAAGGAATATGGAGGCTTTAAACACAAAATCCTAAAAGAATGCACAAAAGCCTAATTAAATACCCATGCAAAAATCAGTCCCTTCCAGAAACACTTTCAGAATAGTGCCTATTCAAATGATCTGGCTGGACAGGAAGTAAATAATTTCTAATTCCTTTTACCTCATCTTGTGCTCTTTTTAACCTAGGGTGGTTTTCATACAATATTGTCAGGAGTGCAAATACGAACATGAGCAGCCCGTGCCCGAAGTCTCCGAACATAACCGCGAACAAGAAGGGGAAAGTGATGATGGTGAAGAGAGCTGCAAGGGCAACACAGCAGATTTCAGGCACAGCACCACAGATGATCTTCTGTCTGCATTATCCCCAAGCAATCCCATACTTAAATCTCTCAAAGTTTTCAAGTTTGAAAGACATTCCATCCCCTACTCATAGACCTTTCCCCCACACTGTAAATTTAACTCTGTTTAAGGCTTGCTTATTGTGTAGCACTGACAGCTTCACAGTTGAGCAGCAGCTGATAATCCTGAAGAAAATAATACAAGCCCAGGAAATAAAATCCAACCAAACAGTTCTTCCCCTGTGGGTATTTCAGTTCTCTATTATAAGGTAGATACTCCTGTGCAGAATGACCCAGTCAACATAGCTACAAGTATATATTAAAGTGGTCTATACAACAAGCTGAATTTTTCAAGTGATGAGCTCCATGCTTGAATAAGGTCAATTACCATTACCAGTATTCTTTTATTTTCCCCTGAATATCTTCCTTACACAAAGCAAAACACATAAAAGAAAAATTATACAGCTATTACCACTACCTTTCATGCTAAAATAACAGCAAAACCAAATCCCACCTTGCTGCTTGGAGGGCTGTTTGTGCTTTTGAAGAGCTACTGAAATTTTCAAACAGCTACTAACAAGCAGTATGATTGTCACCATTTGGCCTTTGCCAGTGTCCAATTCAGCAAGTTATCAAGGCAAGCAGCAATGACAGCACAGCTCACAGCTCAGCTTTCAGAAGGACCAACCTGGATTAACTTCTCCATAGCTTCCAACTCCATAAGCATCCACAATGCTCTGGAACCCTGAGGTGAATTTATTGGTACGTATCAAAGTTGGAGGAGGTTGTGTTGTTGGGATGGTATTCATGAATGAGGAAATTGTAGCTCCACTCTTCCTCTAATTACAGACAGAAAATATATTTGTGTAAGACCTCTGTTAATCTAATCAAAGTGAAAACATTTGCTCTATCAGCAGTTTCACTGATCCAAAAATGCCATTAAATTAAGCCCCAAGTTTAACATTTATCCCTTGGAACCCTCTCTAAAAACAGATTATGCACAGTGTTCTAGTTCTTCCTTCATATCAAGTATCAGATGAGATTTTCACAACATTATAAAACAAAGATTTGTTATTACAAATTTTCTCTCTCAAGACTAAAAACAATGCAAGGGTACTGGCACCTTCTGCATGACTGCAAATAGCACTGTGGGCCCAGCTGGACTCAGGTCCAACACAGAAGTTATTCAAGAAAAGACAAACACCACACATGACACTAAATAAAGACTCTACTTATAAAAAAATTATTTTATACAGAGACCCCCATCTGTTTGTGCCTACTTTTAGTCTATTGTTAATAATTATTTTGTTCCTTATGTGTATAGTTAGTTCATGATAAAAGCTTTGACATCAGTGAGCATTCAGATGACTTACTGAGCCTTCCTCCAACGCATGGCGCAAATTCTGGAGATCAGCCACTGGACACCAAACCTCAGCAATTAAACATTTATTTGTGACATCAAAACTGCACAGGTTGAGGACGTGGTAAATGGCTTTCATCTTCTTCACTTGGATAACCCAAGTGCAGATGGATTCCGAGGCTTTATACAAGACCTGGCGCAAGTATTCATCAGTTTTATTCAGCACCTTTGTTTGAGAAAAAACAAAAGATCTCTCTGATAATGTGACAGTGGTTGTGCTGATCTCAGCAAGAGCACCTCATACATGTCCAGTGCTGGGCAATGATTTTAGGAGGGCAACAAACCCCTGCTGAAAACAGAAGGCAATGTCAAGTGCTGTGAGGTTTATGTGCAACACGAGACCAACTTACTGTCCCATCAGCTCCAAAGCTGTATGTATGTTAGAAACTGTATTTCACAACGTGATTCATCACATGATTTCCTAGGGTGCGACAGCTCCAGCAAAAGGTAATCTGTTCCTTACTCACAGTTTCAAGATCCTGAATCCGAACATTGAGTCCTTCGACCACCGCCTGGCGCTCCTCGGTGGTGTCGGGGTAGGGGTACACGTGACAGCGATAGCTGCAGGGACACAGGGCTGTGGTAAGGACCAAACCCAGCACAACACATCACCCAACCCCTGCCACAGCCAAATGTGCACCACACCACTTTATAACCACGGAACAGATTCAGCTCACAGGCAGTATTTTGCCCGTACTTGGTAAAGACTGCAAGTGAAATGACTCATCTATTTATTTGTACATAATTATAGAGCTGGATGCAAAAAGGGGAAGAACAAATTTAACTTAAAAAACCTTGTCTGAAAATCAACACTTATAAGAAAGGGGTGCAGGGGAAAAAAACAACTAGAAAATATCCCAGGTATAAAGAAATGGACATAAATTTACTTCTTACCAGTCGCAAATCTTCTTGACTTTTTGACCGATTTGTTCACCCCAATAGGACACTAAAAAAACAGCCCACTTGGTGATTTTACCCTAAAAAACCACAAAAAGTAAAGCTGATGAATTATATTTAAACCAGTAATTCCAGTGTGATGTAATTATAGAGCTAAGTAACAAAGCTGAACAACTAGAAAAAGCTGTTAGTAGCATTAATTTTCCATCTGTTTAGTAAAGAGCAAACCATAAAATTCAACTGTGTCAGTATCTCTTTTTTTTTAATATGAGAGAAGACTAGAAAAAGTTTCCAGGGAAACTCAAAGAGACATTATATTTTATTATCTCAGGATTTTTAGTAAGAAATGAGTGTTTTAAAAAGGTAACAAAGCAAAAAAAAGAAAAAAAAAAAAAAAAAGTAACAGATTAGGCTGCCAAAATTGATTTACAAAAAATTAATTTTGTAAGTTCACAGAACAAACTTCAGAGAAAACTAGCTGCATTTGACTCTTTCCTAACTAGTGAATGAACAATTGAAATGGTTATTAAAAGGCAATGCACTGTACAGACCTAGTTAATAAATATCCAAGCAGCCATTTCTGCCACGTATTTAATTGACCAAGGTGGCCAATCATAAAGTCACCACTATTCCACAATGAAGTTCTGCACTCCTCAAGCTGAACCACAACAAATTAATTGCCACTTCTACAACCTTGAATTTTAAAATCTTACAAATTCTAATACTTAAAAATACATTTTCCTCCAAGGACACCGGGAAATCATTTCCATTTACTGCAGACAGACCTGAGCAGCAATTCTTCCAAATCGTATGAAAAGTGCAAATGAAATAAATTGATCATTTCAATGTTTACTCACTGTATCTGGATCTTCCAGAGCCTCATCCAACTCTGCATAGGTAAGAAAGGGATAGCCTTTACAGACTCTCCACAGCATTTTTTCAAATGCTTCAATCTTTGCTATGTGAATTAATCCAGATATGAATCTAGGAAAAGGAAAAATTTGAAATATAAGATAAAATTTACAAGAAAAAAACAATTTGAAATTCAGAGTACATCACCATAATAATTTAGTATCAGCCATGGCTAGGGAAGGAAGAATCACCCTGAACAGGAAGTAACATATAGCAAATACCAGTTGGTATATCAAATTTTTATTTGCAAAATAAACAGACTACAGACCTGAGCAAACAACTAGAATTACTTCTAACTGGTTATTTCCGTGATAGTGAGATTATTTACTTTTTCTTGGAAGATACCCTCTCATAACAATGCCATAGATAGCAGTACCCATTCAGCATTTCAAAGGCAACACGATTGTTACACTTACAACTGACAGGGCCAGGTGATTAAAACACTGTGTGTTTATCATAGAAAAAGAGTTTTAACAATAGAAGGAAGTATTAATTTAAAGATGTTCCTTTACAGATATCTTTGGTTTAATGGAAGCTTTTTTGGGCACTGTCCTGTTTATCTCTTCAAATAATCTGGATTTGTTATGAAGGTACATTGGAGCCAGGCTCCTGTCCTGTCTAAAACTGTTTGGAACACCTGAAATCACCACAGGCCATCTTTTAAAAGAACAACCCATTCTTTACAGCCCCTCATCAAGCACTTCTGAAACTGCCCATGCCAAACCCACCCCAGTGAGGCACTCAGTCTGTGCGTGCGGTTGTAATCCACCAATGGCTCGTTCTCCACAGAAGGAAACTCCTCAAAATTTCCATGTAAATGGGATTCATACTAGGAAATGAAAAGAAACAACATTCATTGCCTTCAGGAAAAGGAAAAAAAAAACCAAACACCCTCTCATTCCATTATTGTAATTAGGCAAATGGTTTAATTAAAAATATAAAACTCATTTCCGTGTTCAATTCAGGCAACAGAGAGATCCTGGATCTCAAGTGCTCTGCTCTTGACAATTATAGCCAGTGATGCAAAATTACACAGTAAATTTCTCAGCACAATTTATTCACCAAAATATCACCACTGCACCTTCATTTTCAAGCAATTCAAATCACAAAAACAACAACAATCCCTGTCAAATGCCCCAAGCAATACCTCAGGCGTTCTCCTGACAAAATTCCGTGTGATCTGTAACAAGTACTTGTATTCTGTCAGTTCAAGCAGGTTTTTCCTCAATTTTTCTTTGTTTTTAGTTACTTCCCTCAATTCTGTCTCCAGCTTCTGCAGCTGTTCCTAAGACAAAGAGTAAAGAAAAGACACAGAATCAGTTACAGGATTTTGGAGAACAGAGTAGGATTTATTTTCAACACATAATTATTTGACACAGTGATAGGAGTTTCCCATTTCTTAATTAACTAAAGCTCCATAGGTTTTATCCCTCAGTCTGCCAAAGATTGCTTTGTATTGAATACCCTTGATCCTCCACTGGCATCTGTTCAGCCTGCTGCTCTGCCCCTAATTTGTCAAAATAATGCAGACCTGGAATTAGAACTGCAGATAGCACAGGGTGGAAGACACCCATTTATTCTTTTAATATCATTTACAACAAAAGAGAACATTATTCAAAATTAGATCTGTGTTTTGCAAGCTTCTACATAGAACACAACAGCAGAAAAAGCATTCAGAGAAAACAGCACCACGTTTTGCTGTGTGACCAGCACCTGCAGAGCCTTGGGCAAGTAAAATTCCCACACACCTGGAAATTCTGGATGCACAAAGAGCCTCAGGTAAGTATCAAAGCCTGGAACAGTGTGATGTGCCAATCCATCAAAATACAGCAGATGACTGCACACTCCCTGAGTTTGCTTTGACACTTTCACAGGAACTTTGTTTTAATACCAAAACCTCACTGGCTTTGAAGTCACACTGGCAGCAAGGAATCAGACAAAAAGGAAAACAAATGCTTCTGCCCCCCTGCCACACCCTGATACCTTAAATCATAAGTAATAACATAGCAAGTCAATTAAGCTTGAAATTAAGTTCCAAGACTTTGGTATCTGTTTAGTAGAAGTTACCTGGATTTCTAAAATGTGTTTCAGCAAGGGGGCAGGAGGAGCAACGTCTCCTTCAGGAAGTGGAATATCCATTTTTTTAATTTCTTGTACTAAATACCCTGGAGTGAGAAGAAAAACAGAATCAGAAAGGAAACTGTATTGCCTACACTTCCTAGAGTGCTGCAGAGCTGACCTTCAGCTGTTCTTGATGGTGCTAATCTCACTGCAGCATCAAGCCCTGGCTATCTTATTCATTCATTTTAGCAATAATGCATACCCAGAAGAAGAAGAACTTAGAGAGTGGTGGGAATAAAACACACAAACTATTCCTGCCTTGGAAGTCTGCAGAAGCAAGCAAACTTCAGAGGTTTCTTTCTCCCAGCAAGTATTTTCTAAGAAGCTTTTACCATTTCACAGAACCTCTTTGTTGCTGCACGGTGTCACTTTCTGCTAACGGTGCAATTGTGTCACTTTCTGCCAGAAACAGACATGCTGCTCACTGACCCATGTTTGGAATAGAAAGTGTTCAAACAAAGCAGTTTAAGCAACCTTGACAACAAATGCAACTCACACTGGGCAGGGGGACTGCCAAAATAGCTGCTGGCATGACCAGCACATGCCTCTGATGAGAGATTCCAATCAAAGCAATCCTTCAGTTGTAACTTTTCCTCAGGATACACTGAGGACATCTGCATCTTGGCTGTAATGCTCTGCATACCCTACTCTATTCATTAACTACCACGAGAACACAATTATTAATAACTTGAGGTATTTTTGAGGGTGCCTGTAAAATCAACAGTATTGAGTTACATAACATGAAAAAACAGGAATATCTTACAGTCAAGGATATATCCACAGTAAAACTTCCCTTTTCCTAGCAGAGTTTCCAGTAGTAAACACTTAAAACAGCCTCATCTGTTTATCAGTAACACATTAGCAACTGTTCTTTACTTCTGAGCTTAAAAAAACCCAAATTTTTCTTAGTGTAAGAAAATTTCACAGCTTACAAAACCTGAGAAGGTTAAAAACACCTATAGCTGAAACCTTCCCAGTAATGCCACTCTGGAAATGCCACAGGTGAGAAAGAGCAGATATCAAAATAAAGCTCACCAAGTATTCTTTCCATTTCTTCACATTTCTTCACTTCATTCACATATTTCCTCTGAAACACACTTACATTTGGGTTAAGCTGAAGGAGAAGGACAAAATGCTTATTAGGGATTTGAAATAGTAACCTCTCCTAAAAAACCACAGCTGTTCCTGCTACTTCCTGGAGACAATTTGCATGAGCTTTGTGCTCTAAGTGCTATTCAGCTGAGAAGGCACAAAAACCTAAAAAGATTACAAAGTCTTCAAATAGCAAAGTTGTTTTTATTAAAGTAGAATTATCCATGCCATTGGCTAGTTTTAAATAAACAACAAAATAACAAGGTCTACTGGAGACACCATTCCTAGTTTTATTTTAACAGTTTTAAAATATTACATAATTATTTCAATTTAACAAACCATTTTTTTGTTGTGATGCATTTCCACAGCCTATTTGAAATATTAGATTTTATGTACATCCTCATAATAGGAACATGCAGTATCTCTGACTACTTATCCAGCTATTAAATGAGAAACACTAATGAATTACTTCTACAATAAATGGCGTATCAGGTAACTAGAATGACATCAAAATGTTAAACATACACTCACATAATCATTCTTACAGATCTGCCTCCTCCTCCCTGCCATATTTACTAACTAGCTGTGTATTTAAGTCTTCCCACCTTTCCCTGCAACGAATTTGCAAGCCTCATTTCTAACATAGATTTGGAAGACGTTCCAAAGTCTCAGTCAGCAAGCAAAGATCATATAATTACAATGAGACAAGGCAGGGACGTGGCTAATTACTGCCCAACCCAACTTTTATGTTAGGCAGGCAGTTTCCTCCAAGGTGAAGAGCCCCTCCAGGAACAGGAACCTGTCATCAATAAAGCTACAGAGCAGATGTTTCTATGGCTCTGTTAGTAGGGAGGATGGATCCACCAGCTAGGCTGAAAGCAGTGAGGCTGCAGGCGGGTCAGGGGCTCTCCCATAGGATCTGGCTGTAAATAACCCCAAGTTTAAGCTACTCCTGTGAGAAAGGTGGGATACAGCCATCCTAAAGCATTCCTCCCTAGAGTGCAGGGCAGGCCGGGGCTCCACAGCACTTCCCACCGCTCATCCCACCCGCCTGGGCGCGTCCCTGTGTCACCTCTCTGGGTGACCCTGCCTTGGCAGGGGGTTGGACTGGATGATCTCCAGAGATCCCTTCCAACCCTAACAATTCCGCGATCCTGCTTTCAGGCGAATGCCACACAGGGACGGGCCGTACACCTGCCTGTCGGAGTCGGGGAAAGACGGCAATAAAAGCAATTTCCACCGCCCCACCGGGGCCAAGCCCACACCTTCCCAACGGCGGCCCCGGGCCCGGCTCGTCCCTCACACCGGGTCCCCTCAGGGTGCTGTCCCACAGAACCCCGGCGGTACTCACGTCTCGGAACTCGGCCAGGCCGCGCTCGCCCACCTCGCTGAGGCACTCGTAGGCCGAGCCGGTCTGCAGGAAGAGCTGCGCCAGGCACACGGGCTCGCCGCGGAACAGCGCGCCCATGGCGGCGGAGCGGCCCGGGGCTCCCGGGGCGGGGGGCTCAGCGCGGCCCGGGGGCGGCCATGGCGGGGCGGAGCGGGGCGGAGCGGGGCGGAGCGGGGCGGAGCGGGGCGGAGCGGGCCCGGCTGCCCCTTCCGGGGCGGAGAACGGGCGGAGAACGCGGCCCCAACCGGCGGCGGCGGAGCGGCAGGGTTGGGGCGCTGCCGGCGGAGCTACCGGGCACGGCAACCGGCGCGCTGGCAGCCGCTGAGAGGCGGAGATGCAGGATTGAGAGAATGTCAGAGAATCACAGAAAATGCTGAGCCGGATGGGACGGAAAGGATCATCGAGCCCAGCTGCTGGCCATGCACAGAACCATCCTCCAGAGCCACACTGGCTCTGGGTGGGCTTGGAATGGACCGCAGTAACAGCCAGTCCCAGCCCTTCCCTGTGGGCAGGAGCACCTCACTCTAGACCAGGTTGCTCCACTTTGAACACTGCCAGGTTTGGGCCATCCACAACCTCACTGGGCAACTTGTTCCAGCGTCTCACCACCCCCCCAGCAAAAATGTTCATAATATCTAACCTCAATTTCCCTTCTTTCAATTGGTGCTCATTATTTCTTGTCATGTTCTATAGAGATGTTGATGAAGAGTCTCTTTCTGGAGCTCTGTAGGCCCCTTCAGATACTGTGGATGGTTGCTATGAGGTTTCCACACAACCTTTTCTCCAGGCTGAACATCCCCAGCTCCAGCCTGTCTTCATGGCAGAACTGCTCCAGTCCTCTCCTCAGTTTTGTGGCCCATCCAAACCACAAGAAAATGCCAAATGTTGCATTTCATCAGCTAAGGACAATGAGTTGATGTTTTCTGTGCCCTGCACATAGACACAGAAGGTTGCCAATGCAAAGCATTAACAGGAAAAGAGAATTTCAGATCAACACAGGAAAAGAGCTGAAGGGTGACGACTTCTCAGAAGTGTTAGAAGTCTGCCCACTGCTCCAAAAATAGGTGGGCACAAGGGGTTTACTGTCAAGAGGAGCTTCTACTCTAGGAAAAGAGAACCTGCTTGAGAGGACAATGGTCCATCCATGAGGACAATCCCAACCCCGCTGCAGCCTCTGGGCTGGACTCCCCACCTTCTTGAAATCAACTCTGCACTTCGCTACTCCAAACACAGGGTCTAGAGCTTAAAAATAATTTATTGCTTTTTGTTTTAAGTAACAGCCATTTTCTGTATGCTGCAGAAGTACTGATTTTATGTATCTTTAAATGTTTACATAAGTTGTCTAAAAAAATCCAAGAATGTTTCTCCATAATTTTTACCTATCTGTTCCATAATTTAGAAAACCAAGGGTTGCTCATAATTGCTGCAAGTAAAACTAGAAATGCCAGAAACAGGCCTTTAGCAAGACACTGGGAATATGGTTCTCCTGGAAAAAAACAAACAAAAAGTGTAAGCATGTGAGAGCTAAATTTTAGTTGATACAACAACCCAAAGATACAGATTAAAGCGTATGCAAAAGCATTCTTTCAAACTAAACTCCCCACATCTAATTATGTTTCAAAGAAATACGGCCTTTCATGCTTTGTGGCATCCCACATTGTTTATAATTTTACCTGTGTAAAAGCGTGTCAGTGGATAAAGGAGTTGTGGCCAGCACACCTCATTTTGATTGCAGTCAAACTCTGCATAAATCTTCTGATACCTGGAAAAAAAGCAACATTTTGGTCAATGCAATTCACATTACATCTGCTGAACATGGTTGTCAATGCTTTTACCAAAACTACCTGGTCACTGGAAGGGGTGGTTGAGCTGGGACTTCAATGAACTGAACAGAAGCTGTGATGGGAAGAAAGCTGAGGGTGTTTTTGCAGCCAATCCCACACTGGAACTGCCATAAAATCGTTGAGTAACTGTAACAAAAAGCATAACTATTGCTTGAGGGCTGGAATGGAAGTTTAGACCCTAAATACAAACAGGAAAGGACAAAACACACAGTGTTTATGAGGAGGTTGATAATCCCTGGATTTTCCACATTCTACAAGGGGAGAACTTGCACAGTCTGGAAATGAGGTAAAATGGAACAGAACCTCACTTATTTGATAGGGATTGACTTGGTGGGGGGGGGGAAGTGTTTGCAGAGTGAAAATTCCCTGTTTCAGGAAAGAATAAAGGATTTAGCACAGCTCCCAAGGGCTCTGCAATGGGGTAAGCCAGAACACAGGACAGAATTGTTGCTTCCTGACTCCTGATAGGATGCCCTGTGTATGCTTGCTGCTGGCAACATCATGTGTTTTATTTAATATTTCAGTGAAGTATAAAGATTATCTGCTTTTAATCATTAATTTTTTTTCTTTCATTTTCACTTCAGAGGGAAAAAAGGTTAACCTGGTTGTAATCAAAGGAATTTGGGTTGTAAAGTGAAAGGCATGTAAAAAAACAGCAAGAAAACCCACCCTTTCTGCTTGTAAAATTAATTTGGGATATGTTAGGTAAGCAAGGTTTAAAATGAAGCATTTATTTGTCAGACAGCCAGAGACACAACTCACTTTACCTGATCTGCACAGCAAGAATCTGCTGCAGGGGAATGCCTTGCACTGCTCCCACTTTAGCAAAGATTATGTGAATATTGAGGTTTGCAGGAATATCTGGACAAATGCCTTTTAATCCTCCAGTGCTCACATTAGAACTAAATGGATCAAGACCTATGAAGGGGAACAGAGGGATTTAAATGTAAATATTATGGAAAACATTATATATTCCATAATTAGATTATTCTCATAGCCCAGTGAAATGCGTGTAACTGTCACACAAGAACACATTAAAAATATTTCTCTCTATAAAAAAACACCTAAAGGAGTAATTTATCAATGGATAAATACCAAGTCATCTGTGTACAGGCTGGCAGTAAAATATGCAGTATCCATAGACATCCTGAATTATGTACCTTTGTGTACACATATATGGATGGATGGATGCAGACACACATATCACTAGCTTTAGGTATTTGAAATTAAATTTTGGATTTATTTTGACATGCTTTATTTACTGTATGGGTGTATTTAGACTACAAAGAACAACACAAACCTCACTTACGTATAATTTCCACCCAGTCATTTAGATCACTGTAACTGGAATTGTCTCTCTTTCCAATGTGAGTAGCTTGTATTAATGCATTCAATTTCTCAGTCACATTTCCTCTGCAAAGTAAGAATGTAACATCACACAGAATGTAAATCTGTACTGTCTTATCACTCTGGGTTGCAATATTACTGTATCCTAAGGTCAGTTTCATCTGAAAGATGTTCTCACACAACAAAAATAAACTTGAACTATTGAAGGGAAGAAATGGCAAAGTATTGCAGCCAACACAATCCTCATCTGAGTAAAGAGTGAAACCATTATTATGATTTCCCATCAAAAACAGAAGTGAGACTATTAACCACACAGAAAGCTGAAACACGCAGATGAATATTTAAAAAGAATGTACCAGTGCTGATGAGAGGCACTTGCAGACAGTCACATAACAATCAACAAGAGGGATGAAGCAGGGATAAACACTTCAGCTTGTGTAGCTCACCTTAAAAGGCTGCAATCTTCATTAATATCAACTTCTAGAATGCACCCAGAGTATGAATCTACTCCAAACAGAACTGGTCTGTAAGTTGCTGATGCACATAAACCTCTGCCAGCTGTGAAATGAAAACATCTGACTTGAGCTTTCCTATCATGCACCTTTGGATCTCTAGCTTTCAATTTTGTGCAAAACATCCAACATTAGAATGCAAACTCAGTGTGGCAGAGTTCAAACACAGACACAAGTCCATCCAATTCATTTTCCAATAAAGCACTAAAGATTTTCTCACTGACCTTTGAAAGTTTGGGAAAGAAAAGCAAAATCTGGCAGAAATTTTTAACTAAAATATGTTTTTAAAAATCCAAAAAACAAATAAAGCTCCAACATTTTAGCATTAGCTACAACTGAAGTTGCAACCTCACAAGCCAATACCTGGCTGCCAAATGTTTAGGCTTCCAAGAGGATCAGAAGCATTCAGATTTGCAGCTTTCACTGGTTTTCCAACTTGATACCCTAAACAGAGAAGGGTAAATTATGAACACTGTAGAAGAATCTGTAAGCATTAGCATTGTTTTAAATGCGATCAGTCTTGAAGTAAATGACAAAATATTTCCATTATAGTGGGAATGGCCTCACTTTAAATAATCAATATCTATGCAACAAAAGCCTAAGAACCACTCACTGCTATTGGCAGTGCAGTAAGGCAGGAAGGTGAAGGCTGGCAACATAAAGTACAAAAGAAATATAAAATATAATCACTGATAAGATTCTGTAAAGTATGATTTTTTTTTTTTTTTACTATTAATAGGCAAAATAAAGTAATAATACCTGGATTCTCAAACAGTTCCTCTCCATTAGTACTGTTTAGACTTAGAAATTCGACTGTGAATCTCTGTGTTAGGATTTCTGGTGAAAGAAAAAAGTATGACTTTTAAATAAGTAAATTAGCAAAATATATGTTCTATGTAGGTCACAAACCTCTGTCTTTCATTACTGAGATTCAAACTAACACAAATTAATGGAAATCAACCCCATAATTTTCTTTCTAGAGTGCAAGGGAAGTTATTTTTAAGAAGAATTAGTAAATAAGAGATTTTAATCACAGAATTTCTATACAGAAGACAAAGAAATAATTCAAAAATCATAAAAGAAATGCCATGATACCTCCATCACATAAGCTTCCAAGGAAAACAGTGACATTTACTTGCTCAATGTTCTTGTCTTTCCAAATGAATTTATAATGTTCTGCAAAAGTTACATTTTGACACAGAACCTCAGCAGCAAGAAGGTTTTCTGGCAGAAACAAAAACCAGAAAAGGTCATAATGAAAAACATTCTAATTAGAAAGCTCTGCTACTGCAGCTGAGAAAGAACACATTAAAACCTTGGCAAAATTCTGGAAATTACAACATTCATCTTTTTGAGAATTTATTTTACTGTTTCAATGTGCAATGGTGCAATCCCCCATGTGTGCAAGGGAAGGAACCTGATTTCCTGACCAACTGTGATGAACTGGAGTAAATTTAATACTTCTTGTTTTGCAGGAAGCCAGTTTACTTTTTCAGTCTTAGACAACATACAAAATTCCTCCTAAGAATTGCAGCATGTAAACATTATTGACATCAAAATAATCTATTTCACATACAATCCAGGTTAAGTAAGAAACATGAATTAAATGAAAGAGACCTACCACTCTCAGTGATGAATTTGCCCCTGTCAGTGATGGTTCTATAGACAACATTTTGTTGGATGAAGTCTGAGAATGAAAAACAAACACTTCTGTTTTCACATCCAAGGTGAAAGGATCTTTGCAATCCTTGTTGTTATGAAAACCAAGTAGGAAACTATTTAGGAAATTAATTTTGGGAAAGACACGGGCTGCTTATGTATTTTGAAAGCACAGCTAATTATCTGTGGGTCTTACAGAGGTAATCTAGACTAACAAAATTAGACTATTATGGAGCATAAAATAAAATATGTTCTTGCTGGTAATCACATCATCTCAAAGTCCAGAATGACTCTTCATAAGTACAGGCTCTTGTAATGCAGAGTAACCACTTCTCACTAACTCTAAAACGCTGATGCTGCACCCTCCTGACAAAAAAAGGGCTCTGCAACAGCCTGAAAATGAGTCACCAGGAACAGGTAAATGGGAAACAAAGGCCCATCCCATTATTTCTTACCTCCTAAATCTTGGGAAACAGCGGGACAATTGCTAGAAGGTCATGAGAAACAGGAACAGAACATCCCCAAACGCTGAACTATGGCCACCAGATAACACAGTGTTACATTTAACCACTGTGCCAACAGCCCTCGGGTTTGTTCTGTTCCAGCAGCTCTGAGAAACATGAAACAACGTTCCTGCTTGGATTTCTGCAGCATACCTGCAGTGCCAGTGTTTATCCTCACGTCGTGGGGCAGGCCTTCCTTGTAAGACTCCAAATTGGTCAGGCACTTGACATCAAAGTTGTGGAGATAAGCCACGGGGGCATTCCCAACACACTGTCCAGCCATGGATTGCTGTGGGTAGTTCACAGAAATAAGGATTTTCCAGCCCCTTGCTTTTCATTTGAAGATTATTTGTTAGTAAAATGCTCCATGTGTGCACTACAGCCACACAGAACACTTTGACAAGCAAGCTATCTGATGTTGTAAAAATACCTCAGCCTCTGGCAAAAGAGAGGTTAACCTTGTAAAAGCACAGCTGTAAAAGCAGATTCAGTGTACATCATGACTTCATTTGTGAAAATAATTATAACCAACAAGCGTCTCCAAAATGCATTACCTTTTGCAGGGAGGGGCAAGGGGATGAGGAAGGATAATGTTTTCTTTTAATAATGACTTTGTGGTTTTGGTTTGGGTTTTTTGGTTGGTTGGTTGAAGGTTTTTTTGTGACAAATACACCCTCACCACTTCCCAACATCACGTTGCTGAAATTGGGTGCAAAGCCATAAGGAATGTGATGCAGGGAGTTCCAAACAAACCAAGAGGAATCAAAAATTCATAAGCACCAAGTGATTACCTGGGGAACAGTAAAATACTCATCTTCTTCTGTTATAATTGGATCTCCTTCTCTGTAACCAATGAAAGGTCTCCCAGGAGAAGTTTGTAGAGGGATCTTAAATGAAGGAATTTTGGGTGTAGAACTGCAAACAAGTTTAAAATTAAACAGGGCTTTACTCTTTACCTCACACAAATAATTCCAGGTTTGCTTTCATGTCCCCTGTTCTTATATACTATCAATGGCATTTCTCCACTTGCATTAAATGTTTATACACTAAAATCCTAATTTCAAAGTAACTTTCACTACAAAGACAAGTTATATTTTTGGTTGCATAATGAGTGTGATGAGAAAATAAATTTTCTTAAGACTTACGTAGAGCCATGATAAAAATAGCCAAGAAATGGTGTGTTGTCAAGAGAAGACTGTACACAAAGGAAGGGAAACCACTCAGGGGTATATTCCATCAACTGGGAAGAGCACAGCTGATCAAAAGGTGGGTTTACATCCCCACCAAACACTCCAGTGAAACATGATTCACTGAATAACTGCTGCAAGTCTGGGGTACACTCCTGAAAGGGAAAAGAATGGTCACTTTTTAGCAAGGTAATTGCAACACTTATGGCAACATAAAGCCAAACTTACAGGTAAATAAAGCAACTTTGTAGTTTTTACTGCTAGAAAAATACTGGAATATCCAAGCATGCCCTCTGGCCCATCTAGTCTGAAGCATTCAGTAGCTCTCTCTCCCCACAGACAAGAAAGTCTAGAAATTTGAAAACACAATCAAAGTTTAATAAGAAATAAGTACCAGATCACAGCAACAACGAACATCACAAGCTCCAGCTGTTAAGTTACAAGGACAAGAGCCCAAGGGCTTAAATGCCTGGTTTGGGATGATAGTTGCATTTTCTGTAACAGAAGTAGAAGAGAAAATCAGATTAAGTGGACTGAAATCAAAAAAAAAAAAAAAAAAAAAAAAAAAAGATTATGTACACTGCAGTTTATTCTGTGTAGAAACCTTTTTTAAAATTCCATTGATTGCTCAGTATCTCTTAT
This sequence comes from Certhia americana, assembly GCA_018697195.1. Taxonomy (NCBI): domain Eukaryota; kingdom Metazoa; phylum Chordata; class Aves; order Passeriformes; family Certhiidae; genus Certhia; species Certhia americana. Next base: position 1,047,116 of record CM031871.1, read on the forward strand.
TGCTGCCCAAATTCTTATTTTTCCATCCAGAGAGGAAAAGAACAGCCAAAATGCCATTTCTTCTTTAGCACTTACCTGACACATTTCCTGCAAAGGAAGAGTTGGCAAAGATTTCAGCTTGAATCAGGAGCTGTGCCAGCATCACTGAACCACGGCAAGCTAAAACCTGGAGTGTTTCCACCACGCACAGAGGTGAGGGGCAGCACTCAGTGGCATTGGGCAAACACAGCTCCAGAGTTCTGTTGAGGCTTACAGTCACCTTGGAAGTGTCCTGGAAAAACACAAAATACAATTTGAGAGCTCGGATAGCTTTGCTATTAAATTAAATTGCTCTTATCTATACCATTCATCAGCTTCGGAGAGAGAAGTGAAGATGAAGTGGAATAACAGAAAAATCAGTATTGTTACATACCACACCAGGAGTTACATCCAAATTCCAATCTCCAGCTCTTTTACTTCCGCTGCAATTTGCAAGTTGCAATTTTCCTATAACAAAATTAAAATTTTAATGGTATTCCACTGTCATTTTAGAAAAGGGAAATGAGAATTACATTTAAACTCCTCTTGCGCCTTCAGGTACACTCTCAGACCCAGCTGACACAGAACCAACTGAGAACTAAGGGGTTAATCACAGGAATGTCTGAAATTCCTGTGTCTGTAACTATTAAGACACTAAATTGCATGCATTACCATTTCTCTAGTGATTTTTGTGTCAAAAAATATTAACAATTCAAAGTATTTATTTACATGGGGAAAGGGGGTTGAAGCGTTCTTACCTGTCTCTGCATCTCTGGGACTTAAAATTAGAGAAAAATTAACTCCTGAAGAATTGCCAAGGAAAAATGAATTGACTCTGGGCCCTGACATATGAATAAACGAAGGCTGAAAGACTAAAAAAAAAGAGAAAGAAACAAGTTGACTGAAAAAGGTAACATCTGTAAGACATACAGATCTTGTGCTTGGGCTATATTCTTATACTCTTAGACTTTAAATTGTCACAAACAGAAGAGATATATCATGTAATGCCATAGTACAGGGTTGAATTTTCATTCTTGCCAAGTGCTGGAGGAGTAGGTGGAGCTTTCTATGCCACAAGTTTACATGTGTGAAGATGCCCAGTAAACAGGCAGTAAAATAACATTATAGCACTTGCAGCCCACGCAGATACCACACAACTCAAGCAACACCATATTTAGCATTTCTTGCTGCCTTCAACTTACACTTCTTAATTTCTTGGGGCCAAGAAATGAATTATGAATTGTGCCAGGGATGTCCCGCTAATTGCGATTAAGGAACTGCGGGCTCCTGCCTTCAGCATGTGGACGCAGCGTCAAGTTTAGGGTTCGCAGTTTCACTGGATTTTACTTTCTAGACTTTACCAAGGTTGCAAGGTCCGGTATAAACTCCTTCACCCTTCCCTTCTCTGCTGAGCAGCGGCAAAAGCTCCACGGCGAGCACGCTGGGGTTTGGGAGGGGAGCCCTCAGGATCTGCGCCTCCTCCCCTCACGCCCACCCGGGCACATCCCGCCGCGGGCCGACCGCCATCCCCACAGCCCCGCCCGTCCCGTACCCCCCGCAGGCCGCCGTTCACTACGGCCGCTCACGCCCTGACCCACCGGTATCCCCGGCCAGCTGCCCGGGGCAGGGAGCCGCCCGCAGCAGCAGCAGCAGCAGCAGCGCCCCAAAGCCGGCAGCCCCCATAACGCTACGGCGGCCGCCCGGCCGCCATCTTGCAGCGCCAGCCCGGCGCCATGGCAACGCGGAGGGCGGGAAATCGCCTCACGGGAAGGGCGGGAAATCGCCTCACGGGAAAGAGCCCTGGGCCGGTCACAAACTAACAAACCTAACAAGCTCTAAGTGTGTGAGACAAAAAAAATAAAAATAATAAAAATTAAGGTTTAAAGCTCTCAGACCCCGGGGAGGGAGTCAGCATGGTTTGGGAAGAGGGAAGTGGTGTTGATTATGAAGATGAAAGAATGCAAAATTTATGGACCACTAGGACATCAAGCTGGACTTCAAAGTTAAGGAAGGAACTAATAAAAACAGCTCGGTAATTGTGCTGAAATCAGACCCAAGCAAGTAAAAGGTGATTCTGGTAGGAGAGTAGTGACCCAAGGAACCCCCAAACCCCTAAAAGAAAGAAATTGAGCATGTGAATGATTAATTAGACTAATTAGACTAATTAATTATGACTAATTAGAATGAGAAGCAAGATAATCATTAGCCAATAGGCATTAGAGAACTAATTAGTAAGAGAAGTATGTAACTTGTAGCAAATAAACACTAATCCCTTGGTTTGCTAGAATCTATAAATAGTTAAGTATTCATAACTGATGTACCTTTTATAGAGCGGTTCCCATCTATCTCAACGTTGATTAAAGTAATGTTGATTTTCCAAGCTTACAAACTGGTTAGAGTTTGATTTCCTGGTTTTTCGGTGACAATCCCAGAAATGTCTGTCCCTCAGCATTGCCCCTGGCTCCACTTGGACCTGTTCTCCCTCAGCCATTGTCAGTCACACTGTATCACAAGATTCAAAACAGAACTCCCAAGAAAATCACACAGCTCATCCTTAAATATCAAAGCAATATCTCACCACATTTGAAAAAGAGACAGTCTTTATTACAAAAGTTTTACACAACATAAATTATAAATAGAGCCTTCACACAAAATGGCTTTTGTCAATGAAATAAAGCTCACCTTGTTACATTGGCAAGCCCAGAAAAAAATTGGCACTGCAGCTGATACAGTGACAAAACCTGATGTGAATATCAAGACCTGACACATTCCTGTATACACACTGAGAAGGAAAAAATAACTCGTTTTTCTATGTGGAAAAAAAAATCCTCTCTATTCCTTTCAGGAGAAAGGTTAAACTACCAAATTATACTGTTCTCTTTAGCAGGAGATACTGTTTGTTTCTTTAAATTAAAGCCACATTCAGAAGTACACAGCAGACCTTCCTGCCATAAAAGACACCAATCCCAAAGTCTTTGTTTTTGTCACATGTCAGATGGAAACCCACATACTAAAAATAAGAAGTGTGCCTTATATCTTATACATCCTATGCTATATTACAACTACATTTCTTGTTTTCCGGTTTAAAAATAAAACCTGGAAAACCAACCAGCTAGTCTGCATTTATTGATGTTATTTTCAGCAAAGGCAGGCTTTTCCATTCACAAACGAAGAGATATCAAATTGAGGAAGAAATGCCACACGGACAGTACAGTCACAGGAATATGAATACATGTGAGTGCACATGCAGGGCAATTAGCACCTTTTTTTTTTTTCCAAGTAGCTCACAAACCATCTTGAAAACGATGGCTCATATTGCTAGTAAGAAGTTGAAGTCCCTGAACAACACAGTGCTATGATTCTGATCCTACACACTAGAAATGGTCATTCTTAACTTTACACCAACATATAGAAAGAACCCAAGCTTTCTTTGAAAATAACTCAGAGGTGTGAAATTTTGCAGTGGTCAGATTCACCCTCAAATTCACAGGCCGTGTCTCTTTACCAGGATGTAACTTCTGGTTCCTCTTACAATTAAGAATTAGTATTTAAAACAGCACAGATTACATGGCAATACAGTGATTTGTTACTTAACAGGCTGCATAGAAGACATACATTTTAAATATTTATCCCCTAAGAAACAAGTAATAGCACTGCAAACAGTTCTCTTTCCTATCCAGTACAAAGTGCCATCAGTTTCTCAAGTAGGTTCCATTTAATGGAATTACTGGAGGAGGTAATGATGTATTTATAATGTTGCTATGCAGCTACCTTTAATTTCTTCTTCTTTGCTTTCATGACAGGTGGCAATGATATTTTGAAAGCAGTCCTGGAAAAAAATATAGAAAAGCAACTGTCAGATATACTGAACATATTCCCACACCCACCCTTGAAATACAAAGAATAAACACTCACTCGCAGGTACTGCAGATAGGACTGAAGTTGCAGAATACTGAAAAATCAAAGAATTTGCTTTCACTAAAACAGGTCATTTGAATGTAAAGAATCAGACTGTTAAATATTTATAAACTTACTTGACAAGCACACAGAGCACACATAGCCAATTTCAATGAGGTTTCGGTGACAGAAGCAGGCAGCTCTGTAATCAACATGAACAGGAGGTGGAAGGACGAGCTGTGATCTCTGCTCTTGATCAGGGAGAAAAACCCACTGCATGGACAGAGAAAATATTTTGTGAATTGGGTTGGTACTCCTGTATTATCTCGTCAGTGAAGTGAGTAATATTTCACATCTGACACACAAAAAACACTGAAGAGTTTTTTAAGTGACTTACCAACAAATACTGCAGAAGGGAGGGCATGTGGGGCACTCTCAAATATATACCACCTGTAATATCACAGGCCTGCAAAGCAGAGACAATGATCAGATTGTTGTTTGATGACATTAACAGGGCATTTAAAATATCCACATACTGCACAAGGCTCGCATTGTCGGAACTGTCAGATCCACTGAACATATTTCCACACCCACTCTTGATTAAAGGAAAGAGCTGAAGAACATGTTGAACTGTCTAACATCAAGTATTTATGAGTTAATATAAATGGCAAAAAAGAACAGCAAGTCTGTACCTGTTGTAGAAGACCTGAATCAGAGTCCAAGACACAGGCATCAATCAAGATACTCTGCAAGAGAAGAAATGCACAAAACCCAAATTTAGCCAGGACCCACACAGCCCTATCAGTCATGACTTTTTCCCACAATAAACACACCACAAATTATGTAATCATAAGAGAAATTAACATTTATGTTATCTTTGCACAGAAATAAAAGATAATATAAATGGAAAAAAGGCCAGCTTCACCTGTTTCTGTGCTGCAAAGATCACATTCATGAAATTCATGTATTGCAATGCACTGTCTTCTGCAGCTTTTATGACCTAAATAAAAATCAAAACTTGTTAGCCTACATATATCACTGGATTTCAAGACTAAAAGAAAACTGTGATAGCAGAAGTTCTTACCAGAATCCTTGATTTAATTTCTTGATTGGCTAAGTATTAAAAAGAAAGAGAAATGCGTCAGCACATTGTTTGTATCACCCCTTCAATTCTGTAGAATCTGACATCTCAAAGTATACTGGGTGTTAGATCTAACAGGTCCTATAAAATATCTACATGAAACTACTTCCAGTCACAGTGACAATTATCAATGGACTAATTCTTCTCAACCTCCAGTTATTCCAAGGAAATTCCAGTTTTATTTGCACACAACAGAAAATCCCCCTAAGGATGTGGATAACTGATCAAGTCCTTTAATTTTTTTAATGTAAGCAATTCCAAATGATCAAAATAAACCTCTACCTATTAGTGCCAATTTTGGAAATGGGGGTGTGTCTAAATATGCATATTATTTGTGTGTGCATGTGCATTTATACCTGTTATTCAGGTTAAAACATTTACTCAATGTTGAGAAAAGGAAAAGAGGTTACCTTTTAGGTCTTTGCCCATCTTGTTGATGTCTACATTACCTGGCATTAAGGAATCTACATTCCATTCTTGGAAATAACTCCATGATCCACACCACACACTTACCACCTTGGCCAATACACATTTCGATAAGCACAAGCCACAGTTATCAGGCAAATGTTTCAGTTTTAAGTATTGTAACCAAACAATAGTAAAAGCTAGTATTACAGGAAACAGTCTTAAGAACACTTTGAAGATTCTGTGATCAAAAGGATACAACAAAGTGCTTTAGCAAGAGACCCTGCTAACAGGGTTTCTGTTTGCTGGCCCTTCACGTCAGCTGCAACAAAAGAAAAAGTGCAAAAGTTACTTATATATATAAAGACAGCTACTGAACCTAACAATACAAACTACTACACTTTTTTATCTTTGGCAAATAATACTAATGCAGAGGCCTGAAGTGTCAAACATAATAAAGTCATCTACTTTAAGCATATTAAAATTCTTATGATGAAAATAGAGGACACTTTGCAACACCTTGACAGTCTAAAAGTTTTGCAATTCTGCAAATTAAGCCTAGAGTTTTCATCTCCTTACTCTTGGTCATGAGGTCTTTAACCTCTTCTGCAATTGCATCATTTATTGCTGTTAATAATTCATATTTTCCATCCTTGCTGCCGGAGCAATTGGATTCCACGGAAGGGCCTCCCTCTCCAAAGGGATCTGCAGCTGCCCAACGCTTCCCAGGGTACAGGAAACGGCTGAAACAGAGGAAAAACAAAGTATTCATGTACAAAAAAATGTTGTAAGTGAATCAGCTGCAGATAACAGTACTCTGAATTTTAATTTGAAATCCTTTTAATACTTTAGGCATTAAAGAGGGTAGGTAAGGTAGGTGACCTCCAACTTAAACTGGAGTAAAACCCACATTCAGCTCCCTTCTTTTGAGACACCTCTTAAGAGATCTGGCAAAGTTCTTTGGCTACACTTGGAGGTAGATACTGAGACTCACAAACATCTGGGGGGAAAAAATCCCCTAAACAGGAAACTTCTGCCACTTGCACTGTTCCACTCCACACATATCCACCATTCTCTCTCTGCATGTTTTTAAGTCTATTTAAACCTCCCTTCTGTCTTCTTTTTGTTGCTTTGTAAGTCATTAAGATCCTTTCCTATATAGCTTCAGCTGATTTCTTTTTTTAACACAATTATGTATTACACACTTTTAACTTGGTTTCCTGCAATCAAACAAGAAAATCAGGAGACAGATACAGGAAACTCAAGACCTTTACACTGTTCAGAAGCAGCTCTACCTTTCCTGAGTGTGACTGGCTATTACAGCGAGTTTGTTGGTGCGATTCATGAGCAGGTGAGAGTTTCCCAGCACCATCACTGCATCGATGCATTTCGACAAGGTGAACTGTTGGAATAAAGAACAGAGCAGATGTAGCACCGCAGCATTTAAGGAGAAACAATTCAGAAGAAATCGTTGAAACGACTGCAGTTAAAAAAAACTTGAATTTGAAGGTGCAGAAAGAGCTCCAATGAATACAGAATACAGCATAGCTATTTTAAAAGGCATTATGAAACCCATTATACCTGCTTTAGCAGACAATATTAGCACAGTTCAGAAGCAAGAAAAGAAAAGAAAAAGGTATAATTTTCCCCAGAAATGGCCATCAGCAGTCCCAGCGCTCAAGGCCGTACCTCAGCCTCTCCCAGGGCCCTCTTGCCCCACCAGATCGGGTTGGTGTCGAGGACGATGATCAGCAGGCTCAGCTCATCATCTGCAAAGGCACCGCACAGCAGCGTCACTCCGGGCCCCGAGCACAGGGGAAACTCCCGGGGCCCCGCTCACGGCATCTGCCTCCCCACAAAGAGCCCGAGCCCCGCCGGGGCACCCCCGGACCCCAGCGGAGCACCCCCAGACCCCAGCAGAGCACCCCCAGACCCCAGCGGAGCACCCCCAAACCCCGCCGGGGCACCCACAAACCCCAGCGGAGCACCCCCAGACCCCAGCGGAGCACCCCCGGACCCCGCCAGGGCACCCCCGGACCCCAGCGGAGCACCCCCAGACCCCAGCGGAGCTCCCTCAAACCCCAGCGGAGCACCCCCAAACCCCAGCGGAGCACCCACAAACCCCAGCGGAGCACCCCCAGACCCCAGCGGAGCACCCCCAGACCCCAGCGGAGCACCCCCAGGCCCTGCCGGAGCTCCCCTGCCCTGCTCACCCCCGCTCATCGCGCCGGCCGGGCAGCAGCAGCAGCAGCAGCAGCAGCGGCTCCGGCGCCCGCGGATGACGCCGGGGCCCGGCGCTCCTCATCCGGGCACGCCCCGGGCCCGGCCCGCCCCGCAGCACGGCGCGGCGATGAGCACGGAGGGTAACGGGGGCGTGGGGCAGCGCCGGGCCGAGCCGAGCCGAGCCGAGCCGGGCAGGGCCTGACGCTGCCCCCGCTGCCTTTCAGATTTGATCGAGACGTTCAGGGCGCAGCTGAGAGACGACCCCGATGTCGCCTCGGCCGTGGCCGCCATCCGTGCGCTGCTGGGATTCCTCAAGCAGGACCGAGGTGGGTCCGGGTGTCCCCGCTGAGCCCCGGCTGTCCCCAGGGCGAGGCCCTGACCGCGATTCTGTGCCTCTCCTCAGGGGAGACCATCCAGGGCCTGCGGAACAGCCTGCGGGATGCCATCGACACCCTGTCGCGGGTGGACTCCTCGGTGGCCGTGTCCTCCGGCGGGGAGCTCTTCCTGCGCTTCATCACCCTCACCTCGCTGGAGTATTCGGTAAGGGCTGCCCGCTCTGCGCTGCTGCTGCGCTGCCCTCCAGCCGCTCAGCAGGCATCCCGGCCTTTTCCAGGACTACTCCAAATGCAAAGAAATCATGATCGAGCGCGGGGAGATCTTCCTGACCAAAGTCTCTCTGTCGAGGAATAAGATCGCCAAGCTGTGTCACCCTTTCATCAGAGATGGTGCTGTGAGTAGGCCGGGGCAGGGTCGCTCCTGTTGGGTTTTGCTGTTGCAGTGAGGGAGGAACAGGATGGGGGCTTCTGCATGAGATTGTTCTGCACAGCAAGCCGTGACACTGCTAATGAAAGGAAAGGTTTCCCAAGGCTCAGCAAAAGTAATGTGTGAATTTCTTTTTTGTCCTGCCAGCGAATACTGACACACGCCTACTCCAGGGTGGTCCTCAGGGTGCTGGAAGCAGCTGTGGAGTCCAAGAAGCGATTCAGTGTTTATGTGACTGAATCACAGCCAGATGAAGCAGGGCGAGTATTCATTAATTTGGTTTTTATCTTGGTTAACAGAGTAAGTTACAGCTACCATCCAATTTATCCTGCCCTAAAAAAAGCTCCTAGGCTAGGTTGGAGCATTTTAAATGACAAGTGTCATTCAAATCACATTATTCTAGACAAGTGGAAAAAAATCTAAAAAATATTGGTAATTAACTTTCCATACTTGATATTCTAATCAGTGTTATCTATGTTTTCCTCAGACGTTCACAAACTTTTGGTCACTGCCAGACAACCTACTTTTTCCTTGGGAGATGGGAGACAACTTTTACTTACAATTGTCTCTTTTAAGAAGTAGGCTAAAATAATCAGTATTACCCTAATCATCATAAAGTAAAATATAGAGCTAACAATGTAATTTAAAGATGCCAAATAATTCCTTCAGAGCAGATATTGCTGCATAAGTGAAGGAGTAAACCCTGCACACTGGGTAATACATGTCACTAACAAGTAACAATTCCTTCAATTTCTATACAATAAGTCATTTTCTGTTCTACCCGCAGGGGAATGGGGGCAGTCACAGGCTTCAGTCTTTCAGACAATATTTTACTATCATTGTCTGAAAAAAACATAAAAAATTAAGGTCCAAACATTTTCTTTAATAGGCAAAAAATGGCAAAAGCCCTGAGGAAGCTGAACATTCCTGTGACTGTGATTCTGGATGCTGCAGTTGGGTAAGTCTGATCATAAGTTTTAATATTTTTTCATCATAATTTTATTTTGACAGACAAAATAAACTTATGTGTAAGCAGCTTGTTCAAAGTCCAGGGATATTACTTAGTTTGTCATAGTCATCCAGCAGGCCAAACAAGTTACAGCTTTATGTGTCAGCTACAACCCAAGCATTTGATTTTGCCTGTTGGAATGAAAGAAAGAACCAGACCTAAGAACTTGTACTGATCTGTAAAAAACAACTGAGGTGCTAAACAAAGAGACTTTTTTTCCCAATTTGCCTTAATGTTATCATTTTGTGGTTTTTTAAGGTATTTGCTAAATTACCACTGCTTAGTACAAGTCTAATACATGAGGAAAGAAACAGCTACAATAAATCTGACCATCCCTAGTTAAAGAGTTCAGCTTCTTCCAACATTTACACAGTTGTCAGGGTCAGCTATGGCTGGGGATGATATGGCTACTTAATATTCCTGCAGGGAAGCAGATGAAATCTCACTCCAACAATGTGTAACATGGATTTACAAGAGGTAGATGAAACTAGTGCAGAAAATTGAAAGATTGTTTGAATAACTCATTTCTGTTCAGCAAGTCATTTTCCTATTATCCAGTAAGGCATGGATTTTTTTTCCCACCTTTTAACAGCTACATTATGGAGAAAGTGGACCTGGTGTTAGTTGGTGCTGAAGGTGTAGTTGAAAGTGGAGGTATTATCAACAAGGTAATTGTGAATTTCTTACATTATTTTGTAAACTCTGGACTTTCAAAATTTGGTTTCTTTGAAGCGTTCAAAGCTTTTTGAAAAATCTTCCATGAGGATTTTATCCAGTAAATGTCTGTTAATTGTTGGAAACTGAGCAATATTGTCAGGCAAGCACTGAGTCTGCAATGTTGTTTTCCATCTGTCTCCACAGATTGGCACCAATCAAATTGCTGTGTGTGCCAAGGCCCAGAATAAGCCATTTTATGTGGTAGCAGAAAGTTTCAAGTTTGTAAGACTCTTCCCTCTCAATCAGCAGGACGTCCCTGACAGGTTTAAGGTAAGAGAAACTCAACTTTCATTTTACGCAGCTAAGGTGCACACTGGTGTGTCTGTGAAGAATTGTCTTCTGAGCATCTCTGATTATCTGGATCTCTCTTTTTTGGGGTATTATGGGGTTGTTCCGTGGTTCAGTCAGGCACTAAACAGCCATAATTTATCCTGATACTGATACTCTGTTCCTAAAGTAGCTCCTTTAGGGCACAGGAGCAGCTGAGGGTAAGAAACAGTTAAACCAATAAACTCCAGAACTACGAGTTGTAGTTTTTACACAAGATAAAAGAGCTGAGACCAAGGTGGCACCAGTCTGTGTGCTTGACTTCCTTCAGTTTGACCACAAACATCTGCTCGAGGCTGTAGCACTGCTCTTCCCCAAAAGAGGATTTAATGTGTAGTAACTAATGGTCTCTGTTTCCCTTTAGTACAAAGCAGACACTTTGAAAACAGGTCAGAATCTAACAGAGGAGCACCCTTGGATTGACTACACCTCCCCATCACTGATCACACTGCTCTTCACAGACCTTGGTGTGTTGACTCCTTCAGCTGTCAGTGATGAACTCATCAAACTCTACCTGTAACTCAGAGACTCCTGCACAGGATGTGTCATCTTCAGTGACTGTCAGGGTTCTAAGAACTTGGAGGATGAGACATGAACATGGCAAGGAAATGCCATTAGAAGGTTTAACATAATTATGGACCATTATTGAAAAAATTCCCAAAGTTATTACAGCTTCTAAAGGCAGCAACTAAATTATTTTAAAGAGGGGTGGAGTATTTTGATACTGTAAAATAAAATCCCTTATGGTGTATCCAGACTCATTCTGAGGTGTGCTGTCACTGATCTGTGGTATGTACTTGAAAAAAACAAAATTTAAAACGTGCACAAGGCTGCTGATGGAAACCTGCAGCTCCTGCCACACCAGAGTGCTGCTTTTAGCTTTGTTCTCAACAACTGCAGTCTCTGTGTCTTTAGAGATGCCAGGTCTGTTCTCTGTATCATTTTTTTATAGAAAACCAGTTTTATTGAAATAAGCAGCGTTTTAATGTAAAAATTGGTTAGAGTAACTATCAGCCTTCAGACTCCACATCCTCCACAGTTTCCGCTTTGGGCCTTTTGTTGCCTGTTAGTTTCTTCTCAAACTCTTCTTCACTAATTTTCCCCTTTTTTAATCTTTTCAAGAGCCTTGTGTCATTCAGCAACTCTTCCATATCCTCATCGTCAATATCAGAACCCTGTTGGAAGATGAAAACAAAAAATTAAACACAACACCAAGAGGTTTTCATTCTACACAGCTGAACACAAGAGAAGATTACAAGTCAGAGTTGGCTAGGAATATCCAAGCAGGAAATAATACTCAATTCCTACTCCAGGCAACTGTAACTCTCAGCAACACTTGCTGAAAATTGACAAAAGCACCCTCAGGCCATACTCCTGCACCTCTGAGAAAGAAAAATCCTATTACTGACCAGTGCTCAGAAGTTGTTATAGCATTTGGCTTTAAGAACATCTATAATTGTTTTAAGCTTTGCTTGTCCAAGTCCTAAAAAGTTATTTTAACAGCCCTCAGTTCCACCACACTAAAATCTCTGCCATTGCAAAGATTACAGTAATCATTTGCAGTTTAAGGGAATGGACACAGTTACCTCTTCACACTTCCTTTTAGCTGTTACTTTCTTTTTCTTCTCCCTCTTGGCTTTCTGCTTGGACCATGCTTTGTTCTTTACAAATTTCTTTTTCCCTTGATTTTCCTCTCTTTCTTTTCTTTGTTCTTCTAATTTCTTTTGTCTCTGTTTTTCTCTGTTTTTATCTTTAAATGAAATGGAGTCCGTATTAACAGTGACTGGAGTGAAGTCTGGAAAACATTTTCCTCTTAATTCAGGCATCTTTGGCATTTTTAACAATGCAAAACCTCTGGCAAGACTGGCAAAATCCAGATCTGTTGAAATTAAGATTATAAAGTCAGTTGCCTGCTGGATAAAATGTTAATTTAACTAAGAATGGGGGAAAAAAAAGCCAACATTATTTTAATGTACTGTTTGCACTCTATACCTTAATACTAGCAACAATACTAAGTCACTTTTATTTGTGCTTTTATCAGTTTGGTCAAGCTCCATGTTTCAATGCTTTCTCTTGAAACAAGTTGCTTAAAAAAATAGGAGTTTTGTCAAAATCTGATGGTGCAGGAAGTGAATGTGAGATCAGATATCAAAAGCTGAAGCTTGTGGACAACACCACTATGCTTTTGTTATCTGAGAAAAACAGTAACAGGTGCCAGTCCTGCTGGGAATTACCTTTGATCCGGAAGATCAGATTGCATTCGTGTTTGGCATAAGCCTGGACATAAGACACAAAAGCTTTCATCCCTTTCTCAAACACTGCCCTGTCAGCCAGGGCCATGGACCTCAGCTTGGGAAGAAGATCCAACACATTCGTCTGTGGTTTCATTTCCTGCATGGGACACTGGGAAACAGAAAATAAACAATGAAACCAAAGGAAAAGTTCAACCAAATTTTGGGAAATGCATTGTGAAACCTCAAACACAAACTTCTTGCCCAGTTATTCCTCTGTCAGCTTTGAGCCCTTCTTCCCTTTGGTCACTCCAACACATGAGCTGATCATCATCCCCACACAGCAGCTCTTGGCCCAGCAGAGGAGTTCTCACACTGCAGCTCCACAGAGGCAACATCTTCATCTCTTGCTTTATCAAGCTCTGGTCTCTTTAGGAGGTCTCCAGAGAATTCACACAATTAATCTCAGAAATGCAGGAGCAGGCATGGGAGATTGCAGGAGTTGTAAGTAAAGAGCAGAGGCTGCAGGGTGTGAGGTGCTGGTGGCAGGGCTGGGGCAGGACCGTAAGCCAGCACTGCCCTCCTGCAAATGTTCAATTTACACCCTTAGGAACAAAAGGCCTTTCCTTATTCACTGCATCACAAGTTCCTCTTACAAACCCAGTAGGTAACACTGGAGCAATCGTTCCAGCTGCATTTGATGATTAATAAGCAGCTCTTATCTTTTAATTCTGCACTTCTGCTAAAACATTACCCTCATGTATGACCCCAAATTCTGATTTCAAAGCTCCTGCCAGTAAGTCTGTGCCCTTGCTCTTCCCAACTTTGGGCTAGAATAAAAGCTTACTCACCTTTTGGTTGATTGAGAGAAAGTCAATGTAGGATTCTTCCATGGGAAGCAGGAACACCAGTGCACTGCCCACGTGGCCGATCCGCGCCGTGCGGCCACAGCGATGCACAAAGGCACTGAAACAACCCAGCAGGAGAGCTCAGTTTGATCTGAGGGAGGACTGGGCAGCAAATCTTGTGGGATGGGAAATACTAAACTAAACCAACAGGAATTAGCAAAGTGTAATACAGGAGACGTGTGGCAATCCCACTCACTTGTTAGGCTAAAGCAAAGGGTGTCTGTTTAGGGAGTGAAGTTCAAGCAAGTTGTAGGAAGAATTATGAGAGGAAAATTAAAATCCATGGAAAAGCTCCTTTCCTGTGAGCCTTCAATGTATCATTCCTTGAAGAGCTCTGTCCCTGCTTTTATCTCTGTTCTCCTTCACCCCAGGGTCACCACTCACTCTTTCTCTGATATTCTCCACACAAAGCCTTACCCCAGAGTCACCTCTGCACAGATGTGACCATCACCCACCTGACACAAGAAAGTCATTTCAATTCACAGCAGGGACAACAGAAACTGTTTCAGCCTCCCTTGCTCCTGCATCATTTTGTGTGTTCTCTTACATTAACCTCCAGGAAGTGATTAAATGTGTTTTATGCAGTTTTTGTTCCTGATACCTGAACAACACAGTAACAAGATCACCCAGAAAGAAAAAGGATCTCAGGATCTGAAGTTGTACCTGGCACTGCTGGGTGGGTCGTACTGCAACACCCAGTGCACTTCTGGAATGTCAATGCCACGGGCCATCACATCTGTGCACACCAAAATGCCCCTAGGAAGAAGAAAAAGTGTATTTTCATTAACCTGTCATTTGAGAAGAGCCAGCCTCCTCACAGCTGTGTGCTCTGCACCTTCACTGGAGAGTGAGGAACGAAACATTTTAAAACATTTGAGTTTTTTAAGAGACAAAATAAAAGGTAATTGCAGCTTTCACCAACCAAAATTCTATGTAACATTATGAAAAATACTGTGATTTATATTACATTTCTAAGACCAATCAATTCCCTATTACAAATTCAAATTTTAAACCAGCACTGCATCCACCACAGCTGAATGCACTATAATAAGTGTTTAAAAAAAAAAAATTAAGACTTGAGTGACAACTTTTGCAAAACTGCCATGTTGTTCTGTTCAACAGCTGTTCTTACAATCTGCTGGTAATTATTTTTCTCATAATATAAAAAGCTAAAACTCAGGTCCCATGCAATAAAAAAAAAAAAATGACAGTTGATGAGGCGAGAGTTTCTTAACAGCATCCTGCAAAGCTGCCAAAGAACACTTCCCTGTGGGTAGGTTACAGCACTGTGTTGCCACGTTCTTGCTCATACATTAATAAAGTAATATCCTGGGTTTCCACTCTGGTTTCTAATCAGGAAAAACTTTTTTTTTTTGTTACAGGTTTTGTTTAAACATCAGGGCTAATGTGTGATTGTAGCAAGTGACAGTGCAGTCACCTCCCGTGCTGCCACATGGATTATCTAAAGTAGGGTGGAGATGTTGCAGTCACATTTCCCCTTTGTTTGTGGTCATACTTTGGGTAGCTCAGCACAATTTGTGATGTTATCAGTACACTCAGAACCAGCCTGGAACCATCCTGAGCCATCCTTCCACACTAAGTAGCAGAAGAACAGCCAGATAAAACCACCTCCCCTCCCCTCATTATTTTGCCTCCTGGCTTGGTTTAGCTCATTCCCACATCCTCACCCTGGGAGCTTCCGAAATGCTGTGAAAATCTTGTTCCGTTTGTGCTTCATTTTCCCATGGATGCTCATTATTTTCACCTGTTTAATTAAGGATTCCAGAGCCTTCCCATAGTATTCCACACAGGCACATGTGCTGATAAAGACAGGCATAAAAGCAAAAGGTTATGCTGCATTTTTAATCAGGTTCAGCAAGTCAAGCTAGAGTTTCCCAAGCTCTCTCAAAAATATACACTATTTTTATTCAAAACATGCACATAATTTTTATAATTAACATATAGTCATCTATAATGTCTTACTTTAAAAATGCATAAAATTTATGTTTGGCTCAATAACACAATCCTGACATGAAGTGATGATTAATCTCTTTTTAGGCACCATATTCTAAAAAACAGCTCTCAACATTAATCACTTTGAAAATAGTTGTGTCCTTTGCAACAAAGGGCACAGTTTTGGAATTTAAGTAATTAAACCCCAAACTGTTCTCACAATGAAACACAAACAGAATTACCTGAAAAAGACCAGATGTTTTTCCTGTTTGTGCTGCCGAAGAAAATGCACCAACTGGTTAAATTTTTCATCTGCCTTGCAGATCTGAAAAAAATGCAAAAGAAAAAGGTAAGAAAATGGACTTTGGCTCATCTTTTGATGCGATCTTAACTGGACAAGATTTAAAATCTTATTGTTAGACCCAGGAAAAAAGGAGAGGGAACAGGAAGCTCTGTCAGAGCCCAGGCTCACACCATGTAATAGTTCTCCAGGCGTGTTGGGGTTTTCTGGGTGTTGCTGGCTGCCATTCCCTTCTCCTTGACCGAGATGCGGACGGGGTTCCGCAGCCCTGCTCTCACCAGGTTCTCCACCTCCTGGGTCTGGGTAGCTGAGAACAGACCTGTCCTTCTCTGCTTGGGCAAAAACTCCAGAATGGCATTTAAGCTGCAAGAAAGCACATGGAAAATGTAACTGGCCCAAGGCTTCCCTCAGGAAGAGGTTTAATCGTTGGAAGTAGGAGCTTACAGGCAAAACAGGCTTTGTTATCACTTGTCAAACTTCTATTTAAAGAACCATCTTAACTCTGAGAGAAAGAGAAAAGAGAGATCAAAGCTTATTGGTGAAAGTGTTTTAAGCCATTCTGGTGTGTGAATAATGATATTTAACCAAGCATTAATAGAGATATGCTAATATACATCTCAACAAAGGAAACTGTATTCCTGATTCTCTTCTCCCCTAGCAACTGCTTTTTGTAGTTACAGAGCAAAAGAGGCAAGAACAAAACAGAACAAATCTAACTTGCAGGCCACATCCATCACACAGCAACTCCTTTAAAACTGCAGAAGGACCACCAGAATTTATTATGTTTCAATACCTTGCTTCAAAGCCCATATCTAGAAGTCTGTCTGCTTCATCCAACACCAGCACATCCAGAGCCTTCACACAGCTGGCAAGGTCCAGCCCATCTGCTTTTCTCCTGAACAGATCCTCCAGGCGGCCCGGGGTGGCCACGATGATGTTGCCACTGTTGGTGCACACACACACAGAGCAATTCCCTAAATTACAGGGTGAGGAATCTGGGACAACTCCTAATATTGCTATCACAGCACAGCCCTGCCCTGCATTCTTCAACAAAACTATTTCATTTTGTCCCTTTTAACTGCATCCATGTTTCAGTGCCTGTCAGATGCCATGGGATGGGGGGAAATGCCCGGGTGAAAGCACATCCCCTGTGGAAATAAAAGTTTAGAATATAAACAGAAAATATGGAAAGCAACTATCAGCTGCAGGAAATATTTGGTACCTCCATGCAAAATCCAGTGGGAAATAGGACTCCTTCAAATCTCCATCATCAGTATCAGCATTGAAGAATTTCAGGAAATTAATGAGCAGGGAGAAGTGAAATATTCACTGAAGACACTTCTCAGCTCTGTTCTTCACCCAAACAGCAGACAAGTGGTGCTGGTGTCGAGCCTCTCCTCACACTGTACCTCTCTCCAAGAACAGATCCCACAATTTCCCAGCTCACCCCAAAAGATTCTGGCAGCACTATCCCATTCCAGCACCAGCAGGACCAGAGCTCTGGGCTGAAAACCCTGACAAGGAGAAACCCACAGCTCTGAGACACAAACAAACAACTCACCCGTGCTCCTTAAACTTTTCAACATCTTCCATGGGGTTCCTTCCACCAATTAAAAGAATCTGACTAAAACAATAAAGCAGAAAGATCTGGGTCATTTCACCAGTGACAGAAGGAACTGTGGCCATGGAAATGATGAAGTTCACCCACCTGAACATGGGGAAGTGTTTTGTGAAATGTGACAGCACCTCATCAATTTGAACGGCCAATTCCCTCGTTGGTGTGATAATGATAGCTCCAACCTGCACGTGAAAAACAGGAATTTGTGGGGATAAAAAACCCAAAGATTTGGGCAGAATCCTCCCTTTCAAGCTATGTGAATACGAGTCACAATTTTGAGCCTGGTTTCAGACAAAACATTTTCACAGAAATACAAAAAAGTATAAAAACCATGCAAAAATGTCCATGAAAGACTTTGTATCAATGTGTAAAATATCTCTGCTCAAAGAGCAGCATCCAATAATGACATTTAACAGCAAATGACAGTGAAGCTCCCTGCACACAAAAATGTATTCAAGGTCAAGGGGTGCTAAAAAGCATTCAAATCTCACTTGCAGTGTATCAGTGTATTCCACATTTTGGGATATTTTATAACAGCTCACAACCCTGTTCTGATCACGTCGAAGAAGAAGTTGTGTCCAAGTTTAATAAAAGCACCCCAATTTTATTCCAAATTTTAAACAGTTTATTGTTACTGTTTCACCAAAGCTGTGAGCACACAGCCACTCTGTGTGTTACCATAATTTTCCTTATGGATACTTTTCTCCAAGTCCTCAAATATGATTGTCACACCATAAAAATATACTCAATACCGAATATGTTAACCTCACCTGCATTTTCTTTAATTTTTCTTCCCGCCTGAGAAGAATTTCCAGTATGGGAATCACAAACGCCAAGGTTTTCCCACTGCCCGTGACCTGTGAGAGTGTATAAGTGGAAAAACTCCCTCAGCTCCAGAGATAAGCCTGGAAAACGAGGAATTGGGCGAAGGAAAAGCACTCACCGCTTCTGCAGCCACATCTTTGTTACTCATGAAGAGCGGGATGGTCGCAGACTGGAAAAAAAAAAAAGAGAAGCATCGCATGAGGCGGTGCTACATCTCACAGAAGTGAAACTGCTCCGGGACAACAGAGAACGCGACAGATAACTGGGAATGTCACCCAAGCAGAGGCGGTGGGAAAGTCACGGATGCGGCCACAGAACGCGGTGACTGCTGCGGCCCCCACAGCGCTCCTGACACCGCCCGGCCTCCCTTCCCCGGGAGCGCCGCCGGTCCCCGCACCTGCACCGGGGTCATTTGGTGGAAGCGGAGCTCTCGCAGCGCCCGCAGCACGCCCGGGTTCAGCGGCACGGGCAGCGAGCTCCAGCTGCCCTCAGTCACCGCCTCCATCTTGGCCCGCCGCTGTCACCGCCCCGCCGCTCCCCCTCACGGCGGCGCCCGGCGGAAACGCGAACCGCCGCACCTCCCGTTCCGCTGCACATCAGTTCCGCCAGCCCCCGCCGGGCTTCGCCTCCGCGGCACAAAAAAAAATAAAATAAACCAAAATTTTGGATTTTGCAGCAAATTTTTAGGTTTATAGCGAGCTGCCTATCGCAGTAAGTATTTCTGCGGGTTTTACAGCAGCGCTGTGCCACCCGAGTAGGCAGAACCTAAGATGAAGGTTCAGAGTTATTGGTATTTATTCTGCCTGCCTCCAAAGCAAGGATGGACTCTGGATAAATTCCTGATCTCCTAAGAAAGCAGGGAATCACAGAATCGTTAGGATTGTGAGAAAACTCTGGAATCAGCCAGTCCGAGCCCCCTGCCCAGGCAGGGTCACCTGGAGCAGGTGACACAAGGACATGTCCAGGTGGGTTTGGATTGTCCCCACAGAGGGAGAATCCAAGTCCTCCCTGGGTAGTTCCAGTTCTGCCACAATTAATGGGAAATTCTTCCTCACGTTGATCTGGAACTTCCTGTGGTTTAGTTTATGACCATTACTAATCAAATAATTTATAAAAACCCCTTTGTGTCAACCTGTACTTCCTTGAGGTATCAAAGAAAGAAAAAAAATTACAAAGCCGCTTTTTTTTTTTTTTTAAAGAATTTGTTTTATTTATCGAACCTGGGTCATATTTAGATTCACGAGCAATTTTTAAATGTACATCTTAGAATTCAATTTTCAGTGTTCTACACAAAAATATTGGCACACAACAGTTGCAATAAGGTGTAACAGCCACCTCTCTGAAGAACTGCTGCAAGTGTTTGCCCGAGGTTGAAAAAACTTTACCTGGAACATGAAAACCTGTAACAAATTTTAAATTAATTGTACAAAACTGTTGTGTGTTACTTGAGGCTCCCCCCTGGAAAAGACCCCACCCCACCCCCAAAAATGATTACAACTAATATACATCAGTCACAACATAATCCTGGCTCAGCACCCACATCAGACGCTTCTTAATTTTTTAAACCAATCATCAGATAACTGAGGAAAGTAACTTTATACAAAAACAAATCTACATGTGCCTGAAAAAAGAAAACACACCAGTATTTAGCATTATGCTAATTCTGATCAGATCATGGCAGAGTTTGCCACTGCACTTAAATACAAGGGCTGCATAGCGTGGATTAAACCCCCAAAATCCAGAACCCTTTGGCCTCAGGAATCCAGATTTCCTGAACACTTCTGCCCTGAGCACCGGGCAAACAGTCTGAGTTTTGGACCTGCAAAAGCCAAAGGGTTCATGAGTGTTTGCCAAGACACTGCACACAGTTGGCTTCCAAATAAAACCTTTGAGAGACTAAAAACCGTGTAAGGAACATTTGGTGATGAGCAGAGAAAAAAAATAGCATTTTCATATCAACTATTTATTAAAAAAAAAAAAAAAACCTTTGGGAAGAAGTTGATATCATTAAGACAGTTGCTGATGACTATCTTTTAAATAGCAACTAGGTATGAATTTTAACCTTTTCCTTGGCAGTTTCTGTGAGTGGAGAAGGGGTTATTTCAATTTCAATAACACCGACTGCAGGGTTAAGGATGTAAGAATGCAAACAGTCACGTTAGGGCCTTGTACCGTTTCCCTGGACAGAACTGCAAGTGCTTGTGGAAACAGGGAAAAAAGTTAGAAAAGACAGAACAGCTTGTTACTAGAGTGAGTTACAGAGTTTGCAGCTTGCCTGGACCTTGCTTAGCACACAGACTGGGCAGATCTCAGTGGAAAAAAAAAATTATGCCAATAAAGTGACAAGATTTCAGCACAGCTTTTGCTACAGAAGATATATAAAAACAATTTTTTTTTTTCTTAACTAGTAAGGAACATAAGCAAATAAGTTTTACAGTTCAGTAAAGAGGGTTCAGAAATTAAATGACTTTTTTTTTTTTTTTTTTTTTTTTTTTTTTTGTGACCAGGATGTTTGGTAGAGAGTGAACTGAAATCCGGGACCACGGAAGGATCTTAGACCACCCTTCGGACTTCAAAAAACCTCTTCAGGTAGTAGATTTGTCCCAGTGTCATGGCAACTAGTACAAGGGCTTCAAAGAATGACCAAAGAACCACTCTGCTGTTTGTGTTGTCATTAACTGTTGGAGAAAAAAAAGAAAAAAAAAAAAACCAAAACAGTAGTAAGTAACAAAGCATTTAAAGTGAAAATATTCTGCCACGAAACTGGAACACTGCACATAAAGCTCTAGGTTTGTGTCAGGTCATCACAGGTGTCCCAGAAGGGCCCTGCAGCCTCAGAGATGAGATCTGAGGGGGGATTTTTCTGAACAGTTTGGTTTTAAACCCAATTTGGACACACACTGCAGCATCTTTCTCTATTCTGCTCACCCTTACAAAGCCTCTTGCTTTTTCAGTCTCAGACAAGCAGAGACCTTCTGACCTCTGAAGGGTCATCATCTTTGGTTCCAAACATTCAGATTTTTCTTAGATCAGATCATTAGTAATAAATGTCACAAAACTGGAGATATTCATAGTTTCAAATAATTGAGACAGTGTTTTTATATAATGCTGTGTTTTCCCATGAAAAATACTTGCCCTTGATTCTCCCCCATGAAAGTAAGAGTAGTTCTGCTCTATTTCAACAAAACATTTTAAAAAGAGACTTTGGCTCACTTATTAAACCAGATCCACTTCAAGGGTGAGGTAACAGTTCAACCAAAGTCTGGGAACCAAATCAGGGAATGGGTTGGGTTGGAAGGGACCTTAAAACTCAGCCAGTCCCACCCCGTGCCATGGGCACCTCCAGGGATGGGGCAGCCACAGCTTCTCTGGACACACTGTGCCAGGGCTGCAGCACACTCACAGGGAGGAATTTTTCCCCAGTATCTGATCTAAACCTCCTGTCATTTCTGTTTAAAACCATCCTGTCCCTACATGTCCTTGTACATGGATTAAACACCACCATCACTGGCATCTCCATTAATACACCATTCAAACAACAGCAGCACTCACATCACTTAAGCAATTGTTATTTTGTATAACAACCCTCGTTATATGAGGGGAAGCCAATTTAAGGATGACTGCAAGCAACACCTACATTCTTTACACTATGGGCAGGCCCTTCAGGATTGAAATGATTATTTTTTAAGTCACTTGGAATAGCTTTCATGGACTCATATTTAAATGACCCTTTCAACATACCCTGGAGAGAGAAGATGGCAGTGATTGGAGTCAGATACATACTTGCTCTGTGTATTCTTTCACGGACTTCCATGTACTCCTGTTCATGCTTTACAGCTGTCATGGCCACTGCTAACTCGTTAATCATCTCTTCTAGCTTGTTCTGATGAGCTGCAGAATAATTTCAGAGGCATCAGAAAGTTTATTAATGACTGAAAAAAATGATTCCAATGAATTTATGAACAGTTAAACAGTAATTTCCTGCTGCAGAAGGTCTGACAGTAGAGCTGAACACTTTCTATCCTTACAGTTTCTGTAGCACCACTTTCCCTAACGTGTCTCTATGGTATTTAACAACTGGGAAAACATTTCTCCACATCCAAATAGGAGGAGACACAATTCAGGCTCAGTACAGACCCCACATTTCCAGTGTGCACACACTTTTCCAGGAGAATAGAATGGAAGAATGCACAAGATCAATACCACACACTAATATCTATTTTGCCAATATCATCCAATATATTCCAAGCATATTATCTTAACATGACAGCTTTTCCTAGTTGTTAAGCTTGCAAAAATAGACTGAGAATTTAGCTCAAGATCATGATGCTGGCAAATCATGAGATCACTTTCTGAAGCAAAAAAAAAAAAATAAAAGAATCACATCCTGTGATCTTCAAGTTCAGCTGAAACCCAGCATTCAGGGGGCACAATGCCCAGGGGGTCTGGCACAGGCTTCACTTGTGGTGTGTTGTGAAAGCAGGAGAGGAGTTAAATACCAAACCAGCAGCACAAAACCAGCTCGAGACAGTTCAGCAAATGGAAGGCTGAGAGATCTAAGATTTAGTGAGTTGACTGTCAATCACAGGATCTTTTTAAGACAGCCATGCTCAAAGAACTGTCCACTCACAAATTTATAAATTAGGCAAGTCATTTGTAAAGTTTTCTAGCATCAGGTTGAGCTATCATTCCACAGACACACCCTGGGCAATCAGCTCTCTTTGAAAGTCACAAAACCCAACATATTTTCCTTTCAAGGGACATAGTTGACTTGGAAGCTACCTTACTACAGCTTCATTTGTAAATTAAGTGTTTCAGATCCCAGTCTGAAAATAGAGCTATTCAAAAAAAACACCTTGTGGGGAACAGTCAAAGGAGAGGACCAGAGAATAACACTCATACGAGGTACAATTAAAATCTAAATAGCTTTGCAAACCACACTCACTTTGCTAATATCTCAAATCCCTTATTTTCACGGCCAACTGGTCATTGCAGTAAGTGCAGTTTATTAGTAAGAGAAGAAACTACAGTTGCAGGGATAGTCTAAAAACACTCCAAAAATTCACTTCAGAGAACTGTCTTATTGCACTAATATTCTCTACAACAGATATTTGCAGACTCAATAAAAGATTTAAGAGAGTCTTTAAAAATAGCCCATTCCTAACTTTGGATTTTTTTTTAAAGTGACTTTAAGCATTCAATGCCCAAGTTATTTACTTGCTAAAACAGAAAATAAGAATTTGTTGCCTTTCTAGCTAAAGTCAGTGATTTTTACATAAACTTTATAACTTGCTGTGCAATAGATTTTTATTTTTTTTAACAGCAAATGATAAGTTTACGTTTTTCCCCTGATACATCAGTAATAATTCATAACCTACAAGCAGCTTATTGCTTCCAAAAAGCTTGTGGTTACTCAACATCCCCTTTAGCAACAGAAAGCAAACGCTGCCAAAAACATCCAGCAGTTCTGGCTGTTCAGTGTTTTAGTTCAATTTCACCTAAACTGATTAAATCTTCTGGCAGCCATAAATAACCACCTGAAGCCAAACTGCCATGGCCAGTGCAAGGACCTGATCCCAAGAGCTGCTCAGGGTATAAACCTGCCAGTGGGAGCCTGCAGGTGCTCAGCATTGCTCAGAATCAGACCTTTTGGGTAGTTTATTAAAAAGACATTCTCATGCTCCAAACCAATGTTACAGAGAAAAAGCCAAGTTAGCTGTTAGTGAATGAACATGTGCCAGAGACAAGATGCTAAGGAGCTTTCAAAAAGCAGTCCACATACCATCCCAGGTATCTCCACCACCTAGAGGAAAGTGTAAGAGATGAACACAGGTACAGGACAAAAGGCTGCAGATAAAACAGTCATTTACACGGCTAGGGGAAAAGTTTTATATTAGAACATTTATCAACTAAGGCTATACACTGCTGAGCCTCCTAAGAATCAGAGGATGGCACTGAGGAAGGGCTAAAGGATGGAAGCATTAGTTCTGCAGATGGCCCAGGGATTCTCTGCTGATTTTGCCTCAAATTGTGTAACCAGCTCTAAAAAACATCCACTTTAGCTGTGCAAGAGAACAGCTGATTACACCTGAAGGAACGGGAATCCTGAGAGCCCTACTCAAGTTCTCAAGACATGCAAGCAGGGTAGAGCTCCCGAGCTGGAGCCGATTTCCTCCCAGGACTCTTCCTCACCTTCTGTCTCCATGTCTTGCCCCTTGGGAGCTTCCCCGATATCAATAGTGAACATCACTATCTTGGGAGTCATGGTGGACATCCTGTTGCTAAAGCAAAACTTGTAAGTTCCATCCATGTGGGCAGCAAAGGTGTATTTTCCACTGGACTCTCGGTCGCCTTTATAAATCCCTTTATTATCAGGGCCTGTAATCTGTGTGGGGAAAACAGAGGATCACACGTTTTTATTTCACAGAGGTTTCAAATGCACCATCACAGCACTGCCAGCCAGGCACAGGCACCAACACCAGCTGTAATCTGGCTGGCTTGGCACACTTCAATCTTTCCCTCCCACAACTCATTGGCGCAGCTCCCTGCACAGAAATCTCTTTTTAAAAAAACCCCACAAACTTCTTGGTAATGAAAGTCATACAAAAGCTTCTCTCCCTGGCCTCCTGTGGTTGAGATAAGCAGTCAAGAACAAGCAAACCACAAACCCTGGCTGCTTGTCAAATTAACAACTGCAGGGGAAACCTTATCTCTGATGTCTGAAGGAAAATAAAAAGGAAAAAAAGACATTCTCCAATCGACTTTAGACACACAGTCGGGCATTGCTGTAGTTACCATTTCAAATGGACTGAATACCTGAGCTCTCAGGGTCACTGTGATCCTAAATTCCCATCCCACCAGGCCAAACTGTGGCTGAGCTTCCACCAGTGACACATCAAGGGGATCTCAGACCCTGTCCTGTGTCGCAGCCATGCGTCATTTTCAACTCTTACAGGACTCTCAGCAACAACTCTCACATCTGTGACATCCCAAACAAAAAACTCTCTGCTCTGTAACACGACGAAGGCAATTCATACCCAATTCATACCCATAATCCCCTGATTTGACTCCTCTTTGAAGAGAAATATTTGCTCGAAACTTTCCCGATGCCACCCACCCAGATTACAGCCAGCACCTCTGGGTTCAAGGAGAAGCACGCTGCCCCTCAACAGGCAGCCCCTGCTTCCAGAAAGCAACCCCGGTCATTCCCTCCCGATAAACAATTCCCCGGGACGAGGCTGCAGCGAGCGGAACGAGCCGAGAATCCCCGGGGGAGGGCGTGCAGGCCGAGCAGCACAGCCCCGTGCGGTGACACCCGGCACAGGCAGCGGGGCCTGCCCGAGGAGCGCTCCCGCCGCACGGAACGGCCTCAGCGCGGCGGGTCCGCCCCGAGCCCCGCCGGGCGGCTCTGACCCCGCTCCGACCATCCCGAACCCCGCC
>CM031871.1:1072900-1100644 GCA_018697195.1 Certhia americana
CCGCTCCGACCATCCCGAACCCCGCCGGGCGGCTCTGACCCCGCTCCATCCATCCCGAACCCCGCCGGGCGGCCCTCCCCCCGCTCCATCCATCCCGAGCCCCCGCCGGGCGGCTCTGACCCCGCTCCTGCCGGTGCCGCCGCTCGCTCCCGAAGGGCCCCACACACAGCGGGGCCGCAGAGCGCGGGGCCCGGGCCCGGGACGGCCCCGCTCCCCAAGGTCGGCCCGCGCCGCCGCCGCCGCCGCACCTCCACGTCGATGTCCAGGAAGCCGCCCTCGGCCACCTCGAAGATCAGCCCCATCTTGGTACCGGACGGCACGCGCTCCAGGAAGCACTCCTCGGCGTGCGCGTCGATGCTGACGAAGTAGGCGGCGGCCGGAGCCGCCAGCGCGGCCAGCAGCGCCAGCACCGCCCGCACCGGCGACATGGCGGAGCGACCGGCGGCGGCACCGAGCGGCGCTTCCGGTCCGCGCCGCGCCTCTTCCGGCGCACGGGGCCGCCGCTCATTGGCCACCGCCGCCCCGCTGCCACGTACGGGCTGCGCTACGGCGGCCGCCGAGAGACAAAGGGCGGCGGCAACGCCGGAGCGCTGAGGCAGCGCCCGCGCGGAGCGGGAGGCGTGACCCACGCGCGGGGACAGCCAATGAGCGGGGAGGAGGGGCGGGGCGAGGGCGGCCAGAGCCAATCGGAGCGAGGCGCGGGGAGCGGCGGTGGGAGCGGGAGGAGAGGGCGTTGCCTGGCAACGGGGCGGGGCGAACGCGGGCGGCGGGAAACGGCTGAGGGGATGGGGGGGGGCGGCGGCTCCTGAGGGAATGAGGGCAGGAGGGAAAGTCAAAGCGGTTGTCACCCCGGCTGTCACCGCGGCCGAGGCTGCTGCTAAAACAGGGAAAACAGAAGTTGCTGTAGCTAGGGAGAAGTTTGGGGAGCAGCCACCGTTTAAGGCATTTGATAGGGAAGCCCAGCTTGTGGGCTTAAGGAAACGCTTAAGAGAACACAGTCATGGCATGTCCGAGAGTATCTGTCTAAAAAACCCATTCCTTGCATGACCATGCTTAAGCGCTGATTTCCAATTAAACATCCCAAACAGAAATACAGAAGTTCATGCTTGAGCTCAAGGCAGCCTGTTTCATGACCAGCTGTTTTAATGATGTGGGGAAGAGTTAAAGGCTAACCACAATCCGGCTTTCCAGTGAAACATTTATGCGCTGGTTTTGCCAATAAGCGCCGCTTATTGTAGCCCTGGTGACACTCAGACACGTTTATCTTGAAAAATGCCGGATTTACATCAGTGTCACTATAGGCACAAATATACACACAGTGTCACAAATAGACACACACACTCACGACAACTCTCAGAGCAAAGAAGAAAAGAAGGGAAGTTTATTGTGTGACCTCGATATATATATATATATATAATTCTAAAGGTGACTAGAGATTAGAGGGTGAAGTTGCCACCTCTCAAACCACATAAGTCAAACTTAAAGTCCATCAAGTCTCGCTTCCTCTAGAGAGGAACGCGAAAACAATCGTAGCTTACGTGAAAATCTGTAAGAAACTTCACAACAAGAATGTGAGCATCAGAAGGCTAAGAAAACATGCAAAAAGCAAGATGACACATCAGTATGTTCTGCTGTCCCCCTGCAGCTCCAGGTGTGAGCCAGCAGAGCTGCTGTGTCAGTGCCAGCACAGGGTGTGGACAAGTGTGGACAAAATTCTGCAAGACAAGCTGAGCCTGAGGAGCTGCAGGTCACGTACGTGGCTGGATAATAGACTTTTCCTGCCAAGTCCTTTTCCACGAGTTTGGATCAGGCCCACATCAAACCTGCTGTTTCCCATACCACAAACTGTGCTGTTTTTTCACCTTTCTCAGCTGTAGTTTTAGTCTTTCTACACGTGTTCCCTACATGGTTACATTTTTCCTTTACCCAGACTTGAACAGAACAATGGGAACTCATGTAACACCAAATTCTTGTGGTAAAAACTCTTTTTCTCATCTCTAACTTGGGCAAAACGATGCTTTCACAGCATAGCTGCTCCCTTGAGGTACTGCAGACTGTTCTCCAAACTTTCTGCTCAGGCTGCTTCTCCTCCTTTTGTGTTCATAAGCATTTTTGCCAGGAAAGGATGACTACACCATTATTCATCCTCCTGCTCTCCCTGGAACTTTGTGCAATATCCTGTGGTGTTCAACTTTGGGAATAAGTTTCATGAATGATATACAGATATATTTTCACTGGGTTATTGCTCTAAATTAGGCAATTGATTGCCAAGCTCAGGTATTTGGGGGCTGAATGTTCCCCTCCTGGCTGCCCTGGTACCATCTACTGTCAGCGCATGAGGAAGATCAATATTTTGTACCTTGTAGCAGAACAGGGCTACCACAGAATTCCTTGAAAAAACTGGCCTGGGGGTCACAGTGTTGCATTTCTGGGTGTTACAGTGTTATATTTCTCATCGTTCATCCCTCACATTCACCTGCACTGGTGTTTTGCATCTGCCAAAAGTAAATAATTAATAGTGTATTCACAACATGAAGCACGTGTCAAGTCGTTCCAGACCTGGCTTTTGCAGCCCCTCTGCTATTTCTCCTGACTAGTTCCAGCGTTTGATATTATTCATCATATCTTGTCCAAAATAAAATGCCCTGCATACAGCAAATGGCAGAACTGGGACCTAAAATGATTTCCGGGTATATTTAACTTATGTGTAGAGACTCATCTGGAGCATCTCTTCCTAAACCCTCTGGAAATAAGAACATCCAGACTTTCACAGTCACACTGAAAGCAGGAATACTGAAAAACCTGACCAGAAAAGTACACGTTGGTTTCGTTTAAACTCCTCTGTAAGCGGATCCATGCCAGCAAGCTGCTTGTGTGTGTAAAATCTCTGATCCTCTGAACATGTGCTCAGCAAAGACTTTCTGTGCTCTTGCAGGAAGAGTTTAAAACCCCTAAGGCGGATGTGCAGCTGCTGTGTGCGAGCCCCTTGCTGAGCTGCAGAACGGTTCGTTCACCCGGTTCTGTGTGCCTGCAGCCCTCCGTCAGCCCCGTCCTCTCCGGGAGCAGCAGGGGAACATCCCTGCTCCGGACGCGTCAGCTCTGGGTACCACGGACACATCCTGCCCCTGCTGCGAACCCTCTCCAGCGCTGGCCATCCTCTGCGTGGGACCCGAACCCCTCAAACTGGCGGCTCTCCTGCCCCACCGAGGCCGGTACCGAGAGCTCCTCCCGCTGATGCTCGCCACAAGCACCGAGAGAAGATCACCCGCGCTTGGCGATGCTCCTCTCCGCACCGCAAGCGGAGAGCTCCACAAAGCCCCGCGGAGCAGCGACTTCCAGCTGGACTCGGGTCGGCGGGGCTGGCCCTGGAGCACCGGGAGGTGCGGAGAGGCTCGCCCCGGGGCACCGGGAGGTGCGGGGACCGCGGGCATGCGCGGGGCCACCCCCGGCCCGCCCTGAACCGGGCATTGGCCGCGGGCGGCGGGGCGGTGGTGGCGGGGACGCCGCGCCCGCCTCCCGCCGCCGCTCCCCCAGCACCGCCCGGCCAAGTTTAAACACCCCCGGCCGAGCAGCGCGGAGTTGGCCGGAGTTACCGGGGGCAGCGGGAGCGGCTGTAGAGGGGGAACAGCCCCGCCCGGAGCGCGCCCCGCCGCCGCCTATGCGGGCACCGCGGGGCCGGGCGAGCCATGGACGGCAGCGGCGGCGGCGGCGGGGTGCCGCCCGCCCTGGAGAAGAACGCGGCGGAGCTGACGGTCATGGACGTGTACGACATCGCCTCGGCCGTGGGGCAGGAGTTTGAGCGAGTGATCGATCAGCACGGCTGCGAGGCCATCGCCCGCCTTATGCCCAAGGTGGTGCGGGTGTTGGAGATCTTGGAGGTGCTGGTGAGCCGCAACCACATCAACCCCGAGATGGAGGAGCTGCGCCTGGAGCTCGACCGCCTGCGCTTGGAGAGGATGGACCGCATCGAGAAGGAGAGGAAGCACCAGAAGGTGCGGGCGGGGACCGGGGGGACGCGGTGGGGCAGGGCTGCCCCCGCCTGCCGCAGCCGCTCTGGGGGAAGCTGAGCTCCGACCCCCCCGCCGCCGTTCTCCCCCCGCCGCCGGGATAACAAAGAGGCGGCCGGGGTGCGGGTCGGGATGCTGCGGGAGCGGGCGGGGCACGCGTGCGGTACAGCCCGGGCAGGCTCTGCGCGGATGCTGCCTTAGCGTCGCCGAGGCTTTGGGCGTGTTGTTGTTTTTTGTTTCCTTCCCTCCTGGAAGTTTCCTCCCTCCTTCCCTTTCTCCACCCCTTCCCCAGTCACTGCATTTCCTTCCCCTGTGTCTCCCCGATTAGGACTCCCGCTCCATCCTCTCTCCTGACTAGAGGATAGTGCTGCTTCCTGCTAGGCCGGGAAAGGTCACTGTCCAGAACACCCTTTCCTCTCCGGAGCTGGGAATGATTTAGCAGTCTAGTTTTCCTGGCACAGACTTCGGGTTAGGCAAGTCCTAGGAAAGAGATGGAGAACCAAGTGGTTTCAGAGCAGAGTTAGAGCTGAAGAGTAGGGAAGAGAACTCTGCCAGATTGCTGCTCCATCCTCTGATGGCAAGATGTCCTTTGGCTTCTTCTGGGGTGGTCAGAGTGTTCTCTGATCCCACTCCCATTAAAGGCCAAAGTAGAGAGCATTTCCCATACCCTGTTAGCCTCTTAAGGCACACTCCAGTAACTGCAGTAAAAGTGGCAGATCCACTCTTTAAACCATCCAGATAACTGATACAAGAAATGGTTCTTCTGGTAAAAGACTGTGCTAAATCATCACTGCTGCCTCGTGCCATTCCTGATTCCACACACAGAATCAGGATAAACAGGACACAGGGGATTCTGGAAGAGAGACCTCAAACTTCAAGATTTGGTTTAACTGGATAAATCCCAGTTTTATATTTTAAAAAGAGTCAGGTAAAGGACTTTCACCTAGCATATGGAACATCCAGGATAAACCCTGGAACATTTTGTAGAGGAAGTCTCAGGGCACTGTCTCTGAAAAGGAAGGTAAGAGAGCTTTAACATACAAAGCCTTGATAAGTCCTAAAAGTATGAAAAAAGAAGGTCTAGGGTATAGATACAAATATGTTGGGTATTTACCAAAGGCTGCGGGTGAAGTGGATACTGAACTGACCCAGTGTCATTGTACAAGATGTTCTGTGTAGGTGTTTCTAAAGTTCTTATAAGTGTTAAAAAGTTTCCTAAAGGTGTCAGCTGATCTCCCTGCCAGTCATCCACCTCTGCTCTGTCAGCATCTCTGAGGGCCATGAAGTGGCTCAGGGAGTGTTTAAACAATCTACTTCAGTCTAAACAGATTTTAACAGGAATATAAAGTGCATGATACATACCTTTTTTTTTTTTTTTTTTTTTTTTTTTTTTTTTTTTTTTAAATCAAGCTGGTTCCCAGTGCATCAGGTCCCTATAGAATTGTGGTCTCACATCTTTTCTGTTCCACTCTGAGGGTTTGAAGACTATTTCGCAGGACAGTGTTGACAAGCAGAAAAAAATCAGATTCTGAGAAATAGTTTTTGACCTCAAAGCCTCAAAAAAAAAAAAAAAAAAAAAATTTTGTGGTGCTTGCAAGCATCAGTTTATGAGATTTCAGCATTTAAACTTTACATGTGAATCTGTCTTGCCTGTAAACCTGGCTGAGCACCCACTGCCTGGGGCTTTCTGAGCTGGCTGGCATTGCCTGGCCCGTGGATGTGCCTCCCCTGTCTGCTACTTCCATTAATGAGGATTCAGAAGTTAATTTCTGCTCCAATTCATTGGGCTCTTCAATAGCAATAAATGACAAAGTTTGCCTAGGCAAACCTTAGGAGAGTTGTGTGTTTACAGTGCAGCCACATATAAATGATATAAGTTTAGATTGTTTGGAGGTTTGTGTGTGTTCTGTTTTGGTTTTATCAATATGCTTGTAAGTGATGAAGGTGCTGGGTTATTGCTAAAATAGGTCACTGCGTTATTTTAGCTACAGAGTTGTAACAGGCAGCATCACTGTAAATAGTCCAGGTTTTGAAAAATATCCATTTCATTACAGATTGCTTTTCTCTCAAGATACAGAGTTTCAAGTAAAATAGGTGATTAATGACATTTTCTTTCCTTTTTAATAGTTAAGTCTGCATAGCTTACCACACCTTTGCTATTTATTATTTGCCACATAATGTTTTCTGCAACACTTTTAGCAGCAATACAGTAACAAATGCTAGAATAAAATGGCA
This sequence comes from Certhia americana, assembly GCA_018697195.1. Lineage (NCBI taxonomy): Eukaryota > Metazoa > Chordata > Aves > Passeriformes > Certhiidae > Certhia > Certhia americana. The sequence continues at coordinate 1,079,143 of CM031871.1, forward strand.
TGTGGACCAAAAAGTCACCAGGAACATGACTTCCCATTATCAGAGCATATATTCAAAGCAGAGAGCTATCCTTTAATCTCTCAGCTTATTTTAGCCTCGAGCTGTGCTTGACTGGGTTGTTGTCTGAATGTGTTTTGTTGTTAGGTAGGAAAGGGGCATGTGGATGGATGTGAAAGTCAGCACAGTGACTCAGCCTGGCTCCAGGGATTTGCATGCAGCTTTTTGTTTGAAGAAGATAAGTGAAAATGGAGCAGGGAATGCCCCCCACTGCAGAAGTGAGATATACAGAGAAGCTTTTGGAACAAGCAGAGCTCTAAATACGACTGTTATCCTTGAAGACTTTTTTACTTTTTGTCCTGACTTGACCTTCATGAGGATTGGTGACAGCTGCTCTTGACACAGTGTCCTGACAAATGGGAGCTGTTTTGACTGGCCTGGCTGCCACCACAGACACCACTCAGGACATTCCAAGAGAACAATTTCCATAGGAAGCAGCAGGGTTTGTGTTCGTGTGCACCAGGCTGCACTGCATTCACACACTCGTCAATTTACACTTGTGTTTCATAACAGGAATTCAGACCAGGCTGTTCTGTCAGGATGAGTTCCTGACTGTGGGATGGTTTAGGGGCATTTCTAACAGCTTTGCAGCTTCTTCCTGGGGTGCAGGAGGGAGTTGGTGCTCTATTTGTCTAACACAGCAGCCTCCTTAATCTGTTCCTCACAGCACAGCAGGGCATAAAGAACCATCCTTTGGGTGACTGGGTTTGCACCAGGAATGATCCCCTCAGGTATTTACATTCAGCATAGAGCAAAGGGGACTGTGCTGGTGGCATTAGAAAAGTAGATGTCTTCTAAGAAACTCAAAGTAGTCTCATTTAATTGTTTTCCATAAGAATCAATAGGATCGTTATGAGTTTCATCTGTTAATTGTCCAGTCAAAGACTCTTACAATATAAATGTGTTGTCCTGATCTACCCTATAGGAATTAGAACTGGTGGAGGATGTCTGGAGAGGGGAAGCACAGGATCTTCTTACCCAAATTGCACAGCTGCAGGAGGAGAATAAACAACTGATGACAAACTTGTCTCACAAAGACATTAATTTCACAGAAGAGGAATTTCAGAAGCACGAAGGCAAGTTTGCTACTTCAAATTCAGTCCTTGCTTTGTTACAAAAAGCAGTACTTTATCAAAATACTTTGACTGGATATTCTGGTGTGGTTTAGCCCTGTAGATTAATTCAGGTCTGGGTTTTGAAGGCTTGTTTGTTTATTTATTTATTTATTTTAACCTAAATAGAAAATCTCTTAATACATGATAACACTGAAGACATGATAAGAGGTGGAGGGATGAGAGAAAGAAAACCAACTTTTTGTTTGGCTGAGAAGCATCTCTGGAAATAAAGTCTAGATAGACTTTTTGGTCTATCACTTGTTTGGGTTCTCATTTTGCAAAAAATATTCTTAAGCCCTCCTTATGTTTTTTAATACAAACAGAATAATCCATTCCAGTGTTTATTTCACACATTATGCACAAAACCAAGGGCAGCTGTTGATCTGTTCAGGATAACTGTTTTTGAAGTAGCACATCAAGATTTCTTTGTCGAAATTGTATCAGTCCCCCATGTGGAGATACTCTAGGAGAATATCATGATATTCTCCTAGAAGAGGAGATACTGGTTTTACTGATTTTTTTTTTAAACTTGTAGCCAATTTTGAGTAAGTCAGAAGATTTATAATCCAGGGAGGGGGTGAATCCTAAAGAGTTGGAACAACCCATTTGTGGGCATTTTTGAGGCAGAACGAAGTTCAAGACATACCTGCAAGTACAGATGGATCTCACTGCAGCAACTGAAACAATTGCCAGCCTCAGCTCTGACCCACAGCTGAGCCAGCAGCTCTTTCCCAGGAGCAGAGGAATAGAGGCCCCTTTGCTCCACCATTCCCAGCACAGAATTTGAGGTTGTGAGATCCCCAGTCCATTCCCTGATGTCCTGAGCAAAGCGTGCAGGGTGACTGAGCAGCCTGAAAGCAGAGCACACAGCTGAGCCATCACAGCTCTCCAGAGAGCATTAGGAATGGAGGGATATCCTTTTCCAGGCTCTAGAGGCTGGGATTAAATGGAGGCTTGCTGGAGGTGGATGAAAATCTGTCCAACACTGTGCAAGTTGTTCTCTCCTCGAGGCTCGGTGCTGCTCACTTGCACCAGGGAAGAGTATAATGAAACCTTCAAAAAGTAAGATTTGTTAAACCTCTCAAGATACTTTTAAAAACAAATGCAATGCTTTCAATTCAGGAGTCAATTAGTAGTAAAGAAGTAGCTCAACATCAGGCTGACAAACTCCATGCAAAATTCAGAATGGTAGTGATGAGTCATGGACCATGAAGAGTGACATCGTGTTATAAAGAACGAGCTTCCCCTTTCTTTTCTTTTTTTTTTCTTTTTTTTTTTCCCTTCCAGTGGCTATCTAGCTCACTGCAGCTCATGTACTTGCATTTAAATATAGCCATACTCTTCACATCCAGCCAGCCAAGCAAATGCCAGACGTGCTTTTCTTGTTATTTTTACTGTGTCTACCCATGTATGACAACACAAACAAAACCCATAAGCCCGTTCCAGAGCTTAGATTCTGAGATCACTGATATTCTTTAGCCAAAATATATCGTTTAAGTGAAAATTTTAATTTATATCAACCCCATTTAATTATTGGGCTCTATTATATCAAACACGACTGTTTTTCTTTTAGGACATATTTCATTGATGAGCAGGGATAGATTTGTCTCAAAGGACTGGTTTGGATAGTGTCAGAAAGCAGTTCTGCTGCTCTTTTTCAGTCTCTGTCCCCTGGTCTGATGTAGAGAGGCAGGATTTCAAGCTCAGTACTGTGCTAGCTGGACTAGTTTTGAGCAGACTCCAGTGCTCCTATCTGAGCACAGTTTAGTTCTGTGATCACATCTGGCCCTGGGGATCAGCAGCTCACTGCTTACTCACCAGACAGTGAGAGAGGTTGTTTCACACAGGCAGCAGAGGTCACTGATTTGGGTGTGCAAGACCTTGAGAGTCAATCCTGCCAATTAATTCTCAGAGCCTCACTTGAATGTGAAGTGTTTGTGGGAGAGGCAGAGGCAGTCCTGTCCTGTGAGTGTTCTGTGCAGTCTGAGCAGAGCAGGGTTCATGTGAAAGGACACAAAACACAAGGGAGGGGTTCCAGATGAGCCTGTAACACCCATTAAAGCAACTCCTCCCAAGCCCAAATGGAGCATGGTGCTGACTGATTGGAATATCCCAGGAAAATGCCACATATGCAAACTTGACCCAAGTGTGTCAAACAGGACGAGCAGGCTGCTGTGCCCCTGCAGGGGAGCTGCTGTCTCAGCCTGGCTGTGGTAAGGGACAGGCAGCAGGATGGCAGCACTTGTGTGACCCTCCTGTGCTGCAGGACCTACAATTCCCTTCAAAAGGGACATTGAAGTTGTTCTGAGCACTTAGGTGATGGTGCAGTGCCACAGGTTCTGCCTGGCACTTGGCCTGTAGTGATAGATGTTCTGTGGACACTGCACTGAACAGATCACTAAACATAAAGAATATTCTTTTTTTTTTTTTTTTCCCCGGTTTATTTTCTTTCTTTTTTTGGTGTCCTCCCCTCCAGCTGCTTTCCTTTCTCTTGCTGGAACAATGCCAGGATCACAGCAACCCACAGGAAGCTGCTCATAGGATGTGCCTGGGGAAGCCGGCTGGGTGTGCCATTTAAGATCTTGAAGTTATTAGAGTTTGAACCATTTAGAGATAATTATTTTACATTTAGGGCACTTAGTGATTTCCCTCTCCTCTTTCCCAGTGCCTGAGGAAATGGAAGGAGATGTGACTGTTTCACAAAACTCCCCAGCTTTCCTTTCCCCCTGCTTCCTGAAATAAAAATTGTAGTGATCTGTGCACACAATTGAAGCCTTTTAGGTTCACCAAATGTTAGTGAGAAAAATGAGCACAGGGGGAGGAAAAGTAGCACTGAATGGTACTTTTTCTTTAAATAGCACCTGCTATCCAGACATCTCAAAGCATCTCACAAATATGAATGGATACAGCTGCATTCACCAGTGCTACCTCCTTCTAAAGTTTCACTGCAGTCCCTCTTCTTCAAGGCAAAGTTTTGGATTCTTTTGCTTTTGGATACAGCTGATGTTTCAGGCCCCAGCCCTGAGACTGGCTGCAGTGAGTGGATCCAGGAACCTGCAGTGAGGTCTGTGGGTGCAGAGAAGTACCAGACTTGTGTTGTGGCAGAGGAATGTGGATCTTTTAGAATAGTTAAGCAGCATTTTGTGTTTGTGACACTTGTTCTCCCTGGTGGGTATGAGCTGGTACCACAGCAATGAATTAAAATTATCCTGTGAAGAACTAGAACCCAGAGCAGCACAGAGCTGATAAAAAACAGGGTCCAGAAATAGAGCAGGCAAATGTACCACAGAATTAAAAGGGATGAGAACGTAACACTAGAATGTGAACACTGTGTCACTGACAGTTCTTTTCTGGGGTTTGACAGGAACACGTCCTGTGAACCAAATTCCTGGCCAGCCATGACCACCAGTCCTTTTCCCAGCAGAGCAGTTCCCTGTTCTCTGCAGTACAGCTCTGGTCCTTTAGCACTGAGCATTGGAGCTGCTGTTCCCCTGTTTATTCTGGTCCACCCCCTGCATGTGAGCCCACAGATGCTGCAGGAGTGCATCACATCCACCAGTTACACCCTTTCCTTCTCTGAGGTTTGTCCTGCTCTACTCTATTATCCATCAGTTCATTCTGTAGCTGACCTGTGAGCTGGAGTTCCTAAAGACATGCAGCTAAATTCTCTTGTGGGGACAACTCTGGATTTCTCTGATGAGGAAAGAACAAAATGAGAAAGCCTGAGCTGATGTAGAGCCTTTCCTGGCTGGATACATTTGATGCATAAAGAGCACATTTCTGATGTGGGATCTGCTTTAATATATTATAAAGGAAGCAGTTTTCCAGCCACCCCAGAGTGGGGAGTGAATTAGCATCACTTGCAGTTCGTAAATGGAAGAAGCTGAAGACCCACATAACAAAGTACTTTCCAAAATTAATAAAGTTAGCAGCAGACCCTGGATTTGAGCTCCTGCTTGGGATGGACTTTGGCCAGAGGAGCCACACACTGCCCTGGTCGCAGGGTTTTCATCTTCAAGAATGTTGTGCAATGTGATTTCCTGTGATATTTCTGGACCTATCCACATCTCTGTGCCATTCTCAGGGAAAGTCAGGGCAGCAGATTCATCATCTCACCAAGTTAAACCCCCTGGTCTGTGTCTGCTCTCAAGAGCCCATCACTGCAGTGACAGATCCAAGTTACCTCTGTAATGGCAAATAGAAGAATGCTTCCTGTTTTGTGTTTTCTGACATTTCTTAATGATTCATTGGTCAGATTTAAGGTTAATCTAACCCTTCCTTTATTTTCAGACATGATCAGTGTTGGATTCTTGGCAATGTTCCAAACTCCTTTCACCAGTGAAATGCTATGAAGTATTTTTCTCTCAAGTACAGTTTCTCTAAATATGAATTACCACACAATAGGATGGGAAAAGGGTGGCAAAACATGAGGAGAAAATACGTGGCCATAATTCTGACTGAATTTTGGTTCTGCATCCAGGGTGGAGGTACCCTCTGAAGGTCCTGTTTCATCTTCTTTTCACCAAATACAAAACTGGATTTCAACTAAAAATCAGTCTAGTTCAGTGCTCCTCAGCTGGTTTGGATCCAGATGCAATCCACAGTGATATGTTGTTTACATCTTACTGAAGATCCAGACTGTCTCTTTTACAATTTTCACAAGGCCTTGGCCATCTGATTCCAGAGATAATCACACAGATAAGGAAGCTCCCTGAGGCACGGTGTGAACATTGATGTAAAACTACTAAGGCAGCAAGATGCAGCAGTGTCACTCACTGTTATAAATGTTTCTGAGGACTGTCAGTTCCTTTTTGAAGGAGTCTCTGTGCAGTGGCTTTATGGAGTGGATTCTGTCATCCGTGTTCTCTGTTACCCTTGCAGTAACCTCTAAAGCATCTCTATAATTCTACCAGCAGGCAAATTCCACAGTCTACTTAAATATTTCTCATGGTTATTGTTCTCAGCCTCAGCAGCTCCTGACTGTCCTTAGTTTGTGTTCTGTGTTCTTTTTTTAACCAGGGATGTCAGAGAGAGAGCGGCAAGTCATGAAGAAGCTGAAGGAAGTGGTAGATAAACAGAGGGATGAAATCAGGGCAAAGGACCGGGAACTCGGACTTAAAAATGAGGATGTAGAGGCTGTAAGTGTTTCCTGTTTCTCTTCTTTCTCACCCACACTTCCACAGCCTGGTTTTGAGTTTGAAGTTAATATAGAAAGTGTAAACAGTGCTGGATGAATAGTCCTGCAACTGAAGTGTCCAGCAGAGCTGTGGAGTGTCCAGAATGGTCAGGCCTCAGTGCAGTCCCACACCAGGGACGCAGTGAGGATCACCTCTGCAAGAGAAGGGCACTGCTCAGCCCAGGCCACCCCTGCCAGCAGTGACTGTTCAGGCTTAGCCTCAGATGTGTCACAGACTCCACTGTGACTGCAGGCATGACGTGAGATTTGGCACTTTCTGTGGAATGACCTCCTTACCCATATTTTGCTTCCCATGCCCACACTGCCTCATGTCCTTAGGCCATGGGACTTTCCTGGTGCTAGTAAAGCCAGGCCTGGGTGATCTCAGCTCTGCCCCAGTGCCTCTGGCAGGTGCTGCAGCATTTTGAGTTGGGGCTGTCCACACACACCCAGCAGGTCACATCCTGCCTTAGGAGAGAGCCTTGGAGCTCAAAGCAAAGCACTTATAAACTGAACACTAAGGATTCCTCTGTCTTGTCTTTCTTCTCCCTTGGGTTAAGATTTGATGCAGAATCCCATAAGACACCCATCACTTCTGATATTAGTTCATCCTTGAACTGATATCAGAAGTGATGGATTTGCTTTTATCTGAAAAGCTCCCCGTGCTAGGGGAATTTACTCTAGAAATCAATTAAATGTGGGTGACAAATTGTAGTAGCTAATTAGATATTAGAAAAACTAATCTGGGGGTGAGAGGGGTGGCGCGGGGGGAATTTTTCCAATTAAATGCAACAGGAACCCACTACTTCAAGATGATGTTTGGGACTGGGCCATCATGGCTTATGGCTGAATGGACACTGAGCCCTTGCATGGATGTTTTGCAGCTTCAGCAGCAGCAGAACAGGTTAATGAAAATTAACCACGACCTGCGGCACCGGATCACTGTGGTTGAGGCCCAGGGGAAGGCGTTGATCGAACAGAAGGTGGAGCTGGAAGCATATCTGCAAACCAAGGAGCAGGAGATGGGCAACCTGCGAGCAGAGCTGGGGAAGCTCAGAGAAAAGCTGCAGGGTGAGGACAGCCAGGCCAGCCAAAATGGGGAGGAAGAAAAGGTAAGAGCACTTTGAATCATTTTTTAAATGGCCTTTTAAAAAGCTTTGGACTTCATATCAAGGACCTCTTTGCCTTTTGGCAGGGTTGTGGTGGGGTGTTTGCTTCATTTTCTTTGTACATACCTACTCCTTCCCCCAAAGGAAAACAAACTAATTCCTTAGAGAGTCTGGGTTTTCCAAAGACAAACAGCCAACAGTAGCTTCATCTTTGCCTGATCTGCAAATATTCAAGGCCAGATGGGTCACAGGGGTGATTGTGTCAGATGAACCACAGTGGAACAGAAGCTGTGCCAGAAGTGGTCCTGGAGTCAGAACTCTGCACACCTGGTCCCTGCAGTGCTTATGGCACTTTGGATCAGTCAGGACTAAGCTAGCTAAGTGCTACCAAATCAACATATAAATATTTCAAGGCACTTTTTAGAGGAACCAACTTTGGCCTTATTTCTGCTTTTGCTTCCTATTAGAATTTGTGCAGTGAAGTGTTGTGAGCACAGATGTTCATGAGAAGCAAACGTTCCTGCTGGCAGAGCCAGGTTCTTGCAGAACAGGCAAAGTGACAGTCTGCAAATGGAGATGAGATCAGAGCAGCAGGAATGCAAACTTGAGGGGAGCTTCCTGGGAAAAAGATGCACTGATCTGTTGATCCCTTAGTCCTCTTTATGGTTCCTAGTATTTTCCTTTGTGGCTATGACATTACTTTTTTATTTCTGAAGCAAATGTACTGCATTTCCCTCTCCTAATGATGCTCTTAGCAGAGGAGGAAATGCAATCAGGGGTGTCATGATATTTAAGAACTTAGAGGAGCTCTATCACACAGAGCTGTTCAACTTGATGTATTGGTAAGAGCTCCATGGAGTAAATACCTGAAAAACTGCAGCAGAGAGTGAAACATCCATTTCACTGGCAATAGGCAGGAATACACAGCAAAAAGCAGAGACAAGTGCTGATGGGGTGCCTTGGTCCCCTGGGAATGTGACAGCCAGTGTTGTGTTAACATGTCACTGCTGAGTTGGGCAAGCACTGTATCAATAATGAAGAGGATTATTTCATTGCTGTTAATTCAGCCAGGACACCCAGCTTTGTAAACAGGGCTGGGGAGCCCAGGCCTGGAGCCAGCAGGAGTGAAAGTGTCCTCAGTGTCTGCAGAGAAAGGATGCATTCTTCACCTCTCTCTAACTCATCAGTTCCATGGCAATGGTGCTTCTTCTAATGAGAGCTGTCCCTGCTCTCTCTGCCAGGACACTGCTTACACAGGAATTGCAGTGGCCAGCAGAAAGCTGCAATAGCTGCATGCACCAAAGTGGACATTGCTTGTTGGCCTCAGCCAAGGACATTTGTACAGGCTGCTCAGTCTTTGCTGATTTGAGCCAAATATAGAAAAAACAGCTTCTTTGGGCAGAGATATGGGACAAATATACAACCAAAAGAAGAGATGCCAGCTCAGACCCGTACCTAGGAGGTGAAAAGGAGGAAAGGTGTTTGGGTAATTTTCTTTGAACCTCTTGTTAGGTTGCATCAATCTTTACTCCATGTTGTCTGTGCAAAGGAATGGATTTGGATGAAAAGGGTGATCAAACAGTGCCCATTGCTCTGCTGCCTCATCCCTGCAGGACAGGCACTGAAATTCATCTGAAATTCACTTTGCACCAGCCTTAGCCAATTTCAGCCTGAAAACACTGATCAGTGTATTGCAAAACCATTTCACAAACACGGGAGCTTACAACAGGGTACGGTCAGGATCACAAAAAATGGACTGTGTAGGAATTTCAGTACTCAACTCCTCAAATTTCCAGCTTGTATCCCAGCAAGCTGTTATTGCCACACAGGAGCTGTGAGACTCTGATCTCTGCATCCTCCCAGGAGGGTGAGTGACTGACCTGGCTGCTGGCAGCTCTGATTTCATGTGCTGGCCTCTATCAGTCCTTGCAAAAAGCATCACATTTCAAATGGACTTTGCTACATTTCAAATGTATTTTCCTGGAACAGAGTGTCCTGCATTTATTTGTATCGTTATAAATCCTGAAGACTTCTTAAGGCTTGGAGTTGCTTTTCAGAATCTCAATTCCAAGTACCCTTCCCAGAACCTTGTTATTTTTCATCATTTCTGTGCAGCCACTGAGTGCAACAACAGCACAGGACCTGAGCAATGGTCTCCTGTGTGCTGTGCTTACACAGACCATGTTTTTACAAGCAATTTGTGCCACAAAGTTCTGAGCAAGTGTTAGAGGTGACAGGAAGCAGCCCCAGGCCTGGGAATCAAGGCTCATACCTAGAGAGCAAATTCTGGCTGGTTGGGAGCCACAGAAACTGGGTGGTGGGAGAAAAAATTCCTCCAAGCTTCCTGTGAACTCTTAGAGGAAAAGAAGAGGCAAAGGTACACACATGTAAACAAGGGTACACACGTATAAACACCTCATCTGCAGTTTTCTGCCACTCTGTAGCCAGATCTGGTGCTAACACCCCTCCTGGCTTTTCATTAAAGCATAAGGGGGACAGAAACTTGAATCTCCATTTTGTGTATTTATATTATAAGAAGACACCTCTTTGTGGGAGGAGCTGGAAGGAACTGTGTGACCTTTTCAGTGTTTGTACAAAAAAATGATGTTTGATTTATGCCATTTGTTAAAAGTGTGAGCTCCTAAAACTGACATCAAAAACTGGACATTTGAATTGGACAGTGAATTTAAAGCCTACAATTCACTCCCTAGGCAGAACCAAACAATGAGGATTGTCTCTCTGAGGCAGAAAAGATGGCAATGGACTTAAAAGATCCCAACCGCCCAAGATTCACCCTGCAAGAGCTCCGGGATGTCCTTCACGAGAGGAATGAACTGAAATCTAGAGTGTTTTTGCTTCAAGAAGAGCTTTTATATTACAAAAGGTGGGTTCCATCCCCTCTCCTGTTGGATGATATACTCAGGGGAGCCACAGGGCAGGTGCAGAAACAATAAATGTGCTCTGAAGTTCTGTCCAGTTTATGTTTCTGCAAAGGCTTGTGCACAGACTGCAAGAATACAGCCTCAGTTTGAACCTGGTACCTCAGTCTTGTCCTTCCCTAACTCCCAGGTCTGCCCTGAATCCTGAAAATATTACAAACATTTAATACATTTGAACTTCAAAAGTGAGGATAGGAGTGGGTCTAAAATGAAAATTCGAGACCTTTTATTCAATCCATTCCTCTTCTCCCTCTCCTTGTGACAACAGGAAGAAAATATTGAATGGAGACCCAGTTCTAGGTGCTGATCCTTCAATTGATTTTAATGGGTTTAGAAACAGATTTTTTTGCATTCCTTCATCAACAGTGCTACCTCAGATTGAATTGTAGATCTCTATGTGCTTCCATGGCTTGGGAGGAGAACATTAATTATCTTTTCTTTCTTTCAAGTGAGGAAATGGAAGAAGAAACTAGATCCCCACAGCCTACACCCATAATTCAGCCAAAACCCTCCACTCAGCCTGAATCTGGAATCAAACGACTGTAAGTAGCATATTTACTAAATATACTGGATATAGTCTGTAAATACCAAATGTTTCTTACGCATAGGACAATTCTAAAGACTTTAAAACTTCAGATAACCACATTCCTACTGTATATGAGAGAAACACTGAATGAGCACTTGGTAGACGTGAAACAACAGTTGGTTTTGGCCAAAACTTTTCCCTAGATCTGGGACAACTTTCAGTCTTGGATTATCATTTTCCCATGTCCTCAGTGTGCCCATTTCCCTGTTGACTGAAGCCTTTAGACCCTGACTTGCACTATGTGGGCAGCACAAAAACCTTGTGTTTACTGAGCAAATTTGCTGCTGAGAGGATGGGCACTTGCTTGAGTAAAAGAACCCCACCTTTTTCTGAAATATTAATGCTGCTGTTGGAACCAAAGCTTACTGCCAGAGATGTGCTGTTTAACTAGAGTATCACTTAATTACAAAATCACTGTGTTGGCCCAAGTCCTTTTCTCTGTTGAAACTCCCTCATGTATATTTATTTATTCCAAATTAATTCTTCCAACCTCATAGCAACTCTTTGGGTTTTTGTGATACCGGAAGCTTAACTTTTTTTAACTGCATAGTGATTTTGAAGTTGTTTCCATATAAAGACCTCTTCCATCCTGTCCCCATGTCCACAACCTTCAGTCCTTGTTTAATAACAGCAGCAGCTCCATGAGAGTAAATTCCATAGGAAGATCTGGACTGACCCAGCACACCATGAAGTCAGGAGGGCACTGTTGATTATTTGCAGTAGACTGCAGCTTTCTGCCTGTGCTGAGAGAAACCTTCCTCTCACATGAGTAGAAAATACACTTTGAGTTTGGACTTCAGTTTTCATTCAGCAACTGTGGTGATGATGATGATGATAATACTGTGTCACGCAAGAGCTTCACTGTAAAGTTTCTCTTTTCTTTTACATTTCTTTTAAAGGTTTTTAAAGCTCAATCTGTTGTAGGGAACGGCTGGTTTCAGCTCACACAGTTTGTGTTGTTCAGCTTCCATGTTTGATTTGAAATGCTGCCTTTGATGAAGCAAAGACAGCAGAAAAATGTAAATAGAGGTTGTAAGGCAGAGCACATGTTGGTGAGGTATTAGTTTTGACTCTGCCTAAGCTAAAATTACTTCTTTTAGATGTCATGCTCTGTCCCCAGGTTTCATTCTGCTCTCTCTCCACTTAGCTGTCATATTAAATAAGGGAATATAAAACTGTCTACCTGAGTAATCTGAAGGATAGTAACAGTTTTCAAGTTTGTCTCATTCTTGCAGCCTGTCTGGATAGGATTTCTCTGGTGGGGTTTTATTTTCCTTCCCTCCTCCCCTCTCTGTGTGTTTGTAGCTGGTCTACAAAAGTCAGGAAATGTCACTGCTGGGCAAACCAAAGAAGCCAAGTGTAACTTCTGTCCTGTGCCCACACCCTCCTGCCCCAGCTTCATCCCTGCCAGCTGCAAGGTGTCTCCAGAGCTCCTTTCTCCCTCTCCAGGGTCCCTCTGGCTGCCTGGGGAACACTCTGGCACACAAACTCTCTGTACCCAGTGATGTGATGAAAACTTGCAGTGCTGCTCTCTGCATGCAGAGTGCCTTTACAGAGGAAAGTGGGTTTGCTTTTCCCTCTCTTTCAGAGTTTTCCTCCTGATTAAACAAAAAGCTGAAGCACAAAAATAGGAGCCCTCTCAAGGGATGTTTTGTGCTTGCCTGTGCAATGTGCCCTTTCTCCCTTCAGCACAGAGTCTGAGGGCATGAGCCATATGGATGTGTAGCCTGTGCCATCCAAGATGTGCTCAGGTGATGCAGTGCTGCAAGTCCATAAAGAAAGGAAAACAGAAGCTACAGAAATCAGCAATTTTTTTCTGGGTTGGCACATTTGGGGCAAACTCTTGAGTTCTGATCTCAGACTGACTGACTCATACATTTGTCTCTCCCACATCACATGACAGATTTTTAATGAAATAATGTAACCAGGAGGCTTTACTGAGGAGGAAAAGTCCAAGGATTAAAAATGCTCCCTCTGTTTGGAGCAGAAAAAACCCTTTTGTTTTCTCCTTAAGACTACGTGCTTGTTTGTCACTGATGTCATGCCTCAAACAGCCAGGAGTTTTCTTCCTATTCTTGCAGTCTACAAAAGCTGGTGTGTCTGTCTTTTCTGCAGCTCAGGATGTGCCACGTTGCATAAAAATAGAAATCCTGGCTGCTGCTAATGATTCAACAGGGTCTGCCCATTTGTTTCCAATTTTAATCTCAGAACAGCAGTTAGTGAGGTGGGGAGAGCTGCATTTGGTCACAAGTGAAATGTCTCTCGTGATTTCAACTTAATCTTTAATTGACATTAGTCCACAGTTCAAAAAAATATTTGGCACAAGGGAGAACCTCTGAGGAGAATCCTTAGACAAACAGAGGGTGTTCCAGGTATGGATGGAGGTGTGTGTGTGGGGCTGGCTGGGCACAGAGCACTCAGCTCTCTCAGCCTCTGTGCTGCATGGATTGTCTAATGCTCAGTGGAAGTGCTGATTCCTCACAAAGAACTCGTCTTGCTGCGAGCCAGCTCCAAAGTGCTCCTGCCAGAGCAGCTGCAAGGTTTCCCAAAAGCATTCAGCTGCCTGCAGTTGGCATCTTCCTGCATGAGAAGTAACACAGGTTCTTTTGGAACAGACACACAGGCCCTTTAACCACGGAGTTTCTTAGGAGGTTATTTTAAGAGTTCACCTGCAGTACTGGTTTTTAACTTGAAAATACCAACTGTAACCCTTGTGAAATCTTTAGCTGTAATGTAGTAATGCTGGTCCTCTCTAACCCTGTGCCAATATCCAGTAGTCACAGCGGAATCTTGTTTTGTATTTCTTAACATACACCTTCATCCTTCATTTCATTGTGTCTGTGCCTGTTTGTCTCTGGAACAAAAACGTGCACTCTGCTCTGCATTGCTAGAGGTGGTCATACCTTGATGAAATCCAACTCAGTTTGCAGGCTGCCTCACAACAGGAAAGTGGTATCTTTTAGAAACCCAAAAGCAATTGAAACTGCTTTCTTCTAAACAAGAGTTTTTCAGTGAGGAGAGCTGTTTTGGGTGATGCAGATCCCCCTCTCCCTGTAACGTGTCCTGTGTTGTAATTCAAAGTAACCCCGTGTATCATGTTTGCCTCTTTTCTTTTTAATGGAATGCTTTTTCTTTCCCTTGCTCCAGTCTTATCTCTTCTGTGTCTGTACTTTCCTGACCAGGATCTTTACAGCCATAATGCCCATGGTAGCAGCTGGATTGATTCCAGACGATCCCACATTGCAGCCAATAAGAAGACTTGTGTCCCTTGTAGGAATTTTTTTTAAATGTTTGGTACTGTGGTTTCCTCTTGCATGACCCCGTGTTAACAAGCACTGCTGGTTGCATTCTCCTGGCTGCCAGTGGGATCCCAGAGGATCAAAGTGCCAATCAGAATGACCAGCCAGTGTCAGTACTCATCCCAGTCCTCCATGCTCATCCTCAAACTGACATTTTATCACCTTTGACCCTAATGTTGCCATGCTAAACCAATCATTATTCCTTGGAAAATCGGTGCAATATGCAGTTTTAACCAGCGTCTGTTAATTCTGCTTCCTAAGCAAGGCTATTCACAGTTCTCACCAGTGCTTTTTGAGAAACTCATTTCTAACAATTTGTTACAATCATTAGTTAGAGTTACAGAATGGAGTGGCTGATTTCCACATTAATTTCCACTGTTAATTACAGGCTGCTGCTTTCATGTCTTTCAATATATACCCTGTATATTTTGTCTCTAATTATGTATTTTGGAATAGAGTGTAAACTCTTCATAATCAATTCTGTCATCCAATTCTTGGCTCTCCGTGGAAGACATACTGATAATTGTTAATGCAAAGTCTCTTTGCATTAGAGCTGCTGCTTGAGTGATCTTTATATTTACAGCAATGACACAGTTTCCTCTCCATGCAGACAGGCTTTTTCCAAACATCCTCCATGAGAATTTTCTAGCCATAATAATAATTTTCATTGCTTCAGAAGGAATTTTAAAAGATGAACCCTTTAGAGATTTATGAACTTATTTTTCTCCTGCTTAATTTCCCAATAAAGTGAAGAATTACTGAGCTCTGACATTTGAAACTGACTGTATAAACACAGCAGTCCTTTGTGTGGGCTCCCAGACAGTAACCCTGAGCAGGCAGGACCAAATGTGTTCTGTAGAAAGGCTCAGTCACTAAAAATTTCTTTTATCAGCTGGAGCTGGCTCTGGCCCTGAAAATACACAGTTTGTATTTTTGTGTGTGAACTCATGAGCTCCTTTGATGAAGGTGGTAGAAAAGTATGAGGCTAATTAAGTGCAAAAGACTTATTTCACTATTGAGGCTGCACATTTGAAGCCAGGAAATGCAAAAGTTCAGGTCCTGCTGTCACTGTTATTTGTGTGCATTTAACTTGAATAGTGGTTTATTTCCCTTTCTAATCAACAAGTAATTATTCTTAATATTCTCAGTGATTATCATCTAGCCTCCTGTGTATCAAGAGACATGGAAGGTCAAACTCCCTGCTGGGAGGGCTGGGATTGTGGTGCTTAGGGGACGAAGGGAGAGTGGGAGGAGGGAGAATGCTGAGGAAGGTGAGCAGGGACTCAGGGTCAGGTTTGTGCCCTAACCAATATTCCATCACCCAACAAAGCTGAGGTTATATTGGCACAATCCCTTACTGTGGAAGCATTTAGCAGTTCCTGTCCTGGATCACAACTGTGTGACACTTGGTAGAGTGCAGGCAAAATAATCTCCACCTCCTGGAGCCCACCCAGCACTGAGACCAAAGGGATCCACAGCCAACTCAGTCCTTTGGTAGCTGGAACAACAACTTTTGCATTTCTCAGCAGGTCTGAACACTGCACTAACCCCTCTTGTACTGAACCCACAACGAACATTGAATTTGCCTAATCCAATAACTTCATCCCATACAAATAAAACAATACTAAGGATTTTTCCAGCTGTATTTTTTAGCTGTATTAAATGGCTGTTGGTTCATGTACGTCATTATCTTAGAGCACCCAAGCCGTGTGACAGGAAATGACGTGCACACTCGTGTGCATTTGTTTAGAGTCTTCATCCTGCAAATTCTCATGCACATAGGTGCATTTATTCATTCATTTTTGCAGGAATCAAGTTTATGTATCAAAACCTCTACACTGGGAAAAAATGTGGAGACTTACTTTCTTATCTTGTGAACTTCCCTGCTGACAACCTTTAAAAAAAAAAAAAAATCTATTTCAGCTTTGTGGTAAAATATACAGATTTAATGCCAAAGATACCACTTTACTTATGCCAAGAAACTAACCTGGATCGTGTGGCTTCGTTACCTGAGGGCTGGGGAAAAGGGAACCTACATGTAAATGATACCTGCACCTTGTAGATCAACAGCATTTAGAGCTTACCTGAAGCTTCCAAACTGCTTGAGATTGCAATGACTCCATCCCTAACAATGTTCTGACACGCGCTCCCATCAGGCTGCTCTGCCTTGATTTTCTGCAGATGCAAACAGAGTTTTTAGCTCGGTGTTTTGTTGTGCTGTGTATTGGGGTGGGTGTTTGAAGTGCTTTCAGGATGGTAAACACTCTTCTTTCTTCTCCCTCCTTCCCTTACTGCTCCCTTCCCGGAAGGTTTAGTTTCTTCTCTCGTGATAAGAAACGTATGCAGGCGTCACAGAAAAATGTCCACTTCCAGGAAACTTTTGGAGAATGGTCACATTCAAACAGAGACGACTCCTACATGGAACAAGCACAAGAAGCCCTGCAACACCTGTGACTAAACCCCTGAGGTGTTTGGTTTGCTGCAGTAGATCTCAACAGTAACAAGAAGCTTCTGTAAAGCATCGCGGCAGCTCGTCACTTTTACTTGCCTTGCACACCTCAGGGGTCATTTCAGACTCTCCAGAAGGGATCCCTCACTGTTCACTTGGTGACTGTTTGCTGCAAACAGGAACCCAAGCTTTCTAGTAACAGTTGCTGACACCCTGGGACATGGAAGCTTCTAGATGACTTGTTTCGTGCTGAATAACAAGTCGATGATCTTGTTCATGCATTAACTACAGTAACACAAGCTTCTCTAAACCAAAAAAGGACCTGTGCCATTATTAGAAGTTTGTTTGCAGTGTATATCTAGTACAGGGCAAAGACTCTTTTACCCTGTTTGTTAACACTAATGGTTGTTTGCTTTTTATTTCTGTAAGAATTTTTTCAAGAGGGATACGACAGCTGGACGCCCTTGGTGGCAGCCCACAGCTCTGCTGTGTCCTGTCAGTGCCGCTGGCATCGGCATCTTGCAGAGTCACCCCTTGGAAATCTACCTGACACACTGATAACTGGAGTAGCCTTGAGAGGGACAGTGAGTGTACATTTCCCTTGTGCTTATAGTGCCTAAAGCATGAAGAGCCGATGTATGAGGTGAGCGTGCCTTGTGTTCTGCAGTATTAATGGAAAACAAATTGCTTACAGGGAGGAATCCTAACTCTTGAAGTTTTTCCCTTCTTACCAGGGATTTCCTCACAGTGTAGCAGGCAGCTGCTGTAAAGGGATTAGATCTTTCCCACAGACAGGTTTTTAAATTAAGTCACACATCAATTTCCTGTCTAGGTAAGACTGCCCAACTTCAGAAGGAAACACATCTTCAGCTGGCTGACATGAACTATTTCACTGGCCTAGACATGACCCCAACCTTTTCTCTTGACTAAACACTATGTAGGCACAGCAGATGAATTCTCTGTGTGAAGCTGCTCCTCTGGTGGTGGCAGATGTCTGGGTAGCCCCTGTTACAGGGCTGAACTCGCCAGCAAAAGCCCAGCAGCTGATGGGGCTGGATCAGCTTTGGAGCTGAGCTGGTGAGACCGAGGTTGTCCTTCCAACACTAAAACTCCACAGCATCAGCATTGTGGACTCCCAGTGCCAGTACACTCCCCACCTCTGCTCCACACACTCCACGAGGAACCTGAGCAGGTGGGAGAGGGGGTGTGTACCCATGGCTTTGTGTGAGGACAGGGCTGAGGTGTCTCTGTGTCCTTGGCCGTGTGCTGGGAAGGTCCATGCTGCAGACCACTGCTTGTGGGGAGGATCTCGTGCCAGCAGGGCCATGGGCAGCTTCTGCATGTGCAGCTCAGTGCCAGGGGCTGGGACCAGAGTGCCAGGTTGGCACCACACCCCCAGCTGCTCCACCTGCTCTGTAGAGCCTCCTCTCAGGAGTAGCACCAAGGACAGGAAATACAGCTCATGCTGGAGCAAAGTTCTGCTACTCCAGGTACTGAGTGTAGGAGGAACTCTCAAAGGACTTCAGAGGGCTTAGTGCAGGCCAGTTGTTTTTATGACAGGGTGATCCAAGAGTGGATTTTTAATGTGTGTGAGCAGCAAATAGTTCATAGCCCATCTGTAGTAAAACCCTGTCAGTAAAACCTTTCCTTGCAGTGGTGAGCTGTGTGTTGCCCTGCTCCTGGCTGTAACTGCTTCATTCCAACATGGACCTTCTGCATGTTCTAAGTAGGGAAAATGTTTACTGTGCCACCCTGGTGTCACTGCAGCTCGGGGCAGGGGGGACATGTGGCCTTATATGAGACCAGTGACCACAGTGACCATGTGGGTACTGGGTGGATGTGTTTTTGCCTGGTTATGTTTTGGTACCAACCTTAAAACAGCAGCACTTCCCCCCGTCCTGTGAAAACCAACTCTTAAATGGGGGGGAGCGACTTAATTTAATGATCCTTAAATTGCCAAGATCGGGCTTCACTTCCATGAGAAAACAAAAAGTGCAGTACAGTCACATCAGGCAGTTAAATTGTGGATGACCCCATCGAGTCTGTCCCCAGCGCAGTTCAGTCGTGTGGCTCGTTCAGAAGGGATGCAGTGAGCAGGAACAATGCCAGAACGTGGGCCTGAGTAAGCAGATCCCTTTGGAAATCAGCTGAGAGCAATGAGCTGGGATAATGGAACTGCACAGACCCAACCTAAGCCGGTGCAGCACAAAGGAAATCTCCAGGCCTGGTGCATGTAGAGCAGAGCCTGGAGCTCTGTTGGGCCAGCTCTGCAGCCAACACCAAAGCACAGCACGAGGCAGGACAGCCTTCCCCACAGCTCTGCAGCCCTTACCTCAAGCCCTGGGTAGCTCCTCCTGACCTGCTGGCATTAACCACTCGTTCTCATGTTTGCAATGCTGCATTCACACACCCCAAGTGCCCGTCGTCAGGGAAGGCTGGCATGGAGGGAAGCGTTTGTAAAGATCTGAAGATCTGTCGTGTATTGTTTGTCAATATTCAAGGAAAATCTGCTTTTAGAAAAGGGGCCAGGATGCTGGCAGGTAAGGGGTGTAACAATCCTGCCTGCCAAGTGCAGGATCACTGACATTTTTAGGGTTGTTTTTTTTTTTTTTTTTTTTTTTTGGTTGGGCAGTAAATCATTTTAACAGTTTAATAAATATTTCTGAAAAACACGTATTTCTGCAAGACTTGTGTCTTTTTTTTTTTTTTTTTTTTTGTGGAAAGTAATACCATCCATTCTTGGGGATGCAGCCTATGATCTGTCTGTATACAACTCTTCATGGAAATACAGCCTCAAACCATACAAGGTTTAGGACAGAGCCATTCCAAGACTGATAAAATACAATTTAAAATACATTATATATTTAGGAATGGTTTATGATGACAAAGAACAGCCTTTTCTAGAAAGCACTGTAAGCTCCTTACTGGAAGAGGTGTGTTTGTATTTACACATCTAGCCCTGAAAAAGCTGTTTTGTCCTCTGTTTCTCCCAATTCATCCACAACCAGCAGCAAACCCAGTTTCCAGAATGGATTTAAACCCTGTCTAGAAGGGTGAGGAGAGAGTGGGTGCAGCTGCAACCACATTTACCCATGACACCCTCCTGCAGCAGAGGATTCCATGGATTCATCAGGAACACGAGGCATTTTCTAAAGTGCTTCCTGCCCTGTGGTGCACATTCCTCAGTACAAAGGAGTTTCATCCTCCCATGTCCATAGACACTGGATTGGTTCCATGGTTCTCTCTCACCTGGCAGAACGAGTTAAGGACACAGTATCAATAAAGGTCTTGCCTGTTCCAGTGTCTTCACAAAAATGAAGCCACTTCCCATCAGCTTCACAGAAGTTTCAGACTGTTGCTGTTCCATTCCTGTGTCTGCAGCATGGGACTGTTTCATAAGGAACATGTGGACACCTGTCCCACAGATAACCCCTCACCCACCCAGGTAGCCACACAAGATGTGTGCTTGGCTCAGTGGGATGCCTGTACAGTTCAAAAACATTAATACAAAAGTTTATTTTCTCTAAAGAACAAATCAACACACATCTGAACTGCATTAGGAACCAAACTACAGAGAGCTGCTGGCAGGAGTCACAGGCACAAGGTGGCAACACCACAGCTTGTTCTGGGAGTGCTGTCACAGCCCTGAGGGTAGGTCACACACCCCAAGGACAAGGCACCTATCGGTGCTTATCATCATCTCTTTGCTTCTTGGTATCTCTGTCCCTGCTCCGGTCTCTATCCCTGTCCTTTCTGTCTCTGTCCTTCCTTTCCCTCCCTCTGCTCCTCTCCTCTTTGGAGTCCCTCTCTCTCTCACTGTCACCCCAAGCCCACGACCTCTCCCTTTCTGGCCAGCGTTTGTCCCTGCTCCTCTCATGGTCCCGGTCCCTCGTTCTCCAGTCCCTCGTTCCCTCACGAGACCAGTTTCTTTTCTCTGATGATCCTTCTCCATAGAAATCATTTTTCATGTTTGGCAAATTGATGGGCTTTCGGAAAGGTCTGTCCCGTCCTCCGAACCGCAGCTGCCCGGATTCTTTTTTGCCTCCAAACCCACCCCCAAGCCTCCGGGGAATCCATCCTTTGAGAGTTCTTTCCAGTTCAAAGTCTACAAAGATCTCATGTTGGTCGATAACCAGCCTGTTGGCATCTCTGTGAGCCTTCAGGAGCGCGCGCTCCTCTTTGTACTCAATAAACGCATAACCCTTGGAAAATCCCGTGACCAGGTCTCGAACCAGACGGATCTTTCGGATGTCTCCATAGCGGGAAAAAACCTCCTTTAACTTCTCTTCTGTGGTTTGAAGATTGAGCCTCGCCACGAAGAGGGTGAGGTGAGGATCTCCCGTGACGCCCTTGTTGGGTACATACCGTGCCAGCATCGCCCGCCATATGGCCCGGTCGTGGGGTTCCTCATCCGTGCCATCGATGCTGCCAGCCTTGAGCGGGTCGTACTCCTTCGCTATGGGGGCCCAGTCAGCCATTGTCTAGCAGGGGAGAACAGACATGCCACAGGCTCACGGCTGTGTCAGGAACAGCCTGTGTAAGAAATGCTTCCAGCACCGCTGCACTCTGTGTTCATCCAAAAATCCCCCACAGTGTGACACACGAAAATAAACCAGCCGTGTCGCTGTTGTTTGAGTCCACACGCCGGGACAGAGCCGTGTCGGGGAGTCGGATCCTCCCCCGGCCTGAGGAGCCCCCTCAGCCCCGCTCCCGCCGCCGCCTGTCCCCTCACCCGCCCGGCGCGGCGGGACGCGGCTCTGCCGGCGGGCAGG
>CM031871.1:1100654-1123952 GCA_018697195.1 Certhia americana
CAGTCATTAAGGGAATACAAAAATATGAAAAACTATAAATAGCTGCTTGGGAAAAAAAATCAGGATTGTGATGAATTCATACTAGTTCCAAAAATTCCATATTTATAAAATCCAGATATTTTACTCTCTGAATGCTGAGGTTTTTTTGGAGGCTACAAGATCCACTGCTGTTTATTTTACAGCCCAGCAGCCTTGGACCAGATCAAATGGTGATAGACCTCACAGACCCCAACCGGCCCCGGTTCACCTTACAGGAGCTCCGAGATGTATTGCAAGAGAGGAACCAGCTGAAAGCTCAGCTTCTGGTTGTGCAAGAGGAGCTACAGTGCTATAAGAGGTAAAGCTTGAAGTCAGCAGAGAGCTAATACTACTAATAACAAGTACTTCATGTCTGGAAAGCTTATCAGGTGAGAGTTTTGCAGGTTTGGGCCCCTAGGTCAGGATAGGCACTGTCCAGGTATGTAAGTGCTCCCCCAGAGCATACAAGTGAGCAAAGAAAAATGGGGGAACAATGAAGTCTCTATGCAACATGATTAAAAAAACCAAACTCCCTTTTCCTCTGCACAGTTCTCAGCCCGCTCCCATACTTGTCCCACTCTCAGCCTACCCACAGTTACTCCCACTGTGCATCCAAGCTGGGTTCTCGTGCACAGGAATTCATCTGTGCAGTCACAGCAGCTGCACACACACTGTGTCTAAAGCCACACTACATACCAAAGAGCACGGGGTGGGGGTTTCCAGCTCAGTTTTAGTCAAAGTTTCCTTCTTCCTGCAGCACCACGCTGGTTGATCTCTGGTCCTTTGCTCCCACGGGGGTATGGCACTGATCTAGAAACAGAATATGGAGATCTTTCATCATTCACGTTAAGCTGTGGGGTTTTTAAGACTTGCAGCAGAGGGTTGTGTAAGGCCCTTGAACTGTGCAAAGCAAGTGATTTCAGAGAAGGGTTTGGTCTTTCTTGAAGGGAGAGTCAGAGTGAGTCAAAGGGTGGGATGTGGGAAGAGTCTTCATCTTGATGTTACAAATTCATTCACCCCAAGGGCTCTCCTTCCCAACCTCTGCCCCCTCTCATCAGGTTGGATTATAAACTCTTTGGGTCAAAAAATTGCTTCTTAATCTAGACACAAAATGTCTGAGCACATTAGATTTCAATTGGGATATCTCAGCAGTACCCTCCTGGATAAAGCAAGCCCACCCTTTGCCTTGTCTGTAACAGGCAGGTTAAGCCAAGAATTACACATAAATCCAAGAATTTACAAACTGCCTGACAGCACTTCCCCAGCTCAGCTGGATGCTTTGCTGTGCAAGCAGTGGAATGGCTTCTTGCTTTGATTTCCCAGCTGTTACACAGTTTTGTACAGGCCACGTTAAAAATGTAACAGTGGAAACGTTTTCAGGTTTTTAGTGATTTGAGTCACCGTGCTGTGCACCAAGAACAGGGCAGGGCTGTTTTTCAGGTCAAGTGGTTTGTGAGGTTATCTCCTCAGTGTTACAGCTTAAGCCAAAACCCATTTTCCCTGTAAACAGTCACATAAAATCCTAATTGTAATTGTAGTAAAAAGTAATTGTGCAGGAGAAGAGGATAAATATATGTTCTAAAATGCCTTGTACACATTGGAGATAAGCTCTGTATAACACAAGGTAATAAACAGACTGGCTCAGAATGACTGGTGATGTTTGGGGGCTGCATTTTTCATCATGATTTCTGGGTAGAAGTTACCATGCAGATGTCAGAGCTCTGCAGTGTCACCCAATAGCTCATTGTCTCATTTATCCAAGAGGAGAGCCTGCCTCAGAATTACCCCGAGCCTGGTGTCACACCAGTTTTTAAGTGCACTGTGTTTTTATTTCCGAATCTAGTTGAGTGTTGCTTGGCTACTCTTTGCCTGCAGCTACTGCAGTCACAGGCTTTGATCCACTGAGCTCTCCAAATGACTGAGGTCAGCTCAGGACATGATGTGAAAACACTGAGTGTGCAAGCTGGGAAAACCTAACCCGGTCCCAGGCAGGGAAAACACCCTTTGGTCAAACCGAAACTGTTGCCTGGAGTAGGCGGTTACAGCTTCTGGAGTGTAGAAACACTGAAGTGGGATGGCAAAATCTAGAGCTGAGGCAAAGCCTTTCTTCTCTCCTCTGTAGGGTGGAAAGAGGAACAGGCACCTGCCTTGCAGGGGAGCTGGGAATCTCCCATCAGTTCCCAGGCCTGGTGTGAGCCTGGCTGGCTACGCTGGAGGTACCACACATCCACCCCTGCAGAAATTCACCATTTGTGTCAGCACCCTCCTCTTATCCTCGGACTTTTGCACAAATCCAAGTGTGATTACACTTCCCTTTCACCCCCATTATAATCTGCCATTTTTTCCTCCGTGGAGATGTCAGCTTGTTACTTTTTTAGTGTTCTCATTAAAGCATAACCCTGGCACCATTACATTTAGGGATAATAATTAATTATTTTCAGTTCACTACAAGAAAGAGGCGGGGCTGCCATCCCTGTCCTATGAACATTCATTCACCCATGTCTGTCCAGTGAGAAGTCTAACTCATGCACTGTCACATTCTGCATAAACCCACAAAAAAAATAAACAAAACCATTTCCTTTGCCAGTGGGATCATCTCACAGAAAAGGGACCAAACTGAAGAACTGGGAAAAAAAGCCAGTGGCAGCAGTGCTGGCACCAGCAAGGACAATGAAGACAAAACAATCATCAAACGGCTGTAAGTTTGTGTGCAGATTTTGGGGCAAAATTTTTGAGAACATGGCCCGCTCCTTACACAGTGAATCCAGGGATGGATGCTGAACTCTAGCCCAGTTGGCTGGATATTGTTTTTTGCTCTCCATGTAAAGTTAAAAACCTGATAAGGCAATCTCTTCCTGGGGAAAAAAAGCACTGCACAGGAAAGCAACCTCCACCCAGGCAAGCAGGGAGTCACTTTTTTTCCTAGGAAAAACAAGCATTCCTGAGCAACATGATTCAATACTTGCCTCCCCTGCCAGCCCCTTAGGGCTGTGATGTGGGAGCACCCCAGCTGGCCCCAGGCTTTGTTTACATTGTATACAAAACCCACAAGCTCAGGGTCCCCCAAAATAGCACATTAATAGGCCCAGCCCCCTGCCTGTTCCTTATTTTCCAGTTGTACATTATTGCTTCCTTTCTGCTATTGATTTTTTTTTTCTTTTTTTTTTTTTAGGTTTTCTTTTAAACATGGAAAATGAGCATCCTCAAGGACTTTGCTGCTGCTGGTGAGAATGGCACTGATGAGCCTCAGAGGCATTGGGAAAGACAATGATTGGAAGCAGCAGCATCACTCCTACTGTAGAAAATGAGCAATCTCATTAAAATCATGTTGTATAATATTCTTTCAGAATAGATTTTACTCTGCTTTTTCAGAAACTGTTTGAAACAGACACTTTTTGTATTTCTTACTGGCAGACATTACCCACGTGTAGAAAATAAAACGTTTATACAAAGTTGGGGTTTATTCTTATTAAAAGAGCCTATGATGATCTGTACTACAGCATACTCATCCTGTCCAGCCATCAAAACATTCAGCCCAAATGATTTTGTAAGATGAAGATGAGTTAAGAGAGACATGCCATTCACAAGTGGTTGTTTGGGGATAAAATAAACAGTAGAGAAAAGCACAGCAAAGAAAAGCTGCTGGAATTGGGCTCTGTCCACATGAAGGACTGAGGCGCAGGCAGTGCTCAGACTGGAAAAGATGCTCCAAACATTTCATTTCTGACAGCTGAAGGTCTCCTGTGGTAGGCATTTGTGTTTTGCATAAGCTCTGTTCTTTCAATCACCTGCCACAAGCTGTGTATTGGCCCCAGTAATGAGATTTAGCACCAGTGGAAGCATATAGGGCAGAGGAGTGGGAAAAGAAGCTTGAAAGACACCAATTAGGTTCTCCATTTAGAAAGGTAGAGTATCCAGAGCAGAAAAGTCTGAACAGACATAAAAGAAGCAGTGACAGGTATCAAACTGTGATCTTACTCTCTTTAGAAATAAAAGCAGGCTCTGAAGTCTTTTGATTCCCTCTCCTACACTGGCAGCATGAAAAATATAGGACACTTCACACATCAGCTCAGCAGAAGGCAGAGCTGCAGCCTCCCTACAGAGGTCAGGAACAAGTGTCTGTTAGCAAGGCCACACCACACATGGCTGACCTGAACCAGCTGGTTTAGCCAGGGCACAGCACCACCAAAGTCCTTTTGCCATCTTCAAAATATCAATCAGCCTTGGCCATGCCCCCTCATTGTGTATTTATTCTAGAGCGTGGCAGCAGAGAAGCAGTTACTGCATTGCCTGAGCAGAGGCTTTGTGCACAGAAAAATTAAACAAAGAAACAATCAGCAACAGCCAGGATGCACCTCTGAGCTGAAGAGAGATGCTTACATGTGATCTGAATTCCATCCTGTTCCATGGTTTATCCAAGGATGTATTTTCCAATCTCTTTTAAAAAAAGCAGTTTAGCTCCCAACCCAAGGGTATCTTTCCCTGTGACACCTTGTTAGAAGAGGAAGCCTTCCTGTGAGGCACAGAAATAACAGCCAAATGATATGTTCCTGTGAGAAGTACATTGAGACAGATCTACAGAGATCTATATGTGTTCCTAGAAAAGTAAAGGATACATATGCAGTGCAACATGAGCTTTATTTCCATCCTCCAACGCAGTGCTACTCAATTACCAGTTAAGCTTTCAGAGAAGACATTTTCTTGTTATGTAAAACAGGGAGATCTTTCCCCTTTCTTGTTTACAAAAGTGATGCTGAAGTACAGAGGTTTTAAGCTATTCAACCTGATAGAGAACAAGTAAATGTTTAAATAAAATAAACAAAAAAAATTATTCCAATTTCGACTTAAGGGAAGTGCTCTAGTTTAACAGGACACTGTACACATTGCTGAGGTCTCTGCTACTGAGACCAGAGAAAAATCAGTGCCAACTCAGACAAGTTGGCCAACGAGGCTTACCTGAAACTCAGTACATGTAATGTAACAGGTCTCCAGTTAATTCTTCAGAAATGGGAAAGTACCCAGGCTTGCTCTGATGAGTATGCCTTGTGTGAAGCAGTAAATAATATAAAGCATTTAATAGCTAATGATTTTCACAGCTTTCTTTCAAAATGCTCATGAACTGCAATGGAGACAGGTAGTATAGCAGCCGTTTCATCAATAATAAATATATTCTTTATTTTACAGAGACATTGTCTTCAAGTTTTTAATTTAAAAAATACATCACTAAGCCACTTCTCTTGCTGCTGGAGCACACAACCAGGATGTTGTTGCTATCTGACCTATCACATAGGCAAGCATAAGATTGTCTAGAGGGCATTCAGCTGGAACAGCAGCAGCCTTCAAGACATGAGGAATAGAAGACATTAACAGAGCCACAGATCCCTTGCTGACATCTTCCAGCAGCAAGCGTGGCTGATGGCTCACAGCCATTTTCATCTACACACATGCCAAGCCTGCCTTGGCAAAAATTCCAACTGGTAAGAATTCATCTTTAACATAAAGGACCTGCATTGTATTGCCTGCCTATATCCCAGATTTGGCTCTCCAACAGAAACATTCTGAACACCCACAAGATGCCAAACGCTCGACTCCCATGTGAGACAGTGGGACCAGACCATGCTGGACAGACCTACAGGACCAGGCAATAAGGAATCTACTCTCTTCACTGCATGAACTCCATCACTACAGTTTGAAGCTGCATATGAAGATGACTCCTATTTTTGGAACCACTATGCTCTACTTCAAGCATTCACAGTAAATAAATAGCTTCTGATGTGGCTAATTAGCATAGGAAGGTAATATAAAAATTTTTGGAGAGAGCTTTTACTTCTTTAAAATCCTCTGGGAGACACCTCCAAGAATCAGCCATCAACTATAAAAAAGGTACCTTCTCAAAGTTTAGAAAATAAGTAAATGTCGAACATCGATCCTCACTGTGAAGTTCTATCTTCACATCTGTAATCAGTATCAACCCAGTCTATCAAAATTGATCCTCATTTGGCTGGGAGTCATTCCTCCAAAGGAAGCAGCCAATCTGACCACCCTTTTCCCTCAGTGCCAGTGCATTTGAAGTTCATTGCCAACAGAATGTACGACACAGGAGGAACTGGATTCCTACCACGAATTATTTGAGAATGACAGTAGCATCCATCTCAGAGAAACCTGTCAGCACTGGGCTGTGAAAAGCAGTCTGACAGGCAGTCAAGCCACTGGATGACCAAGTCAGAGTACAGCAGTACTTCTGTCATAAAGCCAAGTTCAGCACCCCAAAGTGGAGCGTGAGATTTCCTTGCAAAAGCAGAAGCACAACCCCAGTGATAAAGTTTCTGTGCAATTCTTCCACTGCTCAAGTGGCACTGGTCACTATGCAGAAGCAGTCAAATTTTAAGGAGGGTTTTCCTTTTATGATATAAAAGTTTTGGCAATCTAAGATCAATTATTCAAGCTTGCCTGGAAAACTGTAATAGGTATTTAAATACTGCAAAGCAAAACAGCAGTTTTTAAGGAGCTTGGAAGACCACAAGCAGTCCACTAAGAAAGCTGAGGGAAGTGAGGGCAGGAAAAAAAAATTCAGACTCCTTGTAGAACACTCAATCCAAAAATAAAAACCCCCAAACAAGGAAGATGAATTAGTGTTTCAGCCATGGGTGAGCTTCAATGGAAGCTTTGCTTCTGTCTCCATAGTCGTACAACAGTTCTTCACCTGCCTTAATGTCCCTGGAAGCTATGAGGATGAGATGAGGCACACCATCGATGTCATGGAGCTTGGTCTGACAGTTGCCACATTTGCTGTGATTAATGAGCCTTCCCAGACGATTCGTTTCTTTCGTAGCATCGACACTGAAAGAGCAAGAACAGAAGGAGGGATTGCGCCTGGGACAGGGGCACGTTTGTGGACAAAGCCCAAAGTGCTAATCAGACAAAGAAGGGGGAATCCACAGCAATCTTGGAAAAATTAAGGAGAAACAGAGCATTATGTTACATTACAGAACAACCATGATTAAATAGACAGCCATACTATGGCAAGGCAGGGAAACTGAAACAACTCTGGGAGATTTTTAAGTTAGCACAAAACCCAGAAACTGGAACCGTTGGAGGGTTTGAGCTGCCTGTTCCCAGGAACAGCAGAATCCAGATGTGAAACAAATTACAAAGCTTGGACTGAAGTGGGTGTCAGAGACTGAAGAAACAAGGACACACAGCCCAAGTTAAAAGAAATGTTTCTCTTCCAGGGAGTCTGTCCATCCTGCTTTCCAAACCAACTCCTCGCAACTCAGATAAAGAAGTTCATTTCACGAGAGGATAAATTTAGGCAGAAGACCACAGCAGAACCACAAGCCTCATCCAAGCAGATGCTACTCTCCACAAGGCTTGTGCTGTACTTCAAAGAACAGGGCTTTGAGTTCACCTACCATTCCTCACAGCCCAGACATATAGGACGCTCTCAGATCATGGATCAGTGCTCCAAAAGATTTCATAATTCACAGTTTCCATTAAAAACAAAAAGTGTGCGTGAAAACAAGAAAAGAATTAGCAGCATTCAAAGCCTCTATCAATGGAAATTTGAGCTTACCAGTAGGTTTTGCTGAGGTACTGGAAATAGTACATGTAGCAGCCTGTGGATGGGTCTTGAGCATACACAGCCTCTCGTTTCTTGGCATCAGTGATCTCAATGAGATCCCCGTGATATTCAACCACAAATTCTCCTCGATTAAAATGTTTAGTAGCAATTACTCCTCTCCCTTTACCATCGATGTAATCAATCTGTTGAGTTGAAAAGAAAATACTTTCTCATTTCCCAGCTGATTTACATCATTGCAGATATGCTGATTACTAGGAAATGATTTGTCATTAAAAAAATGCTGCTAAAGGGAATTTGTGCATACTGCAGACAAAGCTGTAGAAGCACAATGCATGGCACTGTGGAAGAAATCCAGGATGAGTTTGAGACACACTCTAAGTTACTGGGTAGCTGGACACAAAGTCTTCCAATCAAAGAACTTAGGGGTGCATTTCTGTAAAGACACTTAAGTCCCCTCAGTATTTATAACTGAGGCTGCACGTACATACCCTTCAGAGACCAACATTGCTCACTCAAAAGGAAGGACTGTGTGTTACAGTTTTCCTGCATTTTCATCAGAGAATTGCAGGGTCCAGACATTGAGTCCTGCTGCTCTCTGTTTAAATAGATTAACATCAAAATACTGTATAATAAACAGTACATGACTGCTTTGGTTGGCACTGCAGTTACCTTCATTCCTTCTTCTTTCCCACTTGTAATCAGCTCGTCTATTTTCCTCCTTTCCTCAGTCTGCAGAATAAACAGGAACAAACAAAACCACAATATTGTTGATAGCTTTTGTAGCTTATTCTAGAGCTGGAAGGAAATTACCCACCAATGACATTAATTGTTCCAAACCATCTCATATTTCCAGCAAACTGAATGGCAGAAGAACAGATTTCTGTCCCCCAAAATACATAAGCAGCTAGATTCTGTTCTAAACTAGACCAGTATTTTCAAATTTTAATGTTCTCAACATTAAAGTGCACAACGTTATTTGCATTTGGAATGGAAACCATTTACAGATAAAAACATTTACACACTTCCCCAAATTTTCAGCTAATTAGATATGTAATAAGTAATAGCATTTTAAAAAGAAGCACTACCTCCAATTCAGATTTGCTCTTCCTTGAACTTCTTCTAACTGGGTAATAATCTGTCACTTTTCGATTTGGTGTTCTTCCTTGTGTTCTAAGGGGCAAGAAAAAGAGAACACACACTCACATTTCAGACTATTTATTAAATTACACCTCTGGAGCAAAGGGATGTGCAAGAAATTTTTATTTGAGCTTGGCAAGTTGAAAGATGACCAATATGAATCAGTGTTTTTTCATCAGTACTCTTAGCTTCAAGCCACAGCTACACCCCCTTTTCTTCCCCACTCTATTTCCATTACTCCAGTACTAATTCTTGAACAATAGAGTGAGATGTCGTTGGAAATCAACTGAAGGTCACATTATAAGTGTGGGGCCCCCTGCCTGCCTTGCCAGAAGGCACTCGAAAATTTAGGTCACAAAAACTGCTTGGCAAGGAATTCATTAATGTTAGGTCACATTACTCTGATACCAAGAGAAAGGGTATCAGCTCAGCAAGGAAGCCTCCAACTGTTCTGTTTCTGACAGGACACATTCCCATTTGTCCACGGGGAAAGGAGGTCTTAATGGCTCATTAAGTTCTTTTTTCTATAGGTGACCAGCAAATATTTCACTTCTGATAGAACAATAGAACACACTAACCTTGCTTTCCAGACAAACAATCCTCTGCAAAGTAGGTACTTCGATGCTATTTTAGGGGGTTTTAGAGCTCTTGAGAAAACAAAGAGCTGTCCTTTCGAATTTCCACAAGTAAGTTACTTACTTTTTCCTTGGTCCTCGTTTTGCTTTAACCATCTTCTTCTGAGCTGGCTTTGCATTGGCCTCCTCAGCACAGTCTGCAGGCAGGGGAGTCTTCTGGGTTTCCACAGTTTCTTGGTTTTGATCAGAGGAGGGCAGTGAAGGATTGCACCCACCTTCCTTATCCTTCTGGTCTTCTGATTTCACAGCACCTTCAACTATTTTGCCACCATTCTTTTTTCCTGGTAACAAGGAAATCGAGTAAGGCTCTGAACTCAGGACCAACTGTACCCAAGTGCTTTAAAAGAACTCCAGTGGTAAACAGTTCTGTCAAATGAGAGAAAAAGGACAGCAATGACCCTGCACTGCTGGGCTCAGATGTTGGTACCAAGTGGCCAATGCCACCCAGGCTAAATCCATGGGAGCTAAAGGACTGGGACTGACAAGAAATCTGCATTCCCCACAATCAACATTTACTTGTTTTTTTGCATCCTGCCCTAATACAACCACATCCTCCTCCTCAGAAAACTGACTCAGAGGTAGGTGAATGTAGTTTAAAGCTGAATAACGTTTTAATGTAGAGTAAATCATCAAGTTTAGCAGTCCCATCTGCTGAGACAGATGTTTCAGTCTCACTGGAGGAAAGCAGCACAGCTGCAAGGCCTCAGCAGTAGGACAAGCTAAAGCCATCTTCACTTCCTTGTCAAAACTGGGGAGCCAAATTGGGAACTAAAGGCCTCGAGTTTCCAGAAAGCCTGACACTCCCTGTGTCAAATGGGACTTAAAATACCTGCTTGCTAAAAGTGTTTGCATCAAAGTGCTTTGACAAATTACCAAGGCTGTTAAATGCACTTTTAAACACAAACCAGATGGGCCTTCTTCCCCTTCAGAAATTTCTGGAACATTCCCATTTCTAGTCACCACACTGAAGCACCTGTGAAGTTTGGCATTCGGCATCCACAATTTGGGCTCCTCCTCACTGCTTTAATTTCTTGGTGAAAATATTAGAATTGGGGGCAGTGGATAACCAAGATAAGCACTCCAAACCCCAATCTTACCAGCTCCTTTCCTGTAGGTTTCCTTTAGTGTTTTGCCCTGACATTTCACCTCGTGATACATGACAGAGTTTTCTTCTTGAAGCGGGGGTCGAGCACCAGGAGCTTTGCTGGGATTCAGGTAGCTGTAGATTTTGGATTGACCAATAAACACATTCTCCTAAAACAGACCCACACAAAACAAAAAAAAATCAGTTCAGCACAGAAATTCCAGGAACTTCAAGCTGGCATCCACAACAATGTGCAGCAACCAGGGCTGACAGGTGATTGTGCTGATTACACTGTTTGAAGTAACACCCTTCACTGAGGTTGGGATTTCTAAGTGAAAACAAAACAGTGCTAAGTGCTCTGAAAAATTAACTAATGCAAGCTCTCAGTCCAAGAGAGCTTTCACATAAAATGTGGCAGGATGGAGTAGTCACAGCTAACTCCAGCCTCCACCCTTGTGCTTCACAGTATGAACTCTGGTGCTAAAAAAAAAAACCCAACCCAAGACTGAGCTCCTGAGGAGGAGGGCGGCCTTAAAGAGCACAAGCCAAAAAAAAAATAAATATGAAAACGCAGCAAAAATTGTCCAGGCCCAGCACACATATCTCTCACAGCCAGAGAGATATGAGCTCCCCAGCTACTCTCAGGAGGTGTCAAATGTTGCTGCAGCAAATTATGTGCTCAACTGAGCACCACAGGAATCAGTTTTACAGCCTACCTTGAGTGACACCTCTCAGCAAAGCACGGGAGATAAATAGTGCTATGTTTCTATCCATCATATGATACAAAAATAAAGTGTAAAAGTTGTTCATAGCAAAAAAAGCCCATTAAAAAGTCTATGCAAAACCCAGACAGGAAAATGCAAAACCCTCTGGCGTGGCCAGATACCACAGAGCCTGGGATTTGTTTGCTGGCTCAGGCTCCAAGATGCCAACAGTGAGCAGAGTCAAATTTAGCAAAGATTAGTGGAGTCCTGTCACCTTTGCTTTTACAGTCTCCTGCCACCTGGCAGTGTTTGCTGGTGCAGGGTATGTCAGGCACACGGATCCCACCCCTGAAATCTCAGTGTCTGGACACACAGATGCAACTTGGACAAAATGAGTTTTTCTTGGCTATGGTTTGACTCAACCAAAAGCAATTTTCAGACATTGCAAGCCAGTTAAAACAGCAAAACTATGCATCCGTTTCTTAAGAAAAGCAAGGAACAAAGGGTCCCAGTAGTTAAAAAAAGATAGCTCAAATATAGCTGACTAAACAAATACTTCAGTATTTCAGTCACAGACACTGAAAAAGTAAACAAAGTACACAATAGAATAGATAGGATAATTTTAATAATTAACTTAGTCATGAATAACAAACTTCCTATGTACATAATTCACAGAAAATCAGACCAGTTAAAGGCTCAACTCTTAGTCCACAAATAAACTTTACTAGAAATTGAGATCACAATGGAACAGCCTGAGAAAAAGCAAATCAGACAGACACTCCCTGACCTCCAAAATTTCTGAAAGGCCTATGAAAGGCAAAGCTTGCTTACTTAAAACCCGGCGCTTCAGAGCATGAAAAATACTACGAAAACACTCCCTTTTAACAATTGCAAGCAATGAACCCTGAGCTTCAAAGTCTTTAAGATTTAGTGAGAAGTTTAACTCTGGGCGTTTGGGGAGAAAGCCCAAAGCAGTGAACTGCAGTCCACCTGCCAGCTGAGCCTTCAGGCTTTGAATAAACCATGAACAGGAAAGGAACAACTATTTTTCCAGCACAGCTCCCTCCCTGCTGCGCTCTTGGCGCAACCCAGACGCCGCTGCCACGTCTTTGTCTGTGCCAGGCTTGAGACCCCGGAGAGCAGAGATTTTCTCAGCACAGCAAAACGCACGAAAGGCTGCTGAGGGGCGCCGGGATTTGATGCAATAACCGCGATTATTTCCACTGAGAGTTAAATGCAAAGAAACGAGCAGCCTCCGGCCAGCTCGGGGAAGCTGGATGAGGAAGATGGCACGGAGGGAATGCCGAGCCTAGGGCCTGTCTGCGGAAGGGCACAGGAAAACATGAAAAGAGTGCGACTGTACTTAAAGTTAACCAATTTCTGAATGATTTGAAGGGTCCCCGAAGGGCCGGGCCCCGCGGCTCCCCGGAGCAGCCCGGCTCGCCCGCACCGGGGGGAAGCGGAGGGCACAGCGGAGCCCCGGGAGCCGCCCGCCCCGCTCCGCCCGCCCCGGCCCGGGCACAGCTTACCCCGCCGGCCCGGGGGCGGCCAGGGCCCTTCCTCTCGGCGCTCTCGGGGCTTGCCTTCTCCACGCCGCCCGCCCTGGTCTTGGGCATGTTCTTCCCTAGGAGCAACGGGGGAAGATGGGCGCCTGAGCCATGTCCGGCGCTGCCGCCCGCGGTCATCGCCCGGCCGCAGCGGCCTGCGCCATGTTTAAAGGGCTAGATGCGGCAGGGCGAGCCGCGGCGGCCCAGCCCCTTCCCGGCGAGCTGCGCACACCGCGCGGGGGAGGAGTCCCGCCGGCCCCGGCTCCCCGCACCTCCCAGGAGGAGTTTCCGCACCGCGGAGATGCCCCGCGCCGCGCGGGCCCAGCCCCGCCGGTCTCGCCGCGCCCCGGCCCCGCTCCGCTCGTGCCCGCTGCGCCCCGCGCACCTCCGGCCATGGCGGCGGCGGCTGCCCGGTGCCTCGGAGCCCCCGCGCCGGGCGGCCCCGACTGTCCCCGCGGAGTCCCCGCCGCCGTCAACCGCTCCGCAGGGAGACGCCGCGTTACCCTTGGCAATCCCATTGGTTTAACTTCCTGCCAATCACCGCTCTCAGGCCTCTGATTGGCGCTGAGCGGCCATGACCCGCCCTTTCGCTGTCACACCGCGGTGGCCGCGGCTCCCGGGAACGGGGTTTAAATGTGCGTTCGCTGGGCGCTGATTGGCCCGTGCCGAGGGCGAGCTGCGCTCTGATTGGCTGCCCGGCAGGGAATGCCCGTCCCGCGGCCGGGCCGCGCCACGTGTGTGGGAGCCGCGGGAGCGGGACCCTCCGGGCCGTGCGACCCCGGGGTGTCCCCGCTCTGCCGGGGCACCGGCACCTCCCGCCAGCGCCGCATCCTGCCTGCACCCCTCCGCAGGGCACAAGGCCCCCGCCACCTCGCAGCGGGGAGTCGGGGGACCCTTCATCCAGGCGGGATTGTAAAGCTCTGCTCTGCGAAATTACTAGGATGCTTTACGTAATGCTTAGCTTAGATCTCTCTGGCTGAAATTTAAATCTCTTAGTTCCGTCTTCCAAGTTTGCCTGGAGAGCATTGCACTGAAGCATCAAAGACCTTGTGTAAACCCCCATTCTATAACGAGGACAGCTAGAATATCACCAAGCCAAATGACAGAGCCGTCATTATCACCAGGAGAGCTGGAACTGCCTTCAGCATCGATTCCCGGGTCAGAAGCTGCCAACGGGACTACACTTTGAAATCACAACAGTAAAATGGCAAAGAGTAACATAGCAATGAGGCAAGAGGGCAGAGGGACCAGGGGTCTGGATGGATGCCAAGTGGATGCCATCATGGAAGTCAGGAAATTGCCACACAGGACTTTGGTGCTCCAAGATAAGCAGAATACTTATATTGAGCAACAGTGTGTGACTCCTGTTTCTTATCTCCCTTACCCCTCCTGCAACAAGACCCACCTGAGTGTGCTCAGGACATGGGGTGGTGGCACTGGTGCTACCCCAAGCGCTATCACCACAGGGGTGGCTTCCCACCCAAGGCTTATCTGTAGCCACAGGCTGCTGCTTGTCTCTTGGGCATTCCCACGGTGACATAAACAGCCAGGGTGGTGATACAGCTGAAAACCATCCTTTCCCTTAAGAACAAAGGAGAAAAAAACCTTCTCATCTTGAGCAAGAGCTCAGGGCCTCGTCCTTTCCTGGCTGTCCCGGAGCAGCTGGGGGCTCACAGGACAGGAATTCAGTGTGACTGCAGGGGAGTCTCAGAAGGCAGCACAGCGTTCCAACCCACCCCCTCCTCTTCTTGTGACAGCCCTGCATTCAGGCACTTTGAGAAAAAACAAAACAAACCCAGCTCTGCATGGGCACTGGAATTTGTTACGTCTGGGTCTTCGATCACCAGGGACGTGAATTTTACAGAGAGGCAACCAAAGCACACTGGGTATTTTCCTGTAAACTCAAAGCTGCAGCCAGCTGACGTCCTCTGGACATCACATCCATGAACATTCATGTCCACGGTGTTCTTCCATCAAGGCAGGTATTCCAAGCTCTCAGCAAAAGCACCAGAGCAGACACTGCTCTGATTTTTCCACCCCAGTTCGCACTGGACTTATTGCACAGCTGGGATGCAACTGGGAAAAAAAAAGAGCTTCGTAAATTACTAAAATGATTTCCTTCTTGCAGTAATAGGGAACACTTTTCCTAATGTCTTGGGAAAGCTCTGGAAACGCCCTCAAGTGTGGTTTCGCTCAGCTGTTGGGGGTTGTACATTTTAAATAATTATTTTATGTAAGTATATTAAACAAAGCAACCGAGTTGGCATCGAAGCCGTGCGGCCCACCAGTAGAGGGCAAAGGAAGCCAAGGAATTCTCTTCCCCAGAGCAACAAAGAAAAACAACGTCATCTCTAAGTGGCCGCTGCTCCCGGCGCGCTGGGATCGCACCGTGAATTAGCAAAACGTGTTGGCTTTATCCCCTCGGCTGGCATTGATTTATCCCCTCAGAGCTGAGGATGACCAGAGCTGAGGAGAGGTTAAAATGTTGAAGGCTCCAGCCCCAGAGTGTGTCACCGTGACTCAGGACAGGCACATGGAGAGAGCGCTGCTGATCCCCGGAATGCAGAGGGAGCAGCGCGACTCCCGAGAGAAGCAGCGCTAAAACCCAGTGACCTAAATATTCTCACCCGTGGTGCCGCATGAGCAGCTCCCGGGAGCACCACGTTTTACTGCGGAAATGTGAAATTGTTTTGTGGGGGAAGGGAAGGAAGAACGAGCGAGAGGCGTTGATTTGCTCAGAAAGGGAAGATAATCTTCAAGGTAAATCTCTTCGGTCTAGATGAACACTACATCCAGTTTATTTTTTTTTTTTTTTTTAAATCTTATCTTTTAAATTCATAGTTTCATTTTCTGTCCAATATACCAAAGAGATGCTTGTTAAATATTCCCACCTGAGAGCAAGTTCTCAAGCAGCACCTGTCATATTTGCAATTTGCAAAATAAATGACAGCATTTACACAATTTTCTCGTTCACAAGATGAAATCCCTACAATTTGTGCTTCAGCCACTAGAAATCAAGTAAAAACAATCCCTGAGGGTAACTGCTGAGTATTACATTAAGCAACATCGTTTTATAAAGTCACAGAGTAAAATGCCAGTAGGTGCTAACTGCATTTCATAGATTATAAAATATAATTATATTCAGAATTGCATCTACCAAGGATTTAGGAAAAAAAAAAATCTCAGACTAGAAAGTGCAGTGAGATCCGTGAATTACATGCAAAATTCTATGGAAACCGAGCCCTGCAGACAAATGTGCGTGTGCTAATCCCACCCCAATGGAAAGCAGCATTTCCACCAGTGGGATTGATTACTCACCTATTCCAGTCGAGGATGATCACAAACGCTGACAGGTAACTCCCTTTTCAACTAAAGACATAGAAACCCTCACTTTCTTGTCAGGATTGTACAGAGCTGCTGAGATTTAAAGTTCGATTCAGCACGCGTGAGCTGTACTTCATCATGCCTTCGTCTGAAGTGGGGAGAGGGCAATAATCAAAATAAAAGCTGCCATTTAAATTGTTCTGCTGTCTGGTCACACTTCTGTCGTCTTTTTCTCCATCTGAAGCATCACTGATTAATCTGAATTACTTAAGTCAGTTTAATTAACGTTGCTTTGTCTTTAAATAGTTTAGCCTTAATCTGTCTAATCCTTTATTGGTTATATTAATCCCTGTTAAATTTGTCTAATGATAAAATAAGCAAATTTGCACAAGATTGAATGAGTAGTACTGAATATTTGAAGGAATTTCATGATTGCTCACACTTCACCTATGTCTGGCTCAATTCTGTGTGAAAGTCCTTACAAATTTTCACGTTTCTTACACAACTGGGAAAGCATTTTATTGGAAGATTGTCCCTTTTAACCAGTCTTCTCAGACTGGGGGCCTCCAGCGCTAAAAGGCTGTCTCCAAATGTGAAACTAGCACGAGTGGTCTCCAGATTTTCACTCACTTTTTGCAGCAGCAACTTTCACATTAGCATCTTGTGAAATTTTCGCAAGGGAAACTC
This sequence comes from Certhia americana, assembly GCA_018697195.1. Lineage (NCBI taxonomy): Eukaryota > Metazoa > Chordata > Aves > Passeriformes > Certhiidae > Certhia > Certhia americana. The sequence continues at coordinate 1,117,373 of CM031871.1, forward strand.
ATCTTGCCCCGGGCCGGCATTCCCGGGAGGGCATCAGGGATTCTCGCCCGCATTCTCGCCGGGAGTTCGTTCCGGAACACGGCAGAGTCGTGTTGGTGGTCCCTCAGGGCGGGTAGGCACCGACAGCACCGGGCTGCTCGGAGCCGCCACCGGCGGAGGACGGTACGGGACCATGGGGCCGTCTTAAGTGAGAAGCGTGTTCCCCAGCGGGAGTACGGGCGGGTACGAGTCTGAGCTAACACCGTTTCCCCTCACCGCCGGCAGACCCCGGGGCCCGTACCCCCTTCCCGGTGTCGGTTCGGTTCGGTTTCCGCCACCCCGGGCCCGAGCCCCCGGCCCGGTTCGGGTTCGGTTCCGCCACCCCGGGTCCCGAGCCCCCGGCCCGGCCCAGGCGCCGGCCCTGTTCGTCGGGTTCGCCCGGTTCGGTTCCGGTTTCGTCCGGCCCGTTCGGTTCGGTCCGCCCGTTCGGTTTCGTCCGGCCCGGTTCGGTTTCGGTTCCGCGCCCTCCCGCAACGCGCCTCAGGCTGGGGCAGCGCGCCCGGCGCCTCCCCCGCCCCCCCCCCCCCCCCCGCCTCACCCTTGATGCAGCGAGAAACAACTAGATCTTCGCGGGAGCTCCGCGCGCGGCCGCGTTCTCGCCGCAGCCGCATCTTGGCGAGAGCCTCGGTCACGTGACCCGCTCGTCAGCCGTTTCGCCTCCGACCTTCCCCTCCCCCCCCCTAACCGTAACCGGGCCCGATCGCCAAGGCTCGACAGCGGCGCCGCCTAGGGCGGGGCCCGCCGCGGGACGTCGCTTATTTGAAGGACGGTGGATTACACCGGGGTTTTTTTTTGCGGGGGGGGGGGAGAGAACGGGGAGCTTGCTGCCTTCCCGTTGCTGAGGGCAGGTAATAAACCGAGGCCGCTGCATGTCACGTGATGGGGGGGTGCGGGCGGGGGGCGCGCGGCCAGGGCCCGGGCGGCGGCGGGAGGGGGGGCGGGGGGGGCGCTAGCCTGCGGCGGCCACGTGACCGGATCCCGCGGGCGGGGTTCACGTGGTGCCGAGCGCGCGCCAGCGGCGGCGTGGCCGGCGGGGTACCCGGTGGAGTCGGGGAGCGCGCGCGGCGCGGCGGGGGGAGGGAGCGCGGCACCGGGTCACATGGTACGGCGGCCCCACCCCGGCCCCCCCCCTCCCCTGTGAGGTGAGGGAGGGCAAAGATGGCGGCTGTGATTTTAGAAACTATCTATAAAAAGCGGCGGGCGGCGTGCCGGCGGCGGAGACTTCAGGAGCCCGCGAGGAATCGAGCGCGATTCGAGAGTCAGTCCCGCGCGCTGCCTTTTTGCCTGGCGCCGCGGCCTGTTGTGACCGCCTCTGGCCGCCGCCCCCCCTCCGCGTTGTGGGGCCGCCCCTGGGGGTTTTCCTCCCCCCCCGGCAGCTCCTCACCGGGCCCTGCTGCGGCGGCGCGGGGTTGTCCGCGGAGACCCGTTGTGCTGGAGCGGCTCCGCGTCTCCCCAGCATCCGGAAGGCCATGCCGGCCAGCCCCCGCAGGGTCCCGGGCGTGCTGGGGGGCAGCGGGGGAGGCGCCGCCGCCCCGGCGAGAGCCCCGGTTGGTCCCGCGAACTTCGTGCCGCGGGGCGTGCGGGGGCGGGCGGCGGGGGCCCCCCGGTTTTCTGGGGAAGCGCTTCCCTCCCGGGGGCGGGCGCGGCGGTGGTTTTGGCCCGCTCCCACGCCGCATCCCTGCGCGGGTAGGCCCCCCTTGGGCCCGCGCCTGTTGTGCGCTTCTTTGTCCGGCTGTCTTGCTGATTGTTGAGGGTTTGAAATGGAGAGACGAGGCGGGAGGGGAAGGGGGATGGGGGGTGTTTTTGATTTATGCTAGGCGGAGCGGCTCCGAAGCCGCCGTGAGACGGAGCCCTGCCGTCCTTTCCCGCGTCGCGCGCTGCTGAAGGATCTTTAAAGATGGTGAAGGTGCTGAACAAAAGGTCGCGCATTGGGACATGGATTACGCACGCCGATTCTGGCCAACCCGGAAGTTTATGTCGGAACACGTTGTTGTGGGAAGCGGTACGGGGCAGCACCGCAGACCCCCGCTCTCCCATCGCCCTCCCCCTGGGGCTGCCGAGCCCTCCGGGGCCCCGCTGCTCCCTGGAGCTGAACCGCGGCGACAGACACCGCCTCAAAGTCCAGGCAACTCTTTAACGAGCGACACCTCAAACAGAGGTTGCTAGGGTGAGTATAGGTTAACGTAGAAATGCCCCTACAGTCCTGATGTGAAAGAGGCTTTTGGGTTTCTCTTCTGTTTTTTTTTTTTTTGGTTTTTTTTTAGTTGTTTTCTTTGTTATTTTTAGCTGATTCAGTTCACACTGCGTTTTGATAGTATAAATTGGAACTCTTGTTACTTTTTTTTTCAGGTGCTCCCTAGGCTGGTTCTATGTGTTGTACCTGTTAAGATGAGGTGATTTTGTAAATGCTTAAAAAAAAAATCGCCAAACCTTGAGTTGATCTATTAATTAACTCCAGATTAAAGTAAATACCAATTTTGTTGTCATCAAATGACACGGTGGTAAGTTAGGAATTACTCAGTGGTGACTATTTGGTTTTAGAACTACAGGGTTTCGTCTTGATTAAAATTATTTTCAAACGTACATTACTGTTTTTGCAAGCTGCCCTCCCCCCCAAAAGTGAAAATCTGTAGTGATATTGTAACCGATTGAAATTGTGTAGACATACGTTGACATTTTGATTGGTTATCTGTATCTGTCTCACAGCCTGAGATTGTTATCTTTATGCAATCTTTTTCTTTTAGAAATGAAATTTGGGCAGTTTTGTCTTTTTGTCCAGACTACTTTGGATTCAAAAACTGGCTCAGAACAACTGCTAAAGGTCATTGAAGCAGAAGCATGGCTATTAGTTCTGGTGCTTTGAGCCACACCTTGGTACTGGCTTCACAGGCTAAACTAAAGATCCTGATGCCTCACATGCTGCTCTTATTTCTTGATTTTTCTTCTTAAAAGCTTTCACTACTGACCAAACTACCACTTCATCTTTTTATCGAAACTGTATCATGCCAAATTATTGCATTGTTAGTCTTCAAATGTTTTCAAAGTTGTGGAATTTCACATTTGCTGTGAAATATTCCGTGTAACGTGACAGTTTTTAAATTTGTAGACAGTCTTAAAGCATTTGAGGCAGAGTTGAACCACAGTGCCTGAAGTGTCCCTCGTGTCTTGAAAGCTTGATTTTGAGTGATAAACCACCTTGAAAAATGGGGATGATTTTCCAGGATTGGGAGTAACTTAGGATTTTTATGAGAACACCTTTGTACGTGTAAGTGCAAAATTAACTCTAGCTTGAGGTTAAGCATGAAAGCAATATGAGTTCATTATTAATGTTTTTGCTCTTGATTGGATGGCGACTCGGAGAGGACCAGAGGGTTGGGTTGGTTTTGAATGAGCAGAACCCACTGTTATCCCAAGAAGCCTGTTGGGTGGGATTGGGCATCAGCAGCCCTTCACCTCTGCTCTGAGAGCTGCAAAGGGAAATTTTCAGTCAATAAATAACTCACGGTTTAGGACATGCTTGAGAATTTTGCAGGGCACAGCTGTCTTGTCTCTAAAACTCCAGTATTTGTGTGATATTATAAACTGCTTCCAGTCCAGTTCAGTGACAGGTATTCCTCGAAATGCAGTAGGTGGATAAACCATTCCGTAAAAGAACCAAAGGTGCTGATGCTGTTTGTGTCCCAGGCGCATTACACCCAGTGTCTGAAGGGCTTGGAACAGCAGTGCCTGGTTGATTGTGAATGTTTGGTTTGGACCAACATCTGATACTGTATTGATATGGCTTTTAAAATAAGCACTTTAGCATGCAGTGTTTACAACGTGGAACTCTCAGACCTAAAAATCAAAAGGCTCTTCATTGTTTGGTATTCTACATTATTGTTCTCACGTGGAAACATAGCAGTTGCTTACATGTGTTTTAGAATCTTTTTTTTCTTCTTTTTTTTTGTTCTGTTCTTTGGTACTCAAGCTAAAATGGAAGAGGGAGAGAGCCAGTTTGGCCTGAATAACATGACATGATATTAAACATGGCATATCTGGTTTGTATCTTTAAATCGGATTATTTACATAATGTGCAGTGATCACAAAACTGTTCTCTTTATCAAAGTTTTAAGTATATTCTTCATCAGGAGAGCACTTACAGAAATGTTTGTCGGTTTTGTATTCCTTCTCAAATTGCAGCAGTTTTTTTTTCTATACAAAGAAAATCATTAAGACACTACTACTGTTAAAATTTTATAGATACTTTTCTTTTTTTTTTTTTTGGTTTATTTAATAGGCTGGATTCTTGCTAGTGACATTGGACTACCTCCCTTAAACATAGACATCTTATCTGCAAGGATTCTACATTGCTCAAACAGTTCTTGGAGTGATGAAAATTGCTCAGGGAACAGCTTTAATCTTCAACACTTTTATAAGTATTTTCGTTGGAAATTTTTGAGATGTGGCAAACAGTTCCCTTATATAGTCATTTGCCAAGGCTGAGCTGCAGAGCTTGATAAAGTCACTTTCACTTGTTTAACTGAGGAGCCTCCTAACCTTCAAGATTATGGAGCTGGTTCAGCCTGATAATGTTTTAAACTTACTTACGTGTGCTACAGAAAAATAAACTAATTTACCACATATTCAGCTTCTCTTGTATTTTTTTTTTTTCTTCCTCATTTAATTTCTGTGCTAATTAAAATGGGGAGGTGGCAGCATTGGTGCTTTGGAAGTTGCACAAAGCCTAAATTGGTGCTAAGTGTTCAGTGATTTCTCATTACAAATCTAGAAGTTCGATTCCTTTTGTTGCCAAACAGTGCTGGTCTTTGTTTCCCTACTGTACAAAACCAAAATAATGAAACAGTCAAACGTTCATGTCCAACACTGGTCAGACAAACAATTGCTGTTGTTTTACAGAGATTTTTGTTGGGTTGTTAGCAACCATGAATTTTTTAAGACTTAAAATCAGGAGAGAGGTGCAGCTGGGGTTTTCTTACATGGAGACAGCCCCTCTAGAAGGGATGCTTCTAAACTGGAGATACTTTGTCTCTGAAATTGTAGCAATTGCTTTACTGTTTTCTATTCAACAGTAATCTACTGAACATTTCAATAATCAACTAAAGCATTACTGCTCGAATTGGGGTTTTTTTTTCTAACTCTGAACGTTTAAGCTATAGCGTTGTGTTTTTAAAGGTTAAACACGTAGAGGTCTTGGCATCCGTGGGTAGTTGAACTGGAATTGAAACAGAAGTGATGTGTTGTGACAGCATTGGGGGGTGGCTGGGGAGATGTGTTTTTTTTGTGGTTGTGTGGGTTTTTCTAGCTTTGGTTTTGCTTTGTGTCTCCAACTTCATAGAAAGGCCTTTCTTTCTTATATTGGTGAGAGCAGACTAGAAGTTCTTGAGTCCTTTTCATTTCCTTTTAAGCTCTCTTAAGTGAAAAATCCCCAAGCTTCTGCCTTTTTGTGCCTCTATTCATTCCAGTCCCTTAACTCTCAACCAAGTTTTTAGTCATATCTTTGTTTTAGCAGTGGGTGATCCCAAACTCCTAAAGACTAAAGAATGCTTAACTGGATGTCTTTTTTTCCATTGTATCTTAGTACCTTTTAGTTTATTTGTCTTTGAGCAAAGTTGTTGCCCTGTGTGGAAGAGTCTCGACCTCTTTTCCAATGATACTGTGAAGTTTATGATTTTAAAGTTTTTTGGAGCTCTCGTGATGGGTGACCTGTGTTATTCCCTTCTGTATGAGAAATTCATCTTCAGGCAGCGCTTTCAAGTTCTGAAACACCAAAAGTACTGGTTAGCAAAATTTCACATCTGCAGGCTTAAACCCTTCCTCCCCTCACCTGTTTCTTTTAGTAAACAATGCTGCAAGCTGTCTAACTTACATGTCATGGTCACTGTTAGATTTTAGTCTGATGCAAAGTAAGGACTTATTCTACCAAATTAATATGTATATCATTATATAGAGAGAGAGTCTTTCTTTTTTGAAGAGAGAAAGCAGAGTCTTTCTGGGATGAAAGGTGAAATTGAAAGTCAGCTCTTACCTACTTCTGTTGACCTATTCAGGGTTCTGTGAGACAGGTTCTGGTGGTGACACATCTTTAATTGGCGTCTACATATCAATTAATCTGCTAGATTACTAATACTTCGTAATATTTTCTGTACTCGTAGCAACATACCAGGCCATTCTGCCCAATTTATTTGGTTGCCCTCAAATGCCTTTAAGAGAACGAGTCTGGTTCTGAACAAGCCAGTGGTTTTGATGGGCTGTGTGTGTCAGTAGCATCCCCACAATTGTTTGTTGCTTTGCTATTTGTTTGGAGCATCTTTAAGTCTTTGGTGCTAAAATGTACCTTCCCTTTGTCCATTACTTGCACTTGTGGTGCCAACCATCTTGGTATAATCCATGACCAAAAGGTTTCTCCCTGCTTTTGCACAGACTAAACTGGGAAAGTAATAACTAAGTGCCCTGAGGCTTAGCTTGTTACAAGATTACCGTTCTCTAAATGTGCTGAGAATATGGGGGTTTATTGTCCTTTCGCCTTAGAGGGCGTCGACTT
>CM031871.1:1132445-1185333 GCA_018697195.1 Certhia americana
AATGAACATTTGTGCCACTACCACGTAGTGAAAACGTTCTCATTTTAATGTCAATATTATCCATATTCTTGCTACCTCTTTGTGAAGCCTCCTCTTCACTGCACCAGTTGAACTTAGGTCAGCTCAAAAGACAAGAATGTGGTTTACAGAATTTTTCCTCCAAACATCAAACTCAGGTTTTCAAACATGCTGCTCTATTAAAGAGCTGTAAGAGAAGTTTAAAATTTCAGGGAAACATATGCTTCAGAACAATTTTTGGAACAAGGATCTTTAAGAAGACCATTTAATTACCTTCCTGTCTTCAGCCACTTTGCAAGGACTAGAATGGGCTCAGCACAACTAAAATCATTTTGCATAGATGGATGCAAAATATTGAAAGCACTGTCCAAGGCTTCCACCATATAAAAAACAATGCATTAATAAGCTTAGCATAAGTGCCCTAAAAACAATTAGGACACTTGCACAATAATGTTTTTCCTCAAAGACCTGCATATTTACTTCTTAATTTCCCCATCTAGAAACCTCCTGCTGCCTGAATTATATGAAAGACATTTTTCCTTTCAAGATCCGTCCTCTTTTCACAAGTATTTGTCATTTTTTAAAACATAAACATGAGAAGACATCCGATACACAGGGAACAAATAATTAGGAATCCGTTTCCAGAACTGCAGGTCTCCTTTTATCTTTTATACCGAAGCTACAGATTTAACTGCTTTCTGCAGCTGTGTCCACTCTAGCAGTTACTACTGGGTGTTGGTGTCACTCATTCTGTGCGTCTCTGAGTTCTCACTTGGTTAAGGATGACTTATACTCTTCTGCTTTCTCTCCTCCTCTTCCTGCACTTCCCTTTACTCCTGCCCCCTCTTCAGTTTCATGTCCCAACTTTTTTGGGCAACACACTCCCTAACAAAAGCAATGACACAAGGAGGGACATTCTGCCTTTTTGTTTTAGTTCTACAGACAGCTCCTGCCTGCACTCTCTCTCTCAGACAGAAAAATAGTTATGCGAACCACACCTTAAAATCACAAAGCTTGTTCAGAGAACAATGATAACAGATCCAGAAAATTGCCTGTGGCTTCTTTCCGAACAAAGAGCAGCAATAACACTTTCAAATTAACTAGTCTTCTTAACCTCATGCTAAAAATCCGAATAAACTGAAATAGTTGAAGTTTCAATCACACACATGCATTTTTTTCCTATATACAAGTTACCCAATGTTTAAAAAAACATACAAAGGAAATTTATGGAAGGAATCACAAAATGAAGACTTGGTAGTGTGATGCAGTATACTCGTGGCATTGATAACTTCTGCAAACATTTCAGAATTACAGAAAATAAACTGCAATTTCTTGAGATTTAATTTCTTAGCTAGATCTGATGCCTCCAATAAACAAAGGAACAGATTTTCCTGTTGCAGGAGACCTCCTTCATACAAACACCTTATGTGCTAAAATCTAGTTTTAGAAGATGCTAATTTGAAAAGAGTACTAGTTTGTTATAGTTTCCAAGCACACACTAAACAGGGAACTGGTAGAAGATTCCAGTAACACAGCTAATGAATTCAGTATTTCACAAATTATTTTAGAACCAGTTGTTCCAGCTGCATCTGTTTTTGCTCCTACATCCCATGCAGTAATCGAGTTTCATTTTTTTTTAACTCTGTTATTTCATACTACTTTCACCCTTAATCTAACACTTGACGATGATTTTCTCCATTTTACAGGATATCTGTAGCACAATCAATGAAATCCACGATATGCAAGATTTCGTATTTCATATTTTTCTAAATACGAATACAGGCAAGGAACTCACTCGCTGCGTTGCTTGACTGTGTTGGGCATATTAGAGGTGGCTTCAATTTCATGAGTTCATTAAGACTATTGTTCTTGGCAGATCTTTCAGCTGAATCTGGTCCTTGGGAAGTGCAGTGGTCAAGGCATTGCGACTGGCTGTGCTCGCCACCGAGGGCGATGGTTGTGCTGGTCTGGATGAATCTTTGCTACAGTGATCGTCTGCCTCGAGTTCGTGACAGCGTCGTTTTGTCACCACTTTGTCATCCCCAGAGTTGGAGCTGATTTTATTTGATATCAGCACAAAGGTTGTTGGTGGATGGTGGTTGCTGGTAACATAGAAGCAGGAAATTTTTCCAGAGAAACAGTCAAAGAAGAGCACTGTGTATTAATATTTTTCCTTTAGCACCCAGGATCCACCAGTTTTAGAAGACACTTGTATACCAATGTCCTTCACATAACATGTTAAGACGCAGAGTAATTACCTCGTGCGCAACAGACTGGCAAAGTATCTCTCCATACATTTACATATTTCGAAGGTTTATTTTTAGATTTTATTTGGAAGTAAGGAAAAGAAACTAAAATTAAAATGTAAGAAGGTCATCACCCAGGTCCCAAGATCTGACCACTACAGCTTTCCCCAATATCTGATAATGCCTGTCCAAAACCCCACTGCAAGCCAAGCCCTGCTGGCCAAGGCTCGCCGTCATGTCACCGGCTGAGATGAGGTATTTAACAACAGGCAAAAACTGTTACACAATCAAGCAGGCTGGGCTGGAGGATTGAGATGGATAATCCCTAAGACCCAAGGTCCTTGAGGGGAAAAGTTCCCCGGTGCTGGGCCGGGACTCCCTAAAAAGGAAAAAATCTTTGCCGCCCTTGGAGAAAGCACCCAATGTGAGTGCCAGGAATATGACTTTACCACAGGCACCAAAACAGAGGATGGATTGGAGTATTTTAATAGATTTGTTCTTATTTCTCATTTTTCTTCTCCGTTGTTAACTGCAATGATTATTCCTCGTCTTGAGTCCGGTTTCCATGACAATTCTGATCTCCCTGTCCTTATCTCAACACAAAGCTTTGCCAGTCGTTTTATTTACCTTTATACACCTGAAGTGGAGGAGTGTAGCACTATAGCACCTGGTGGCCCAGACCGCAGCTACAAGGCCCCATCCCCATCGAATCCTGGAGCACCGCTCTTACCGACATTTAAACGGGCTGGAGTAGACACGTCTTCTGGTTCTTGTTTCAACAGCAGCTTGCAGCCTCAGTCTCCGCCCAGTTTCTAAAGCACTAAGAGGGTTGGACGACTGAAAAGGCGAGAAAAGCAAACAAGTCACAGGAATAAACCTTAAGCTTTTTTTTCCCATTCTGTGCTTGAGTGCTAAACTCTGGCAGAGTGACGGCCATGATGTAGCTTAAAAACATGTTATTTTTCATTAACATTGTAACGGTAGAGCACTAGCTCCCAATGACAGGAGAGCCCATCCAAATGATACCGGACATTAATGTCCCTTGTGCATGCCCAGAATGTAGCATTGAGAGTAGCATATTTCTGTCTGTGCTTACCTCAAAGGTTTCCGATGCGTTTTTTTGTCCAGAAGTTTGGAACCCTGACTTGCGATTAATTTTAAATCTTAGTGCTATGGTAGCAAGAATATCAGAAAACTCCACTCTACAACATTTGCATGTACATCACCCACTTTTAACCACCCCACACAGCAACCCAAGCTCTCTCTAAACAACCCCTACTGTTCTGTTTAACCTGCTGAACAGCTGGAGTTGGTGCTGTATTTGCATACCACGTCTGGAGATCAATATCAAAGAATCTTGGACTGATTCCACTCTCACTCAAAGCAGCAAGCAACAATCTTGTCCTGGCTCCACCATCTCTAAAAAAAAAAATAGAATTAAACTGTAAAATAACAATTACATTTTAATTCTGATTTATTTTTTGCCCAAACACACTCCATTTCCTTTTTAAGGGCATTCACAGTGCGTCTCTTGTACACTAGGTTTTCACTTTCTGGATTGCTCTGGTGTCTTTTATTTTATAAGCTTTGCAACATAACCCACCACATCTAAAAGCAGGGAGAATTAAATAGTTTTCTACATAAAACGGATCAATACCCATTAAACTTAAAGACCCTTTTCTACTCTTTTGGGCACTACTTTTCAGCCTTACAAAAACACCAAAGCAGATGGTGAGACCATGTTTTTTCTATGATCCATCGTTGTCCGTGAGCATCCTGCATTAGGGAAGCACATTAAAACTTCATTACTTTATCCTTGTAACAAGTTAGTGATAAGAGGCTTATAAGAAGCTTTAATTTCTTGCTGCCCTTACATTAGGTTACATTCATTCCTGGAGAATTTTGTTTTGCTAGTGGAGAGAACAAATGTGCCACTAGTTATAGTATGTAACTGCTTATTAAATAGGCCACTAACATCAGGTCCACAGACTCCTTTATGTATGCACCAGCAAAACTAATTTCAAAAAGCTAGTCTAGACAGCATAAAAACTTATAAAAAGCCAATACCAGATTTAAAGGTGAAGATAGAATAACACAGTTCAATTGCTTAAAAGGAAAACCCATCTGCCTCAGATTAAGATAACAAATTAATTATTTCACTAGCAACTCGAGCTGTTGCTTATCAGTCTAAATCACCTCAAAGCAGATCTTTAATTCACTTACCTCCAAACCCTTAACCCCAATGGAACAAAACATCGAAACCCAACGAGCCAAACACTAACTCTAAAGCCGTAAAGAGGACAATCTTTTGTTGCATTTAATGCTCATTCACAGACTCCCAAACAGCATTGCCTACGTATCCCTTCGACTCAGCACTAAGACCACATCCAGACTGGCTGTTCACACATATTCCCAGCACATTTAGCAGAAACAGGTAATTCTTTTAACAAGCTAAGCCTCAGGTCCTTAGTTTCTTACTCTTCCCAGTTTTAGTCTGTGCAATACAGGGAGAAACCTTTTGGTCATAGGATTATCCCAAGATGGTGGCACCACAAAAAGGGGGGTGCAAGGTATGGTCCAAGGGAAGGTACATTTTTAAGGCACCAAGACTTAAAGATGCCTCAAACAATAGCAAAGCCACAAACAATTGTGGGATCTGCTACTGATCACCCCATCCCCATCAAACACCATTGGGCTTGTTCAGAACCAGACTCGTCTTTCTAAAGGCATTTGATGCAACCAAAAATTGGCAGAATGTCCGAGTATGGTGCTCCGAGGTACAGAGAAAATATTAAAGAGTATTAGTCATCTAGCAGATTTATTGATATGGTAGCACCAATTAAAGGATGTCACCGACCCCAGAACCTTCTCCCTCACGAAACTGATAGGTCAACATAATTTGTAAGAAGCTGACTTTCAATTTCACCTTTCATCCAGAAAGACTCTGCTTTCTCTCTCAAAAAAAAAAGAAGACTCTCTCTCTATATATAAATACGTATAAATTTGGTAGAATAAATCCTTATTTGCATCAGACTAAGAATCTTACAGTGACCATGACATGCAATTTTAGAAGCTTGCAGCATTTGTTTACTAACTAGAAACAGGTGAAGGGTGAGGAGGGTTAAGCCTGCAGATGAAATTTTTTTGTAACTCAGTACTTTTTGGTGTTTCCGGAACTTGAAAGCGCTGCTGAGATGAATTTCTCTACGAGAAGGGGAATTAAACACAGTTCACCCCATCACGAGACTCCAAAAAACTTTAAAATCATACTCACAGTATTCATTTGGGAAAGAGGCTCGAGCACCTCTCCACACAGGGCAAAACAACTTTGCGCAAGGACAAATCAACTAAAATGTCTAAGATCATGAAAAGACATCATTTAGTCATTCTTTTAGTCTGTATGGAGTTGTGATCACCCACTGCTAACAAAGATATGACTAAAACCTTGGTTTGAAGAGGTAATGGACTGGCTGATAGAGCCAAAAAGGCAGAAGCTTGGGGATTTTCACTTAAAGAGCTAAAAGAAAATGAAAAGACTCAAGAACTCTAGTCTGCTCTCACAATATAAACAGAAAAGCATTTCTTTTGAGTTGAGACACAAAGCAAACCAAATCTAGAAAAAAACCCACACCAACACACCACAAAACAACATCTTCCCCAGCCCCTCCAATTTGTCACACCCATCACTTCTGTTTCAAGTCCAGTTCAACATACCCCGATGCCACTGACCTCTACGTGGTTTTAACCTTTAAAACACAACGCTGATAGCTTAAGTTTCAGAGTTTAGAAAAAAAAAAACCCCATTCGTAGCAGTAATGCTTTAGTTGCTTTTGGACAATGTTCAGTAGATTACTGTTGATTAAACCAGTAAAGCAATTGCTACAATCCTTCAGAGCACGTATTCTCCAGTTTAGAATCATACCTTTCTAGAGGGTCTGTCTCCCTGTAAGACAACCCCCCACTGCCACCTCCTCCTGATTTTAAAGTCATTAAAATTCATGGTTGCTTCACAGCCCAACAAAAATCCTGTAAAACAACAGCAATTGTTTGTCTGACAGTTGGAAATGAAAAGTTTGACTATTTCCTATTTTGGTTTTTGTACATATGAACAAAGCACATTGTTTGGAACAAGATAAATTCTGAACTTCTAGAATTTTACATTAAACTCACTAACACTTAGCACAATATTTAGGCTTTGTGCAACTCCCAAGCAAAATGCTGCCCACCCTCCCCTTTTAATTAGCAAATAAATTACATGAGGAAGAAAAAAAAAAAATACAAGAGAAGCTGCATTGTTGTAACTTAGTTTATTTTCTGTAGCACATGTTTAAGTTAAGTTTAAAACATTATGCAGGCTGACCAGCTCCATAAATCTTGCAAGGTTGAGGCTCCTCAGTTAACCAATGAAAGTGACTTTATCAAGCTCTGCAGCTCAAGCCTTGGCAAATACTATATAGGACCTGTTTGCCACAATCTTCAATCTCCAAGAAAATACTTATTGAAATTGTGAATTACAAGCTGTTCCTTCCCTACATTTCATCACTGCTCCAGAACTTGTTTTTGAGCATGTAGAATCTTTCAGATAAGATTGTTCTATGTTTGTGAGTTAGTCCCAATGTCACTAGCATATCACCTATTAATAAAACCAAAAAAAAACAAAAAAAGAGTACTATAATTTTTAACAGTAGTAGTATCTTATTATTTTCTTTGTATTAAAGAAAAAAAACTGCTGCTTTTTGAGAGACTATCCTTACCAAAACCTCAAACATTTTCTGTAAGTGCTCTTCCTGTGAGAATAACTTATACGTTGATAAAGAGACAGTTTTGTGATCACTGCACATTATGTCCTAATTCCTGATTTAAAGATACAAAACCATAATGCCATGTTTATATCATGTGCATGTATCCATGCCAACCTGGCTCTCTCCCTCTTCCATTTTATACTTTTGGTACAAAGAACAGAACAAAAAAAAAGAAGAAAACAAGATTTTCTAAGAAACACATGTCAAGCACCTGCTCTGTTTCCCTGAAAACATAATGGTAGATCCACAAACAATGAGACCCTTTATTGGTTTTTTAGGTCTGAGAGTTCCCATTGTAACACTGCATGCTTAAGTGCTTATTTAAAAGACCATAATCAATTTACAGTATCAGATGTTGGTCCAACCAAACATCACAATCAACAGTCACTGCTGTTCCAACCCTTCGACACCTGGTGTAATGCTGCCTTACATAACAAACAGCATTCAAGAACCATTTGGTTCTTTTACTGGATGGTTTATCCATCCTACTGCTTTCTGAGGAATACCTGTCACCTGAACTGTAACTGGAAGCCTTTATAATATCCACAAATACTGGAGTTGTAGAGACGAGACAGCTTTGGCCCTGCAAATTCTCCTGCTGTCTAACCGTGAGTTTAGTATGAACACTGAAAAATTGTCCCTTTGCAGCCTCTCATAGCAGGGATTGGAAGGGCTTGCTGAGCCCAATCCACACCCAACAATGAGTCTCTGGATAACCAACGTGGGTTCTGGCTCATTTCAACCAACCCACCCCTTCTGTGTAAATCTCCGATCGCCATCCAATCAAAGAGCAAAACCCTAATTATGACTCTTTCCATCCTTTCATGCCTTAACCTCAAGGCTAGAAGTTACTTTTGCACTTACAACGTACAAAGTGTTCTCTAAATCCTAAGTTAACTCCAATCCTGAAAATCATCCCCATTTTTCCAAATGCTGGTTTATCACTCAAACATCAGAAGCTTTCAATGACACGAGGACACTTTCAGGCACTGTGGGGTTCCAACTCTGCATCAAATGCGTTTTTAAATGACTGTCCTACAAATTTCCACCTCACGTTTACACGGTCATATTTCACGCTAATGTGATTCACAACTTTTGAAAAAACATTTGAAAGACTACAATGCAATATTGGCATGAATCGTTTTTCAGACTAAAAGCTGAGCTGGTAGTTTGGTCAGTAGTGAAAGCTTTTAAGAAGTAAAACTCAAAGAAATAAGAGCAGCATGTGACATCATGATCTGTAGTTTTAGCCTGGAGCCAGTTCCAGTGTTTCCTTCAAAAGCACCATTAAACTAATAGACACATGCTCTGCTTCAATGCCTTTACGCAGTTTTCTGAGCATTTTTTGAATCCAAGTGTCTGTACCAAATAGAGCAACTGCCAATTTCATTTCTAAATATAATTAAGATTGCATAAAAGTATAACATCTCATGGACTGTGAGCAGATACGATACCAATGTACAATGTCACGCTGTTACACAATTTCAATTCTTGCTTTAAAAACATATCAACTACAGATTTTCACTTTGGGGGAGGGCGCTTGCAAAACAGTAATGGTACTTTTTAAATAATTTAATCAAGACAGAACCCTGGTAGTCTAAAACCAAATATCTACACGAGTTAATTCCTCCTTTACACCGTGTCATTTGATGACACCATGGTTTTTTTTACTTAATCTGGAGTAACTTAATAGATCACTCAGTTATGAGGATTTTTTTTAAGCATTTCAGAATTCACCTCATGTTCATGGTATCAACACCTAGAACCAGCCTGTGAGGCACCTGAAAAAAGTACAGAGTTCCAATTTATACTCTCAACGCAGTGTGGAGACCTGCTCAGCTAAAATAACAAGAAACACCTAGAAAAAAACCAAAAAAAAAACATGAAGAAAACCCAAAGGCCTCTTTCCCATCAGACTGAGTGCCATTTTCTCGTTACCTATTACTCACCCTACAACCTCTGTTTGAGGTGCCTCGTTAAAGAGTGCCTGTACTTTGAGGCTGTGTCTGTTCGCCAGCGGTTTTCATCTCCCTGGAGCAGCGGGGCGCCCTGATGGCTCGGCAGCCGCCCGGGGGAGGCCATGGGAGAAGCTGGGGTCTGCGGCTGCTTCGGCCCCGCTACCTTCCCACCACACGTGTTCCCGACATACAACTTCCGGGTTGTGGCCAGAATTCCTGCGTGCGTAAATCCTGTCCCATGCGCGACTTTTTTGTTTCCAGCCCTTCACCTCTTTAAGATCCCTTCAGCAGCGCGGCGATCGCGGGAAAGTACGGCAGGGCTTCCGTCTCACGGCGGCTTTCGAGCGCTCCGGCAGCATAAAATCAACACCACCCACCCCATCCCCTCCCCCTCCCCGCCGTCTTCTCCTCCATTTCAAACCTCACCATCAGCAGCCGCGGAAAGAGCGCACAAGCGCGGGCCGGGGGCTCTAACCCGCGCGAGGGATGTCGGGCGGGGGATCGGCAACCCGGACCCGCCGCGCCCGCCCCCCGGAGGGAAGCGCTTCCCCAGAACCGGGGTGCCCCATCCGCCCGCCCCCGCGACTCCCTCGTGCACGAAGTTCGCGGACAACCTTTGTGCTCAGCCTGGGCGGCGGCGCCTCCCCGCTGCCCCCAGCTCCACCGGACCCCTGCGGGGGCGGCCGCAGGCACTCCGTGTGAGGGAGACGACGGGCCGCTCCCAGCACAACGGGTCCTCTCGGAACAACCCGCGCCGCCGCCGGGGCGGCCCCGTGAGGCGCTGCGGTGAGAACCCGGGTCGGCCCACTACGCGGAGGGGTGGCGGGGCCAGAGCTGCAAACAAGCGCTGCGCAGGCAAAAAAGGCAGCGAGGGACTTACTCTCTATCGGCGCTCAGATCCCCCGCGGTCTCCTGGAAGTCTCCGGGGCCGCCGCCCCGCCGCACCGCCGCTTTCTACCTCACAGCGCCATCTTTGCCTCCCTCCCCTCACAGGGAGGTGGTTGCCGTGTGGGGGTGCCCCGGGTCACGTGGAACGGGGGGCCCCCCCCCCGGCCCCCCCCCTCCCCTGTGAGGGGAGGGAGGGCAAAGATGGCGGCTGTGAGTTAGAAAGCGGCGGGCGGCGGGGCCGGCGGCGGAGACTTCCAGGAGCCCGCGGGAGGATCGAGCGCGATAGAGAGTAAGTCCCGCGCTGCCTTTTTGCCTGGCGCCGCGCCTGTTTGACCGCCTCTGGCCGCCCCCCCCTCCGCGTTGTGGGGCCGCCCCGGGGGTTTCCTCCCCGCAGCTCCTCACCGGGGCCCGCGGCGGCGGCGCGGGGTTGTCCGCGGAGGACCCGTTGTGCTGGGAGCGGCTCCGCGTTTCCCTCAGCCCCGCAAGGCCATGCGGCCGCCCCCGCAGGGGTCCCGGTGGGCTGGGGGGCAGCGGGGGAGGCGCCGCCGCCCCGGCGGAGCCCCGGTTGTCCCGCGAACTTCGTGCCCGAGGGCGTGCGGGGGCGGGCGGCGGGGGCCCCCCGGTTCTGGGGAAGCGCTTCCCTCCCGGGGGGCGGGCGCGGCGGTGGGTTTGGCCGCTCCCCCGCCGCATCCCTGCGCGGGTAGAGCCCCCCGGCCCGCGCCTTTGTGCGCTCTTTCCGCGGCTGGTGATTGTTGAGGTTTGAAATGGAGAGACGAGGCGGGGAGGGGAGAGGGGGATGGGGGTGTTTGATTTATGCTGCCGGAGCGGCTCCGAAAGCCGCCGTGAGACGGAGCCCTGCCGTCCTTTCCCCGCGATCGCCGCGCTGCTGAAGGGATCTTTAAAGAGGTGAAGGGCTGGAAACAAAAAAGTCGCGCATGGGACAGGATTACGCAGCCGATTCTGGCCCAACCCGGAAGTTTATGTCGGGAACACGTGTTGGTGGGAAGGTAGCGGGGCAGCAGCCGCAGACCCCCGCTCTCCCATCGCCTCCCCCGGGGGCTGCCGAGCCCTCCGGGGCCCCGCTGCTCCCGGGGAGCTGAACCGCGGCGACAGACACCGCCTCAAAGTCCAGGCACTCTTTAACGAGCGCACCTCAAACAGAGGTTGCTAGGGTGAGTAATAGGTTAACGTAGAAATGCCCCTACAGTCTGATGGGGAAAGAGGCCTTTTGGGTTTCTCTTCTGTTTTTTTTTTTTTTTTTAAGGTTGTTTCTTTGTTATTTTTAGCTGAGCAGGTTCCACACTGCGTTTGAGAGTATAAATTGGAACTCTTGTATTTTTTTTTCAGGTGCTCACAGGCTGGTTCTATGCGTTTGATACCTCTTAAAGATGAGGTGAATTTTGTAAATGCTTAAAAAAAATCCCAAACCTTGAGTTGATCTATTAAGTTACTCCAGATTAAGTAAAAAAAACAATTTTGTGTCATCAAATGACACGGTGTAAAGTTAGGAATTAACTCAGTGGTAGACTATTTGGTTTTAGACTACCAGGGTTCTGTCTTGATTAAAATTATTTTAAAACATACATTACTGTTTTGCAAGCTGCCCTCCCCCCAAAAGTGAAAATCTGTAGTTGATATTGTAAAGCAAGAATTGAAATTGTGTAACAGCGTGACATTTGAATTGGTATTCTGTATCTGTCTCACAGCCATGAGATGTTATACTTTTATGCAATCTTTATTCTATTTAGAAATGAAATTTGGGCAGTTTGTCTTTTTGTCCAGACTACTTTGGATTCAAAACTGGCTCAGAACAACTGCTAAAGGTCATTGAAGCAGAGCATGGCTATAGTTAATATCCAGGTGCTTTGAGACACACCTGGAACTGACTCCCAGGCTAAAACTAAAGATCCTGATGCTCACGTGCTGCTCTTATTTCTTTGAGTTTTTACTTCTTAAAAACTTTCACTACTGACCAAACTACCAGCTTCAATCTTTTAGTCTGAAAACTGATTTCATGCCAAATTATTGCATTGTTAAGTCTTCAAATGTTTTCAAAAGTTGTGAATTTCACATTTGCTGTGAAATATGACCGTGTAACGTGACAGTTGTAAATTTTGTAGGACAGTCATTAAAAAGCATTGAGGCAGAGTTGAACCCCACAGTGCCTGAAGTGTCCCTCGTGTCCTTGAAAGCTTTGATGTTTGAGTGATAACCAGCCTTGGAAAAATGGGGATGATTTTTCCAGGATTGGAGTTAACTTAGGATTTTTATGAGAACACCTTTGTACGTGTAAGTGCAAAATTAACTTCTAGCCTTGAGGTTAAGGCATGAAAGGATGAACGAGTTCATTAATTAGGGTTTTGCTCTTTGATTGGA
Organism: Certhia americana; assembly: GCA_018697195.1. Taxonomy (NCBI): domain Eukaryota; kingdom Metazoa; phylum Chordata; class Aves; order Passeriformes; family Certhiidae; genus Certhia; species Certhia americana. The sequence goes on from CM031871.1 coordinate 1,144,734, forward strand.
TGGCGACTCGGAGAGGACCAGAAGGGGTTGGGTTGGTTGAAATGAGCAGAACCCACGTGGTTATCCAGAGAATCCTGTTGGGTGGGATTGGGCTCAGCAGCCCTTCCACCTCTGCTCTGAGAGGCTGCAAAGGGAAATTTTCAGGTCAATAATAACTCACGGTTTAGACAGGCAGAGAATTTGCAGGGCAAAGCTGTCTTGTCTCTACAACTCCAGTATTTGTGTGATATTATAAATGGCTTCCAGTACAGTTCAGGTGACAGGTATTCCTCAGAAATGCAGTAGGATGGATAAACCATTCCAGTAAAAGAACCAAAGGTGCTGAATGCTGTTTGTGTCCCAGGCAGGCATTAACACCCAGGTGTCTGAAGGGCTTGGGAACAGCAGTGCCTGGTTGATTGTGATGTTTGGTTTGGACCAACATCTGATACTGTAATTGATTATGGCTTTTAAATAAGCACTTTAGGCATGCAGTGTTACAATGTGGAACTCTCAGACCTAAAAATCAAAAGGCTCTTCATTGTTTGGGATTCTACCATTGTTGTTCTCAGGGGAAACAGAGCAGGTTGCTTGACATGTGTTTTAGAATCTTTTTTTTCTTCTTTTTTTTTGTTCTGTTTCTTTGTACCAAAGCTAAAATGGAAGGAGGGAGAGAGCCAGGTTGGCATGGATACATGACATGATATTAAACATGGCATTCTGGTTTTGTATCTTTAAATCAGGAATTATTTACATAATGTGCAGTGATCACAAAACTGTCTCTTTATCAAAGTTTTAAGCTATATTCTTCATCAGGAGAGCACCTTACAGAAATGTTTGGTAGGTTTTGGTAGTCCTTCTCAAAATAGCAGCAGTTTTTTTCTTAATACAAAGAAAATAATTAAGATACTACTACTGTTAAAATTTTATAGATACTTCTTTTTTTTTTTTTTTTTGGTTTTATTTAATAGGCTGATTCTTGCTTAGTGACATTGGACTACCTCACTAAACATAGACAATCTTATCTGCAAGATTCTACATGCTCAAAACAGTTCTTGGAGTGATGAAATGCTCAGGGAACAGCTTGTAATATTCACAACTTTTTAATAAGTATTTTCTTTTGGAGATTTTGAAGATGTGGCAAACAGGTCCTTATATAGTATTGCCAAGGCTGAGCTGCAGAGCTTGATAAAGTCACTTTCACTTGTGTTAACTGAGGAGCCTCCTACCTTGCAAGATTATGGAGCTGGTTCAGCCTGATAATGTTTTAAACTTAACTTAACATGTGCTACAGAAAATAAACTAAGTTACCACAATGCAGCTTCTCTTGTATTATTTTTTTTTTTTCTTCCTCATTTAATTTCTGTGCTAAATTAAAATGGGGAGGGTGGGCAGCATTGGTGCTTGGAAGTTGCACAAAGCCTAAAATTGGTGCTAAGTGTTCAGTGATTTCTAATGTAAAAATTCTAGAAGTTCAGAATTCCTTTTGTTCCAAACAATGCTGCTTTGTTCCTACTGTACAAAGCCAAAATAAGTGAAACTAGTCAAACTTTCATTGTCCAAACTGTCAGACAAACAACTGCTGTTGTTTTACAGAGATTTTTGTTGGGTTGTGAGCAACCATGAATTTTTAAGACTTAAAATTTGGGGTATCAGGAGAGAGGTGCAGCTGGGGGTTTTCTTACATGGAGACAGCCCCTCTAGAAAGGGATGCTTCTAAACTGGAGATACTTGCTCTGAAATTGTAGCAATTGCTTTACTGGTTTCTATCAACAGTAATCTACTGAAAATTTTCAAATAAGCAACTAAAGCATTACTGCTACGAATTGGTTTTTTTTTTCTGAACTCTGAAACTTTTAAGCTATCAGCCATTGTGTTTTTAAAGGTTAAACACGTAGAGGTCAGTGGCATCGTGGGTATGTTGAACTGGACTTGAAACAGAAGTGATGGGTTGTGACACCATTGGAGGGTGGCTGGGGAAGATGTGTTTTTGTGATGTTGGTGTGGGGTTTTCTTCTAGCTTTGGTTTTGCTTTGTGTCTCAACTTCATAGAAAGGCCTTTCTTTCTTATATTGTGAGAGCAGACTAGAAGTTCTTGAGTCTTTTCATTTTCTTTTAGCTCTCTTAAGTGAAAATCCCCAAGCTTCTGCCTTTTTGTGCCTCTATTCAGTCCAGTCCCTTAACTCTCAACCAAGTTTTAGTCATATCTTTGTTTAGCAGTGGGGTGATCACAACTCCATACAGACTAAAGAATGACTTAACTGATGTCTTTTTCCATTGTATGTTTAGACATTTTAGTTTATTTGTCCTTTGAGCAAAGTTGTTGCCCTGTGTGGAAGAGTGCTCGAGCCTCTTTCCCAAATGAATACTGTGAAGTTATGATTTTAAAGTTTTTTGGAGCTCTCGTGATGGGGTGACCTGTGTTAATTCCCCTTCTGTAGAGAAATTCATCTTCAGCAGCTGCTTTCGAGTTCTGAAACACCAAAAGTACTGGTTAGCAAAAATTTCATCTGCAGGCTTAAACCTTCCTCCCCTCACCTGTTTCTAGTTAGTAAACAATGCTGCAAGCTTCTAAACTTACATGTCATGGTCACTGTTAAGATTTTAGTCTGATGCAAATTAAGGATTTATTCTACCAAATTAATATGTATATATATAGAGAGAGAGTGTCTTCTTTTTTGAGAGAGAAAGCAGAGTCTTTCTGGGATGAAAGGTGAAATTGAAAGTCAGCTCTTACCACTTCTGTTGACCTATTCAGGGTTCTGTGAGACAGGTTCTGGGTGGTGACATCCTTTAATTGGTGCTACCATATCAATTAAATCTGCTAGATGACTTAATACTTCTTAATATTTTCTGTACCTCGTAGCACCATACCAGGCCATTCTGCCAATTTATTTGGTTGCCTCAAATGCCTTTAAGAAAGACGAGTCTGGTTCTGACAAGCCAGTGGTGTTTGATGGGGCTGTGTGTGATCAGTAGCAGTCCCACCAATTGTTTGTTGCTTTGCTATTGCTTGGAGCATCTTTAAGTCTTTGGTGCCTTAAAATGTACCTTCCCTTTGTCCCATTACCTTGCACTTGTGGTGCCACCATCTTGGTATAATCCATGACCAAAAGGTTTCTCCCTGCTATTGCACAGACTAAAACTGGGAAGAGTAAGAACTAAGTGCCTGAGGCTTAGCTTGTTACAAGAATTACCTGTTCTGCTAAATGTGCTGAGGAATATGTGTGACCAGCCAGCTGGATGTGGCTTAGCTGTGCATGTAGAACGGATAAGCAAGGCAATGCTGTTTTGGAGTCTTGTGAATGAGCATCTAAAATGCCAACAAAGAATTTTGTCCTCTTACTTGCTTTAGAGTAGGTGTTTGGCTTCATTGGGTTTCGATGTTTTGTTCCCAGTGGGTGTTAAGGGGTGTGGAGGGTAAGTGAAATTAAGATCTGCTTGAGGTGTATTTTAGACTGTATAAGCAACAGCTCAAGTTCTGTGAAATAATTTAATTTTTATCTTAATACTGAGGCAGATGGGTTTCCTTCTTAAGGAAGTGAAATGTGTTATCTTCTCTCTTCATCTTTAAATATGGAGTATTTGGCTTTTTATTAAGTTTTTATGCTGTCTAGAATAGCTTTTTGAAATTAGTTTTGCTTGTCCTACACATAAAGGAGTCTGTGACCTGATGTTAGTGTCCTATTTAATAAGCAGTTACATACTATAATAGTGGCACATTTGTTCTCTCCACTATGCAAAACAAAATTTCTCCAGTGAATGAATGTAACCTAATGTAAGGGCAAGCAAGAAATTAAAGCTTTCCTTATAAGCTCTTTATCACTAACTTGTTACAAGATAAAGTAAATGAGTTTTAATTGTGCTTCCCTCATGCAGTTCATTGCTTCACGGACAAAGATGGATCATTAGCAAAACATGGTCTCACCATTTCTGCTCTTGGTATTTCTTGTAATGCTTGAAAATGTAGTGCCTCAAAGAGTAGAAAAGGTGTCTTAAGTTTAAGGGTATTGATTACATTTTATGTAGTAAACTATTTAATTCTCCCTGCTTTTAGATGTGGTGGGTATGTTGAAAAGCTTATAAATAAAAGAACCAGAGCAAATCCAGAAAGTGAAACCCTGTGTACAAGAGACTGCACTGTGAATGCCCTTAAAAACAGGAAATGGAGTTGTGTGTGGGCAAAAAATAAATCAGAATTAAATGTACTTGTATTTACAGTTTAATTTTTTTATTTTTTTTTTAGAGATGGTGGAGCCAGGACAAGATCTGTTGCTTGCTGCTTTGAGTGAGAGTGGAATCAGTCCAAATGATCTCTTTGATATTGACTCTCCAGACGTGGTTCTTGCAAATCCAGCACCAACTCCAGCTGTTCAGCAGGTTAAAACAAGAACATAGGGGTTTGTTAGAGAGAGCTTGGGTTTGCTGTGACGGGGTGGTTAAAGGGGGTGATGTCCATAGCAAATGGTTGTAGCATGTGGAGTTTTCTGAAGTTTCTTGCTTCATAGCACTAAGATTAAAATTAATTTGCAAGTCAGTTTCCAAACTTCTGTACAAAAAAGCAATCTGAAACCCTTGAGGTCAGCACAGACAGAAATATGCCTAATTCTGGTCATGACACAGGGACATAATGTCAGGTATCCATGGAGAGCTTTCATGTCATTGGGATCTAGCTGCTCTACAGTAAAATGTGTAATGAAAAATACCATGTTTAAGCTCCATCATGGCCTTCACTCTGCCAGAGTGTAGCCACTTCAAGCACAGACTGGGAAAAAAAGCCTTAAGGTTTTATTCCTGCTGACTTGTTTGCTTTCTCGCCTTTTCAGTCAGTCCCACTTAGTGCTTTAGAACTGGGCCTGGAGACTGAGGCTGCAGCTGCTGTGAAACAAGAACCAGAGACTGTGTCTACTCCAGCCTTATTAAATGTTCGGGTAAGAGCTGGTGCTCCAGGATTTCGATGGGGAGGGGGCTTAGCTTGGGCTGGGCACCAGGTGCCCTCTAAGCTGCTTTATCACTCCTCCACTTCAGTTGTACAAAGGCTAAAAAACGATGCTGAAAGCTTCGTGGGTTGAGATAAGGACAGGGAGATCAGCAATTTGTCATGGACAAACCGGACTCAAGACGAGGAAATTAATTCATTGCCAGTTAACAATGGAGAAGGAAAATGAGAAATAAGAACAAATCTAAAAATACCTTCTATCCACTCCTTCCTTTGTCCTGGGCTCAACTTCATTCCTGGCATCCATGCTTCTTTCTCCAAGGGCTGCAAGGGAGTCCCTGCTCCAGCACCTGGGGCACCTTCTCCCCTTCACTGACCTTGGTGTCTTTAGGGTATTCTCACATATTCTCACTCCTCCAGCCCAGCTGCTGATTGTGTAACAGTTTTTGCCTGTTGTTAAATACCTCCTCTCAGCCGGTGACACTGACTGGCTGAGCCTTGGCCAGCAGTGGCTCTGGCTTGCAGTGGGTTGGACAGGCTTTATCAGATATGGGGGAAGCTGTAGTGGTCAGATCTTGGACCTGGGGTGATGACTTTTTCATTTTATCTTTTTATTTTCTTTTCCTTACCTTAAAATAAAATCTAAAAATAACCTTCTGAAATATGTACAATGTATTGAGAGATACTTTTTGCTCAGTCTGTTGCAGCACGAGGTAATTACTCTGGCGTCTTCAACATGTTATTTGAAGACATTTGTTACTACAAGTGTCTTCTAAAAACTGGTGTATCCTGCGTGCTAAAGGAATCCTAATAAAGTCTGCTCTTTCTTTTTGACTGTTCTCTGAAAATTTCCCTGCTTCTTTGTTACCAGCAACCACCATCCACCACAACCTTTGTGCTGAATCAAATAAATCAGCTTCCAACTCTGGGGACGACAATAGTGGTGACAAAAACGACGCCTGTCACGACCTCGAGGCAGACGATCACTGTAGCAAAGATCATCCAGACCAGCACAACCACTCGGCCCTCGGTGGCAGCACCAGCAGTTCGCAATGCCTTGACCACTGCACCTTCCAAGGACCAGATTCAGCTGAAAGATCTGCTCAAGAACAATAGTCTTAATGAACTCATGAAATTGAAGCCACCTCCTAATATTGCCCAACCAGTAGCAACGGCAGCGAGTGAGTTTCCTTGCTCTGTAATTCCAGTATTTTAGACAAATAGTGAAATAACGAATATCTCTGCATATCGTGGATTTTCATTGATTGCTACAGTATCCTGGTAAAATGAAGTAAATTTCATTCTGTCATAGTGTTAGATTTAAGGGTGAAGTAGTATGAAATAACAGAGTTAAAAAAATGAAACTCTTGATTTACTGCATGGGATGAGGAGAAAAACAGATTGCAGCTGGAAAACTGGTAAAATTAATTTGTGAACCTTACTGAAGTCTATTAGCTGTGTTACTGGAATCTCTACCAGTTCCTGTTCTAGTGTGTGCTTGGAACTATAACAAACTCGTACTTTTTTCTATTTAGCATCTTCTAAACTAGATTTATAGCACATAAGGTGTTTGTATGAAGAGTCTCCTGCAACAGGAAAATCTGTTCCTTTGTTTCATTGGAGGCATCAGATCTATTGCTTAAGAAATTAAATCTCAAGAACTTGCAGTTTATTTTCTTGTTACTTCTGAAATGTTGCAGTAAGTTAAATGCCACGAGTACTGTATCACACTCCCAAGTCTTCATTTTGTCATTCCTTCCATAATATTTCCTTGTATGTTTTTCTAACATGTGGTCAACTTGTATAAGGAAAAAACTGCATGTGTGTGAAACTTCAACTCTTTCAGTTTATTCTGATTTTTAGCATGAGGTTAAGATCAGACTAGTTTAATTTGAAAGTGTTTATTGCTGCTTTTTTCTGAAAGAAGCACAGGCATTTTCTGGATTTCTGTTATCATTGTCTCTGAAACAAGCTTTGTTGATTTTATAGGTGTGGTTAGCATAACCTATTTTTCTGTATGCAGAGAGAGAGTGCAGTGCAGGAGCTGTCTGTTAGAACTAAAACAAAAAGCAGAATGTCCCTCCTTGTGTCATTGCTTTCTGTTAGGGAGTGGTTGCCAAAACCCAAGTTGGGACATGAACTGAAGAGGGGGCAGGGAGTAAAGGAAGTGAGGAAGAGGAGGAGAGAAAGCAGAAGAGTATAAGTCAGTCCTATTAAACCAAGTGAGAACTCAGAGAAGCACAGAATGAGTGACACCAACACCCAGTAACTGCTAGAGTGGCACAGCTGCAGAAAGCAGTTAAATCTGTAGCTTCTGTATAAAGTAAAAAGGAGACCTGCAGTTCTAGAACTGCATTCCTAATCTTATTTGTTTTCCTGTGTCTCTGGATCTTTCCTCATGTTTATTTTTTTAAAAATGACAAATACTTGTAGAAAAGAGACGCTCTTGAAAGGAAAATGGTCTTTTCATATAATTCAGGCAGCAGGAGTTCTAGATGGGAAAATATTAAGAAGTTAAATTATGCAGTGTCTTTGAGGAAAACATTTATTTGTGCAAGTGTCCTAATTGTTTTTAGGGGCAATTATGCTAAGTTTATTACATGCATTGATATGATGGAAGCTTGACAGCTGCTTTCAATATTTTGCATCCATCCTTATGCAAATTATTTTAGTTGTGTACTGAGCCCTATTCCTCGTTCCTTGCAAATGTGGCTGAAGACAGGAAGGTTAATAAATGGTCTTCTTAAGAGATCCTGTTCCAAATTTGTTCTTGAAGCATTATTGTTCTCCTGAATACTTTAAACTTCTCTTCCAGCTCATTAATAGAGCAGCATGTTAATCTGAGTTGATGTTTGGAGGGAATTCTGTAAACCACATCTTTTCTTTTGCAGCTGACCTAAGCAATGGTGCAGTGAAGAAGGAGGCTTCCACAAAAGAGGTAGCAAGAATATGGATAAATGACATTAAAATGAGAAGTTTTTCACCTACTGTGGTAAGTGGCACAAATGTTTCATTTGCCAAACCGATGTGTTGCTGGCCATAAACAGTTGTGACCAGTTTCAGGAGTTACTCATAGTTGTGTGTGTGGTGGAACTGTCAAGTGCATCTGTTTGTTCAAAAGGTCAGTTGCTCCACAAGATGAAACTTGGTTAGAAGATGAGTGAAGTTAACAGCTGTGCAGAGCAGACTTAGTAAATAACAATTTCAAGAAATTACTGTCCTTAGCAGAAGCTGGTGTGGCTCTGGTTAAAGGTGGTAAGCATAGCATTTCCTCTGGGTAAAAACATTTTCTTCTAAAATCACCAGCAATGAGGGAACTGAAAGACTTCCCCCTAGCTCGGCTGTCCTTCTGGGAAGTTGAATTGAAGATGTAAATTGAGTATCATTCAATTTTCTAAATGTAATAAAATTACATTCTGATGCTGTAAACACTTGAGTTTTGGCATCTTCACTGATAGCTAGGCTCAGGCTGATGTTTGGGAAGAGCTGTGCTCCTCAGTGACTGCCATACAGAAGGGATTTTTCAGATCACTTCTCCTGTATTAAACATTAATAGTTCAGGAAGATGTTTGATTTTTCATCTGTTGAGTGCTTTACAAATATTGATGTATTTACATTGGTCAGGGTCACAGTAAATGTGTAACTGTCAGATTTCAGAGAATACTGGACAGAACTGACTGTGGTAACTATAAGGTTGTAAAATGATGTCATGAATGTGGAACTGTGGGAGACTCCAGGGGGGTACTTGAACATTAGGGCTGTCATGTTTTCAAGGCAATTTTCTTTAAGTCATAGTCTGGTTTTAATATGCTATAAGAAGAATTTCTTTTTAATTCTGCTTATGTGAGCTTGGAGTACTTGATGTCCTTGCAAAGAAGAGGAAGTTCCTGACTGTGTGTCTTTAGAGTGCTTTTTAGAGTGTAAGAAATCTACATTTGTGTGTAGTTTCCCCAGCAATTGACAGGTTTGTCCCCTACATGTGTTAAAACATTGAAGTGCAAGTTTGTCCTCATTTCCTTTCTCATGTTAATTTCCTGGAGATGGAATATTAACAATGTGCTCTTTGACTAACACAGGTATTTCTCTATTCTAGAAAGTGCCAGCAGTAAAAGAAGAGGAGGAGCCTGAGGAAGAAGATGAAGAAGAAATGGGCCATGCAGAGACCTATGCTGAATACATGCCAATAAAATGTATGACCTGATCTTCTGTTAACTCTCAAAGCATTCAGCCTTTTGATGTCATTTACTCTTGTGTATTAACTAACACAGAAAATAGATACTGTCTGAAGTTAACAGGACCTGAATATGTTGTGGGTTTTCTTAGGATATTTGTCTTCTGTAGTGCTTAGATTTGAAAGATAAGTGGATTCTTAAGTAGAAGAGGAATTTTTCAGTGTATCATTGAGCAGTATTTGTTTCACAGATATGACTGATGAACCAAAATCATGCTTTTGTTTTTACCTCTGTCAAGATGCCTTGTGCCTCAGCAGAGGAAGAATTTCATAAAGAAATTCAGTGCTCACTGCTACACTTAGGAATCTAGTTTGAGTCTTTTGGTGTGAAATCACCCTAAGTATGTTCTTCCTGCATTGTTCCTGGCTGACTACTTAGAGCTGGCTCTTGGATTTTCTTTGAGTGAATCTTTTACTGTTGTTAATTGCCATCTCCTCTTTTTTCTCTTTTCTTTGTTGTACCTATCGGCAACAAGCTGTTATCTTGTTTGCTAAATACAGCGACCTGCTGTAAAAGCAAGGCAAAATTTTTGCAGGGAGTAGCTAAATGGTTAATTTTTATTGTTACTGATGAGATCTGTCAGCAATTAAACCATGTCTGTTCTAAATCTTTTCTCCTCTCATTCTGCATAAAAATGGCACTATATAAATAGTGAGAAGAATGTTGCTTTTGTGATTCTGGCATCCTGAGGCTGCTTCTGGCCTTTTTGGGGAAGGCAAGGTTCAGACTGGCTTTTCTCAAACAAGTCAAGTACACAAATACTGTAATTTTCTGTTAAGTGAATTTTATTTTATCTAATCTCATAAAAATTGTGGCAAGGTGGTAAGAAGAGAAAGTTAAGATTGCAGTTACAAATTCAGATTAATGTGTTCCTTCATATGCAATGCAGTTTAACACTTGACAGATCGTTTCACTGTAACATACTCTTTGAATTCAGCCTTTGCAATCACTATTGTAAGTTGTTTGGGTGACTATAATACAATATATAATGTTCTGTGCTGCAGCAACAGAACTCTGTATTTTGTTTTCATCTTCTGCCTTCCCCTTCTTTCTCCACCAGTGAAAATTGGTCTACGTCATCCTGACCCAGTAGTGGAAACCAGCTCGTTATCCAGTGTGACTCCTCCTGATGTGTGGTACCAGACATCAATATCAGAGGAAACAATTGACAGTGGGTGGTTGTCAGCTTTGCAGCTCGAAGCAATCACTTATGCAGCCCAGGTATGCCAGACATCAGCACAGCTTAAAAGCTAACAGAGAATTTAAGAAGAAAAACTACAATCTGACAAGTGCAGCTATGTCAGTTTTACAAGGAGATAAAATAATAAGAGCTTAAAGGTTTGAGTTGCATTAGAAGATGGCAGGTGAGCTTCAGCTCAGATAAATGTGAGGTAATACACCTAGGAAAACTTCCTCTAAACCACTTCCATGATGCTGATCACTTAACTGTCTTAGAACGTGTGAGTCATTTTTATTTCTCTGAAATAATTTAATGGCTGCAGTAGCAGCAGGCTGAGAAAACCAGCCTTGTTTGCCATCCTTGGGAAGGGAATAAAGAACAGGACTGGGTGTTATTTTGCTGCTGGGTTAGACTTCAGTGTGCCCACCCCAGATTGTGTGCAGCACTCTGCACGCTGGGGAGGGAGGCAATGGAGTTAGTTTAGTTTTAGTTTAGCACAACTAAAGTCACAGGAGGGAAAAGTTGCCTCATGAAGAGACTGACACAACTGGGACACCTGGGGCTAGAGAGGAGAGAAAGGAAAGGGAATGAAATCAGGGTTAAGATAATCCAGGAGTGATACCAGATGAGCAAGGAAGAACTTGGTGACACTGACAGGCGTTTGGTTTAAAATGGGGAGATTCAGAATACTGCTTTCCACAGGCTTTGGAAATCTGGGTCTTGCTGCTACAAAAGGCTGGACGGGTGCCTGTCAATGGATTAGGAAAAGGCACAAAATATTGGACAGATGTTTAGAACAGTTCTGGGTGCTGAGGGAAGAAGGGAGAATGGGTCACACAATGCAGTTAGAATGCTGTGCTCTCCCTGAATAAAATCTCCTCTTCCTGCTTGCAGGAGTTTGCTTGGACCACTGGTCTCCTCCAATAGGATGTTTCTTATGTTTGCTCTTTTCTGACAATCCCCTGTGATGTGTTCTGGAGAATGGGTACAAGTTTTTTGTTCTTTCTCCTACAGCAACATGAAACATTCCTGCCCAATGGAGACAGAGCTGGATTCTTGATAGGTGATGGTGCTGGTGTAGGAAAAGGAAGGACCATAGCTGGAATAATCTATGAAAATTACTTGTTAGGCAGAAAAAGAGCAGTCTGGTAAGTGTGTCAGGATTTGTTAGAGCAGACACTCCAGTGACTCTATGACTTAAATTCAGGGTCATCTGTCTTCTGACAAATGTTCTAGCAACTGCCTTTTGACCTGCTGTGACTTACAGAACATGCTTTGTTTTGTATCTTCAGGTTTAGCGTGTCAAATGATCTGAAATACGACGCTGAAAGAGATTTGAGAGATATTGGAGCAAAAAACATATTGGTGCATTCATTAAACAAGGTGTGGAAACTTTTTACTATGTACAGTTGAGGCAAACCTTTAGGTACGCTTGTGTGACGAGTTGTGCATGTTGACTGTTTTAAGAGCAAGAATTTACTAATTTCAATAAATTTCCTGTCTAGGTCTTGTTTGACAAGCCTAAATCTTAAAAAGAACCACACAGAGCTTTAAGTTAATCATGTAAATAGGCCCCTTGTAGGATTAAGTCTTAGCATGTGTGCTTTTTTAAAAAAAATTACACTTCAAGCCACTACTGACATTACTAGTAGAGTATTTTCTAGAAGTTGAAATATTCTTTGCATCTTTAAAGCTTTGTACCATTTGAATTTTTTCCTTTCTATCGCTCAGTGCACATTTTATATGTAATGCATTTTAAGTGTAATACTTGAATAATAGACTTGCTCAGTGATTTATTGAAGCAGCAGTGGGGTGTGCAGTTATTTTTGGAGACACTGCCTCTGCTCTGGATTAGCTGCTTAAATTGTAAAGTGTAATTACTGGTTGAATTCACTGCACTTAAAAGTTTGGTTTAAGTTGTTATTTTTGCTTTGTGAATTTTTAATTTCTAAAATAAGCCTTTAGAAATCATCGTTTGTGGTAGCAGCTGTAAATACACTTGAGGTATTGGCTCTTAAAGGGATACATTGTAACCTAAAATCTCAATTGTATTTAAACTAAGCAAACCATATAGCCAAAGAATGTGGCTGCTAAGCTTTTGAAGCCTCAGATTTAGTCTTCCTTAAGTCTATGTTTAAGAAGGGCCCTGTATAACCCCTTAACCACATTGCCATCAGCTGTGCTCTGATCATGATGTGGCTCTTACCTTGAAGTTTAAGACCAGCAGCATCCCTTAATCATCTGGTAGGTGGGATTGAGGAGGGGACTCTCTTGATTAATTTCTGTAATTTCTATTTATTGCAGTTCAAGTATGGGAAGATCTCTTCCAAACATAATGGAAGTGTGAAGAAAGGTGTCATCTTTGCTACTTATTCTTCTCTTATTGGGGAAAGTCAGTCTGGTGGTAAATACAAAACCAGATTAAAGCAGCTCCTTCACTGGTGTGGTGAAGACTTTGATGGAGTTGTATCCTTTTTCTGGAGTTCATTTGATTATAACCGAATTGCTATTTAAATTTATATCTTTAAAAACTTCTAGATATTCTTTATTTGTAATGGCAATCAGTTATGTGCATGCTCTGACATTACACTTGCAGTTTTACAAACTTTGTGCCAAACATATTGCCATCAACTTGTTGTCACGTGACTCTGGTACAAGAGTGAAGTTTCTGGGTTTTTTCTATATCAAACCCATAAAATTAAACTATTATCCTATTAGTTTACACTAATATTTTACAGACTTATTTAAATGTATATTTGGAGTATCACCAGCATTTCCAAGAATTCAAGTGTTGGCAATTTTGTTCTTAAATACTTACTATCTAAATATTTTTCCAAGGTTTTTAGTTAAAATGACTGGTTAATTGAGTTTAAAATTTCCACCTGTCCCTTATTGTGTAAGTAGATTGTCTTACTTTCTTTTCTAGTTCCTTATTCTATACATTAGTAGGACAAAGCTTTTCCTTAATTACAGTTCAGATCGTATTTGATGAGTGTCATAAAGCAAAGAACCTGTGTCCTGTTGGTTCATCAAAACCAACAAAAACAGGTCTGGCTGTATTGGAACTTCAAAATAAACTTCCAAAAGCCAGGGTTGTTTATGCCAGTGCCACAGGTATGTATTGCTTGGTTTGTATGAAGTGTTTCTGGATGGTTTTGCTGGCACTGGTACAGATTTATATTTCTCTTTTTAGGTGCATCTGAGCCAAGAAACATGGCATATATGAACCGTCTTGGAATATGGGGTGAAGGAACTCCTTTTAGGGAATTCAGTGATTTTATTCAGGCTGTTGAAAGAAGGTAAAATTTCAAAGACCTACAGTGAGACTGCACAGAGTTGTGGCTGAACGTGCTCCCCAGTTTCTTGTCTTCACTCTCTAGTCCTTTGCAAACATGTCCTGTCACACTAAGAACTGTGGCTTGTAAATCTAGCAGAAATGTAATTTATCATAAGTGGTGAAAAACAAGATGTTTCCTTTGTTCAGAGAAAATTTTGAGAGCTTTAAAAGCTTTCTGGGAAGAGACCTCTCAAAAATGTGGGTGTTAGGAAAGCAAACTACTCTGCTTCTCCCCATGAAAATACCCTGTATTGTAGTGAGTATGCTCAGTGTAGCTAATGGCTCACTATTTGTAGAAGGCCTCTAATGTTTATGCATTCATCTTGGGCAATTTAACAGGAGGAAATCTTGTGCTTAGTGGCATAAGAACCCAGTTCAGGGAAATTCTTTGTGCTGTTACAAGGTACTTGGTGTTTCAGAACACGCTAATAATACTAAATGTGAGGTCAGGAGAAAACACCGCTGCCGCGTTCTGTGGTGGGTGAGCATCTTGCTTTGCCTACTCAAAAAGAATTTTGAATACTTCAGAATGCCACAATAAGGCACAGGATGCATCTTGTTTACCATCTCCATGATGTGTGGTTTTTCTGGACTCGGCAAGTGTAGCCTCACTTCATTACTGAGTGCATATCAAATAACCAATAATGAAGTTTGAGCTCCAAGCCTGTGAGTGGCAGTCAGCTGTTTTGCAGGTGACTTCTGAGCTCTTAAGGTGTGTTGCTGTTGAAGAGAACTGAAGTTAATTACTGATTAAATGATTTTCATATCAGCATAAATCTGAATAACTTAGAATGGTTTGTATTATTTTAAGTCATCAGCAGTTTATAAAATTAGAATGGAAGAATTTGCTAATATTTGGACCAGCTTCATTATCCAGGTAGAAGTTAAAAGTTACTGTCTCCTCATCCATCCCTAGGTTATTTTTGAAGAAACTGAGTTTTACCTCTTGACATATATTTAATATTTACAAAGCAGGGATACAGTTTTATCTAAAGATTAAATTTCAAATCACTTCAAAAACATATCCTTTTACATTTGTAAGCTGTTCTTTCCAAAAGTATTTGGGGTTGTGTTTTGAGGCATTTTTTAACAAATCCTTGCCTTGAAAATTCTAATATGGACTTAAATTGTTTCTTTATTTTAGAGGTGTTGGTGCCATGGAAATAGTTGCTATGGATATGAAGCTGAGAGGAATGTACATAGCCAGGCAGTTGAGTTTTTCAGGTGTAACTTTCAAAATCGACGAAGTTCTGCTCTCACAGGAATACGTTAAAATGTACAATAAATCAGTGAAACTGGTAAGAACCCCTTTGTGAATTTGCTTTCTCCGTTGAGTTCTGAGAGGTTGAAGTGAGTTGAAATTTGAATGCTCCTTTTCTTGTGTAGTGGGTCAGTGCTCGAGAGAGGTTTCAGCAAGCGGCCGATCTCATCGATGCAGAGCAGCGCATGAAAAAGTCCATGTGGGGTCAGTTCTGGTCAGCTCACCAGAGGTTTTTCAAGTACCTTTGCATAGCCTCAAAGGTGAAGAGGGTGGTGCAGCTGGCTCGGGAGGAAATCAAGAATGGCAAAGTAAGTTGAGCGAGACTTATTTTTAAACATTTGTCATAAATGTAAAGCTATTAGATGAATTATTTTTCTATATAATACAAATATTTTCAGCCACAGTTAGGAGCATGCTTTTGTACTTAATGGTATCTAACAAGCAGAAATTCAGGCAAAATAAACTTACAGCTCAGTCATAGTGACAGTGTCTGGTATTCATTTTCAGTGTGTTGTCATTGGCCTGCAGTCAACAGGAGAAGCAAGAACATTGGAAGCTTTGGAGGAAGGTGGTGGGGAACTGAATGACTTTGTTTCTACAGCTAAGTAAGACTGGAGTTTTAAAACTGTTCTTTACAAAGCTAACCTTCACCCAGCTTAGTGTCTGTGTAATCATTTGTCCTTCTGTGTGTCAAATGTGCATCAGTGCACAGAGGGTTGGGAATCCTGTAGTACTGCTGGTCTTCAGCACTGAAGCTGCCTGTACCTAAAATCTGGCAGCAGTGCTCAGGTGAGGCAGTGGTTAGCTCCTGGTGCTCCTGGCATTCCAAAGTGATGTTTTCAGGTGTGAACAGCTCGTACTGTTCCACTCAAACTGGGAGGATGGCGAGACCTGCCAAGTGTGTGCTGCATTTAGACCAGAGCAAGTTACAGACCATGACTTCTCTCTTTGATCAGATGGACCAGAGCCAATCCCAAGGCTGCCTTGCTGAAAATCTTAATAAATGAACTTAAATCTTTTCCTTAAATTGGGCAATAAATGGCAGTAGCAATGCCACTTATTGCTAAAACCAAATTTAACAAGTTATAACAGTGCTGTAAAAGAAATGTCTCCTACTTTTAAGAAGGTGACAAATACAGTAATGTGGGTGATAACACAGAGGGTGCCCAACTGCATTCATAAGGAGTCGTTCTTCAGAGAAGTCAAGCAAGCTGTTAAATGTTACAGGTTTGTACTTTAAATAAATGCAAATTCCACTGAACAACCCTTTTTTTCTTAAACAGAGGAGTATTCCAGTCTCTTATTGAAAAGCACTTTCCAGCTCCTGACAGGAAGAAGCTGTTTAGCTTGTTGGGAATTGACCTGACTGCTCAAAGTAATAACAATTCACCCCGAGACAGCCCTTGCAAGGAGAACAAAGTAAAGAAACGAAAAGGTAATGCTTGAGTTCCTCCACTAATGCCACAGTGGAACTGGCAACTTCAGAGCTGCCAAAGAGTGAACTTTGTGGGGGGGAAAAGGGAATATCTGTACAATCACCCATGGAAGAGAATGTATTGCAGATCCATTAAGGCTGTTGTTAGAGATTACCAATAATAGATGTTGAATTGCTGCTGTAATATAACCTGTAAATTTTAGTTGATTTTGCTCGAAATTGGGTTGATCTGCTATGGAACCATATCCCAAAATGCCTTGCCTGTGTTGGACCACTTTCTGCTGTAGTCACTCGAGTGACTGACTTTATCTTGAGGCTCAATGAAGAGAAGCCTAATACCACCCCTTTCCCAAACTGATTATCTTAAAAGTAGGTGATCATAAAAAACTTGGGAGAGAGCTCTTGCTTAAAACTTAAATTCTTTTAAGTAGTTCTATTTTCAAAAGTTGAATATTTTTCTAGTTTGTATGGTAAAACAGACCTCAAAGTGTGTAGACTACAATGTTTAAACTAACTTCTTTTTCTTCTGGGCTGATGGAATTAGGTGAAGAAATAAGCAGAGAAGCCAAAAAAGCCCGCAAAACAGGTGGCCTTGCAGGTAGCAGCTCTGATGAGAGTGAAAGTGAGTCTGATGCTTCAGACAATGAAGAAAGTGACAATGAGAGCTCCAAATTCTTGAGTTCTGGAGATGATGATGACTTCAATCCTTTCAGAGATGAATCCAGTGAAGATGATGAAGATGGTAAGAGAGTCTAAGTGTTTTATCAAGCAAGTAGCTGTATTTGCAGAGAGTAAGCAGAAAGTCTTCCCAAGCATTTCAGTGAGCCACAGATAAGTGTTTACTAAGCATTTAGCTTAGTTCCAGTGAGACTGCAATTAGTAGAATGTGAAACTTCAATTAGACTTTTATACACTGGAATTCAGACTTTTGTAAGTCACTTTATGCAATGAGAATGTATTTGTTTCAAAGGGACGAATGGCCGCTCAGTAAAATGTTTGAAACTTTTATTTAACTTCAGATCCCTGGCTGATTAGGAAAGAACACAAAAAAAATAAAGAAAAGAAAAAGAAGAAAAGCATAGATCCAGATTCTATTCAAAGTGCCTTACTAGCCTCTGGTCTGGGATCCAAACGACCCAGCTGTTTCACTTCCACTGTTGGAACCACCACTTCTAGTACCAACACGTCTGGTAAGAACAACTTTCTTTGATGTTGATTCATTTCCTAGCAGTTAGGCAATAAAATTCTAAATCTCAAAGAGTCTTTCTTAACTTTCAGCAAACAGTAACACAAACAGCAGCTTTGTAACGAGTCAGGATGCTGTTGAAAGGGCCCAACAAATGAAAAAAGAACTGCTGGACAAACTGGAAAAGCTGGCTGAAGATCTTCCACCTAATACACTGGATGAGCTTATAGATGAACTGGGTGGTCCTGAAAATGTTGCAGAGGTAGGCTGATGTTCAAATATAGAAAATAAAAATGTTTTTAAAGAGATTGTTTATCAGTTTTAGACAGTGGTCTTAGGAATGAGAGCAGAGGTTACTCTGCTGATGCCTCTGAATGAAAGAGAAACTTGAAGATTGTGTTAGAATACAGGGGGAGCTCTGTGTGGGTGAACACTTTATTTCTGAGATTTAATAGTTTCTAGTTGAGTAAATCACACCAGTTTCTCTTTTGCTTTACTGTGGTCTGTTTCTCCCACTGGCTGTGGTCAATTTGCTGCTGCTGCTGCTGGTGTACTAAACAGACAGGAGCTTTAGTTCATCCTCCAAGGCAGTGGAGATTAACAGCCTTTATGTGTTTAATGAAAAGCCTGATTAATTAATCTCTCAATAACTTCAGAAACATGTCTTTAAGCTACCTGTCTCTATCAAGTAGCACCATCAGTGTGATTTAACAGACCCTGTTAAAATCAGTGGCAGGCTGAGCTGTCTGTTTAGTTTCTTTTCTTAGTGCTGCTGATAAATCCCTTATGAACAGTAGCATAAGACATCGTTATTTCCACATAGATTTGCTCTGTCATATTCCACATAGCAGATAATGGCATCAGCCAAAAAAAAAAAAAAAACCAAAAAAACAGAATCTCTAGTGTGGTTTTGCACTTTGAGTGAATTACTGTGCATTTTAATGTGGGTACGTGGATAAATAATATTGCCTGGAGCTTTTGGTGCTGGGGTGGTTTTGGTATTGCCACACTGAGCTTGTGTTCCCCTCCAAAGATGACAGGCCGTAAGGGGAGAGTGGTGAGCAATGATGATGGCAGCATCTCTTACGAGTCAAGGTCTGAACTTGATGTGCCCGTTGAGATCCTGAACATCACAGAAAAGCAGAGGTTCATGGATGGAGATAAGGTAATCCTTGAAGAGATAAGAGTGTAGACAAATGTGCCAGATGTCATAGTAACTCTAAGCTGTTCACCAGTGACTTGCAGGTACTGTTAGTGCTGGTTAAGCAGCACTTTCAGTTCACTGCTGTTTTGTTTTTCAAGTCAGTGTGTTCAGGAGTCCAGTGTGTTTAAAGATCAGGCTGTAGTTTGGGTGACCTCAGGGGCCTGTGCTTGGTGTGCACCCGTGTGCCAAAATGAAATCTGGCACATTTAAGCTGGTTTTGTAAAGCAGTAAGTGTTTAAAATTTAGACAGATTTGGGATTCATATCTTTGATTCATTGATCTGGGTCACTGCACTTCTCCTAAAAGGAAATCATTAAATTGGGAAATGGGGAAAGACCACTGTATGAAAAGTTACAGTGAGGGGTGAAGGGAAAAGGTGGGGCCTGTTAACCTTAACAAGGATGAGGAATAACCCTGGAAGGGGAATGGTGGCTTCTGCTCTTTATATTGCACTCTGAAAGAAAATCCTGACCTGGATAATGGTAGAATTGCATCTGATAAAAGAAGGATGGGGGAAAAGCCCTTCCCAGTGGTTCACTTGGGCCGTGCTGCCACAAGAGGGCAAATGGAGTAAATGTCACTGTGCATGGAACTTGAGTGGTCCCTTGTGACACTCGAGGGTAAAGACTCGGGTTCCTGTGAGGAACTTGTGCACAGTCCAAACATTTACATTCTTTCAAGGCAAATGCATTCAGGCGCTGGAATGGCTGGATCCTCTTCCTTGAACTGTACAACATAGGCAGCAACATTTTTTCTTTTCTGTGGTTTTACCATTGGAGCAAGTCTGTGTCCTTCCCCTTTTCCTTCTGAGTGTACAGGCCAGTGTCAGGGAGACCTGTCCTCTGGGATGGCATGTCTTTGTTTGCATGGATTTGGAAAAGTAAAGCAAAACCCTCTCCTTTCACTCTGAAAAGTTCATTAGCATTTCTAACTGTGATACAGAAAGCCACACCTTTGCTGCCCTCCCTCTGCCTTGTGAGTAACAGTGAAACCATTCCAGACCCATGTTTGGTAATAGTTGTAAAACGAGATTTTTTTTTTTTTTTTTTCTGGAAACTGAAGCTTGATCTTGGATTTATTGCTAACTAACTGCTCTTTTCTCAATCAAAGAACATTGCCATCATCTCTGAGGCTGCCAGCTCTGGGATCTCACTGCAAGCAGACCGCAGGGCCAAGAACCAGAGGCGGAGGGTTCACATGACCCTGGAGCTGCCATGGAGTGCAGACAGAGCAATCCAGCAGTTTGGTAAATCACTCTCTGTGTGTCCTTACCCAGCAGACTCAGGAATAATAACTGAATTTACTGCTAATGTGGAAAATCAGACTGAGTAAGCAATCTCCTGAGGACTCCTCCAGTCTCTTGTACCCATGAACAGAATCAGCTTGATCTGTGGTCACAGCTAATCATCTTGATAAGCTTTGAAAGAAACCTCACAAACAAACCTAGGCTGCAGCTCTGGAATTTCATTCACATAAGAAGTGTCTCTATAGAAATTTCCACAACTTTTAGAGTATTTCTGTGTTACCTTCTGCTTGCTGTATTACAGCAGAAACTAAATTTAAGCAGGATTAAGTTCTACCTTTTTTCCTTGCTCTTCACAGTTCATATTTTATTAGAAATATTCAGTGACATTGAATTTCTTATGTGTTTCTGCTTAATTATCCAGGAAGAACTCATAGATCCAACCAAGTGACTGCTCCAGAGTATGTGTTCCTCATTTCTGAACTGGCAGGAGAGCAAAGATTTGCATCTATAGTTGCAAAAAGACTGGAGAGTTTGGTAAGATGTTTCAAGTGGTCTGATCCTTCCTTTGAGAAAATGCAGCTTAGATTTCTTTTTTCTTAAAAGTTGTATTTAATGTCAATGATGTGTCTTAACAGGGAGCCCTCACCCACGGGGACAGACGGGCCACAGAAACCCGAGACCTCAGCAGGTTCAATTTTGACAACAAGGTGACAGTTTTATTTCTATTGGAGAAAAATTCATGCTGTGGTGCTTACTCCACAAAAGACCTGTTGAGGAAGGTTCCTCTCCATCCCTTACCTTTAACTGTATCCCTTTCTGATGGAAGGCCTCTTTCTGTAACCCAGAATTCTGTTTGTGAAGCCATGTGGAAACACGTGTGTAAATCACTTTTCTGCTCTTGCAAACAATCGAAGCCTTAAGTAAATGGTGTGTGTCCTTTAAGCCACAATGAAAAATTAATTTGGCAGTTCTAATTAAAAATTAGGACTGGGCTCTCTTCAGTTATAAACTATGCTACACAAAGGTGATAAACAATTCCCTACACTATTGCACAGAAAAGCTTTTTATTGTGAATTATAAATACATGTTAAACCATGTGTGCCTGGGGCTGAGGCAGAAACACTGGATGGCATTGATAGAGCAACTTTTTTTCTTACACAGTATGGCAGAAATGCTCTGGAGATTGTTATGAAATCCATTGTGAACTTGGACTCCCCAATGGTCTCACCTCCTCCTGATTTTCCTGGAGACTTCTTCAAAGGTAAGATAATGCACTGGCTGTGATAGCTATCTTTTGATCCTTCTCCAGTATGCAGAAAATGGAAATACTGTTGGAGCTGTAAAACATTGTTACAATTTAAAATGATCAGATGGGTGTAAACGCCCAGTGAGAGTCTGTGCACAGTGCTTGAATGTTGAAGTTCACACTTGAAACCAGATCTGTGAACTCTCAGTGTAAGGAATGTTCTGTATCTGCTTGGCCAGTGTATTATAAACAGATTTTTTTATCTTCATTTTCCCATTACCTGTTGGAGCTGTTCTCATGCATGGTGCCATTGGTGCTTTCCCTGCCTCTGCTTCCTGCAGGGACAGAAGGCAAAGCTGTGTCTTGCTTATTGATGTATTAGGTAGAAACTGCAAGTAATGGGAAGGGAGGGCTGTCAGAGGCTTTGGAATCAGATCCTATGGCTAAACAAGCTGTTACTTCACTGGGTTATTTTTAGATGGCAAAGCAGCTATGATTTAACTTTTCTCTTTCCTAGATGTTCGTCAGGGATTGATTGGTGTTGGTTTGATAAATGTGGAAGACAGATCTGGAATACTGACACTTGATAAAGGTACTTGGGTGTTCAGTGTGTCTGTAGAATGTCCCTGGGAACATCTTATGTCATGACAGTGGATTCCCAGCAGCAGAACTAAACTTGTAACAACCTAAAAATTGACTTTCTTTTAAAAAACTTAATGTTTTCTGCATTTCTGAAAAAATGTATTTAAATAGTAAGAGTCTTTGAATACTGATTGAGGGCTTGTGGTTATCAAACTTCATCTTTGACCTAATATTTGTATTTCTTACTCTTTTTTTTAAGATTACAACAATATAGGGAAATTTCTGAATCGAATTCTTGGTATGGAAGTCCATCAGCAGAATGCTTTGTTCCAGTACTTCTCTGACACATTAAATGCAGTTATTCAAAATGCTAAAAAGAATGGAAGATATGACATGGGCATTTTAGGTGAGTAAATCATTTCACAGTGCTCTTGAACTTCAGTGAGAACAGAGCAACAGGATAAAACTCTGCTTTCCTTCTCAGATTTGGGCTCTGGGGATGAGAAAGTGAGGAAGGCAGATGTGAAGAAGTTTTTAACTCCTGGATATTCTACCTCTGGACATGTAGAGCTGTACACAGTAAGTTAATCCTGTATAATCTCTGTAGGAACTAATAATATTTGCCAGTGAGTTTTAACAATGTGTTCAGTTCCCCTGTGTGTGACTATTTCAAAGTCTTTTCCCACTCAAATCTCTCTGCACTGCTCTTGTAGATCAGTGTGGAGAGAGGAATGTCTTGGGATGAAGCAACAAAGATCTGGGCAGAACAGACAGGTCCAGATGATGGATTTTATTTATCACTACAGGTAAGATTCTTCTGTCTCTTGGGTTATGTTCAGAGGTTTGGGGGGCTAAACTGGAATATTTATTTGTTCAGTTTTGCAAAATATGTGGAGTCTTACATTAAAATTAATTTCAAGGGTTTTTTAACACGGAGTATGAAATTCTTCCTTTTACCTCCTTAGGATTTTTTTCTGATATAAAAGAGAGCCCAAATGAATAGCTCTTATTTAAAGCTGCACCAGGAAACCTTCTGGTTTCACTGTGAGGTTAATGTGGATTCCTGTGTTCTAGAGGTGAATTACTGTCCTTGCTTGTACTATTAAACACTCTCATTACTCTGTAAAGAACACAATATGGAATCACTTAAGCAGATGCTTTGATCATGTTTTAATTTAGGAACTTTCTGGTTTGTCTCTTTTTTTTTTTCTCTTCCAGATAAGAAATAACAAGAAAACAGCAATTCTAGTAAAAGAAGTGAATCCTAAAAAGAAGCTTTTTTTGATATACAGACCAAATACTGGGAAACAACTCAAACTAGAAACGTGTGCAGACCTGAAAAAGAAATATAAGAAGGTAACCATTAAAGTTATGCTTGTTTTTAACTTAGAAAAGCTTGAAAATAATCTTAAGGTCTCTATTTTTTTTGTATTTATGTATAATTTCAACAAGTCAAAAAATAGGCTTCTTTCTCCAGAGCAGAGTTTTTATTTGTCTCTTTTTAAACATGTCTACATGATTTTGTCATTCCATATCCATTTCTGAACTCTGTCTGAATATAAGTTATCTGTGGTGTGGTAATAAAAAATTAGGTTCCTTAGGGTCTAGCAGATCTTGAATTTGCAAGAACTTAAGGAAACTCACATCAGGTGGATTTTGAAAAAGCTCTAAGGTTCTGCTGTAATTGAGCATTTTGTTCATCCTTTGAGATGGTTTGGAATTATTATAATGCAGGATGCTGTACCTCTCTACACCATCCTGCTGGTGGTACTCCCTCCTTTCTCATGATAATGACCAAATTGTTTTTATTTTATGTAAGTTTTGATGTGTTTTACTTTATTCCCACTTTGGATGACTCTTCCAGGTACCTTCTGAGGATGCTCTGCCACACTGGCTGGAGCAGTACAACTCCTCTGCAGACACCTGCACCCACGCCTACTGGTCAGTGTTTGTGCTTTAACTTCTGCTGTTTCACTTTGGACTGGTTTATCACTGCCTCTGTTCTCCAGAACAGAATCATGCCTGTAATGCCCTGTATTTCTTGTGTAAGGGAAATTGCACCATGACCACTCAAATGACCCAACTTGTGAGTGAAAACATCAAGCTTTGCACTTGCCTTGAAGTTCTAAAACATGAGATGAATATTAATGTATAAATTACACTCAGAG
This sequence comes from Certhia americana, assembly GCA_018697195.1. Classification (NCBI taxonomy): domain Eukaryota; kingdom Metazoa; phylum Chordata; class Aves; order Passeriformes; family Certhiidae; genus Certhia; species Certhia americana. The sequence continues at coordinate 1,168,729 of CM031871.1, forward strand.
TGACTCAGGAGTAGCTTGTGCTTGAAATGTCTTAATCTGTTCTGTTATTGTCTGGTAGTTTAAATATTATTGGGGGGAAATGTTTAGAGTTGAGATGGATGTCAGAAACAGCTGTTCCTCTGCTGCCTCCTGTGAATCTGAACTCAGCTGAGGGCTGAATTCCTGAGGAGCTGCATAACTGGTGGAAGGTTCATGTTAATATTGGAGCTTCTGAAATACCCTGATCAGATACCAGTGTCCTGTAACATACTCCAGCTCTCAGGTGACCTCAGTGATGGTATCTTGGACTCAAAGCTCTGTCTGTCCATTTTATAGATGGGGGTTTAACTAAGCCAGCCCTTCCCAAAGCTTTTCCATTACCTGTGCTCAAAGTCCCCTTCCCTTGGTGCGTGTGCAGCTCGACTCTGAATGCACGTTACATAACCACGAGTCTCATTTTAAATGAAATTAGATATTTATGTTTGCAGAATGGTTTTGAAAGCTTTCCTCTCTGTCTGCAGGAGAGGCAATTGCAAGAAGGCAGGCCTGGGGCTGGTGTGTGAGGTGGGGCTGCGTTGCAGAACCTATTATGTGCTGTGTGGCTCTGTGCTCAGCGTGTGGACAAAGGTGGAAGGAGTGCTGGCCTCGGTCAGTGGCACAAACGTCAAAATGCAAATCGTTCGCCTGAGGACAGAAGATGGGCAGAGGATTGTAGGTGGGTGCATGGGCTGCTCCTCTGCTGCTCCTCGGGGGGACAGCCTCTTGCTCAGTTTTGTTTCTCAAAAGAGAACAGGCTTGTCTGCTGTGCAGGGGAAGAAGTGCAACTGTAAAAATCTAATACAATACATATTGAGGCTGGTTAATGAAGGCAGGTTTCTTTTTCAGCCAGGCTTTGGAACACCTAATCTCTGCTCCAGCCATGGTTCTTTGACATCATGACAGCTCCATTTTTTCTCCCACTTATGGCAATGAATAGTAGGCGTTTGAAATAAATGTTTTCATGGGTTTTGGGCTACTGAAAGTGTGTAGAATGACTTCAAGATGATTGTCTCTGCTGAACTTCATAGTGAAGCCCTCAAAACACGGCCCTCAGAAACCAAACTCTCCAAATGTTTTCTTAAATATAGAATTCCTGTGGATGTGCCAATATCATGGCAGCTGCTCCTCTAGTATTAATTTTCTAGGATGTTGGAAGTAGGTTCTTCTGTATTTAAACTTTCATGGTGATGTAACTTCTGTGAGACTAGAAAAGCAAAAATAGCTGACTTCTTGTGACAGCAGGTAACATGAGAATAAAGTTTGTTGTCAAGCAAAATGGGAACTTCTCTCCTGCTTCACAACCTAAAGGATGTGAAGGAGTGAGGAGCAGGACTTGTGGCTGTGCTGCTTAAACCTGACATCAGAAAAGTCATTATTGAATGTTGCATAAATGAAAGGGTGGAATCGTCAGCCTGATGATATACAACTGATTGAATTCATCAGTTGAACACAACTGATGGCGTTTTTTATGAAACCATTGATGTGTTGCTGTTCTCAGGTTTGATCATTCCTGCAAATTGTGTGTCACCCCTCGTGAACCTCCTGTCGACGTCCGACCAGTCGCAGCAGCTCGCAGTGCAGCAGCAGCAGATCTGGCAGCAGCACCACCCCCAGAGCATCACCAACCTCAACAACGCATGAGAGGACAAGCTACAGGTGTTGACTTTGGTGTTTGAGGAAAAGGCTGTAAAAGCATATCACTTGCATAAAAATCAGGGACAGATTCCAAAGAAATATAACTTTTTCAGTTCAGTTGTCTCAAATACTTTGGGAATAAAGAGATCTAAAAAGGTTGGTAGAACTGAAAGCCAGCAGTTGTTTATGGTGGTGCATCTGTCTTTCCTTATGCTCTCTGTAGTGCTTCCTGTTTGCTTTTACTTTTGGCCTTTTAAGCTACAAACCACAATTTGTTTGAAAATGCTTGAAAATCCCCAAGCAGGCTTTATTTTTATCTTGTCATACAGTGCTCAGGGTTTAACGCAGTGCATCGATGCCATTGCTGTGGGAGATCTCGAATGCATGTATTGAGTATATATATAGAAAATATATATTGGGTTTTTCTCTTCAATTTGAGTTTATAAAAGCATGAAACCTAGAGGTTGCACATCATGCATTCAGGTTCCTTCCCAGTTTCTGTTTGACAGTGCATGTCTTTGGAAACGGGCATGGACAGCATAAACACACGAGACAGGAATTCAGAGAGAAACACAATCTTAGTTGTACAGCATTGGTTATTGCATTTTTATAGTGTTTATACCCAGGTGTTGCATTTTTTCTGGTTCTCTCCTGGGAGTTATATATTTGAGTCTACAACCTGTTCTTTTTGTGATAAACATCTTAAATTAAAATTAGTTCATTTTTAATGTATTAATGGTATTCCTAATGTGTACTGCAAAGATGGCTGGATGCCTGTTTTCCTTAAATTGAAGCATTTCCTTAATCTGAGGTGGTTATGGAAACTTAAGTGCAAATTCACTTCCATCTCGCATACAATCTTATATTTTTTACTTCATTAACATAATTTAATTTGTCACTTGTAAGATGAAACCTTACTTGAGCTGTAAATTAGAGAATGGGAAACACTTGAGGGTTCCGCTGTATGTGCTGTTTCTGTTATGTTTAATATGTTGTAAGACATTGTAGAGTTTATCTGGAGCTGTTTAAAAGAAATTGTAATGTACAAATGTGAATAGTCACTTATCTATAATATGGGTAAGTTTTGTTTTGCCTATAATAGTAGATGTTTATAAGAAAGTGAAGGACAATGTTTGTCATTTCTTGCTTGCACAGGTTGCACTATTGAAAAATTGAGATTGTATAAACCTGTCCAAAAAACTACAAGATAATGATCTTGTAGATGTCAAATAAAAGTTATTGTACTAACAAGAAGTGGAGTCTTGTTTAGGCAATCACCATATTCCAAAAAAACTAACAAGTCTGTACAATTGGAATTTGACAGGACTTGGCATGTTCCAGGCTGCTCTAACCAGGCTTCTGTCTTGCAGCCCAAATCTCTCAGCTGAACTCGCTAATGAGGCAAGAACTAAACTGTCTAAACTTCCATGTGTATTTTAAGGAAGGCTCAGTTCCAGAGCAGGATGGCTGCAGGTGTGGCACTTCTGAAGCACTCGATGAGCCACTCAAAGGTCAGAAAGAGCAGGGCTGAAGTTCCGCAGGTGAGGCTGAGGGGGGTTCCCTTATGGAATTATTGCTCCTCAGGCTCCATCAACACTCCCTGTGCCAGCAGCTCCTTGTGGTCACTGAGCTCCTGCTTGGCAGGGAGGGAACTCTGCCCTCTTCCCTCAGCCCCAGCCTAAACTGCTCAGGAGGGATGAATCCCCTGCTCATGCTTGGGATAACCTGAAATGCAGATCTGGAATAAAACCTCTGCCTGCCCCCCATGTCCTGCTGCACCTCTGTAAACACCTGGAATGCAGGGGCTCGGTGTTGGGGGGTCTTCAGTCTGCTGGGAGCAAGGGAAGGGAGCCTGAGTGCTGTCACAGCACTGAGAGCTGATGATGCCCTGGCAAACTCTGGAGCACAGGGTGTGGGGGAGGCTGTTCCTGTGTTCTGTACCCACCAGGGGATGGATTTGGCACCCATTCCAGGAGCAGGGCTGGGAGTTTGAGGAGTGTGTTGACAGATCACTACTGCAGCAGACAGCAAACCAAACTGCCAGGAACGGCAGGCTCTGTGTGGACTGCCCTGTCTCTGCTGCTTAGCTGTTATTTGCCATCTGAGATGGTGACATAACATTTTAGGTCTTGATCCTCAGTAAAATAGTTCTGCAAGTGGTAGATTCACAATTAATAATTTTGATTTTTTTTTTTAATAATTATTTAAATACACTCAGTTCCTAAGTGCTCTTCTCAGCCTGGTGTGCTCACTTGGATTTTTGGGATGAGCAAATCTGATATTCCCTGTATTGATGAGCAAACCACACTATTTTACTTCAACCTTTTAAACTTCCCATGAACTTGTGTCCCCTGGAGGGCAAAAAAGCTGACAGTACTTCCTAGATCCATAGGAACTGTTCCTGTTCCAGAAATCCATTCCTCTACTTTCCCTTCTTTGCCTGCTCCTTGCACCATCACTGCCTTGGCTTTGCCATCCACTTACTAACACAGCTGCAGCCACGGCTCTGGACTGTTGTAACATCTTGAAAGTTAACATCAAAAAAAAAAAAAAAAAGAAAACAGCCTTCAAGCCACAGCAACATTTTCTCTCTTGAGAATTCCTACTTGGTGCTTGTGGTGTGGATTTTGGTATTTGTTCCCTGCATGAGCTGCTGATAAAGCTTGGGGAGAAAGGGAATATAAATTGCCCTGGATGGGGTAAGAACAGTGAGTGGTGTCCCTTTGCAGCACTGCCTGTGAGACAAATATCCTCCTGGGGAGGAAAAAAAGACCAATGTTTGCATCATAAATTACCAGGCCAGGCAAGGGTGGTCTCTGTATTTTCCTGCTTGTGGGGTATTGATCTGCTTTGTACAAAATGAAATACAAAATGCTTTGTGCATCTGAAATGGATATAAAACCTATAAAGGACAGAGGGCTCTGGTAACAGGGGCAATGCCATGTGTAAAATGGAAACAGCTTCTGTACTGTGTGGATTTTGGCATCGTGCTGCAGAAGGGGAAGGATACATGAGTTGATTTGGGAACTGAAAACCTTAATTTTGGGTTTTCTTTTCTACCTGTCCTTGACAGCAACTAAACTATGACTTGTTAACTAGTTTTGTAGTTAAGATATGTCCTGGCATGATAAATGCAATTATAATCTACTCAAAACCTCCTTGCACTGCAAGTATTCCACTTTTTCCAGTGGCTGTGTGGTTCATTGGGAACACACACCTCCTGTAAGGACTTAAAAGTTCCCCAAAGATGCGAGTTCTCTGTTCCACGTGTAGTATTTTCTTTGTAAATGGAGAAATCTCTGCAACCTGTAAACGCTTGTTCAAGTGAATTATCAAGGGGTTTTGTATTTTTCTTTTGTGTTTGGAATAACTTCACTCGGCTCCCAGTGCAGTCTGTACATAAATAGAGCCTGTTTGTATATAGAGGTGTTAAAGGCTACTGAATTATTGAATGTAAATAACTCTTGTTTTCCTCTGTGTTTTTTTCCTTCATGACCTTCCCAAGATGTATTCCTATTTTCTCAACCTGCCACATGGGCAGCTTGTGTGTACTTTGAAATATATATAGAGCATATATAAACCTTCCAGGGTGTGTGTGTACATTGTAGATGTCATGTGTTGTCATCGGTTTTTTTTTCAAAACTCCTTTGTCTGTCTCCCATGATCCTTTTGATGCTCTGTGGGTTTATTCTATATTTTTAGGGTAAAATGCATTCCCTTGAGCAAAATGGACCCAATGTCTTTCAGTGATGCATGTTCACTTCTTAGTGCCTGTATCACAGAAACAAATATTTGAGTTTTCATGCCCATTGTTTCCTTCAGTCTTTTCAGCATTTCAGAACTTGAGCTTTAATCCTAGAAACATTTCTATTTTCTTTCACTTACTGGTATCTCCAGCTGTGCATTCAGTGAGCTCCAAAAATCAGAGTTCTAGAATTAAGTTCTAACATGTCAAAGTCTATTTCTCCTTTTATATTAAATGTGAACTGTCTTAAAAGTGCCCCAGAATGGCAGTGATTGAGAGTAGATGAGTCTATTGTAGCGTTTTTTCCTGGGAAAATTTTGAGCTTCCTGTCATGTCTGAATGTGCAAAACGAACGTAAGGAAAACTTTCTTACCTTGAAAAAAAACAGTGCAGCTTTTTAATTGCCAGGTCAAAATAATATATTTATATTGAAGTTAGGGATGGATAAGAAATCCTATTAATTGTCTGTCTCTTACTTAGCCCTTGAGCTGCCAGCAGCTGTCCCGTGGGTTTGGCCCTTCCCCAGCTGCAGGGAAGGACTGTGGCCCTGCAGTTGTTCCCTGAATTCAGTGGTTTGCCAAGTCTGCTGACCGGAGCCAGGGCGAGAAGTGTGCAGCTGCAAATAGCAACAAAATACTTCTGGTAGTTTCTGTGGTCGCTGTGAGTTTTAAAAGGGGGATGTTGAGAAGTGAGCAGGGTGCTGCTGGCAGTGCTGGCAGCTGCAGCCTTTGGTTCCATGATGGGGGCTGGAGAGGGACGGAGCTGGAGGGAGGAACAAAGGAACACAACCACAGCCGCGCCCCTGGGAAACCTCTGGCACTTCCCTGGGAGCAGCGTCGGCCCCAGGTGCTGCTTTGCTTGTAGAATGAGTTTGAAAAGCAGCAACTCTCTCCTTAAGGAGAAAAACAGGGGAAAAAAAGGTTGCGAGGTGCTGCAACTTAAAAGAGCAGCAGGCAGGTTGTCCCTAAAAGCTTGTGCTGAAGAGAGTGAGAGGTAAAAACTTGGAGAGAATTTCCTGGGTCTGATGTGATTCACTATTTATTGGCCCAAAATGAGTTTTAAGTGAAAGAGGTTGGAGGCACCACTAAGATTCAAGAATAGGAACTGGACAGGGTTAAGCTGAGGCCGAAACTCGAGGAAGAAATTTTTTGCCTGCTGTGTCCTGAACCAATATCCAGGATTCTGTGAACGTGGAACCCTGTGGGTGAAGGATGCTGAGATATCTGTGTGGAAGCTCAAAGTAAAGCATTTGGTGCACTTAAAACAGGCAGTTAAACCAAAATACAGAAGTATATTCAGATTTAAGGGATGTCCTGCAGTGTCAATACCTGAACCAAAGTGTATTACATTTTATTTTGTAAGAGCTGATTTTGGTTGGTGTCTCTGAACTCAGCTGTGCTTAGGGCATCACTTCAGTTAGAGGGGCCTCTGTGGAGGAGTAGTTTTCCTACACTTAATTTGTACTGGGAAGGATAAAGAGACATTTCTGCTGCCATTTCTGATGCCATACATATTTATGCCTCTTCTTCCTGGCTTGGAGAAGATAACCAGGAAAATGCCAGCTTCCTTGCAGTCACAGAATCACATTTTTATTTGCCAAGTAATTTGATTTATTTTTCAGTCATTGACATATTGAGTTTTATTGGAGGTGGGTGTTTGCTGCCTCGGCACCTTCCCTTTACCCCAGCCCTGCAATAACTCACTGGGAAGCTGCCTCTGCACAACGGATACACTGATTTTTTTTTTATTTTTTTTTTTTTGAATAGGGCTCTGCTATTAGTACTTGTTCAGTCTCCACCTTTAACAGTCCAAGGTGACAGAATCCCAAAGCCACGTAGGATTTCAGCGTGGCTGTGTGAGGTGTTTTTATTGCCTGCCCTAATGGGAACCTTTGCCAAGCTGAAAGCAGCCTGGGGTTCTGCTGTGTGCCAAATGTCCCCAGAGCAGCAGGACTTGGAGAGCCTGGCAGTAAAACATCAGCAGTGTTTAAAAAGATTTATACCCCCAAAAATTACAAACTGAAATATGATGGACTCTGTAGTCAGTTCTTTCTTTTTTGGTAAAAAATTGATAAATTAAACTGATTGCTACTTTGGGATTTTTTTTTTTTTTTTCCCTTTTAATTTTCTGTTCTGGAACTTGCCCACAGAGATGCTGGAATGCCTTTCAGCAGCACATCTACATCCATTAAACACACTCACTGTCATGCCATTTTAGGATCCCTCAGACTAGCAGAAGTCATGTTCTAGTGATCCAAACAGCTTTTCTTTCAATCCACTTGAATCCTGGCACTTAATCTGGTTAATGTCACTGGTTAATTAAACTGGTTTTATTGGTAGTTAAGAGCAGACTCACAATATTCTCAAAGTGCTAATTGTGTTGGGCATAAAAAAAGAGAGGAGGGTTTATAAAAACTGCATCAAGATTGGAAAGTATCAACTTCATATTTTATGCATATTTTATGCAAAGTATGAAAATAGTTTTCCTTTATCCAAAGAGTTAGTCTGGGGTAAACAGACTAATCTTAGTTTTGTACATCATTTAACATTGACTTTTAATCTCATTTTCCCCAAGTATGGAAAAGTGATGATGCCAAGATCTCAGCAATAAATGAAGATGCCCAAACCTCAGAATTTAATTATTCATTTTCACAAAGCAGTAGACTTTGTTCTGTAAGTAAGGGAGAAATTTTTTAGAGAGGTTTTGGCTGGCTCCTTTCCAGCATGTAAATAATACACCTTAAAAATGCCAGCAAGGCAGCTCAGGAGCTGACAGCTTCTTCCTTTGGAAGTCCAGGTCTGGTTTGCATGTCCCTTCCATGTTTATAAAGTGGAAGAACCGACTTTGCCTGCTAAATGCACAGTGAATTGCAGGGCATGAAGCAGAGATCTATATCAGCTTAGCCAGAGCGAGTTAAATCACAAACCGGGGTGCAAGTGATTGAATCTCTCCTGGGTAAGGTGTCCCCTGAAGTTACTCGGAGGGAGCAATGGAACGGGGATGATCTGAGCCTGCAGCTGGTCTGCAGAATTCCCAGCCTTACCTCTCCGTGTGGGAAACCTGGCTTTGGGACGGGGCAGAGCTGCTCCATGCAGGCAGCGCTTGGGATCGGGACCTTCCTGACCACAGCTCCTGCCTGCTTTAGTGAGGGGCCCCCAGTTCTGCTGCCCCAGCTCAGGCTGCCCAGCCACACGCATCCCCCCGGCCCTTTGCTGCTCCCCAGGATGGGCTTGAGCACGGCACGGGTTTCCTCCTTTCCCTGTGTCAGGAGGAAAGCCCAGCCCAGCCCCACGAGCTCCTGGAGAGGAGAGGCTCCTGCAGAGAGGGGGTTCCTGGAGAGAGGAGGCTCCTGGAGAGGAGAAGCTCCTGGAGAAAGGAGGCTCCTAGAGAGGGGGCTCCTGAAGAGGGGATGCTTCTGGAGAGAGGGGGCTCCTGGAGAGAGGACGCTCCTGGAGAGGAGAGGCTCCTGGAGAGGATGCCATGGCCTGGCCTGGCCTCCTGCACCCCCTCTGGGGCTGCGTGTCGGAGCCCCGGGCTCTGCCCTGGGTTGTGTCTCGGCCGCGGTGTTTGATGGCTGGCAAGGCTCGGCCGCACACTGCACTGTTTAAATTCCCGACCGAGCCATCACCCGTCACCAGCGTCTGCCAGGGCTGTAAATCCTTCACATCCGGGATTGTCCCTCCCTTTCTGTGCACACAGAGCACGGGCGGGGGGACAGCGAGGTGACTGCCAGGCTGCAGCATCTGCCGGGGGCAGCTGCCTCGGCTCCGTGGGGAGGATACAGTGTGTCCTCTCCATGAGATCTGGGAGGCCCCCTTGGCCTCCTCTTTCTGCTTTTGTAGCGGGAACAAGGCGGGTTTAGGCAGTGTGCCAGGGCAGGAGGCTGCTGGTGCTCTTCAGGTAGATGTTTAGGCAGAGTTTGATCGTTTGGCTCGCTAAAAATACTTTGTATTTAGCATCGCCCAGTCCCACGGCCTCCACTGGAACAGAGAGAACTGGCACTGCAAGACTGCACCCACATTCTCACAGGGCTGGGCACAGAGGTTTCACACCTAGGTCCTCATACACAGACAGCAGCCTGGCAAGAGATTTCAGGGCTCTCTCTTCTGCTCTGAGCTGTGTCCTGGGGCAGGAGCTCAGCAGACTGTTAGACTCATCCTGGCCAAAGCTGTGTCTGGGCTCCGGGCTGGTGAGGGAAGGAGGTGCCATGCCCAGCAGTGCCAGCCGAGGGCTGTATGGCACCGGCAGAGACACCGAGGGGCCACCCGTGCCACAGCGACACTCCTGAGACTCTGTCCTGTCCTGACAGGACTCTGCTGTCCTGTCACCGTGATTTACCTCCTTCCCCCTTCCCCCTGCTCTTCTCTCCCCTGCCAACTCCGAGTTGTTGTGAAGCTCCACATTCCTTTCCTCGCAGTCATTTCCATTTTCCAACCCTGGGCTTTGCTTCCACTCTCTCCTCCACTTCCTCTGCTCGAATGACCAGCAACAAAACAATTAGGGATGTTCCCATCGGGCTGCACAGTTGGTGTTACAAGGAGGCTCTGAGGGACAGAGGTGTTTGTGCTTCTGATTATTTGTTTCAGGCATATGACGCTGGTCAGGTGACACTTATTTGTACTCAGGTTTTCTGTGGGGCTTAACCCCAATGTGTCTTTTCAAACTGTGATTTGAATCTGAAGCTCTCACAGGTGCCACGTGGATGATTATTTCACACGGACAAGGAGTGTTTGACACCGGCCTGCCTCCAGGAATCACTCCAGGCAAGCCAACACTCAGCTTTGCTGCTGTGGATTCCTGCACTCCCAGACGCAGAGTAGGTTCAGGAGCTTTCCCAGACAGGGCTGGGATGAAAGCGAGTCTCAGAGCCTCCTCTGCCCCAGCCAAAGGGTGGGGTATTCCCTGCCCCGGGCCCACAGCAGCGCGGGGAGGGAGGCAGAGGCAGGGCCATGCCGCAGCCCGGCAGTGCCAGCTCACTCCTTGGCACAACCTTCAAGGGCTCAGGAGTGGGAGGGAAGCGGGAGTCCAGCCCACAGGGCAAGAAGGGAGAGTCCTTCCAGGCAAACTGAAGGAATAGGGCAGGGTGGAGCACTTGTTTGTCTGGAAAGATGATGCAGAGGAGCCCTGTAATGTGGGGATAAAGTGATATTCCATCCCTGCAAGCAATAGCAAGGAAGGAGGAGCCCCTTGGCCCAAACCCCACTGTCAGGATGGCTGCCTGTGCCCTTGCCCAGAAGGGCAGGAGAGCTCTCCTCTCTTCATCTTCCTTCTCTCTCTTCCCTCTCTCCATCTGGCTGAGGGGGCTCTGAGTTTTCTTTGCAGTTATCTCAACAAGCAAAATGAAGTGGTAGTTTATTTCTACTCTTTGTGGTTTTTCATTGGACGCGGGAGGTTTGATATTGGTGCCTGGTGCTTTGTTTTGTCATGGCAAAATGCAAGAGGAAACTTTCTTAGAGAGATTCCAGGCCGGTGCCTTGGGTTGCTGAGGCTTGGAAAATTATCATTCATTCTACCGTGGTCCTTCAGGGAGACTCACCCGAGCAGCAGAGAGCAGGTCTCTACCCCACTCTGTCTTCAGAGGTAAACCCAGAGCCCATCAAGGCCTCTATCTTAAACCTTTCCAGTGCCTTTGACGGTTTTACAGGTGCTATTTGATTTTCCTCCTGCTGGTACCACGACTCTCCGAGGCAGAGCGTTCCCCTCGGCGAGGGAAACGGCTGTGATATCGGCTCACTCAGCCATAGGGCAGCACCCGGCGGCGCTGCAGGAGCAGCTGTCTGCTGGCAGGGCTGCTCCGTTGGCATGCCAGACAAAGGACTCAGGAGGTGGAGGGAAACAAGGATGGGGGGAGGGAAATCGCTCCAAGCATACGGCACTGGCCTGGGAGGAACCATCTCGAAGTGGGGGGAGCAGGGTAGATTGGAAGAAAGTAGCCAGGTGAGGATTTTAAGGGGGATTAGCCTGTCCGGAATAGGCATGGGGCTTCCCACCTGAAATTGTTGCCAGGCTGTTGGTTAGGGGCATCTTGGGAAGAGGATTTCCTGGGGCCTGGCCGGGTTGCTGCTGCACGCACTACTGCACTGGACCACTGTATTCACAGCCCTCCCCTGCAGGAGCTCGAAGGCTCTGTCCCCTAGAAGGGAAAAATTCAGAGCTCCCGGGGAATTTTGAGTGTGAGAAATGGCAAACAGGGTGGAGCTGGGAGGAAGACGAGTATTTTACTCAGGATTATGTGGGTTTTGTGCATCTTGGTGAGGATGGGGCAGCAGCAGCAAATATCAGCAAGAAAAGGATATCACAGGGAGGGGACACCAAAGGCTGTAAGCTTTCGTCTGGGAACAAAAAAATAGCACAAGGGAAACTTTGTTAGCTCAGCCGGACAGGAACGGTTGGTGAGGAACCAGAGGACAGGGTGAAAGTAAGTCGGATTGTATGCAAGGAGAAGACAAAGGAAGCAGCCAGTTTGATGACAAAAAAAAGCATAAAATGCACACTTTTCCCTCTGTCTGCCATGAGTCAGACTTGCTCCCAGGGCGTGTGCTTCTGGGTTCTGGCGGCTAGGGGGAAGGGAAGGTTCTTGAACCAGGACGCTGTGGCTCCCTTACATTGCCCCCAGTTCTGAGGGGAAGGTACTCAGCTATGCAAAGCATCTGTGAAAATGCTTGTTTGTGTTAATAGCAGACACTCATTGTCTCTACATATTGGGCTGTCCACAGAGCGTTAAACCTGCCCTGCACCCGTAAGACCCTTAAAAAGCTTTGATTTCAGTCTAGGCCAGTTCAGAGGCGTTTCTGTTTTGGGGCTCCGCGGTTGCCTGTTTCGTTAGTTGATAGCACCGGACAAGCATAGTATCTGTTAGCAGTGTTTTGGTATGCTTATCTTAGCGTATAGATTAGATTGTTAGTTGTGTCTCTTTTTGGTGTCTCTGGGCAACTTATTCAATGATTTGTGGTTTCATTGTTTGGCTGTGGTGGTGTGACTAGTGATGTATGATTGTGTTGTGGTTTTGTTTTGTTTTTCCTCTTATCATCCATGAATTTACTTGACTAGTTGTTTGGTTGTTTTGGTATATAGTATCTTGTGATTGATTTTGTATATATGACTTACGCTAATGGCCTCTGATGTCGTATATATGGGAGGTTAATCAAGATGGTTTCTCCATTCTTCTGCTTTTCTCCTCTTTGGTGATATTGCAGTAGGGTGGTGTGCCCTGTTGTGTCTCCCAGTGAAGAGTGGGTGAAGCCATGGAATAAGTGATCAGAAGTACGACTTCAGAGACAGAGACTGTTCGGTATAGGTAAATGGCACTTAAAATCATGGGTAGGAAGTAGGCACCGCAAGAATGCTTGGGTATTAAGGCGCAAATAGGGTTTAAATAAGCGCATCACAGGGAGGGTTACTACTAATCCCCGACGGTAATGCCGAATAACTATACCAGAGTACAACCTGACCGGGACACTGTGGCCTTGGGTTACTATAAGATACACGCACCCCAGGAGATAAGCTTTCGTACATGATGTACAAGGGTGAGGTACAAGGATTGCGAAGCGAACTCTCATAGAACATCATATGAAAGAGTTGTTTTATAGTGATTGTTGATTAGACCACGATGAAGTAGTAGAATGTATAGCTGAAATGTATAACATGTGAACCTTGGACAAAAGGGACGACGGATGCTAGATTTGGGTTGCAAATGCCGCCTAAGCTCGCGCGCCTTCAATTAAAAGCACCTGGCAAATAATGACAATCCATGGTTATGGTACGTCATGAAAATTTAACGCTACTGTATTTACAAAGCACCACGCACCCGAACGCACCAAGAAAAGGTTAAAATGAGGATTTAGGCACTAGCAAGGACCCTTGGCGGAACATTGATAACTGGTTGGATTTATACGATCGTGTGAAGGGAGGTAAATTAGCAATGCGTATTAAAAAAAGCAATTTGGAGTTGTACATGTATCAGAAGTTTGTTTAGTGAAGAAATGGGAATGCAGTACAGATTAAAGTTAAAATAAGACCATCACAATGTTTATGATGTATTAGCTTCTATTCATACAGGGACACAAGCTCCTCGAATGAGCCAACGGTGAGAGGATTAGTGGGCCTACGAGCTGTGGGAGGGACGCAAATGGCAAAATATGCAGTTGCCTAGAAGCAAGAATGGATGTGGCATACAGTATAGGTTGGATATCCACAAAGTCACTTATCAGGTGCATTCAAGCAAGTTTGTAAGCCTGTGGTGTTACTCAATTGGCGAATCACTGCGACTATGCTACAGCTGTAACTGCGGCATATGGGAAACACGGCTGCCTAACCTAATATGAACAGTCATGCAGTGCAAAGTAAGTCCCAGGGAGAAGGTCGAACTGAGCCGTTCCCACGTCGTGCACACCCACTCACAGGACATCAATCCTTTGCTTTAGCCGATGTGTACCCCAGGGATCCTTTTTTTAAGACTGCTGGAGTTTGGGTGCCATGGATTGAGGCCAGAAAATCTTGGGATTGGTAAAATAGGAGCACACGGTGGTGCGTGGTCATACCACAAAGAATAACTGACATCAAGCAAATGCAACCTTGCCAGACTTGAAACTTTGGGATGTGGGAATTGGCGTTGACTGGATCGCGCGAACAACCACGTATATCAAGTGAATATTCGCTACTAGGGTTAATGCGGACCAGCTACAGTAGAATGAAATTTGCTCCAAATATTACAGCCCAAAAGGATGGATGGCCGTTGTATGTTTGGAAGGTGATGCACACTACCACGTGAGACGCCGTAGTATCTGACCACGCACGACAGGCAACGTGTCGCCCACGGATGACAGTATACTGGCGGTAAGGAGCCCAACACTGTCATTGATCGATCTGAGAGGTTATGATTCTATGTCAGCCTTTCACATGCACTCAGCACACAAGGGACTGTATTGTGCGATATGTACGGAGCAAGCAACGTTTGCAGGGATGAATACCAAATTAATGGTGACGTGTTATGATTTGTGTAGGAGCAGGGGTGCCTTAGGCTGAGCAAATTCACCGATAACACCACACGACGCGTGGACCTCCCTGTACATTGGATAAGATGGACCATGAGTTAGGAAAAGCATAAGTCAGGCGACTCAACTCAATGTCCCCGATACGGCATGTAGGCGAAACCGCAACGGAAAAAGAAAGACCCAGATTGTAATCGACCCAGACCACGTTCAGGAGATGCTTTGGCGAACATTGCAGTGTTCTAAACCTCTCATGTGATTTTTAAGCCCAGAGTAGGCGTTTTGACCATAGAATGTCCTGTCTGTCCAGTCGCTGACCTCCCTAACAGGCGTAGTGCAGTCAGACGGCTAGAGCGCGCGGTTAGCATCTGTGTCTGGAATGAATAACTTGTGGGGGACAGGGCAGCGCAGCATGTGGCCCAGAGAGGGAGGAGAAATCAAAGGGGTCCTGGCAACTGAGGACAAAGTGTCCACAGCTTGGGACAGTCCGGCCAAGTCTTCTGTGATTCCTTTGCTTTGAGCCCTTGCGCGACTACGGGTTGCTGCAAAGGCCTGGGGGCAGATTACAACCTACCCATTGCCTCTGCCTCTCCGCCTCTGGGGAAAGGCATGCATGCAGTGGTCCTCTCTCTAGTTCGGGCAATGGCAAATGTTTTACCACTCCCACAAGGGGGTCCTATTTCATGGGGCAGACAAGGTGGATGCAATCCTGCGCACCCAGCATCAGGCAGAATGCACGGGTAGTCCCTTGTCAGTGCATTGCCTGTTTCCAGGATGCCATCTGATGTTGTAGATGACATTGATCTCGAACTTCTAAGGAAAATTGCCTGCCAAAGACACGAAGGAGAAATGTGCTACAGGAACTGCTTGGTGCTTCCGAAATTGATTTTTTCACTATATTGGCTAGTATGAAAGCTTGGCCTTATAAATGGCAAGTTCTTTTAACAAGGAGAAAAGCATCCAGCTGCATTTGAATTGTTGAGTGGAGACAGTTGCAATCCTCCATTGAGCATGTACACAGAAAAACTGCCATTGAATTCTCCGGGTTTTCATTGAGCAGTGTAAAAGATGACAATTCTCAGGAGTCAAGAGAAAACTTTCCATTGAATATGAAATGTCAAAGTTGAAGTCTGGGATACGGCTCATGAGAGGATATTGAGGGGGTGAGGAGGATGCTGTGGTTGGTCCGATCCAGTACTTAGTTACTGCTCGCATGGGGTGAGTGTCAGTAGTGGCAGTGCATATTCAGGTCCCTCTCCGGTCTTATCCCAAAGACCCAAGGCCTTGGCGAAAAGTCGTTCACCTAGAGCAGGGTTTTCAATTCTCCAGTGCAAGAGATTATGTGCCCAGGAGGGCTCTCCGATGCCAACTGACGTCAGGGAAGGAGCAGAGATTTACTCTTGTCCAGGGCTGGAGGCCGGGAGTAGCACTGCCTGAACAGAACACGCTTTTGCCAGCCTCAGTGGCAGACGTTCGATAAGTGTGCCCTGGGCCAGTGCATTGACCCTGCACTGTGCTGCAGGTGCTCCATGACAAGCTGCATATGCGGCCTGACAAAGTTCGGACCATATGATACATTGGTGCCCAACGGGAGCTGCTTCAGGAGTCGGCCAGGGAAGAACATATGGCCACAGCTGCCTCGATTGTGGGTACGACAGGATGGCTGATGTCAGCGTGGCCATTGGAACCAAAGTCAGCGGGACGAGGCCACAAAAGGGACGTGGGCTCGGCCTGCTGTCAGTGCGACATGCAATGGAGGAGGAACAGCGAGGAGAAACACGGTATACCATGCCAGGGACCAGAGAGGCCCCACCAACCTCAGGGCTCTAGGGCCTAGATGCTTGGAAGGGCTCATTGCCTCTACCTTCCCAGAATCAGCTGAGGAAGCAGAGGAAACGGCAGGTATCTCAGCGACAAAACGACCTGGGAGGATCAGGAGAAGGCACGCAGAGGAGCAGGGCAATACAGACGCGTCCGCAGGGCGCCAAGGAGCAGTGCCCTCGGGCTCTGCCGGCTACTGCAAACTGCCCACATGTTCTTCTCCACAGAGGGAAAGGCCAGACCTGGAGTGGAGCCGTGGACGTCCTGCAAAGGGGGAGAGCTCACTGCTGAGAGGCTGCGCATGTCAGCAGGCACGCAGGAGGAGCCATGTGCCAGGGAGCAGTTGACGGGCAAAGCGTGATGTTGCGATATTTACACAACTGACAAGAGGAGCTG
>CM031871.1:1189337-1246300 GCA_018697195.1 Certhia americana
TGATCTGGATCAGGAATATTCCGGCGGCGCCTCAGCGAGGACCGCTGCTGGCGGGACGCCGCAAGTGCGGCCGCTCGCCCCGCGCCTCGCCTCGCCTCACGCCTCCTCCGGCGGCGGGGCCGCCCCGGGCCGCGCTCCGCGGGCCGGAGGGGAGCCCCGGAGCCCGGACCTCCGCCGGCGGAGGCACCGCCAGCGCCTCGGGGTGACCCTCGGTCAGCGCTCCCGCCTCGGAGTGTCCCCGCATCCCGAGCGGAGGAGCCCTCTCCGCTCGCTGGAGATTTTTTGGGGATGGGGGTGTGTGGGGGGGCACATAGGGATTGCACTATTTCCTAAAAAGCTCCTGTTTAAAAATCAGTCCTCATCCTTGGATTTGTACAGGAGTCCTTCCAACTTTCCTCTTTAAAAAGTTTCCTTGACAGCGTTAACTTTTTGCTTTTTTTTTTTTTTTTTTAAAAAAAAAAGAGAAAAATGAACCAAACAAAAAAACTACGTTCCCCCGTTTTTCTCCTCCCGATTTCCGAAGGCATCAGCCGGCGGGTTTTTGGCGATGCTGCGGTGCTGCTGTACATCGGGTCTCCGTGTGTGAATCGGTGCAGCCTGAACAAAGCCGCAGCAGCAATTGCTTCGCTGTGGGATATTTGGAGGGGATCTCGCTAATCTGTGCTCGTCGGCTCCGATTAAACAGCACCAAAATGGAGAAGTTGGTTCTGACTTAAAGAAATCGTATTCCCGTCTCCCATCCCCGCAGCCCAGCCTGCAGGACTGGCACCAAACAGCCACAAATCGGGCTGATTTTTTTTTTTTTTTTTTTAAATTTTTTTCCCTGAGAAAAAGTTTTGGAGTTGGGTTTAGGAGGGAGGGAAATGTGCCCGGGTGATTTTTACAGCACCGTTAGTGGGTGTAATCCTGGGAGGCTGAGGAGCGAAAGGGATCTCCGGGATGCATCTCTATTCTAGCTACCAGGAGAGCAGCAATCATATTTTACTGCAAGGACTCGTCACCAGCTGGTGGATGAGCCGAGGTGGCTGTGCCACCTCGATCCTGCGTGGAGCTCAGCTCGGTGGGGCTGCGAGGGTGCAAAGGCTCGGGGAGCCGGGG
Source organism: Certhia americana (assembly GCA_018697195.1). Taxonomy (NCBI): domain Eukaryota; kingdom Metazoa; phylum Chordata; class Aves; order Passeriformes; family Certhiidae; genus Certhia; species Certhia americana. The sequence continues at coordinate 1,190,436 of CM031871.1, forward strand.
TCGTGTGTGGGGAGCACCGTGGGCTCGAGTGCTGCTCTGCGGAGGGGTCAGGGAGCAGGGGATGTGCCGAGGATTTCTGACAAAAAGCAGAAGTGTCACCGTAGGGGGAAAAAAAAAAAAAAGAAAAAAACAAAATAAAAAGAAACAAAACAAAGCCCAGCAAGGGAAACCGTTCTTCTGCCGGCTCCCACGAGAACCTGTGCCTTGCTCTCCGGAACAGCCGTAAAATTGCAGGGAAAACAAAGGTGGTATTTTGCGATGGTGGGTGAGGGGTGGGGATTAGGTCATGCAGTGGAGGGGATCCGAGTCTGGCTGCTCTGCGAGCAGGGACTGCAAAATCCCGGCTCAGACATGCCGCGCACAATGCGAGCCGAGCGGTGAAGTTTCTGTCTCCAGCCCTCTCGCCGCTGCCGTGTCTGTGCTTTTCCAACGCTCCGGCTGCGATCAGGGCTTCGGATTCTTTCACGCAGTTTTATCTTCCCTTTCTCTCCCACCCTCCTTTTCCCCTTGTATCGGCAAGTTAGCAGCAGTTTGCTGTCATGCTGGAACTATTCTTGTCTAAGTTGTCCTCTCTTCTTAGTTCGGATCATCCTCAACACCCCCAGAATCTTTTCAATGAAAGAACGTCCTCCTCTGAATCCAAAATGGGCTCTCTCTTCCCTCCCTGTCTTCTGCCATTATCCTCACGCACCAGCTCTTCCTCTAGCTAGTGGTATTGCCAGCACCGTGGCCTAAGGCCAAGGGACTTAGACAAAGCAGTCCTTGCAGTTGCACATATCGCATTCAGAGTGATATGACTGCAAATGGCCCCCTCCTTTCTGGAGCTTAATTCTGATTTGGAGGAGATTGCTTCTCTATTGTGCCTAAATTAAATGCCCCCCAGCCAGGAGGATAAATCCTAGGTTTGCTTCCTAACCTGGGGTGAAGGACCCCCCCACACCCCCCCACGGTCCTGCAGAGGAGCAGAAACCAGGAAATCTGTCCCTTTTGGCCTGAAATCAGCCCTGCAGAAGTCTCTCTGTATGAATGCTGAATATTTTGGTCTCGGCCGACGGAGGGCTCTGGGCAGCTGTGGATCTCACAGGGATTTTCCTCTGGGAGGTAATGCTGCTTCCCTGCAGTGCAGGGCTTCTGGTGCAGGAGTATTTGGGAAGGCAGTGTCGACTCAGCTCTTGGAGCCGCGTCCTTGCTGCAGAGCAAACTCCTCTCAAGTTGAGGCTGAGAGTAGCCACTCTGCAAAATCATACTTAAACTGCACATCAGTGAGATGAAGCAGTTGTGGTTGGTGGGTGCCTGGGCTCTGTTCTTGCATGGGAGCATGTTTTGGGAATCCAATCCTGGATTGAAGTCCAGAGGGAGAGAAGCTGTGTGTGTGGGAGGAAATATAGGGAGGAAACCTCCGTGGGTTGTCGGCAGATCTGGGGATGACTGTGGGTGAGGAAAATGCAGCTGCTCCACAAGTGACTCAGGATGCTGGAAGCATCTGGGTGCTGACTCCTCTGCCTTACACCAGGCTGAGGGAAGGAGAATGTGTTGCCACAGCAGAATTCAGTGCCTGTTCCTCTTTCCTGTTGCCCAGGTCAGTGCTGACACTTGACCCAGGGTGACTGCAATCAGGCTTGCAGTGTTTTGTCCGATTTTTTTCCGAAGTCGCCTACCTGGAGGGCCTGTGCTCAGGGAATTGGGTTCCTGCATGTAATACCCCAAGCTTTCAATCCCAAGCTGCCTGTGCTTGAGGAGCCCTATTTAATCTCCTGCAGAAGCACCTTCTCTACCTGGGCTGTAAAAAGGTGCTCTATTAGGGAGCTGCAGTGGCTCTACCTTCCCAGCCTCACCTGACCCTGCAGTGTCCCAGGGGGAACCTCTGTTACCTTTTCTAACAACCATGTTTTGATTTGTTTGTCATCTCTTGCTTATCCTACTGATTCCTGGGAAGTACTGTTTCCTCCTCATCTGTCTTGTGTTTCATATTGTTTGACTATTTCTCCGTAAGGGACCAGCTGCTGAGCTGAGGCGAAGTAGAGCATCTCCACTGACTTAAGCTGAACTAGACACTTACACCAGCTGTGAATGGGTCTGTAGTTTGTTTTTCACCATGTTTCCTTGTGTTTTCTGGCTCAGTGGATATTCACCAGCATTCCTAGTTTGTTTAGACTAAGCACAGGTCAGAGAAAATGTGTTTCAAGATATAGAAGCTAGCAGAAACAGCTTGGGATTTTCCTTTACTTTCATTCTCATTCTTGCAGAAATGTCAGGTTTTGAGACAAAATCTTGTTTGTGTAACAAAGCTTAAAAACTGTCATCTGTAGGGTCTGGAAACACAATTCCAGCTGACAGTGGCAAGGGAAGGAGCTGTGTCTTGGCTCCATGTGAACAAGTGTTGGCCTGTACAACGAGTGCTGCTGTACCTGAGGACCAAAGGGGCTCTCAGTGCACCTGCCACACCTCGCAGCAAACACAAGTTTCTTGTGAAAAGTGCAAATTCTCTCTGGGAGGTGAAATGAAAACAATTTCCCTCTCTGGGGCTGTAGCTGGCAACTGGAGAGTCCAGTTTCATTCAGTCCTGAGAAATGATACCAGCACACGAGGCTGGCCCTTATGTTCTCAGCACTGCAGTGCAGACTTGCTCGAGCACATGGCTTGCTTGTCGCCCTTTACAGAGACAGCTTCTGTTTGATATTGTTGACCATATTGAGAGGTTGTTTTTGGAGTGGGAGTACTGGAAAGAATACTCTTTGTAGGCAGAACAGAGAGCAAAGTGTTTGTGCCTTAGCAGGGGGGATAATTTCTAGGAAATATGCTCCCCTCTCCAATTCAGACTGAAATTTGCTGGATCCCTGGTACTTAAAGTCCATGTGAAGTTAAGTATGATGTAAAAAGAAGCTCTCTAGACATGTTTCAGAATTAGCAATTTTCAAGTGGACTTGTTTGGGCATTTAGAAAGCTGGCATTTTTGGCTTTGCCTACCTGAGTGTTTTGCTTGAGAGCAGTGATGTGGTTTTCACAGTCAGCGAATCTCCGCATGGTCCCCACCCAGCACCTTGATTTTGCTGCAGAGTGGTTTGGGTTCGTGCTAACTGGATTCCTTTGGGATAAAAGTGGTCCAGAAGCTCTGCTCCAGTTGTGCAACATGGGTGTTCCATCCCTTGCGATGGGAGCACAGGGATCCAACCCAAAGATGGCACAGCTTTGAACCATACCCCCCTAGTCTGGGGGACCAGACTAAAATCTAACCTTAAGTCATACCCCCTCAGGCCAGCTACATGTGGTGTACATGTACCAAATGCTTTCATCTCTTGATCTGTTCCTTGTGGTGCCAAATAACTTGCTAGTGTAGGAATAGTTTAAGCAAGAAAAGAAGAATGGTGGGGAGTCAAGGGACTGGCTTTAGTTTTTCTGATAAAAAAAGAGACAGGAGGGGAGGAAGAGGAGACATAAACCATGACCGTTATCCACATGGAAAGATTAAATAGCACGAGAGTACTAGAGGAAAGGCCCAGAGTGTGACAGATCAAAAGAGCAAGGCCTCTGGCTGTTATGATAAAGAATGTCCTAGTTCTTGAGAACATATTTATGTGCCTGCACACTGTATTTTTTTAAAAGGAAATAGTTTTATTCAAAGAAAGGTCTGTTCCTTCCACAAGGGCTGTTCAATGGAGAAGTAGTGGGTGAAAATACAATTTTCACAGCCAGTGTTATAAGGAATGGTTTGTGCCAATGAGAACAGGGTCCATTATTTTAAATTTAAAAATTTATGGGAAGGCTTGGGGGGAATGGGGGCTCTATTTGAGCTCTGGATTGGCAACTGCTGTTAGAATTCAGTGCGTGGCTTGGCTGTGCATGGATCTACTTGTGTAGATGTGCATGTGGTGTCCCATGGATGGCAAGGAGTTCTTGCTGAACTCAAACCAAAGTGTGTAGAGGGCTAAGGAATGAAATATTCTTGTAGTCAACCAAAACACTACAGCTGTGTTCAGCTACTCGTTGCAGGAACAGCTGTGCTGGGTGAAGCTGTTACCTCTCCCCTGATGCTCCAGGATTCCTCATGGTGTGTGTTTGCAAGGCAGCTTCAGGAGCATTTCTCACGTGTTTTCTTGCAAAGTTGCCTAGTTTAGGACAGAATAATTCATATCCCCTCAGTTAAAATGTTCCAGCCTCGTTGTCTGGCACCCCATATGGTTCAGACCCCAAACTGCCATCACCTGAAGCCCACGAGGAGGTCCTGCAGGGTGTGGCAGAGGCAGCAACCTCCAGCCCTGAGTTCTGGAGAAGTGGTGACCACGAGCCATTGAAATAGCAACAGCCTTGATGTTTCAAGCAGCCTCAGCTTGAAGGGTCTGTGAATCAGAGGGAGAACTGTTGAGATTCCACAGACTGCACCACGTACCTTGGATAAAGTCCAGGCTTACAGGTATCTCTTCTGACATGCTCTTGTGTTCAGGTGTGGAAAGAGTCTGTAAAATGGCAGGAGTCTGCCTTTATGGTTTTATAGGGCAGTAGAGAAACACATATCCAGTGAGTTTGGGAAACACATATCCACTGGGCTTGGCCCTTGGCTGGTCTAAGTCAGTCCTACAGGAATAACTCAGTGAGTTGTGTGTCCCTGGTTTTCCTTTGCTGCCTGTGGAACAGGGGGGCAGCTGAGCTGTTCAGATGCCTTGGCATCTGCCAAAGGGGATCAGGTGAGTGTACCCAAGTGTTCCTGCCCCTGCTGCTTCCTTCAGGGTGCTCAGCAAGCTGCCTTCCCAGTTATTTTTCCAGCAAGCAGCAATAATAGAATTAAGAATTAAAACCCAAAGTGGCAAATCAGTCATCAATGCTCAGGCTTGGAGCTGAAAAGATCCGTACAAACCTATCAGGAATTAATGAGAAGGTTCCTGGTCAGCAGGAGTTTAGGCAAACAAAGATTGATTTGAGATCCTTTGTCTCTCAGGGTGTTAATTTGGGCTGAGAGAGACTGCTGGAAGGAAAAGATTTTGATACCAAAATCTCATTTCTGTTTGCTGTACCCCCCCATAATTAATAAAGATTAATATTAATTAACAAGGAAATCACTATATTTTGGTGGGGAAAAATGCTTGTGGCAGTCTTCTGTTTGAATACTGAAATAAAAGACACTGTTTGCACTAGAATAAGTGGGGATCTACAAGGTTTTGTGTACATTTAATTGGGAAAGTGAAGGGAGGAAAGTGTGTGTATTAATTTAGGTTTTAAACAACAGCAAGCACTAAAACAATTTGGGATGTGATACAGGGTGCCACTGAAATTCAGTACCAAGCACACTCCCTTTTCAATTCTGTCAGTTCTTAACTGTCTCCATTGTCATTTTAACGTTAGAGAGAGCAAGCCTCAATTTAGATCCCCCCCTCCTTTTTTCTCTCTAGTGAATACCTAATCATCACACCGATTTTTGACTGGGTATTGACTGTGAGACTTCCTGGCCTAATTTCTAACTATAATAGCAAAACGGTGATAATTTTTTTTTTTTTTTTTTTTTTTTAAATCCGAGATACACAGGCTGTTCAGACATGCGGATGAATTTTGGGTTAATCGAGTAATAGTCATCCAAGACCCAGGGCTTCTTCTTGAGATTAACATACAAAGTGATAGGTCAAAAAGCTCAAGGTTTGTTGCCCTGTGAGATACTAACACACACACACACGCATACACACCCCCCCCAATTAATTTCATTTTCATGATCGCCTCATTTTAAATTGAGGCAAACCCAAGGATTTTTCTTTTTTTTTCTCCCCTCCAGCTGAGTCTGACTGGCACAACTTCTGACACGGATGTACAGAGGCTGGTACCGCGGCCAAGCCAAATCCTCTCCTTTGTTCTCTGGGCCTGCTGCTGCTGCTGATAAAGTGGTCGGCGCATGGCATTATGTCTTATTACATTTTTGATGCAGACTGCAAAGAAACGGGTAAACTCACCATGGTTACCACGCTCTGTCACTTGGCAGGGCCCGGCGCACTCAGCGATGGCCTCTAGTGTCTGCAGCAGGGCTCTGCAGAGCCCCGGCCGTGCTGCGCATCCCCACCGAGCCCCCTGAGCCCCCCGAGCCTCTTGTCCCCCCGCTGTCACCGCCCTCACAGCTGGGCTCGAGCTCCCGTGCTGTTTCCACGCCTGCGAAACTTTTCTTGGCCAGCCCTCTTGTGATACCTTTAAGTTTTAGGGTTTGTATTTTGTCAGGTTCTATGCTGGTTTGGTGTGTGGTTCGGGGTTTCTTGTTTAGTGCTGCTGAGCTTCTCGTTACAGAGTAGGGAGACAAAACAATTCCTTCTCTAGCTTGGGACCAAGGACAACTGATGCAACTTTCAGGCCCAAGAGCAAAAACAAGGGTGAAGTGAGAAGAAAAAACAAGGAGGATGGAGCGTCGAAACTTGAAGCTGTAATTGGACAATTAACTCAGATATGCTGATGGATCAGAACTTATAAAAGTGTGAGACCTCGTCCATTTTGGTGCATCTTGGGTGTGTCCCAGCTGGGCTCTTGTGCTGCCCAGGTGTACCCATTGAGGCCTTTTAATAAATCCCCATTTTATCTTTTTGCTCTGTCTGCTCTCTGTTCCAGCTCAGCCTCCAGAAGGCATCACCAGGCTGCAGATCCAACTTTGTCCTAGGAGAGTTTGCCTCTCCTGTCTAAGACATACCCTGCTGTGCTATCTCCTGCCGACCAAGCACGTGTCATTGCTTAGATTAACAGAATGGGAAACAATCACTAAATTGTCTGTGCTGTGGTATCACAGAATATGCTGTGTTGGAAGGGAGCCAACATCAGAACCATCGTGTCCAACACCCAGAACACCCTGAGGCTCACACCATGTGCCTGAGAGCATTATCCAAATGCTTCCTGAACTCAAGCTTCGTGCTGTGGCCGCTTCCTTGGGGAGCCTGTTCCAATGCCCACCGTTTCCTGATATCCTTATAACCAACACATTATACCCATGTGGGATCAATAAGTTGCTCGAAGTTTTGCATGGTCTGCAGCTCAGTTTTGCTCAGTGGGTAGAGCAGGATTTTTGAACCTGGTCATCAGAGTCCTTGCCTTATTCACATCCAGTTTGGAGCTCCCAGCTCTTGTATGTGACTGCTTGCAACAACAGTTCAGAGACAAGTCTTTGCAGGATGAGCCTTTTGTTTTACTGTACATGAGGAAAAATCACTTAAGCCTTTCTCTGCTTAATTGAGGTAATTAAACCTTCTTACCTTGAAGCACAAGGGGCTCGTTAATGTTTTTGAAGCATTTTGAAGTCCTTGGAAAAAAGATGCGGTTTGCTGTTGTATCATGTTTAGTAATTGTTGAAATTAGGTCATCTGGACCTGAATTACTGAGTTTCACATAGAGGAATCTTACACTTGTGCATGTATTTTGAGCTGATAACGTGTAGAACTAATTTAGAGAGTAGCTGACAACAACTGTGCTGCTCCTACAATGCCCTACTCTATGTGTTGGGGTTTTTTGGGGGGGTTTACTATGCTTAAGCAAAATTAGCTCCATGTGAAACCTCAGTGATGAAACTGCAGGTTGTAATGACATAAAATTTAGCAGCTTTTTTAAAGAAAAAGAGAAACCTTGCTTTTTTTTAAGGTGACCTAGTGACCAGCCCAATTTGCCTTTTTGGGATTTCACATCTGATTAACTAGTAAAAATTAGGAATGTGCTCTCTTCTCCTAATGAGTGATATCCTGTGATAACTCTGAAGTGGAAAGAGACTTCCCATCTGAGGACAAGAGGCTGTTCCACCATGTTCAGCAGAGATTTTTACAGAGTAACTGCTGTCCCTTTCTTTTTGTAGAGGGGGGAAAATAGGAATGAAATAATTTGCAACTTTAAAACAAAGCCAGAGATTTACATAGTTCTGAGCCCCAGTGACTTTTAACATCAATTTAATTTAGATTTAAATGAAGGCTGGTAAATGAGATCTGTTCCTCATATGAAAGACAGTTGGGAATTTTCAGCAAAGGGGTTTGTAAGGGGGGAGATATTTCCAGACAGCAGGCAGTCTGTGTCTGTGCCTACAGGCAAAGACAGCAGCATCCATGGATGCAAGGGCACTTGAGCTGCAAGAGTGAAGAAGTTCAGTGGTGTGATGCTCCCTTGCTCCCAAGTGCATAAACCAGCAGGTTTTTTAGCACAGTTGTGAAGTGGGTAGTATAATTAAGCCCTTAAAAAAATATAATCTAACAGTTTTTTTTCTCAAACCTAAATCCTTACCATTGTGGGACAAGGGGGAGAAAGTGTTTTGATTGCTCATTTCTGGAGCAGTTTGTCAGTGATGACATTAGAGTCTCTCAAAACTCATTAGATGCGAATATAATCTTTTACAATTTTAGAAAAAGTAACCATAACACAAAGTGATGTTATTTTCCCTTTGATCTACTTATACAACACAATTTGACTGGCTAAAAATGTTTGATATCACACAAAGAGGAATAATGGTAGCACTCCTCGCCTCCCATGTCACACAATGAGCAGCAGATCTGATGTACCTCCACTGACTGTTCCCTAGGAATAGTTTTGGCATTGGCTGAAAATAGTACTGAGGGTAACTTGCTTTGACCATGTGATGACACTTTGAGTTGCAAAATTACTTTCAGATAACTTGCACTGAAAAAGTAAAAATAGCACAGCACATTAGACTCATCTGTGAGGAATGTATATATGCAAAAATAGGGCTCCTTAATACTTACAGTTTGTCTAGGCAGAAGAACCTGTCATGCTACACTCTGCTTCACTTTTAGGCAAACAATTTGCACTGATAATGCTGCAGGCTGTGCTATTTCCAAGTGTTCATCAAACATGAGAGAAGCATTAATTCAGCCATTCTCTTCCTAGCAGTGACGCTCAGAAATGGCATTAAGTGATCTTAGACAAAAGTGAGAGGTCCCAGCTTTAGGAACAAGCGATTCAAATGTGTCCCAATGTAACAGACTAATCTTTAGGTATTAACAGTTTTGTTTTTTATTTCTTTTTTCTCTCTGCAGCTGGGAGTGTTCACTCGCCCTCCACAAGTATGGCAACATCAGCACAGTACAGACAGCTCATAAACGACTACGGCCCCCCATCTCTAGGCTATACACAAGGGATGCAGGTACAGCTCTGCTTATTTTCCTTCAATCAGATCACTGACCCCACGTTTGCATAGTAGCAGGGACTCTGGCCTGAAATCTGAGGTGTTCCTCCCTCCCACCAAGGTCTGAAATCAAACCCAAATGGCAGACTGCTTCCTTGCACATGTCTGGGGATCAAATTAGGCCAAGCTGAGTGCTGGGTGAGGTTGGTTCCTAATTAACTGCTGGTCCCGTCCTGTCTGAGTCACAGAGAAATGTCTTGAATTTGTTCTGTAAGGGCACTTACATATCTTTAAATTATTTGTTAAAAACCCAATATTTCTGTATAGTTTTGTCTTCTCAGTCTCCCTACCTGGCTAACTTCTCCACAAAACATACACTGAAATATTGAAAAACCAGAAACAAGCTTAAATAAGCAGTTCCCAGTTTGCTGGTTTTGCAGGACTGTTTTAACTTCTGCTTCACCCAAAGACCAAGGTTTGCAGCTGCATCCTCACAGTTGATCCCAATTTTTGAAGGGCACTGTGTCCAACTGTAGCAGCAATTAAAAAAAGAAAAAAATCATGTTTATATAATAATCCTGAAATTTTGTTCTTTTAAAAAGTGATTTACAGGGCTATTCTTGGTCTTCCATAAACTTCCACTTGCTGTTTCTTGTAATTGTTTTGTTTTTACAGTATTTGACTGAGATTAATCTGCTTTCAACTACAGGGCACCAGCAGCAGTCAAGTACCACAGAGCAAATATGCAGAACTTCTAGCTATCATAGAAGAATTAGGAAAAGAGATTAGACCTACATATGCTGGGAGTAAAAGTGCGATGGAGAGGCTAAAAAGAGGTAACTTTTAAACTTATTTTGAAAAATAATCATTTCCCATCCACTTAGTGCACTGACTACTTGTATACAGCATAATGACAACTGTTTCCTTTAAAAAGAGACAACTTAAGCTCCTCTTGAAAGTGAGAGTATTAACCAGCAACTGAAACCTTGGGATGCTCTGTCTGAGCAGTATTTAATAGATAAACAGTGACAAAATGTGTCTTATGTACATACAGGGAGTTTCAGTTAATAATTCAAATCTTATTGAAGAACCTCACATGGATACATTCCTTCAGGTTCCTGGTGATTTACTTGCCCTTTCAATTCCCTTTTCTCCCCACTCCCCAAAATCCACAGCCAAGCACTGTTTACAGCTCACACACATCTCCCATCTACTTGGCCCAGGAATCTTCACTGAAGTGCATTTTTGCCTAAAGAAATACAACACTGTGGTAGTTCTCACTGAAGCTGCTGGAGAAAAGAGCTACAAAAAAATCCCCCAAAAGGTGTTGGGGAAGGCATTCAGGCTGAGATGTCAAACATGAACAGAACCCTGTGGAGAGGAACCTGGGGCTGATAAGGCTTCTGTCAAGTGCAAGTCATTAAAAGCCCACTAGTAAGGGACAGAGCAGCTTTTCGGGCTGGCTGATGAGTCTCTCCAGCTTTGCTTTGTCAGCTAAAAGGGGTAATAAACGCCCTTTCCTTGCAGCGTAAAAGAAACCCCTGCATGCCCCACTGCTGACATCAGCCTGACATTGTCCTCTGCAGGGGACGTGCAGGGATATTTCTGAAGGAGCAGTGGGACATTCCGCTGCTCCAGCTCCTGAAATGACCCTGAAAGGCCACAGACAACAGTTGTACTGGCAGTCCTCTCCTTCTCTAGCAGGACACGGTTACTTTTCCCTCCCTTCCTGTGGTCCTTGTGCTGAGATTGGCTCATGCATTGAACCCGGAATGGGAATGTTATTGGAACAGACTAACTTCAGCACCTTGCAAATCCCCCTTACACTTACCCCAGACTACAAAGCTTTATTTAAGGCTCAACCATTATGGAAGAGTAATATATCTGCCATGACATGCAATAAAATGACTAGTAGCTGTTCTGGGAAAGGATGCAATAAAGTCTGCTGATGAGTGGTAAGTGGAATCTGGCCCAGCTAAAATCAATGTTGCTGGAGTCTCTCTTTATTGCATTGCCTGAGTCAGAATTAATAGATCATGAATGGCAACAGGCTAATGGGGACAGCTTGAGAGAGACCAAGAGAGATGCAGACATTCTCTGGCCTGGATGGTTTAGTTCAGTGAGGGAAAAGTTGCTTTGTTGCCTTCTGCAGCAAGGTAGGTTTAAGATACAATGCTGCCACTGTGACTTGCCAGTCCTAATCCTAAATAAATACTTTTTGCTGCCATCTTTTGGTCACAAAGGTACCTCTCTTTCCATTTTGGGAGCCTGGTGGCTGAAGGAGCATGTGCAAATGTGAGAGCAGAAGTGATTGAGGGTAACACGTGACTGCTGCCTCCATGGCCATGGAGGTTATCCCTGAATAAAGTCCCTGTCCCCAGCTCCTCCCACTCCTGAGCACAGAGGCTACTGACCTCTAAAACTGGCCAAATTCCCAGTGTTCTACATTATTCAGAGTAGTTCTGCTGCATGAACTGGGCATCCTGCCACCAGACCCAGGTCTAACACGCTGCTCTGAGTTCATGTTTCTGCATCCCACAGCTGCAGCTTTCCTCATCCGTGGCAGTTTAACCCTGTGCAAAGCTTTGCCCTTATCAAGACCTCCCAGGTCAGTAGGCTGCTGCTGTGATCTGGGCTAGCAGCCTTCTAGGAACAGAAGCCATATCTCTAGAGATTAACTCCCCTCTATTGCCTTACTGCCTTTTCTCCACCTGGTTAAGGAGAATGATGAGCAGAGAAATCACCTTCTGTCTTGCCTAGTCAGCAAAATATAAACTAAAATAAAAAAATAAAAATAAAATTTATTTGTTGTAGAAAAATCTGTCCATCTCTCTAACATCTATCTCAAGCTCTGTTCTTTCAGCAGCTCTGTGAGAATGAAGCTACATTGAGTTCCAGGATTATGAACCAAGGTCCAGATTGCTGGAACTCAAGGGAACAGGACTTGTGGAAAATTCCACATTATGTCTATCAGATGAGAGTAGACAAAGTGGTGATGATTTACACTGGAGCTGTGCCAATGTTAGGAGGTAACTTTCTGCACACACCATAAAAAAATAAAAAAATCTCTTATTTTTACATGAGAGACACAACTTGTCTTTGAACAGTATTATGATGGCTTGGATTTTGATTCATCCTTCCAGAGGAGAACGATCCCAAGGCATTAAGAGCTTGCTAAAACGACTCCCCAAATAACTTTGTAATTTGTTTCACTCCACTAGCAAAATAACTCACTGGCAGGTAAGATTTATTTTTCCCCCCCTTAAATCTTTGATTTTAAGGAGGCCCACACTGCACATTAAGATCTACCTGCCACTGCAGACTTACAAATCTTACTGTGTTCTGATTCCTGTTTTAGTCCCTTTTCAATTTATAATGCAAGTTTGGGAAGGCAGACTTGTTTAGTGGCAGCTGATGTTTGGGAAGCGAGGGCTGTCCCCCTCTGCTGAGGCCTTCTGTGGTAGCCTTGGCAACTGGGGACAGAAATACATAAACCTTTCTGTGGACTGTCACTGCAAGTGTGGCCTGAATGAGATGATTTAAAACATGCCCAATTCTTTTGCAGGCATTATCCATGCTAGAGGATTAGTTCGGGAATGCCTGGCCGAGACGGAACGAAATGCAAGATCCTAGCCCACTGGTCCAGCTGCAAGGTTTTCCATCTCTTCATGAAGAAAAAGTAACATTTATTCTTTTTGACTCTTGAAACGTTCAGACAAACTCCGTTATTTTGAATGTTTTACCGTTCTTGTTTTGCCCTTGCAAAAATGTACAGTTAAGAATGAAAAAACACCAAGGATTTTTCAACTTACCGAGGGTTTGCATTTTCTAAGGACGTTAAAACTCTCTAAAGTGTTTCTAAAACATGGAAGCTGAAGTGCATGCAGAGGAATGCTCTTTCTCTCCCAGGCTATATTTCAGTTCTCTTCTTATCCAGCCACAGCCTCATTCTGTTTTTTTTCCCCTTTGACTATGTTCACTTATCCCCAAAATGTCAATCTTTCAAAGTTTGACATAAGCTCTAAGGATTTTTTTTAATAAATGCAAAATAGCATGCTGTACCTAGTAGTCTGCTAAGTCACAATTTGTCATACAGCATAGACCCTGCTTAGAAATAACCTTCCCCTTCTCTTATTTTTCCTTTTTTTGTTCATTTTGCATAAACATTTGCATGACTGTTAGTGCTTTGAAGTCCACTTAAAGTGCATGAGCTATATGGAAAATAGGGAAACCTATTAATTAATAACAAGGTCCTGGAAAGCTAATTTCTACATTAAGGCTGGAGATTTCAGTTTAAAGTTTGCAAAAAAAAAAAAAAAAAAGTAAAAAAAAAAAGAAAAAGGAACATTCTGGATAAATTACTAAAACTGTTATTTGCATCTTTGTATGTATTTATTACTTGACGTAATAAAGCTTATTTTCATTAACAGTTTGTATTAAAACTATGTACAGTCACTTTAATCAGATTCATACTCCAGGAGAAAGAACTGTCAACAGGTAAAGATTTAACCTTCGTGCAGGAGTTTAGGAAAGGACAAGGGAAGGGGACTGCAGATTGCTGGAGCACTCCATCCATGGCACAGGGTGCAGTCGGTCACTGGGACAAGGAGGTGATGTTCTAGAAGTCTCTGTTGCCTTCAAAATTCCTACTTTGGGTCTTTGTAGAGGGCCAAAACACTGTGGCAGCTGGTGAGGGTGCTGTCCAAGAATGAAAGAGAAGTTCTGGTTAAGCTGCTGGAGTTGTTAAGAGGATAAAACCAGAAAAAAAGAATGTACTTCAGGAGTGGCTTCAGAGTAATGGTGACAAAGTGAACCCAGCTGCATTTGTTCCTATAAAAAGGGAAACTGTCAAGGTACCAACATGGCCAAGCTGAACTGCAGCACAGCATAAACATAATGAACAACTCTAATGAATTAATTCACAGCTTGGATGAACTGGACTCTGTTGCCTTGTAAAGGATTTATGTCACTGAAGGCACTGCCTGAGTAAGGATGGGAAGTGAGAACCTTTCAGTGCTGGAGCTCCCACGAAGCAGCCCAAGGTGTCATCTGCACAGAAGGAAATCTATTGATTTTGTTTGGTCTGTGCTAACAATGCTGGAAAGCTTATTGCTCCTCTTTAACAAGATTCCTTTATCTCCTGAACTTGGCAGAAAAACTGATTGCTAAATGTGATTAATGAGATGATGGCAGGGAGAAGCAGGAGTACATGAGTGCTTTTATCTCCTCAGCTTTACAGGAACAGCAGGTCAGCACTGGGATTTCAGCTGTGCTTATGAAGCCCTGCATCATTTGTTAGTTGGAAAACTCTGGCTCTAATGACAAACAATTCTCTTACCCTGCTAGGGAAAGTCAGTATTTCACGTGTTTATTCTTTAGCCAGTTGTTGCATCTCTTTAAAAAGCTTTTTCCTTTCTAGGTTTTCCTTTGCCCTTCTTTTTTTCTCCTGCTTTTGCTTCTCTGATGCTTTCTTCTCTTTAAAAACATCACTGTCTTCACCTTTGTAGAAAAGGTCAACTTTTTCCTGCAGGATTTCTCTGGCAATCTTTCGGTTCTTCTCCAATGATCTTGTCTGATGACACTGAAGGAATAAAAAGGACATTTTTACTGAGACTTTTACCTGTTTATTCTTCAGCTTTCCCTTTCAGTCTATTTATTCCTACCATTAAAGGAAGTCCCCTCCTCCCCAAGCCAAGAGCATCCTGCCACCAATAACAGATGCAACTTTTAAATCCAGATGATAGATTTTAATAATTATTTGCTACTGTAACTCGTCAGACTGACTTTTGCATTAATCTTTAATGCTTCCCATCTTACCTTGGAAAGCTGCTTGAGTTTAACTTAACTGTGTCTTCCCCTTGTGACAGGAAGCAAAGATTAATTTCAGGTATTAATAATCCACAAATAAGAAAAATGCTTAAAAAGGCTCCGCAGAGTCAGTGTGATCAACTTGCCAAGGAAGAGATTCTAACTCACGTGAGGGACAGGAATGTGACAGCTGCCACCAAACAGCAGCTACAATGAAGATTCATTTAACTGAAAACTACAAAACTGTAACTGGGTGGCAAAGCCAGGAAAAGCAGCTCTGACCCCAAGTTTATTTATCTTATCTGCTGACATCCAAGACTGCTGCTTGCTGAGACTCTTTACTATATATAAATACAGATGAACTTTTCCTCCATGCCATCTGCACTGTATTATGCTTTATTCTGATGGGAAACTTGGAATTCCTGATGCAATTTGTGCCTCAGTAAAATAAAACAAAACACAATTACCTTCACTACAATCCCAGATGGAATATGCTTCAGGACAACACAGTTGTTTGTCTTATTTGTGGCTTGACCCCCTGGACCATCACCTCTTACAAACTGTTCTTCTAATTCTGCTTCACTTAGTTCAAGGAGATTCAGAGAGTTCTTTTTTCTTGCTGCCTGAAGCAAGGGAACACTGGGCAGAGAGAGCTGCTGCTTCCTCCAAATCCACCGTGCCCATGATGGTGTTTGCACCCCTCTCAGTAAGAATGCAAAATGAAATAAACTTGGAACATTCATACAGAAACGAGGGCACAGCTTCTCTGGAACGAAACCTGGAATGGAATGGGAGAGTGGAGTTTACCATGAGAATCTTTGTTTTAAGGTGAGCTACTTTAGCTGCACCTATAGAGCAGTATTTCAATATTCAGATTTATTTTTGAGGTTTTCCGATCTGGTTTCACAGGCATTTGCCTTGAAATATTTACCATGCTGAATAGAATTTTGGTTCTCAATGTAATTATGTTTAAAAATATTCTGAAAGGGATCTGAAAAACAGTAAATAAAGGAATACTGCTGCTAACACAGAAAATACCAAACATATAAGAAAAAACCCCAAAACAACAGAAAGAAAAGAGGTTATTTCATTCTTGCATTCTGACCTGTACAGTCTCACTGGAAAGCTGATTTTTCCCAGGTCAAGGTATCAAAAAGATAATTAACAAAGGCACAAAGGTATGCCTGGAAGTGTGCATTTTCCTCATGGGTAATGAGGAATGTCAGCTCCTACTCCTGTCAAGTGTCAGTCTTCAGCAGGGCGTTAGGTAAGCAATTAAAACAGGACATGTTTTTATGCTTGACATACTTTATTTGACTTAGAATTAAATATTTCAGTGTGTGAAGAAGCGGCATTTGGCAATACACCGAAAATTTGAACATAACCGTTGAAATGAAAAAATAAGAAAAATTTTATAGGCAGCTGCTACAGAAATTAGCAACGTTTCAAAATGAAGAATACATGCAGAAAAACGATCAGCACTTCTGGCTAGTTCTGAACGAGCCTTTATTTAACAGGTTTCATATAGCTCTACCCACTTAGAGAAGCCCGTTTTGAATCCAGGACTGAAAACTCTCGATAAGGTTAAAAACCCCACGATCCCTCTCAGCCTATCCCTGCTGTTCCACACTAGAATTCTAAAGCACGAGAAAACACAGAAGATACCGGAGAATTTCCTCAATTTCCCTCAGCGCTGCGCCTCGCCGCGGCCCTCCCCGGCTGCCGGCAGCCTGAGGGCTGGGGTCAGGCTCGGAGAGCGGCTCCCGGCGGGACGGAAAGGCCCGGGGGACGCCGCGATCTGAGTCAGAGCTCAGCCCGAGGGTCACCGAGCTCGGAGCCGGAGCGGAACCCGGAGCGGAACCGGGCCCGGTGCGGACCCGCCGCCCCCGCTCACCTCCGCCGGCACTCACACACGGCGCATGCGCGGGCCGCGGGGAGGGCGGTGCTGTTACGCTGATTGGCATGTGGTGCAGCCAATCGCTGCGCGAGGGGAGGCGGGGATTGCGCTCTCCCTCCAATCGGCTCCTCCGGGGAACGGCGCGGCGGCGCGCGCCAATCCCCCGGCGGCGGCGCGCGGGCTTTGCCGCGCAGCGAATCAGCGCGGGAGGCGCGGGCTGGCGCGCGCTCGAGGCGGCCAATCGCGGGGCCGGGTTCAGTGCGGAGCGCCCCCTACCCCCCGTCCCCACGTTCGAAATTCCACCGGGCCGCCACTCGCCGGGCGGGCGGCGCACGGCCGCGCCTGTTCGTCGCCTCAGGGCCGCGGGAGGAGGCGGCTGCCGGGCGCCGTGGGCTCCCAGCGATGCGGGTATGAACCGAGCGGGTCTGCGTGCACCGGCGGAGGCAGCGCCGCTCCGCTCGGCCGGGTCCTTGCGCCCGGAGCCGCGAGGCCGCCCCCGGCGCTCCGCCCCTTTCCCCGCAGAGTGGCAGGCGCTACAGCCAATCGGAGGCGGCGGCTCTGTCAACATCGCGGAGCGCGAGGAGCGGCCGCCCAATGAGAGCGCGGGGGCGGGGCTTGCCCCGAGCGGGGCGGGGCGGCCGAGCCGCTGAGGGGGGGGCGGCGGTGAAGGGACGGGACCGTGGAGGGGCCGCGCCGAGTGAGGGCTGACATGTGAGGGGCCGGGGGGACAGCGGGGGGAAAACAGCGGCACTTGTGAGCGGACGGGACGCACCCGGAGCCGGGGAGGGGGTTACGGACTGACGGGAGGCGGTCCCGAGGGCACAGACGTGGCGAGAGGGGTCCCTGCGGGGGCTGAGCCCTTGGGGCCCGGGCGGCTCCTGAGGACAGCCTGGGGCGCTGCAAGCCCGGGACTCGGTGTGCCTTCTGCGGGTCCCGCAAGGTCTGTGGGGCGATGGGGGCCTGGCGGAGGGGGGCCCGAGGCTCCCTGTCACCGCTTAGGGAGCTGCCAGGGATCGGAAGGAGTGCGGTCTGGCTCAGGAAGCCGTGCGGAGCCGCACGGGCTGCGTGAATGCGCTGGCGCCGCCGTTTGCATCGAAATCAGCGCCGATATTTCTGAGTTAAAAACACCTCGCAGCTTGTTGTTTTTTGTTTTTTTTTTCCTCTAACCGTGCCCCTGTCTGCGGTTTCGTGGCCGCATAAGGACCGCGCTGTGCTGTGGGCTCGATGGATGACAGCGCTCCCGCAGCCCGGCTTCAGCTCGCTAATATTTTTTTTAATTTTTTATCGAGAACAGACTTCTAATGAGGTTATGAAACGAGCCTGTGTCACAGCTAAGTCCCACCCATTTGCTGTGCTGCTGAGATAGGCCACCCATGATTCCATCCTGGGGATTGGGGGGTGTCTGCTGCAGCCCCCATCCCCTGCTCCAGGGACACTCCCAGCAGCAGCTTTAGCTCTCAGTGGCCTGATCACCTCCAAGTTTTGCAGATTTCTGACCTTTAGAAAAAGAAGAAAGCCGTGTTTCTCTTCTTTTCCCTATCCCATGAAGCTCTGTCAGAGGGATGTGTGTGTTTGTGATAACTTCCTTCCAATTCTGGCATTTTCAGCCCTACCCAGAGGAGATAGTGAGTGAGTACCCAAAAAACATTTCTGCTAAAGCCACACAGGCTCCACTAAAACAGAGGAAAATAGGGCAGTTGTCCATTAGTTTCCTTCTGGTGAAAATATTTTTATACTTACGAAACTATTAAAGATACCTCTCCATGAACTTGTAATTAATGACGACTTGAATGTGTAAAACCTACCAGCATGTCTTGGTAAGCCCTGCAAAGAGGAATAGTCATGCTTTGGAACTGTTGTGCTTCTTTAAGGCAGCAGGAATTTATTCTTGGCATTAGCAAACTACCAAGATGATATTTCTTCATGTCTCTTTTCTCTCCATCCATGAAATGATCATAAGGTTTTTCTTCAGTGTAAGAACACCGGCTGAATTCACCAGGGTGTAAAACATGCTGAAATAAGCCCTATGTAAGAACTGATTAATTAATATATTTCAAGGGTTTTCTTAGTGAAAGTATGCAAACTGCAAGAATATTTTGATCTCTCTACAGCCAATCTGCTTTTAGTGCTGTAGGATTGTGGCCAAAGTATTGTGTATTTATTTATTTATGATGCTTTCAGTTAGCCAGCTGCTGTTTTAACCACTGTGGGATTCCTGTTTGACTTCTTTTTTGTTGTTTTATTAATTGGTCAGAAATGTAGCTCAGTTTCAAAGTTTTCTGGTTTAATGTTACATAATAACAATGAAACAAGTGATCTGTGAGAAAAATATGCCAAATATTACACACAGAAGTGGCAGAATTGGTCAACCCCAGTCTAACTCAGTTGGTCTCAATTTTATAATTTTTGCCAAGTGTGTTTTTTTCCAGTGAAGGTTCAGATCCTCAGTCACATTTAAATGCCTCAATAATAGGAGATTTCACACCTTGCACATGGTCTGTGGAGCCTTAGATTAAAAAAAACAACCACTCCCACCCTGTCACCATGGTTTTACTTGGAAAGTTTTGCATTCAGACATCCTTTCCAGCCCAGTCTGGATGTGTTTGGAATCTCTTGGACTTGTGGCAGGCCCAGCAGGCACAAGGCTGGCTGAGCAGCACCTGTTTGCAGGGGTGGCACAGCAGAAGGGATGGAGCCTGCCTGGGGAATATTTGGAATATTTGCACTTTCTGCAATGATCTGGCTGGAATCTCTTCGATTCCAATTCTATTTCTTCACACAATAATTTTTAATTTTTTTTTTTTTTTTGTAAAGAAAGAGGGTGATGCTTATTTCTCTCTGTTTTCAGGGTAATGTCATACTTGGGACTAAGATATGGAAAACAGCGATGTGGTGAATTCTGTACAAGAAACCCCTTTGTCCTCTGCAGACTCTGATGTCAGAAACACCCACAGCTCTGCCTGTAACTTGAATTCTAACAGGTAACATGTTGAAGGAATCACTAACAAGTACTTTTATTATTTTGGTTCTGCTTAGTTAGGATGCCTTCGCAGTAATATTGGTATTAAGGTGAAATTTTTATTTCAACATGATAAGAATCCTAATGTAAATTGAGTGTATAATTCTCTTCTGGCAGTCTAGCATATGTAGTGTGTTATTTGGGTCACTGTGCTGCACACCTGACACAATAAATAATTGAACTGTTTTTTTTTCCTTGTGTTGCACTAGAAGTCCTTCATCCAATCCCAATGGAGTTTCTGGTTACTCAGGGAATACCAGGGCCTCATTAAAACCTGGTTCTGTTGAGCTGCTTGCCTCCTTTATGCAAGATATCCAGAACATTGGACATGCTGACTCAGAAATTGTGAGGAACTGTGAGGTATTTGATGTTAAAGTTTATTGTAAAAAAATGGCATTAATGTATTTGCTTTGCATTTTGGAAGACAAATCTAATAATACAATTCAGCAGCAAGATCTGTGTTTATTATTAATAATGGAACAGATTCTTTTACAATAAATGTCCTTTTACAATAAATGGACCAATCACCTGGCTGGATTTTATTGCAGTTTTATTGTTGTGTTTTACAATAATTTGTCTTTATATCTTGGTGTTTTATGGATCTGAACATTTTTTCCCAAAGTTACAGTAACGATAGCAAGTTTTTGAATGGAAGAATTTAAACCATTAAAACTGCATCACATCAAACTGAAGTGATCCTAAAAATTATAATTTTTTTTTTCCTAAAAGTGGTTCTGTTTTGCTTGACTTATTTATGTAATCCATTTGTAAAGATGTGTAGGTGATTAGTTTGTTTCCAGATTTAAACCAAGGCAAAGATAATCATGTGGTTTCAATGAACTAATTTTCCCAAACACTTTTTTGAACGTTTCGTGTCCTTTTGTATTTTAAATTTTGTCATTATTTTTAGTCATAATAAGGAACATCAGTTTTCTACACCATGGGCTTGTTCTTGCAGATTTTTGAGCTTCCTGGCTGGGATCCATCCAAGTGTGTGTTGACAGATGCTTAATTTGGGTTCTCTTTAACACCTCCAGGAACAGAATATTGATTCTGTGTCCCGTGTCCTGTGCTTCAAGCACCAGGCTCCATAAACGTTTGCATAAAACAGTTTTTAAACATCAGATTTTGCCATGTTTCAGGAATGCTGTACATTTGTTTTTTTTTTTTTTAATTATCTCTTAGTTTCCATGATATAATTATGCATCATGGCCTTTAGCTGGATTGCTGAGGGAAGGAGTTTCTTACTGAAGTGGATGGACAGAAGGGTGTTTAATTCTCAATTTTAGAATTGCCTATAATTAATGGAACTGGAATCAACCTTTCCAGAATTTCACTGTTCTTTGCTGGCAGCTGTTCCTACTTTTAGTTTCCACTGATTGGCATGGTGGGGGCTGAATGTACTGTGGGGTGGGCAACTACAGTGCTGTTATTCAACTTTGTATTATGTCAACACCCAGGAATAGGATTACAAAACTATTTGTAACCAGAGAAAAAGGTAAGAGGTGCAATATTTCTGTGCTTTTAATTATTTTGCTTTGTGATTTAATAGACAAGGTGGCTACAGCTACTGAGACTGGTAGAAAAACAATGCCAGGAACAAATAAATGCCCAGCAAGAGCAGTTCCACCATCAAATCCAAGTAAGTAATGACTGTTCATAGAACTAGATAAGGCTGAATGATTTTTCTTCTCCCTCTAACCCCACGCTCCTCCAAAACAATGCAGAGAGGCAGTTAATGGAAGTGGATGACTGGAGTGCTGTTTGAAGGATGCATATTTGAGGCAGCCTTGCTTAATTAATAAAGTAACTGTTAGGAAGAATTTTAGGAATGATTTGTGGATTGTTTTCTGTTATTTTGTTTCCACAAACATTTGGTTCAGAATGCTCACATGGTAATGGGATTTTGTAGGTACAAGGTTTTTATTAACTGTTAGGCTGTGTAATTTCTAATTTTGAGACAATCTAGCTTTCTTTTCATTAAAAAAATGTTATGCAACTTATCATCCCTTCATCCAGAGAGTATATAGCCCAGGAAAATCATCACTGTAATAGCTGAACACCTGTTTCACCTTCAGTTGAAACAGTTTCCTTTCTAAGAATAAAAAATAACTCGTGTGAAGGTTCATATTTTGGCTGAACCCTATTTATCCATTAGAACAGAAGAAATGTAGATGTATATATAACAGACAGTAATACTATAAATATATAATGCTTAATATCTTCATCGTTTTGGTTGCTGTTTTTCCCTTCCCTTTCCTGGTGCCCTCCACACTAGTAATAATCAACAGTTCCTGAACTGAATTACCAAGAGGTACTGTCCTTTTATCCTATCTCCTGTTTCTCCTGCCTCACCTCCCCACCTTCCCTTCCTCCCTCCCATCTTATTATTTTTGTGTTTCCTTATCCTTGTTTTTCCTTCCTCTTACTGTAGTGGTTTGATTCACTTGTTGCTGATCATAGTCTTTACTAATCCATTGTGTTGGCTTTGCTGGTTTTTGTCTTTTTTTTTTTTTTAATAGGAAAGGCTACCTCTGGAAGAGCTGAGGGTGTGGTGTCAGCAGGGATTTACTCACCACACTAAATACAAAATCAACAGCTATAACTGAGTTGTGTGAATGCATTAAATAAAATAGATGGAGTTATTCCAAACTTACACTGGTGTGCCAGTGATCTAGTGAAAACACTGAAAAACACAGGCAACTCATCACATTCTTGTGAGAGTAATAAAAAGGCACAAAAATAATAATAATCTGCTTTTTGTGGTAGAAAAGCAAGGTGCTGCATCAGCACTGACAGGACTCTGAGAAAAGGTTTGCTCCATGCTGGGTTTCAAGACCAGCTGAGCTTATAAAAATCTCCATCTTTGTGAGAATAGGGATACAAAGACCTTGAGTTCCTTTTGGAATCAGTGGGGTCAGCCCTTGGGCTTATGTGATCTATACAATAAAAGATAACTGTGCCAGGGACAAGCTATCACCAGCTATGGATCATCCCAAGACCAGACTTTACCAAAGTGATTTTTAAAAACAAAATTACAATCCCCAAACTGTAGAAAGCACATCTTATTTTTCCCACTTTGTTTTTTCATCTCTTGCAGTTATTTGTGAATATAAAGAAAAGAAGTAAAGATGTAATTTAATTGGAATAGGAGCCTTTCACTTTTTCTGCACAGGGTATTAATGACAAAGATTAAATGTCAGCAGTGAATCTGATCTTCTTTCCCCCCACTCCAGTTTTGTTCTTTCCCTTCTGTTTTCCCTTCTCTACCTTCCTGACAGTTGGATTAAAATACAAATGATTGCTGCAGTCATGATTGAAATCATTAGCAGAACACAAAAACTTGTAGTGGAAGGAAACTTCATCCCAAGTTTTTTGTTTGTTTGTTACTTTTGGCAGAGAAAGGCTGAACTGAAATTCACTTGTTTGTTCTATTGCAAGTTAATCAAAAATCTGGTCTTGATGCTGACTAGAATTACACATAGGTTCCTCTGAAATTAAGTCTTCTTTTTTATTTCTTACTTTGAGAGAATAAATCATTTTTGTTCAATTTGTGCTCTCCAGCTGCTATTCACATGTGAGTAATGTACTGTAGTTCTGTGAAAAAACATGAGTTCCACGTTCTTAAAATTATTGCAAGTTTTTTTCTTCTTTCTTTCCTGAGGGAATTAGCTTGAAATATGTTCTTGAAAACAATTCTATGCTCTGTCTTGTCATGTGCAAGAGTTGTGTTCTCCTGCAGTTCAGTAATCTCAATTGAACTCTGCAGAAGTGCTGGCTACAGGCACAAATGTGAAATCTCTTCACAGCCCTTGGCAAAAGCATTAATTATTTCTCAGAGCTGTTTCAGTATTGCCAGTGCACAACTGTAAAACTTAGAACTTCAAAAAAATTACTTACATAATATACTGAAATAAGCCTTGTCAGACATTGTAGGATAAAGAGTAAGTGACCTGTTAAATCCAGTTCTCCATCAGACACCAAAACAATAAAAAGGTTAGAACTTTGTAACAGCATAATATCTAAATTGGGTTTTTTAAAGTTGAGTTTTATGCAATAATCTTGCAGAGGTACATTATTCCTATTCTCATAATTGAGTAATGGTTAATACTTCCATTAAAGCATCCTTGCAGTCTTTAAAAATGTATATCCAAGTGAAAAAGTGTTTCAGACCTAAGTTTAGCCAAACACCTGGATAGTTTGTGTTTCTTTAGCTGGGTGGTAGGTAACTATAGTTCTGAGGGCAATTAGTGAATACATTCATGCATGTTTTTTTACATGAATAAATGACTACTGAGACTTGTAATTCACTGCATGGAATTAAGGATTGTTCCCATGGACATTTTACTGTTATGCAAGTATGTATTTATCTACTTTATGCATGAGTTGTGTGCACATGAAAACATGGAGTTCTATGGAATAAATACTCTTAATCTCCCACTAATAACACGAAGCGAAGATGCATCGAGGTAGGAATGTGATTTATGGCAGGATCTCACAAAGGAATTGTGCCTTTTCCCCCCGTGCAGCTGATTCAGGATGAGATAAAGCAGCTGGTGAGGTTGCAGAGCAGCACCTGGGGCAGGAGCCAGGCTTTGCCTGCCCAGCTCACCGACACCTTCCCCTCCCTGCCGAGCCCCATGGGGATGTGCTCAGAGGCCTTTGAGGAGCAGGGCAGCCTCCAGAACCAGCTGAGATCCACTGAAGGGGAATCCCAGCCCGAGGTTTCAGAGGTGCAGCAGGAATGTGTGGGCAGCGAGGCCTCCATGAACAGCGGCTACGGCTCCTTGTCCACCTCAGAGCTGAGCCCTGCCCAACCCAGCACAGACTGCACAGGGCACACTGCCCACGGGCTGCAGGCTGATGCAGACTGTGTTCAAAAAAACACAGAACTTGCAGCAAAAGCACCAGAGGAAAATCGCTCCTCGAGAAGGAGTGATGTTTTAATTTCTCCCGCTGGGTTTGGACATAAGGCTGATGAAGATCATCAACGTGGGAAAAAACCCAGGTAAGTGATAAACTTTCCAAATATGTTAATTTATTATAGGTAGTCCCCATTCAGTAAAAGCTGGTGGTCAGTGGGAACATGTCTGATTGAATGGAACCTCTTGATGCTCTGCTGCTTGAGAGATAAATATATTTATGTGGCCTCATGTTTCTGAATGATGCAGGTCTGCATCTCCAGTGTTCAGCTGTTGGGAGATATATTTAGGGGAAATACTTTAAGGTGTACGTGTGTGTTTCTTACCATCTAGTAAGTTTTTAACATCGTGGGCACAAAAGTTGAAACAAACCCAACCAAAAAAAGTAACTGCAGATGAAGTACGTGTGAACTCTATGCAAGAAAATGAGAGATTGAAGAGATTACCACTTGAGAATGTAAGTCTCTTTTTATTTCATTATGTTTTTCTAATGCTATTCTTGTAACTGGTATTTTTTCAGAGTTACAGCATGTTCTCATTCAGCATATACTTTCATATTTTAAGCATTTGAGTTCCCATTCACATATTTAAAGTTCGTGTGGGCAAAGTTTACTTCTTGGATCATTCCATATTTAGGCACAGAGCTATTTTGGCTTATTTTATTAATTAATTTTTGTCTTAACACCTCCCTGCGTGGCACATGTTCTGTCCTTGCAGAGATAATGGCCACACACTCAGCTGAGGCTTCAGGTCATGGTAATTTATTGTGCCCTGTAACTTTTGAAGGATCTTTGATTTCAGCTGGTGATGTCTCTTCTAGCACGCAGGATTCTTTGTGTGTTAAGGCATTAATCACTTTGCTCAGGATGAAAACACAGGCACTTGTCTTAGGAAATATCAGTGTAATTACGTGGCTTAGCTTAGTTCCACTTTTGGCTGTGATTACCCTCAATATAAATTCTGTAGGTTTGGGTCATGCTGTGTAATTGTATTTAATCTCTTTGCTTAAAAAGTCTAATAGCATTTACATGCAATTTTTAAACATTATACCCTTGGTTTTTTTTTTGTTTTTTTTTCCCTTGTGATTTTCCTTCTGAATTTGTTTTTCCATTGTAATTTTAGACAAACCTTACTGATGCTGCTTTGCCACCATACACTTTTTACCTCAATCAACCCAAGGAAAGTCCGAATTCCGTAGTGTCAGAAGCTTCAGGTAGAGTTAATTTCTTGTACTTAAATTCCCTTTCTTTTGAATTCTCATTTTTAAAACTCTTACTGGAATGCATGTCCAATAACTTCAGGGAGCTGAGGAGGATTTTAAACACTGACAAGCTTTGCTATAACATTAATTCTGCTTCTTGCTCCTGTTCTCAAACTGATGGCAGCTCCTGTGTATGGCTGCTGGCAGATGTAGGACATGCAGCAGTTGGGATTTTTTACCAAATTTCTCAGCATTGCAAAGCTGAACTTTGTGTTTAAACCTGTTTCATAATAGAATTACTGTTAATATCATGGTAGGATATCAAATATTATCTTCAATGGTTCATGGTAATAGAGGCAGAATTCCTGTAAGCCAAGGGCATGATTCAATAATTGTGTAAATAGACAAGAACAAAATAATGCTGTCTGTAATGTGGTGATTCTTTAATTTTGGGGAGAGGGTTCCTTTTTTTTGTGTTTTGGTAGGGTTCAGCTTTGTTGTTTTGGGTGTGTATGTGAGGGGTGGTTGGTGGTGGATTTGCATGGGTTTGGGGATTGTGGGTTTTGGGTTATTTTTTATCAAAGCCAGACAACTAATTCACATATTTTGATCATAACAGGGTGGATTTATTTCAGTAACAAACAGGGGCACAGAGATGCAACCCTGCAAACTGTATATAATTATTGCTTCTTCACAAGCCACTGAGAGAGGGACACATTTAAGAACCTGAAGTGGGATTGAGGCTGTGTCTGTTCCTCTTAGTCCTGGTAGTTTCTCTTTTTGCATGCTACGGAGTGCTGCACAAACTGAATAATATCAGGTGGATCCTGGGATTATTCCTTGGGTGGTACCAGTTTTAAGTGCTATACTGGAATCATTAGAAATAAAACTTTGTGGTAGATGAGGATTTGCCCCTTGAACACCAAATCTGTGTGTTTTAACTGATTTATAACTTTTGTTGCTGGTGTTGTTTGATGTGAGACTGATTATGTTGCCTGTGCTTTGCACTGAGATTTTTTTAACTCCTGGCCCAGTATCAAATGCTCTAATGACATCCTTAAGCAGTAGATGCAAATATGTAAAAAAGCATTCTTGTTACTGACAAAATAACATTTTACTAATGGATTCTGGATTCCTGTTCTATAGCTGCGAGGTTGAAATCTGTAATTTTAATTTTCTTTTGGTGTTTTTTCTTATCAGGACTTTCATACTGGAAGTTAGATGAAAAGGACATGTATCACACTTTACCAGAGAATTTCAGAAGTGAGTTGCCTGATGTTTTCTCCGCAAAAGTATCACCAGTTCAGGTAAACTTTGTAGGTGTTTAAAAGTTTAAATGTTGTTGCTTTTTGTCTTTGCTGTTTGCCTTTGATGGAGAGAACCATCCCTCCAGGAGTTACATTCTCTGTGAGAACCCTTTTGTTAGCTCAGTCTCTCATACCCTGGCTCTTCATTATTCCTAACTAACCTCACCTGGAATTTACAGACCTTTTGTCATTCAAAAGAAACTGTGTATAGGAGATGAGAAGTGACTAACTAATATGTTAAATGTATGTGCCTTGTTAAAACCCCTTTTTTTAGTTGGGGGCATTGAATAAAGCTGCCTGTTCTGAGCTGCTTTATTGTCTAAATCCCCCCCTAGAACTTGCTTCTCTCTCGGGGGTGGAGGATTGTGTTCAGAAAAAGTAATGTAGCAATTTTGCCTGTTGAAGTTGTCTTCTGCTGATGAAAGGAAGTTGTCATCACTGAAGGATATTTATCATAAAAGACAAAGGGAAAACAAGCAGATGCCAGACCAGAGTTTTATGCCTTCTTCCCAGCCAAGTCACCCACCAGAGGTAACATTAATTTCTTTACTTCACCTATCAGTTGAGAGGATCTGTTGGGCTGGTTTCACATGGCTTGGCCCCTGCTGCCACCTCCAGTGTTATGCTGGAACAGCAGTTTGAGCAGCCGAGGGCTGAAGCAGCTTGGGAAAGGATCCAGCTTGAAGGAACCTCTAAGAACAGCCTGAGCAGAGGAGCACCTTTGCTGCACAACCTTGAGGATGCGGCAGGGACGGATCTGCTGCTGGGGCTGCAGCTGCTGAGCTGCACGTGGAACTGCAGTGCCAGGGCTTCCCAAACAATGCTTCCCACAAGAAATCTTCGTTCCACCCATGAAACAGGACAGGCACAGGTTGTGGAAATGATTTTTTTTATTGTATCTATTTTTTTTATACAGCTCTCAGTCCTGTCCATAACCCAGTAACAGTAGCTGCTGTGTTATTGTGTTTAGGTAATTGATGACTTGCTTTTGTAACCCTGCAAAGTTACTGTTTCAACACACAAACAGACTTCATAGTCCTTCAGGTTGCATAACTGACATTTCAGAGGTTTTTTAGAAAGCTACAGATCTTGGATATGTCCTTTATTAATGGAAACTTAGAAACTCAAGTTGCAATTGTTGGGAATGTGTATTGTCATTTCAGTGTTACAGGTGCCTTCATTTTATTTGTCACTTCCAAATGATTGTAATAATACTCAATACAATACCTGCAGTATGTTATGTGGTTTACTGATGCCTTTAGATAAATTTTGTTCTTGTAAATGCTGTTAAGTCACTTTTGGTTTTTTAGCACTGTAACTTATTTCCTAGATCTTGACGTTGGACCCAACCCTACATATGAAACCAGGCCAGCAGAACCAGGGAGGCTGTTTTTCCAACACTCCTGAAGACTCTGCTCCCTTTTCTCCAGACTCTATGGCAGAGCCTGGATTTCCAAGCCATTGTGACACAGACTCTTTTTCACAGATGAGTTATTCATCTCAGTTAGATGATTCTCCAACACAGCCTGCCAGCAGCAGAGCTGTGCATTTGGACCTGTGGAGAAATCACCCATTCCAGAGTGAAAACAGGGCCAGCTCTCCCTTCCCAGTGGCATACAGGGATGCTGACAATGATAATTCAGTCAACACTGAGGAGGAAGAAACACTGACCCTAACTCCATCTTCTGTTACTCAGTGTGCTGACAGCAGTTTGCCAGATTACAGCATTTCAGTGGCATCTGTTGAAGATCCTGTGGTAATGTCAAAGTAAGTAATTTTTTCTTTTTTGAAAGTCAAAAGTTTGGTACTTTCATGAAAGGAGTGAAACAATAATAGTAAACCAAACAAAATATGTGAGTGCTCTTGGTCGTGCCTCTTTATATATAAAAATAAAAATGCATCCTTCCCTCATAGGCTGTGTGAGGGAGTTCATTTAGGCAGAGAATTTCAAAGTTCTGGGGGGGTTATTTTCCTCTTTAGAATCAAATGTGAAGAAGCACAACTGTGCTTAGGAAAAATAAATACCCTCCTTTCACTCTTGAAGCTCTGATGATTTGTATGAGGCTAAGCAGACAGGGCATATATTCCATGTATCAGGGCTTGTAGAAAAATAAAGCTTTATATTGTGTTTGTATATATTATTTATATATAATAATCATAATATCTACCTCTATTAATGTGGAGACTTCTCTGCCTTAGATGACAAAGCTGTCTTTGCTTTAGCTTGCATGCAAATAGAGTTTTGGAAGAGACATTTCAATGCTGAGTTCATTATGTGCAAATGAATCCAGCAGTGCGTGGTCATGTGGATGGCTGGAATTTTTTAAAAATTCTTATATTGAAAACAGGATTAGGCAGAACCTGAGGGAAAAACACGCTCGCCACATCGCTGATCTACGAGCTTACTATGACTCTGAGATACAGAGCTTAAAACAGCAGCTGGAGTCAAGCCATAGAACTGCTGCATCTGAGGACCTGAAGAAAATCAATCACAGCCTTGCTGACAGGTACTCTTTGTCCTTCTTGCCTTCCTCTGTATGTGGTGCTCTTTATGTTTTAAAGACTGACTATCCTTGTTTGGAATATCTTGAACAGTTTATGTCCCTTTTCAGTTCTGAAGATTTCATGCGTCTATGATACTCATATTTCCCTGTTAAGTATGAATTTTGCATTATTTAATGCAGTTGCTAAGTTGTGGCTGCCCCATCCCTGGTTAAGGGGCTGGACAGGGCCCTGAGCTGCCTCATCTTGTGGGGGATGTTCCTTCTCATGACAGAGGGACTGGAACTGGAGGAGCTTTAAGGTCCCTTCCAACTTGAACTATTCCATGTTTCTGTGAAGATCAGTTCACTATTGTTAGACAGTAAATGTGGTGTTTAGACCACAGTTCTTGTTTGAGCTGTTTTTTTCTGGAGCCAGTGCAAGCTTTTCTCAGGAATGGCTGGTAGGGAGAGGTACTCCTGTGCAATTTGTAATGGAATGATTTGTGCTGGAAGATTGTGCTCTCCTGTCATGCTGGTGAACATCATCCTCCTGCACCTTCCATGTTACAACTACAGGTGACACAGGACCAGTCCTGAGTTCATTGGTGACTTTATCCCAGCTCTGTGTGCCCCAGCTGTGCATTCCATGATCTACCACTTGAGTATTTGCTGTACAGAGAATATTGATGTGATTTCTGTATAATTATTGCCAGTTAAAACACATACTGCAAATTTAGACAGCTGAAAAACTGCACAAAATTTGTGTGTTCGCAATTTCCTTCTCACCCCAGGCCACCACAACCCTTCTGAGCAGGGGCTATAAAATATGGGAGGAGATCACAGGCTGGGCACCAAAACTCGTGGGGATCCTTGAGAAAGGAAAAAAGGCTATAAAATGTAGATCTACTATTTGAAAATTTCAAGAGGTTAGTGTAATCTCTATGTTCTAAATAGGTGTGACCAGTTAGATGCAGCTCTGAATGAAGCAACTGCTCGCATGAAAACCCTTGAAAATAAGAACAAGCTGCTAGAAAAGCAAGTGGTAAGTATATATTCTTAAATCAAGGTGCTTTTTAAGTAAAAGGGTAAAAGAATGATCTTTTGCATTAATAAGCTGATTGGTGTTTCCATACTTACCTCTTTTTATTTTTAACCTATCAACCTTTCCTTTAATATATAACATCATCCCCTATGTTACACAGTGACTTTCCTGCCTGAATTTCTTAGGATTTCCTACTTGAATCATCATCACTTTTGCTCATGAACTTTTTTCCAGGCTAGCAGGGATCAAACAAAGTCTAAGAATAAAATACTGTAATGTGTTTATGTTCCTCTTCAAAATTTTAAAATTTATTTATTTTGTTTTAATTACTTCCTTATTAGAGCTGCTATAAAAGAAATCTCACTTATGCTGGGGCAAAAATACTTTCTTTAGGTGTATTTTTCTATATATCTTTTTCAAATTTTCAGTTTTTCTAGCTAGGCCAGACCTTTTTGCTTGTGCATAAATTAATGCATTGCTGCATTTATTAGTCAAAACCAGAATGTCGTGAAAGTTGAACACTGTCATCAGTTAGACACCTGCAGAGACATATTCCTCCTTTTTAAGGCATTTTTCTATGCTGGGAAGTAAGTCAATCAGATGGATGGGAGGCCTCACCTCTAGATATTTAAAATCCTATAAAATAAATACATTTTTGATGGCTTTAGTCTTCATTTCCATTCTTTCCAAGTCAAAGAAATGAGCAAAAATCTTGTTTAGTTCATGTCCGGGTGTGCCCTTGTTTTTGTGTGGGTGATTTTAAGACAATTCTTTGAACTGAAATAAATAATCTTCCAGGGAATAAGAATGTTTTAAACATTGTGAAGAATCTTTTCTGTCCTGCAGGCAGATTGGAGAGAACGTTTCTATGCCCTCAGTGACAATTCCAAAGTCCTGCAGGAGCGGCTGGAGGAAATGCGCGCAACCCACAAGGAGAAGGACAACACCATCAGCCGCCTGAAATCAAGGCTCAGGGAGCTGGAGGAGGCTTTTGAGAAGGCTTACAAGTTATCTGACAATAAAAACACAAGGCTCCAGGAAGAAAATAAAATGTTTCAAAATGTGAGTGAGAAAATGGACAATGGTGTTGGCAGGGGTACGGCAGCAAGTCGCGGGTGTGAAAAATACTCTGAGTTTGCAACTGGAAAGTCTGAAGGCTAGGCTGGACCTAAAAGATAGTTAAAAACAATTATTTAAGGCAGCAGGTGTGTACTTGATGTGGTAACCCTTGCAATAGTCTGTCTCAGGAATTTTATTAGTCTAAGTTGAAGGTATTACGTGAAATTATTTTAGATAGTAATGCTTCCTCTCTTAAGCTTGTTGGAGATGGACTAAACTTTTCATACCTCATCCCAACTTGCTTAAACTTGTGTGTGATTTTAATCTGAATCAAAGGAATTGTTCCTCTGATTCTTCAGGAAGAGCTTTATGGAATGCTTACATGGACTGGTAGAATGGATATTAGCTGGAAAAGCTACTTCATGCTTTAACTTCTTTTTTACAATTGAAATTTCAAAAGATAACGTCACTTTTAAAGTCATGGAGGAATTTAACTGGTTCATTCATTCAGTTTCTTTAAAGACAAATAATTTGAAAATTAGAAATTCATTCTATAAGTAGTTGTGTCTCCTTGTCCTGTCTATAACTTTTTGTTCCAATTAGGAGATAAGAAGAACTTAACAAATACTATTAAAGTACATTTTGTATCTCCTGTAGTGCTTCTGCATGTGTTAGCCAAGCTGTTGAGATGATTTTACAGCAGCCAACAAAACTGTTAATTGACTGTGGTCTCACTGTGGGTTGGTGTTCTTTTGTTTTGTTTTAGCTTTTAGGAGAATACGAGTCACTTGGAAAAGAACATGAAAGAGTAAAGGTAGGCACACAGTGGATAATTAAAAACTCAAATAGATAAACTTTGTGATAATATTCCATGGAATTAGCTGAATTAACTTAAATATTTTGATAAAGCTCTACCAGAAAGATCCATATTTATCTTTACTGATAACTTCCTTCTTCAGAGTCCTGGAGGAACAAGGAAGGAAACTGGAATCTGTTAATTTCCAGTCATAGACAGCAAAAATACTGCAAAGTCAAAGCCAGAGAAATTTAATGGACCCTTTGAAATAGGAAGGTGTAATTGATGTATTGTTTTCAAGACTGATGTGGAGGTACATGGGTTTTATTTAATGCAGTTCTGTAGTTTCTGGGCTTTTTACATTTTTCTTTGTGTCCTTGTAGGATACATTAAATACAACTGAAAACAAATTGTTTGACGCAAACACGGAGATTTCTGATTTGAAAAGGTAACTGTGAAACTTACTGTTGTTTTAACAATATGAAATACAAACTGTGGCCTAAACATCTCCCAGAGTGTGAGGGCTGTAGATCTTTCAAGTTTAGTTATGTTTCATGAAGCATTTCGTGTTACTTCATGCTACTGGTACAAACTAAAAATCTCATTAATTTAGGATATGCATTTTTTTCTACTTCCTCTGCTTCCACAGCAGTGTCGCCTGGTCCTGTCTTTCTGGCTAGATTACCTGATTTATTTAACTTCAAATTCAAATACATATTTATATCCATATTTAGATAGACATGCATAGACAGAAATGCAGCAGTTGCTCTTCTTCTCCTGCTTCATCCAGAATATCTGAATAAAAATGAGCAAAACTCTTAAGAAATATGATGTTTCTTTTATGTCATTTATGTTATCTCATAATGCATCTTTTTAAGGACAATTTTAAAACTTGAAGCTCAGCTCAAGCAGGTGGAACATGAAAATGCACTGAAACTTCGCCATATAAGTGAAAAACGTTTAGGAACCTCTTGTGCCAAGTAAGTGAACATCCAAACATGAAAACAATGTGTTTTGGAATAGCTTTTAACATGTTTTGGCTAAAAATGGATCAAGATGAGGTCAGTCCATGGGCTGAACTGGATTAAACACTTGTGACATAATCCAGAGATTGGATGTGCCAAGAAATTATTAAACTCAAATAAAAACTCTGGCTAATGTATCTCTGTCTTGGCAGACTGTCCCTACTCTTCCCAAATGAGTGTTTTCTAGGTCTCAGCTGAATTCCCATACTGCACAAAGATCTTGGAAATACAGTCTGATTGTCCAATTAAATTGGAGATTTTCTTTGTGTGTCATTGGCTTGAAAGGCTGATTCCTGCTTATTGTGGGTCTAAATATAGTTTGTACAGATAACCTGAGAGTAGAGTGGAAGTTCAGTTAGAATGAACATTCTGGTTTGAACTGGGAATTTAAAGAAATTCAAGTTGATCCATGCTCTGGTTATGTTTGTTTGAGGGTTTGTTTTTGTTTTTGGTTTTGTTTTTTCACATTTTAAAGGCATGAAAAGCTTTGAGCCCCTCTGGTTTTTATTACTCAATTATGGCCTGTTCAATGTCTCTCCCTTTTCAGCACTGATGCTGTGGAGCCCAAAATGACAATTTATGTGATTTGGGGATGTCCTTTTGGATGTATTGAACAGGAGCATCTTGTGGAGATTTGAATTTTGATGATTACAGAGATAATTTATGTATTAATATATTAAATGGACAGATTTCTGTTTAGAGCTCTTTTAATATTTATGAACCAGGCCCCTCAACAATGAACAGAACAAAGAAGGCCTGGACATGGCAGACCATGTTCATCAGGGAGGGGGGATGTAAGAGCCACTATGGATTTAGAAGTTAATCTGATCCCAGAGGCTCAAGGAAAGCCTCATTCCAATTGAATGCCCAGCAGGATAGATTTACAGAATAGTGCCTATAGTTCAGAGCTTGGGTAAACAAGACCCTTTTGCCCTAATTATTCTGCTTTCCTGTGTATAGAAATCACATTTTTCTTTTTGATACCTCAAGATAATGATATACTAATTGATGCTTGTTAGTTGATATTTATCACTCTCGGGCCATCAATCCTGGCTTTTTCTTGTTTGTTTGTTTTTATTTTTCTAATAATTGTTGTCCAAAGGAAAGCTAGGATCAGATGCTCTGAACTACAGCAGTAATCTCCACCAAATGTTTTCATTTAATTAGTTGAGATCTACTTGCAACCTAAACCTGGGTCTGAGTAAGCAGCATTAAATTACAGGAAGATCTTTGTGGAGCTCTGCATTCTGAGCATATTGTGTAATTTAGACTGAAACCTCAACATATGTTTTTTTCCCCCCCACCAAATATTTTATTTTTACTTTACAAGCATGTTTTAAAAAGCAGTTATTTTTTCCACAGTATTTACAAGTTTATTGTATATTTGTTTCTGTTTACTGGAATAAATCACAGGTTTTTCTTAAAAAAACAAAACAGAAACAAATAAACAAAAAGAAAACAAACCCAAATTCCAAAGCCTATCATAATTTTGAAGCTTTTTATTCCCACAGCAAGTTGGGAACTCCTGATGTCAGCAGGCGAAAGTGGTTGATACCAGGAGCTGAATATTCCATCTTCACTGGGCAGCCTTTGGAGGGCCAGGAAAGCCCCAAAGACAACAGGCTGGAAGAAACCTATATTCCTTCTAGGTGAGTTGGTTTCTGAAATCCGAACTAAACTAAAATCTGAACTATATTTCTCCATATTATTGTTTATTCTGTTCATGTTTGGGTATATGAAATAAAATAAAATAAAAATCTTGATCTTTTTTCCTTCCACCACTTCACATTCTTTAAGGCACCATTCTCCTCCTGAGAAAGACTCCTCACAGGAAGATTCTTCAACAAACACAATAGAAAAGAAAGAAAATGAGATGTCAGAAGCACCAATTATAAAAGCCTTTAAAGAACTTGAAGAAGGAAAAATATTTAAAGATTGGGGTACACAGACAGAAAAAGAAGATGCACCAGCTAGTAACTCTTATTTTTATATTCCTGAACTTGTCTTTACTGGCTTTTCTTTGTTTGCATGTCTTTTGGCTTTGGTATTCTCAGCATTCAGGTCCACCAGGCTTCAGTGATGGGATAAAAATGTTTTTAGCATGCAAACTTGTGGGCTTCTCCTAAGAAAATTCAAAGTTAGATATTTAAGTGATTGGTTTAGAACAGGGGGAATACTGAGGTTGTTGTTAGTTCTCAAACTGAAGACTAGTTGATGCCCCCTTTTCTAAGAATATCTCAGTATTTATAAACAGTTAGTGGAGTCCTAACAAAGCTCTGGCTTCTGTACATCCATTTTAGTTTCCATGGTGTTGTATGGGAATGGAATTGAGGAAGTGGGACTGCCCTGAGCTGTTGTAACAACACTGATTTAGAGAAAACAGTCTTTCTTAAAAGCTTGTATTCTGGGCCTCAGGCAGGTCCTTCAGCCTTTCCCAAAAGATGCTTTTGTCCTGATTTCCACTGTTTCTCTATTAACCAGTGTTACTCAGCATCATTTCTCCCTCACACACTGCAAAGATCCTTTTTCATGAGTTAAACTGTTCCATGGGTAGGAAGAGAGACTTGAACAAAACAGCACAAACACGTTGATGTAAGAGAGAAAAAGCTCAGCTCAGGGGAATATTTGTGAGTTCTTGTGTTGAAAAAGATTGACTAATAAAACAACCTGTTTTTTTCTTTTAATTAGAACCCTCAACTCGACGTCAGACCGTTGGGTTTGTTGAAACTTCTTTGTCTGCAAACCGATCTCCAGAGAAAGGGAAAGACCAACACAGACCCAAACGGTTCAGCTCCCCCTCTGGCCAGAGGTCATCGTCCCTTCCTCCTGCAAACAGGAAATCCAACACTCCCAGTCAGTGCTTTTCTCAGCTTTGCTTTGTGTTGCTCAAAAAGTAGAATCAAATCATGGAAGGCTGCTCTAGGAGATGGAAAAACAGGGACAGGATTTCTGCACTGTTCTGACAGTCTGAAAAAAAAAAAAAACCCAAACCGTGTCTGTAATCACAGAATACGTGAGAGTTCTAAGTTTATTTTTCATTTTTCCATGTTGTGATGCACTTCTCATCTAATTTAGATAAACATGTAGACAGCTTTGAGGAGCATTCTTTTAAGCTGTAAGCACATGAGTGGGAGGTACTGCAGTGGGGAGTTTGAGGTAGATAAACATACTTTGTCTTTTGCAGCAAGAAGAGAGATAATGTTGGCACCAGTGTCTGTGACATACAGCCCAAAACGATCTCCAAAAGAAAACCTCTCTACTGGATTTAGCCATTTGCTCAGCAGAAATGAAAACACAGTGACAAGGTATGAGTCTGGTGGATACAGCTGTGTTCTGATCATTTTTAGAGCAGCAGGATGTTTATCCAGGCTTAATGCTGCTGTTTTTTGTTCATTAAATGTCCTCAAAATGAGTAGTGAAGATTTCTGAATATGAAGCGAAGTTGTGCTTTTTAAAATCTGGCAAGGAGAATCTAGAATGATTGAACAGGATTTAGAAGACTTACAGTCTTCTAAAAGGTGAAAAAATCTAAAATAATGTATTGCTTGATACATGACTTCTAACAAGTAATTGCTGTGTGCTTCCTGCTCTGTAGATTTGATATACTTCTAGATGACCTGGAAACTGGTGCTACTTCTACTTTACAGCACAATAATCCAAGGAAAAGGCTCCAGTTTCACTCACTAGATGATATAGAAGGTAATCTGTCAAAGTGGAGGGAAACTGTTCTTTATTTTCGTACCACAATTCTTTCCACAGTGGTAGTAGCTGCTTAACTAGAAAGCTGACTCTTTACTGTGTGAAGTCTAGCTTTCAAAAATCCTCTAAATCTTGCCTTATTCCTGTAGACAGAGAAATCCTGTTCACATAGTATTTTATTTGTATGTATATGTGTGTGTGCACAAATGCATTGGAACAAGAGAAGTAATTAAATTGAGAAAGAAGGGCAGTACATTCCCTGTGCTTAACTCAGTTACCCAATGCATATCTTAGTGGGGTCTATATTAAGATTTACACACTGAGTTATACTAGTAAAATACTATTGCTAAACATTGCATTATGGACAGCAAAGAGTAACTAATAAAACCAGTTGTTTCAGATTTTCTGAAGTGATGGATCTTTTCTCACTTCTGTAATCCTTGTCACAATGTTCTGCTTTTTGGTTTTATCCAGGCTCTTATTTAGACTGGTGTTTGCATGACAACCAGTCAGCTTGGTGATATTTAGAAATGTACCAGTAAAAGTAATTCCTAATTAGTAAAACACAGGAATCTGGTTGTTAACCAAAAAATATGCTGTGTTTCAAAGGTCACTCGAAAGATGACCCATACAAATGTTTTGCATTCCTTTGGGAAGCTGTTCATGGCAAGTGACTGAGGCTTTGCTCATCTCTCTCCTCGGTTCATGCACTGCCAAAACCACGCTGCCTTGTGCTGTGATTAGTTTCTTTTTCTGTCCTGTGTAACAGTTTCCCAGATAATTACAAAACAAATAAAAAGACCCCTGTTCTGTTGATAGGAAGGCAGCACTCAGGTGTCAGACACAGCTCCTGTACTGAATCTGTCAGTAATGGAACGAAAAAAGCAGCAGCTTGGGAGGAGAGGAGCCAGAGATACGAGGCAGTGCAATCACCTTGTGAGGAAGACTTCAAGTACACAGCAAAGATTACAACTCTGGCTGAAACTGAGAGGCTTTTTGATGAGCTGACTCACGAAAAGCAACAGGTAAAGATTATTTTTGTTTTCAAGTTGTGACAAATCGTAATTGTTGTATGAGAGGTGAGGGATGGAGCCATTTATCTGTGGAATGCACAGCTGAAATTCATCCATGACTTCAGTGTCACGTCAGGAATGTGCCATTATCCTTCCCTGCTCTACTTGCAGTCCTTCCCTGTCCCTAAATTCATTAAAGGAAGAGTCACTGTAACACAAACACAGCGTGAGTGGGTGGGGGTTGGCACAGTATTATGGTGTTAAAGAACAAACCTCTACATGTATCTGTAATCCATACACCTCACCTCTCTTTCTGGAAGAGGAGTTAGGAGGGCTCATAGGGGCTCTTGAAACTAATTTACAGCTGAAGTGTTTTCTGTTATTAGATTGAGGCTGCACTGAGCCGAATCCCTTGTTCTGGTGGAAGAATGACCTTGCAAGCAAGACTAAATCAGGTGAAAAAGCTTCTCTCTATTACTGTTCTCTTTTGTTCTTCCACAGTTGAGAATACATAATATAGAGGAAAGATCCTCTGGGTAGTAAGTGTGATTACTTTGTGGGAATTTCTTTTTTTTTTTTTAATGTTATGGTTTTATATTGTTTTAATATCTTCTATTTTTTGTACATGGGATGCAAGAACCTTGTGCTAACACTGAGAGGGAGATAAAGGCAATGCATTAACAAAATGCAGTGACTATGCAATAGATCCCTGAAGCTGCAGAGAGGATGTTGAGCTGTAGGAGAAAATCAAAAGTTTAGTTTTTGTTTGGTTGGGTTTTGTCTCTTTGAAAGAACAAAGTAAGAAAGTAAAAATAACTGGTTTAGGTGGAATACAGGAAAATGCTTCTGTGGAAAACTCTGCAGACTCTTTAAATATAAACAAGTCTCAAAGATGTCTTTTAGAGGTCTCTGTAAAACCTTCAGCATTTCCGAAGTTGTAATCCCAGGGTGTATTATCCATTTATCAATTTGAAATTAAAGGTGTATTCCAGCAAATCAGTACTGCCACTCACTACAGTGATCAGCTGTTTCCTAAATATGCCTCTCAGATTATCAGCCTGTCCTGATTCTTGTCAAGTTTCTCTCATGGAGTTTTGTAAGTCACGTGTTAAAAAAGCCAACAAATACATAAAAATAACATGAAAAGTTTGTATGTCTGCCTCTGTTTTTGGGGAGTTCACAGTGCTCCTAAGGCCTCAGAAAGGATACCAGGAGTATAGGAATGATAGCAGTTTCCTAATTTTAGAAGCATCACTGGATTTTATGATATATTATTAATGCTTTTTGTCCTTTCTTTTAACTCTCCCTTTTAGGAAGCCCTAGAAGATCGTTTGGAAAGAATTAATAGAGATTTGGGTTTAATACGAATGACTCTGAAAAGATTTCATGTTTTGAGAACCTCTGCGAACCTTTGACAGTTTCTCTCTTGACTGCAAATATACTTTTTTTTTTTGCACTAATATATAACGATGCACTCAGTAAATGCAAATCATTTTGTATTTTTATAAACCCTGAAAAGTAGTTTTGCAACCATGTTACCCTTTACAAACAGCAATATTTTGTACTTCAAACAGCCACCTCTATTTTAAACGTATTTTTATTATACCTGAGAAATCAATGTTTATCCGGTATTGTAATATTTTTAGAAATATTAATTATTTTTAAAGAGTGATATCCAGTTTATAATAAGAAACTAAAAGGCAGCTTGTTTTCAGAAAAAAATGGTAGTGTTACCCTTTTGCACTTGGTTTTCCTCCACCATTTTATAAGTATTTATGGCGTGATGTAAATATTAGCCAAGAGGAGATTTTGGACTTTAATACAAAAAGCAATGTGAGTTACCTGTGTTAAAGAGAACCACTGTTCCGTGGTAAATCCTTTTAATTTAAACCTTTAACGTGGATGTTTCTCATTGTGACAGAACTGTGAGCAATACTTGCACTATGTCTGGCTGGGGCAGGAAAATCCTCCTCTGATTTATCTGATGTCTCCCAGCAGTCACAGTGAGGGGTGTTTTGATACTGTGAGTACCAGGATTCACCTGGCAGCAGCCTCCCGTCTCCCAGTGACAACAACTCAACTCCAGCTGACACTCCAGGACTGGAACTCCTTTCCTGAAGTTACTGGTTCCATGTGCCAGACTGGATTTCATGCCAGTGTTCTGTTCGTGTACATTTCATGTATTTGTGAACATAAATGAATTTTTCTTGGTGAAAAAATACATATTTGCCAGTTGACATATTGTTGCATTACTGTCCAACATTGATATTTTGGTTTGTATTTTAATATTAAATAAATGTTTAATTAGATTCTTTCCTCCTGCCCAAGTACAGTAATAGGCTCT
Source organism: Certhia americana (assembly GCA_018697195.1). Lineage (NCBI taxonomy): Eukaryota > Metazoa > Chordata > Aves > Passeriformes > Certhiidae > Certhia > Certhia americana. Next base: position 1,231,127 of record CM031871.1, read on the forward strand.
GGGATATTACATCAGCGATAATGTAGGTTTTAATCATATTGTGTGTTTCAAATTCTGTCCTTGTTCAAGATGTTTAGCCACCAATGATGTGATTACAGGGCCAGAATAGCTGTCATAAAGGAAGCTTGAGAAGGTCTGATTCTAAAATTAGAGTGCTGTGGTTTAAGATATTTGATGAAGAACTGTCCAACCCATGCAATGTCTTTTCAAAACTTCTGTAGTTTTTGCAACCCCTTTTGCCCTGTGGGTACTTCCAGTGCAAGATCAGGGCTGGGAAGAAGTCAAGGATGGAAGTTTCTCATTTTCCCCTTTACTCTAAAATGCAGAAATTGGGTCGGAGTGCTTGGAGAGGACTTACTCCAATGTATTTCCAGTCTCCACAAAGAGATGTACAATTCTGATGGCATTCCATGTTCTCACTAGTCATTTTTACTTAGAAGGGGTGGAGGAGGGGGAAAAAAGAATCTTTACTAGGCTCTATTCAGCTGCAGTTTTCCCACTATTTTGTTATTAACAGGTACAATTTTAAAGCATTCTTCAGAAATATCAGTCAGCCAGCGGGATTTTTCCAAGGAATCCATCACAGGAAAATTTCATGAGTCCAGTAATGGTCTTGTTTTCTTTCATCAGTGCTACAGCAAAACCAAAGAATTTTCCTGACATTAGAGGCAAGTAGGTAAATCAGTTCAGCTCTTTTCACTGCCTCTCCTTGTAACCTCCCTTCATCTCCACTCCATTCTCTCCAGCACTATTCATATTCATGGACTCTTTTTTATTACATCCAGAAAACTGAATTGTGAGTCAGAATTTATTTTTTAATCAAAAGTCCTCCTCCATCTGTTGGAGCTCTTTAGGCTATTTCTGTTTCTATTATAACACTGAAGGGGGGGTGGTAAAAGTGTTGCTTTTAGTAAACTTCTAGGCCAACCTTCTCAAATATCTGTGTGACCTGTTCAGTGTGGTGCCTTTGGCCTGATTCATCAGAGGGGCAGAGGCTCTGCAGTTCCAGATTAAATCAGTGGGAGGCCTGAATGCTCAGTGCTCCTGAAAATCAGACCCGAAGCACCAAAAACTGGGACACAGGGAACGTTTACTGTGGGAGCCAGGACTGTGCTGGCCCTGCCCTTTGCTGGACATTGTCCTTTTGTTTTTAATTGCCTTTCAACTTCCCCTTAACACGAGAAAATTGCCTTGTTCTCTCTTTGAGGTCGCAGAATGATTTCCAGATAACCAGAGAAGCTTTTCCTTCCTCTGCAGAGGACTTTAGTCATCTTCCTCTTGTGTTCTCACCTGACACCTCCCAGCTATGTTGGCATTTATCACCTTTCCAGATCTACAAGGTCCTGCCTGGAGCCCCAGGCTCTCCTCTGCCTCAGTCTGCCCTTGCAAGACACTCCCATGCATAGTTTTCTCTATGATAATAAACATTTCAACTCCTCCAGCTCTGAGATTTAAACTTCGGAAAATAAAATTTCTGTTTGTTCACATCTCTAGAAAGCAAATTAAAAAAGTTGTAGCATTGATAGGTTTTAGGCATAATCTGCCTCGCACAAAGCTGTAATGTGGACTACAACTTCGTGTAGCAATGCGGGGAGCAGTTACAAAACAAACTGCGAGTATTTTGCAGAGAGAGAAGCAGCGCTGGGATGATGCATCCTGAATGAAAAACAACCGCAAGAAATCAACAAAGGTTTAAAAGGCCATGATAAATTTCATCGCAAGGTTTTTCTGAGGTTTCCGAATAAAACTTTTTGAGGTTCCTCCCCCGCCCTTAGCTTCTTAGTGAGAGTAAAGTTCGAGGAGTTACCAGCGCTGCTCTGGGGGCAGGTGAGGGCAGAGGGGCTCGGTCAGCGCCGTTACCCTCCCTGCGGTACCGGTACCGGCAGCGAGCGGGCGAACGAGCCCGCTGCGGGGCGGCGAGCGGGGGAAGGCGGTACCAGCCCGGGGGTTCCCCGCGCCATCCGTTCTTTCTCTCTCCGCTCGTTCCTTCTTTCCCCGCTCGTTCTCTCCCCGTTTTCTCTCCCCGTTCTCTCTCTCCCCGTTTTCTCCTCCCGCGCCTTCCCCGCACGCCGGGGCGGTCCCGCGCTCCCCGTGGCGGCCGGCAGGCGGCGCCCTCTCCCCGCCCGCTCTGCTGAGGGAGCGCGGAGCGGAGCGGGGAAGGAAGTGGCGGCTCCCGGTGCTGCCGGTGCGCGGGGCTCGGCTGGGCTCGGCTCGGCGGATAAATCCGCGCGGCCGCCGTTTCCACGGCAGGGCAGGGGCAAGTGCTAGCGCGGGGCTCTTCGTCTTCCCCGCTTCCTCCTCCTCCGCAGCTGCGGCGGCCCGCCCGCCTCGCCTCCCCCCCCGCCTCCGCCGTCCCCGCGCCGCGGCAGAGCCGGCGGGCGAGGAGCTGCCCGCGCCCGGCCCGCCCGCGCCGGGGATTATGCCAGCGGTGCGCGGGCATGCCGGTAGGCAACGACCCGTAGGCAACAGCAGCCGCCGAGCCGCGGCGGCATCGGCAGCAGCAGCAGCAACGGGAGCCGCGGCCGCCGCGCCGGGAGCAGCCGGTGCGTGCCGAGGGGCGCTGAGGGCGGGCGGGGGGCGGCGGGGCGAGCACCAACACCTGGCGGCCCCCGGGCTAGCCCGGCCGTGCCTCGGCGGGGACGGGAACGGCGGCGGGCCCGAGGGGGGCTGAGCTGGGGTGGCCGGGCCCGCGGGGCGGCTGCGGCTCCGCGGAGGGGCCGGTGCGGCGCGGGGGCCCCTCCCGGGACCGCGGAACGGCCCCCGCGGGCCACAGCGGGTCCCGGCCGGCACCTGGAGACTGCCGCGGCCTGAGCGGGGCCGGGCTGTCCGTTCTCGCCCGGGATGCGGCGGTAAAAGTTTCCCGATGGAGCAGCCGGTGACCAGGAGGGCCCCGCGGCCATGGCAGCGCCCGGCACCGCACGCCGGGGACGCGGGACCGCAGCCCCCGCTACCGAGGTCCGGCGTGTGGCACAGCCGGTGTCGGGCTCTCCCTGCCTTGGCGGCGTGCGGGCGGCAGACACCGCTCCGTGCCCGCGGGGACAGCCGGGGATGTGCGGACGGATGGAGCACCCTCCCCGCCGGGTCGCGACACCCGGAGCGTTGGGGCGGTCATGGCTCGGGGCCGGAGCTAACCCCCGGGACAGCTCCGTCCTGGCCTCCTTCCTCGGGTACCGCATCTCCCAGCCTTAAATTTCACCGAATTCACCTCTGGCAGAGGCCCCCGGTGGAGGTTTTGTCGTGCGGTGGCCCAGGAGCCCTCAGGACGGGGCCTGGCCGTGGGGAGGGGGTGAAGGTGCTGCCCGGGGGTGCCTCCCATCCCTGTGGGAGAAGAGGGGGAGACCTGCAGCAGCCCACAGAATAAATGCCCGTGACTGATTATAGCTGAGGGACAGCCCCGTCAGGTTTCGGGGCTCCAGACCCCGCTATGTCAGGGCACTGCTGGAAGCTGGCCGTGCTCATGAGGCGGTGCTTTTCCCTGCGGGAGTGGGAGGAAGAGATTCTTCCCTTTGGAAAGAGCAGAATGCCCATTCCTTCGCTGCATGATGGGCTGCAAGAGGGGATGCTTTTTCTGGGCCTGGCAGTCCTTTTTTCTGGCCTCCCTATCCCTTGACAGAAGAGGTCCTGCCAGGTGTTCCCAAACAACCTTGGGCTCCATCCTGGAGCGTGATGCTGCCCCACGGCTACACCATGAACAGTTCCAGCTTTCTGCCCAGCTGCGGGAGGGTTAAATCCCTTCCTTCACCACCTCCCCAGCCTCTCCTGCTCCGCTGAAGAAGCAGAAGCACAGAGTGCACTGAGGTGCTCAGCCTGGGGCTGGGAGCGTCATTCAGGGAGCTCCGCAGAGGAGCGCCCTGCTCAGTCAGCCACACGAGTCAGTCCTGTCACATTTCATGTTCAAATGCCCGACCGAGGTGAAGTTTATTTAAACTGTGTATTTAAGGAAAAAAAAAAAAAAAAAGTTTTTTTCCCTGTGTTGGTACCTGCCCTAAAGTGAGAGCTTCCATCTTCTCGGTGCGTCTGGAAGCTGCTAAGTGGAAATTGGATGTCAGGAAGCTTCCTCAGTCTTTAAGACATAATCAGTGAGTGCTTAGCTCAAGACAGTGGCAATAGATCAGTCTTTGTGGACATCAGGACTTGAATAGGCGGATGTTTGAGTGCACGTCAGAATCCCAGTGGCTGTAGGACTCCTTATCCCCCGATGGCGCCGATTCCTGCTCCGTGCCCACATCTTTTTGCCCGTGCTGTATTTTTATCGCCTGGTTTATTTTTGTCACGACTGCCTTGTGCTCCCGAGTAACACAAGACGACTGACTGCCTTCCAGAGTTCAACGCTGCCTTCTGGGCGAGGGGTTTCCCCCCACCACTGTTGAATAGGAGGCTGCTGTTCGTAGGGCTGCCCTTTTCCCTCTTTTCCTGCGGCAGACCTCGTGTCGCCGATGGTTGATGGATCTCTGAGTGCCTGGGTTATTCTGACAGGTAACCAGCTCCTTGTTTTGGCCGCGGGCTGCTCGGTAATTGCAACTCCTCCTCGGGATATACAGAATAAAGGATGGTCAGGCATGAAAGCGCAGTTGCAGTCTTGTCCTGGCTTCTTGTTTGTCTCAGGATTTCTGCTCTGTGGTCCTTGCAGCGTGTTCTGGCTGTAGCAGCATCTCTGAGAGGGGAAGAAATGAGCAGCCAGGGCTGGGAACGCAGTTTGTGCTCCTTTTGATGGAGCAGACTTCTGGTAGGCTGTTGGGCTTTATTAATCATATTTAAGTTTCTGTCACTAACTTTTAATTAAAAGCATAGTTGATACCACTTTAATGAACGTACAGATGTTAGCCATCTTCATGCATAAAAATGCTTTTTAATTCCCTTACTATTCCCTTTATGGCCCTTAGATGCTTTTGTTGCCATCTAAACCGTGTACAGTAGCAGCTGTTTATCTTCTTAATAAAACTTTTTCTTGCATCTGTGTTCAGGAAACAATAATGGTTTGAGTAAGCAATTCCCTGGTATCCTTTAACAATATTTTTTTTTAAGAACTTGGCAGAAAGGGTCAGAAGTGGTGCCTAAATAGTGAACTCCAAAGCTCTTGCTGACTAGAGCCCTGAGCCTAATGTAAGTCACTTGAAATTCGTGGCTGTTCTCAGATGTATGTGAGGTGATGAAGAAAATAAGAAGCCCTCAGTGTATGACTTTTGTTTCTGATGAGTTTCATAAGGATCTTTTCCCCAAATGACAACTTCTTATTAAAATATCTTTTCTATTTTGGGTTTGCTGCTGATGGTGTGTGTCAATGCTTTGTCGCTTGTTGTGCATCTAACAGCCTGAGCATTTATTGTGATTTACCATCTGGCATGTGGGAGTTTTATCTAACTTCTCATTTTACTTGACAGCAACCAGTTTGGAAAGACCTTGTCCTGATTTTTTTTTCCCCCCTAATAGAAATTCTCAAAACTTAAAACTGACAGTGGGGCTAAAAGGTTTTGAATTTAAATAATTACTCTCTTTTTATTCTCAAATGGTTACTGCTTCTGTGAGCTGGCCAAAGAGAGAAGCACCACATCCTTCAAGTGAGCTAATTTAAAGAAGGTTCCTTCAATTAGTCCTAAGCAGCATTAATCTCCCTTCTGCATTCAAATAAAACTCTTGTCATTCAGTTGCTGTCGTGGCAGCCTGAGTGGAAGGCTTCGGAAAATGGCAAGTGAAAGCTGATGCTTGCTCCTGAGTGCAGTTTGACTCATGCCTTTCATGCATATTCACCATAATGTCCTGTTCCAGGACCAGCAGGATCCCTCGAGAAACATTTCTTCTTTTAAGGTGTTTTTCTTTTAGGCTTCCTCTTAAGACACTCAAGAGGAGAGGCTAGAAACAGGCATCGATGTGTTGCTTTGCTTTATTTTTACTTTCTTAGAAGGAAAAAGCAACCCATGGGTTTTCTTAACAGCCAATTTCTCTAAATGGTGAAGATGCCTTCTCATTTAATTTTAAAACTGGCTGACGTAGGGTGTGATGCAATTAATATTTCTGTTTATCTCCCCAAATTGGTAAAATATGCCTAAATTTAATTTTGAGCTCAAAAGCATCTTATAAACAAAAATGTTCTGTAGTTCTCAGTGTGAATGGAAATGGAATAATTAATGGGGAGGGGAGGGAATAAATAAAACACTTTTTATTTATAACTTTATTTCCTGGTTGTTGGAGGAAATCCAAGTGCCACAAGATTGTGCTGGGGCAGAGTCTGTCTGAGCTCACCCACGAACTGAAAGGGAATGTGGCTTCTCTAATTGTGGTGTCCATGCCAAGAGTCCTAGGAAAATTTAAATGAACAAAGTAATGGATGATATTTGGATGTTCTTAATGCAAGAAGAAAACAATCTAGCCTGGGGCTGGCCCAGATCCTGTCACTACAGGGAGTTGTAATCAGCACGATGCCAAGTCCATAGACAGAGCTCCTGAAGGCTTGTGCATTTTCCATAGGAAAGAGGGTTTGCTGGTGTGACTGGAAGATGGTTTTAATTTTTCTTTTAATGAAACAAATACTTCTTAGAAGCTCACAGCAAAAAGCTTCAGTAAATCCCACTGGAGAACTTAGAAACCAGTTGGAAAAAGGTGTCTTTTCATTTTGAAGGAAGGAGGGCGGAGGTGCAGGGGACCTCCTGAGGGGTTGCAGGATCTGGAGACAGAGCTGCTTCCCCTTCCTGCAGCTTTTCCTGAGTGTGTGACACAGGGTCAGGCTTCAGAGGGGAGAAGAAATAAGGTTGCTCAGGCAAGTGGAGATAAATAGTTTTTGTGCACATCTGGGTGCAGGGAAGAAATCCAGTTGGCACAGGGCTAAAACCTGCCCTGGGGAGCTTGGCCACACCTGAGCTGATCCCAGCAAGGAGGTGCTGGCTTTGTAGGGAGAGGCCATCCAGGAGGGAAATGGGAGGGGAAGCAGCACCTTCCTGCCTCTGGGCTTGGCTGTGCCGGGGGTGCCGAGGAGGATGAGCAGGACCCTTGGGTTTGATGGCTGGGTCAGTGAAGGGAGGGGACCTGGCAGGGCTGCGGGAGCGGCAGTGCCGGGGTTATTGTCCCGGCTGCCTCGGACCACGCATTCCAGCACCCTGAGTGTGCCCAGGGTGCCACCGAGGGCAGGGACAAAGCACACACCTAACCTGAGGAAGGAGTGCTGATAAAAGCAGGGGCACCCACGGCACAGTCTCGGTCTCCAACAGCAGCAGCACAGGCTGATATTGGCTTCTCCTGACCCCGGGTAGTGGCTGAGAACTCCAAATTAGATTTTTTTTTTTCATTTCCCCCCCCACCCCGGCTTTAGACAGTCTCCAGAAAATCTTGCTCTGACAGATTTGAAGACCTACAACATCCAGTAGTCTGCACCCCTGTGCGCCTCAAGTTGTTTTCTGTCAGAAATAGCCCAAGCCTGAGTACTGAGTACCTTGGATAGCGAGGACTCTATGCAGCTTTTACAGTCCTGGCTTTGTGTATTTGGGCAGCTGAGGCTGATGAGTGCTGAGATGCGAGCACAAACCTAGAAACTCTCCTTGGCAGGAAAACAGGTGGGATTAGGTGAATTGGAAGGAGTCCTTCGGTGTGATGAGGAAAAGTGATTTGCCATGCATGGCTTTCTTTAAACAGCTCAGTTTCCAGTTAGAGACCAGGTACTGGGATTTCTACTCAGGGGTTTTCCACCATTTTCTGTGGTCTCTTCATGGTAGGGAGAGGAAACTGAGATCCAGAAGATCCAGTAGTGGAACAGAGGTGGTTTGCTGTGGGCTGGGAAGGCAGAGCTGGTGCCTTGAAGGTGAGGACTTGGGGAAGAAAATAGTGAATGAGCTGAAAGATTTGTAATTCACTGTTGGACAGGGATTCCTGTAATGGACAGGGACGCTAACTCTGATTTGTTTGGATTGCTGGCACTTACATAACGATCAGGGAGCTTCAGGATACTAATTCAGGCTTAACCCTCAGAGCAGTGACCTGGGAAGGCATTTTAATGGCGTGATAACCAATTTGGAGGGTGGGAGTGTGTAATCACATCAGCTTGCTGAGGTATCTGGGCACTGCAGGGGCGAGGCTACATTATCTCTGGGTCCAAAGAAGTTTGGTATTTGCCTGACTTAACTCTGGATGTGTAGAGGGGCCTTAATTCCATTATGTGCTTTAGAAGGTTATGGGAGGATTTCAGGTTTTTCTAGTACAGCCGTGGTAAACAACAGTTCAGCTTCAGCTGTGTTTTGGACAGGTATTCATAAGGAGTTGGGTTTGGATCATTTTGTATCTCTTTTCAGATGATTTGGGTTGGAGTCAGAGTTATCCATAGCAAAACCTGGAGGGCTGTGGGCATTTCTGAAGAGGTAAAAAAATTACTGGGCTGCCGTCAGCCACAATATGTTTGGAAGGAACAGCAAAACAATTTCACATATGCATTTATATGTAAACGTGGTGTAATTATGTTTTGCATACATCAGAGGACAATTCAATGGGAATAATTTCACTTGTAATTTGTTTCAAGTTCAATACCATAACTTAAATAACCTTCTAAAGGTACAAACAGGGTAGAATCACTTTCTCTATGTGGGTTACCTATTTTAATGTTGCCTTTTTTTTTTTTTTAGGAGGAAATAGAGATTTTATATTTATCGTACCAGATGAAATTGAAATCTAAATATTTACATCTTTTCACTGGATCTGAGGTTGAGCACCAGCTGTAGGCGTTGCCAAGCTGTTTTAAGTTGTCTCCTCCACAGAGCAGGTTGATCTCTCCAAGGTGGTGGAGAGATGGAGCCTCGTGTTTCTGGCTCTTATTTTCTAGCCTGTCTCTGCATCTGGAAATCCTTCCCTCTGTGGGCTCTGTGACCCGGCCTCACGTTCAGAGGGTGTTCCAGCCTAAACATGCTGAAGTTAAACATGTGTTGTCTCCACCAGAATGCAGAGTAAACTGCAAGCTGTGAAACTGGAGGGGGAGTTTGGGATACGAGGATGTAAATAACTCGGAGATATTTGGTGGAAAAGAGCAGGAGGGGGAGGAAGGCCTCTCACTTGCTTTTTCTCTGCCATCCCATCTCCTCAGTAGCATTCTCTGTGCTCTTCACGAGCAAATTTGGGGGATCTCCTCTGTCTTAAACAATGGTAAACCAGGAGCAGACATAGGAAATGTTGCAGGCACAATTCAGCAGAGGAGACTAAAATTCCTGAGTTTTCTGTCTCTGTTTTTGTTTTGCTTTCCTTGTTTCCTTGTTAATTTCTTGACCAGGCTTGACATAGGGCTTTTAGGCTTCTGACCCACCAAGGTGAACTGCTGAAGAACACATAGCCTGTTTCGTTCTCCCTCTCTTGTTTTTAAGGATCAGTCATCCAGACTCACGGGACTCTTTGTTTAACCTGTGTCTGGATTGTAAAACATTGTTCTGTGTTTTAACTTCAACAAACAGTAAACATCTTCCATCAGATATCCTCAAAAATGTGTCTAGCCATTGTTTCTATTGGGACTAAAACAATTTTAGTGCTCTCTTTTGCTTACATTTAATGCCTGTAAATAAGTTTTTCAGAAGGGCACCTCTATCTAGAACACTGGAGGAGGAAAAGAGCCTTCTGTCCTCCTGCCTGTTCCTTCATACAGGTGCCCCAGCAGAAAAAGGAGCTTGACACAAAGGGAAGATTTATTTCACTGTCTAATGGAGCATCTGTATTATCAAAGGCAGATAATGTCAGAGCACTTTCCCCCTCCCTGCTCTCTCTTTTGTTGTCTAAATGTCATTTTGCTGATAGAACTTGTGTTGTATTCATTTTTTCAAAGTAGAACTGAAAAAAAAAAAAAAAAAAGAGGTGATGCTTTGTCTTAAAGGTTGTTACCAAAATCATCAGCTAAACTGTACTGAGTGAGGATTTTAATTCTTTATTTAAAGACTGAGTATAATTTGGCTTTCAGACCCCCCATTTTTCGTAAATCAAGTTTATGGTAGCAGCAGCCATGAGTGTCAGCTTCTGATTATAAACAGATTTGGAGCCACTAAAAACCTCCTTGAAATCAGTTTGACAACTGTTTGAGAACCACCTTTTTAATATTCCCAGCAAGTTCCCTGCTGAGGTCTCTTGCAGCAGCCTTGTAGATCTTGTAGATGTTAGTCTTTCCTGCATATTTTATTTTAACTTGCTCTTAAATGAGAATGCACACCGATAAGCTTCCTAGGAGAATGCACATGGATAAGCTTTTCCAGGCTTTTTTAAAATTCATTTTTACATGGAAGCCTGGGCTCAGCGAGATGAGAGTTGAGTGGAAACTGGTTGTGCTGTGTGTGGGGGTGCAGCACCTTGATGCTCAGAGCACCTTGCAGGGAGTTGCTTTTTTCTTTTGTTTGGGTTTTCTTGGAGCTAAATCCCAATTTCTCCCCACAATTTCTGGCTCCAGGTGGGTCTCTGGACCTGCAGGGGGGCGGAGGGTGCAGCAAATCCATCAGCATGGGAGATGGGACAGGCTGGGGGTCTTGGGGTGCACAGGCTCAGGTGGGAGAAGGGAAGGGAGATTAGCTGGTGCTGGTTTTTATTCCTGCAGCCCGTGACAGCCCCTGGTCTGAACCACCAGGCTCAAAAAACCTGAGCACTTCCTAAGGGAGCACCACCCCAGGCCTGTGCTGTGTGCCCAGGGCTCTGCACTGCATGGATCAAGGGATATTCCATCTGGAGGTGGAAAAAACAACCCTGGCAGCCTTTCTTTCTCCGAGGCTGGCAGCGGGAGCAGAGTCAGGGACATATTTCCATTTGACTCATCTGTTGTTGAGATGGTGACACCCTTGAGTCACGTTAGAAACGAGACCTTGTAGCTGAATTGGCACATCACGGAGCAGGTGTTTGCTGGGGGGTTTGGGGGGTTTGTCCTTGTTTAGAAAATTATTTTCCCCTTTGCTGAGATGGGATGAAATTGATTAATGATGTTGCTGATGTCCTGGGTTAAAAATAACAGGAAAACCTGATTCAGGTGGAATGCTGGAAGTTAGCTGTCAAGATAACCTGCTTGAAATAGTTGTAAAGGCCTAAAAAATAAAATAAAATAATAAAAAAGATGAGTGCCCAGTAGCCAGATGGTTGGAAGAGAACACCCCACGATCAATGAGGCAATATGTAAATATTTTCGATCATTACCACAGTACTGCTGTGTTGACATTGAAATTCAGAGTGTTATTCTGTGGGACTCCTCATTGATCAGCAGATGAGCTCTGATAAAACAGAGGATGAAAGCACAATAGTGAGCATTATTATGGATTGTGGATTTCATTGACAAGAACAGACTTCCATCAAAGGCTAGGAATGGATTTCAGACTCTCTGTAAGCACATTACTGAGCCACTGTGTTCCTTCCCTGGCTGTCAGCTACCAATTAAATGGTGTTTTATTTCTTGAGCTGCTTTATTTAAGGTGAAATACTGCATAACTGACTAATTTTTCTGTGGTAATTGCTACATTTATATGGGAAGGGGCAAGGTGGAAACTGATGTAGAGTTCTCTGCTTGAAATATACCTGGCTAGAAATGACTGGAAAATAATATCAATCAAACAGCTGAATTAATTTTTTTTTTTTCCCCAAAAAAGGTTCTCCTGAAAGCTGGTTGTAGAGACCTTGTCTGGCTGTCACTTAGAAACCTTCATGGGGTGATAGCATTCTCATGAATAAAACATGAAGTGCCTTTGCCATACACAGGTGCTGAACCCACCCCAGAGGCTTTTTCTTTTGTTTTTTGTTTTTTCTTTTTTTCTTTTTCCTTCTCCTTTTAAAATAACAATCCCATTGGTTTTACTGCTCTGAGGGGAGTCTGAAGCTCGACACTAAGTAGACTCTTTTGAAAGCTGCTTTTTTTTTTAAAGATCTGCCCACCCTAAAGCAATCCCAGCACTGAGCAGAGGCTGCTGGTGGTGGTTCCTGGGATCCACCTGGAGGCAGGAGGGAGGTTTGGGAAGGTGATGTGTGTGAGGAACAGGTTGCCACTTTTGTGTGATATTAAATGTGTCTCTTTCTGTTTTACATAGACCGGTGTGAGGTTCCTAAAAATCTTGCAAGGGTGCATCTGGAGTGTGGAGTTTGGTTTTTTTAATTTTTTTTTTCCTTGCAGTTGATCAGAGCAATGGGTTGTAGCACTTCCCAATTCATATAAGGAAATAAAGACTTTTAGGAAAGGATTAATGACTTCTAAGGAAGGACGGAGAGGGCTCTTGGCAAATGAAAAGCTCTTTATAGCTACAGCAGGGTCCAGAGCCCAGGCAGCTTCTGGAAGCATTTTGCTGTTTGTTTTCCCTGCCTTTCCCTTGGGTCTGGCTGCTTAGAGTGCAGCCAGGACCTTGTGCTCCTTTGGGAATGTAACCCCAGGGCACTTGGAGGGTCCAGATGCTACAAACATCAGAGAAGGAAATATGCTCTCGGTGCCTTTCCAAGCTGCTCGTATTTTCCAGTTAACTGCTGCATTTCTCTTGCATGTTGATTAATTTCCTGGCACGTCCTGGAGCCTGTTCCTCCGATTAGAGTTCTTCAGGATTTTGAATTTATTTCCCTGTGGCTTGTTGTTTTTAGTTGCTCTGTTATATCCCCTTAGTGCTTTAGGGTGGCTGGTAGGAGAACAGAAACCACCTTCTCTGAGGATAAAGGGCTCTGGAGACTCTCTGTGGTCTGAAACTGATGCTCCCAAACCATGGGCATGTGGTGTTTGACCACAGCTGACACTGGGTAGGGCTTAGAATTTATTCATGCAGACTGGGCAAGAGTAGGAGACTGAGCTAGACCAGCTGTGGTGATCATGAGGAGCAGTTTTGCTGGTTCATTTCTCCCTGAAAGGCAGTGCTGTCAGTGCCTCTGACTTTGCAGAAGCCTTTTTATTGCCTTTGCTTAGCAGGGCTCTTGTTGGCCAAGGCCGGTGAGTTGTGGTTTGGGGTTATCACCAGGTGTGTTTGTGCAGGTAATGGTGAGGTGGCAGCTCTGCCCATCCCACCAGTATAAAGTGATTTAGTGGTGGCAGCAATGGGGCCTCCTGGAAGGACTGGAAAGTGAAGTGCAGCACATCAGTTCAGCAGAGAAGCCTTCAGAAGCCAGCAGAAAGCATCTTACAATTAATTAATCATCCTCCATGGAAAGGTAAATGCCAGTTCTGTTAGTGCAATGTGGTGTTTTCAACATTGGTGCTAAAAATGAGCCGTGTGGCACCTCTGCCTCTATGCAAAAGATATTTACATGTGAATCTGTCTATTAATAGCTGTGGTCTGCTTTCCTGTGCTTTGGGTGCTGCTGAGCTGTCGTGCTGCTCCAGGACCAAATGTGGTCTTTGATTCGGTTCTGGGCTGATCCAATGCCCAGTGGCTTCCCTGGGGAGATGCTTCCCTGAAAGCCTTTCGAGGAAGGGAGGGAATTTGTAACGTTCCTCTTTGCAAATCACCCATAATAAAAATGTTGTTGCAGCCTTTTGGGAGCTCTTGCATTTACTCACATTTCTCTGTTTTTGTTGCGTTGCTTTTTCCTGGTGGTTTGGACAAATGTGCCCCTTGTTTAACAATGCTGAGTCCTCCCACACTTTGGGAGTTTAATTTGAAAGCAGAAGCCGTTTTAACTGTGTGCTTGATTTCCATTTAGCACAAAATGTTTCTCAAATGCAGACAGGGTTAATGATTATGGAAGAAGATGAAAACCTGACAATTTTTAAGTTTAAATTTTGCCTTGGTAATCTGTTCTCACACCTAAAAATAAGTAAATTAAGAATAGCATCAGCGATGCTATGAGAGGCCTCTGCAAACTGCAGTGACTTTAAAAAATGATGACTTGGGAATACAGTCAAGGTGAATTGTTTATGATTATTCCAGAAAACAAGTTTCATAAATTTCATAATGTCCTAGGCTACATTAATTATCTATTACTTTTAGTGTTTGCTGTAGAGAAAATGCCAGTGTTTCTGTTTTCCCAGAGGCAATACTTTCAGTTTCTCTTGTACAGAAATGGTTTTGCTTTTAATCACTTTTGATTGCAGTACCATTAACAAGTGTGCAGAGAACTCAGTTTTTCTGTTTGGAACAATGACTACAGTCTTACTGTCACTGAAAGGAAGAATTTTGTCTTCCTTCCCTAATCTACAACACAGGGAAAAAACCCAACCCTAGAACAAAAAAGAATAAAGGAGGTAGGAAGATTGATTTTTCTTAACTGGAGGAGGCTTTCTGGCTGCCCTTCCAGGTACCCTGGGGGGCTTTGAGATTGGCCTCACCCAAACCCTGAAATCCTTTGAAGTTCTGTGTCCAGGCCCTGCTAATTCTGAGAACTGTTCCCTGCTCAGCAAAGCCAGAGAGAGCAGGGCCCTGCTCTGACTCAATTTTTTACAATTTATTTACCAAAGTGTGGGTTGAAGTTGATGGTTCTTTTGGGAGGATGGTGTCTGGCATATCCAGCACCTAGAGAGACTTGTCTTGTTTGTGGAAAATGGGGAAAGAATGGATATGGACAAATCCCAATGCACTTGAGGAATGGATTATTCTATAACCTGTAAAAATTGGTAAGGCTCAATCAGACTGGATGTGTATTGAGTTAAAAACTACATAGCTATAATGAATCCTTTAAAAAGAGAAAGGTAATGTGAGGATGCTTGTTTACTTGCAAATTATAATGGTAGAATGGCTAAAAGGACTAATGAAGTACTTGCTTTCATGAAAAGGCATTTAAAATTCAAAGGCAAAGCAAGATTAAAATGTTATATTTAAATGTATTTTCATCATACAGATTTGAATAGTTGCTTTAGAGGGAAAGTCCTCTGGGCTTTGCATCATTGTATTGTATATTAGAGTAGGGGAAGAAACACTTTACGTTTCTTTTTATGAAAAGAATTTTTACTTAAAGCATTCCTTAAGAATTTAGTAGGTTAATTCTGCCTCAAAATACTGACACAGGTATCAAATGCTTTTTCTTCACTTATAAAGAGGATGTAATTTTAAAAGCAGTGGTGATTTTCAGTGTTAATTTTGTTGTGATCCTGAAGAATTTATTTTATTTATCTTCTGGTCTTGTCTCTGTTAATGTTGGCAGCAACATCAATAGTCAATGAAAGAAAAGAAGGCTAAGGTTCAGTTTCAGATAAATTCTGATCGGATCCTAAACCACAGGGCCACAGACTGGACCTGTGGTTTCCAGTTCTGACAGATCCAACCTAAAAGTTGCATCACGGAA
>CM031871.1:1246310-1364195 GCA_018697195.1 Certhia americana
ATTATTATTATTATTATTATTATTATTATTATTATTATTATTATTATTATTATTTATTACTACCACCCAGCCTGGGAAAGCAGAAGTGGCATTTGGGTTCTATGTGCCTGGCTCAGCTGTGAATCAGCAAATGACGTTAATAAGCATTTGTGGACTAAATATATTTTTAAGCTGTCTGGCTGCTTGCTCTTGGTGAAATTTCTGAGATTAATGGTCCTGAAACGTTACTCGCCTTTGCTCTTCCTCCAGAATGAATCTGACCTGTGCAAGCACAATTATGTTTTTTAAATTGCTGTGTGAGAAGTTATGAGAGTGAAGATCAGTTACTGTTATTTTTTTCTTTTTTAAGCTGTTGGCAAGACATAAATTTATGTTAACTGAAGCAGTGTTTGCAGCTAAAGGTATTGATGGTTTTTCCAAGCATTTCAGGCTCTTTAGGAGAGGGAACAGAGTGTATTGATGTGTTTTTGTTTTGTTTTGTTTTTTTTGTCTAACACTTTAGTAGCACGTGCTGGTGTTGAGGCTTGGATCCAAGTCCCAGTCAAGGAGACGTGCTTTTATTTGTGTGGTTGTGGACCCAGATTTGCATGTTCTGGTGCAAAACACAGCTCCTGCTGCTGGGAAGGAGATCTGAGAAGGACAACTGTTCCCTTCATGACCTGAAGGGGAAAGGGATATTTCCGCTGATTGGGGAGTTCAGTGAGATAGAGGCCATTTTAATGTGAGCATGTGGGTTTTGGGGATCCACGGTTGGCTTGTGGGATGTACCCCATTGTTCCCTGCTCCATCATCCACTTAGACCAGAGAAATAAGGATAAGCCAAGACATTGAAGAAGACCTAAAGGAACCTGTATATACTTGGGGAGATCATCAGTAGAGAGGGGAGTGGAGACCACATGTGTGTGCCCTAAAGTGCAACCCACCTGCTTTAAAAGCAGATTAAAACCAGTTTGCAGTGGTTGGAGGTAAAGATGAGACTGCCTGAAGGATTCTCTTAGAAAGGCAATGGGGCTGCTTGGAATGACAAGCAAAGCAATAACTTGCTCTGCAGGCAGTGTTACAGGTTCCTTCTGCCCTCAGCCCTCCTGACAAAAATCAGCCTTGGGGAAGAGCAGGTGGCTGGAAAGGAGTGTAAATGGGGTGCCTGGGCTTTCCTGACCTGGATTTGCTCTCCTGGATGTTGCTGGTTCACCAGCCCTGTCTTTGTTCTCGGTGGGAGCTGCTCCTCCAGATGTGGAAGGGTTTGTGGAGATTTAAAGGGCAGCTCCAGCTCTGCTTCCACTCTCAAATGTGGGATTCTTCTCAGGCTCTGGGGGCTCCCTGGAAAATCTGTGATATGCTGGGCTTGGCTGTGGTGATGTCCCCTTCGTGGAAGTCACTGAGCTCTGAGTTTAGAAGGGAAGTTCTTTGAGGGGAAGTGTTGTACAGAGGGAGCACGTGAGAGTGGTCAGTGCAACTCATGTGTTTTTTCTTCTCTCTTTTTTTTCCTTCTTAATTTCCATGAGTTAGAGATGACGATGACTCATGGTTTGGAACACACTTTAAATCCCTGAGGTGCTCATTGCCGCCTACTATCACGTATTGAATTTCTGACATACCGGAGGGATGTCTGCAGAGAAACTCTGATGTGCAATTATAAAATGTTGTAGCTTTATGTTGTTTGCATAGGAGCCATTAGCATGGTGTAACTGGAAAAATAATGCAGCTTTATTCTTGCTCTTGATTTCCCATGGGCATGGCAGTTCAGCAACTGTGTTCTGTCTTTTTCTAGGATGTTGACACATGTGGACCAACAGTGACATCCTTTTTCAGCAATGCTGTCTTTGCTCCCTCCTGCATTCAGAAGCATCTAGAGAGATTTTTTGCAGAAGGTAGGTTCCGACATTTCAGCTGGATGGCTGTTCTTTTTCTTCTGGGTTAGAAGAAACCATTTAGATGTCACTAGGGAGAACGGTAATTTGTCTGAGGGATGCTAACTTGCTGCTGGTGAGAGGGGCTTAACCTTAGCTTGGGTTCCACTTGTAAATGCTTGGGGAAAACATGATAAAATGGACGCTGGAGAATGGCTGCAAGAGCTCTTTGAGAAGGGCTTGGCAGTCATAGGACATGGTTGACTTCAATTGCATAGATCTGTTTATTGGTAATAAACTTCTCTTGAAAGAAACCTCACATTCCTTGCCTTTCTCTGCTTAGTCAGCATCCTTTTCTGCTTAAAATCTTTCAGATAAATAAATTAAAAGGGAGAATGGCTGCACAGGATGTGCAATTAATATAATTTTTAATTTAAGTCTTCGGTGAGTTTTTTTCTCAAAAGAAATCTTAACCTTGTTGATTTTCTTTGTATTGAAATAAACAGTAGTACAGCCTCATTTACCACCATCAAATTGTAGTTTCTGCTTTTCTTTGTCCTATGAACTGTACATTTGTTTTACATTGCCAATAGGATTGAGATGCAGAACTTCCCAATAAACAGTGTGGAAGGGGAAGCAGTTACCCATGGTAGATTTTAACAAGTAAAAGTGAAGAGATTGTGTTTTTTCTGTATGTATGTATCTGCTGATCCCTTATGCAGTAACCTTTGGAGTATTGCTTGGGGGTTCACTGTGTGTACCCTACTCTATCCAAACCTCTTGTGTGAATTCTAGAAATGTGTCTCATAGTGTGAACTCTCACTATAAAATCAGTGGCTGGAGTTTTTTGGCAGACAGGGTGTCAGCCTGACTGCACAGTTCTGCATCATCTTCTCTTCCTCCAGTACATTGCTCAGCACCTAAATGTTTTTTTTCCTTTATCAGGACTGGTCTTTTTGACCCCACCAAGTGTTTCTTTGGGGTGATACTAAAACTTAACAACTGTCAGGTTTTGCTTCAAGAGCAACAAATTGCTGGGAAGAAGAGAAAGAGTAAATGAGTTTGGTTCTGAGACTTCACTTACAAGACTGAAGTGTATTTTCAGTCTCTCTGGGTTTATACCTCGAGGTCACAGCAGTTACACTGAGACTGCAGTGACACCAGCTCTGTATTAACATGCAATGTCTTTATCAGAAATTGTTGAAAACTAGGGATGATTTGAATACCTTAATTGTCTCCTGTCAGGAAATTGTCTCCCAGTGAATTCATTGCCATTTTCCAGGTCAGTTTCCTTCTTGAAGCCTCTCTTTGGGATTAGCAGAGCCCAGTGCAAAGCTGGGTAGACTGCTCCCAGTGCTGTCTTTTGTCCCCCTGGAATACCTGATTTCCTTGGGAGAGAGCCCAGCAGTTCCTGCCTGCCCCACTGCAGTGCTGAAGGAGCTGTGGCCAGGTCTCTCTGGGATCAAAAACTGCCAGCAGCAGCTTTAACAGAGGAGTTTATGCTCAGAGAGGCATTAATTGCCATGGGTTTGTGCTGCTGTGATGAGGGGGAACATCTGTATCCCGAGAGCTTTGCCTCCTGTTTTAGGTCACACACTCCCCCACAGGCTGTTGTAGAGGGAGTGTTTTTCTTTGAATTAGTGGTAACAGCAGAGAAGAAATGCAATCCTTGGCAGAGCTTAGGGTTTGCTTTGCCCCAAGGCTGAGGCTCCACTCATTTCACTTGCCTGAAGGATTTTACTGGGTGGATGAGGTGCCCAAGTGGTCATTAATTCTCTGGGTAGGTGAGGGGAAATTGCCTCCAGAATGGTGTTCACAAGAAAATGAATCCCTGCTCTTGCGTCACCAGAGAGGAGTAATGTCTGTGAGCTGGCAGGTAGGGACTACAGGAAGAGAAATGAGCTTTAAACCTTGTCAGGGAATGCAGTGCTCATGGAGACAAAAAGCTGAACCATCATGTCCAGGAAAATGCTGTAGGCACTGGGTAATTTCCCCCTCTGTTCTACCAGCATCACTGTGCAGCCCTTTGTTTTTCCAAACCTGGAGGCTTTCAAACCAAACTGCTGGACAGAATGAAAATGTTGGTATAATGCTCCCCTGCAAGTCATCCTTGAGAGTATTTTTCATAGAACTATTTCAAAATCTAGGAAAATGTCCTCAGTCCCTGCTGTGAGCAGAGCCCGAGGGACGCGTGTGCGGACGTGAGCTGTGTGTGCCAGTGATGTTGGGAGCTGTGGGACCTGGGCAGGGAGCCAGGGGGGAATGCAGTGTGATGAGGAGATGTTGTTGATACAGGATGGGGAGGGACCTGCTGCTCAGTCCCTCAGCATCCTCACTTCCAGCTGTCCTGGGGCACTGTGCTGCCTTTTTGTGCTTCCACTTCTTCTGTGGCTGCAGAAGCCTGGATGGAATGAGTGTTTTTTGTCAGTAAGACGAGGCAGAGGTTGACATTGGGCAGGAGGATAATAATAGGGGAAGGTAGATGAGACTGAATCCAAGGGTGCCTGAGAAGATGTGAGGCAGGCTGGGACATGGCACTTGTGCACTGGGGAAGTGATGTCCCCTCTAAGCAATTTGAAGAATGCGTTCTGTCAAAAGAAAGCTCAGCTTTGCTTTGCAGTTGCCTCCTTCTAATGTCCTTCCAGCACTCCCTGCCTTGCCTGCATCACCTGTCCCTGTGCCTGTGCCATGCTGGGCTGTGATTTTCCACCCCTGGCTGTGTGATGTGACCAGCTTTTCTCCTTCCAGAGCTTTATGTCCTTCTATATGGGCACAAATCGGGCCTGAACCTTACTTTTTTTCACCTTGTACTTACCAGGGGACTTTGTGTGGGACCCATGACATGAGAATTGAACCCCTTGAAAGGGATGAGTTTGTGGAAACCAGCTAAATGTGGACAAATCTCTCTTCATGTTGCATCCTTCATCAGCTGGATTGAAAAATTCACTGTAAAGAGTTAGATCAAGGGGATAACACTCCAGGGAGCTGGGTGATGGCTGCTTTTGTGCTGGCAAGGAGAGAGGAACCCTGTTTGGCAGTGTAATGGAGCAGCACAATTGTGACATTCCCCTGTCTCAGTGTGTAAAGGTTGAGAGTTGGTGTGGCACTTGTTACTGTGCCAGGCAGGGAGAAGGGAGAGCTGCTGAGAGGTAAGGAAGGGGGAATGGGGTCTTGTAAAGGTGGGAGAGAGTTACAAATAAACCCATTTAGACCTGACAGGACACATGTGTTTTGAAAGTTACAGAAGGATCCCTTTTCAAAAAAAAGGGAACTGCAGAGTCTCCTGTATAATCTGGCTCTGTGAAATTTCTCATGGAAACAGGAGTGAGTTTTTCTTTTGGTGATTTTCCTCCTTTTACAATAGAAACACAAGACACGAGGAACTGTTTGGACATATGCCTTTAACTGGGAGGAAAGGGCTGTGATGCTGCTGTGGTTGTAACCACAAACTAACTGACAGTTTCCTGCTGCAAGTAACTTTCTATAGATCTAAACCTCCTTCATTTATATTTGTTTTTCTGTGCTGTTTAAATATCTGAGGAAGATTCTGTTGCTGCTAGGCTTCTGTTTTTTGACAAAGTCTTTGTTATAATTTTGGGGGATGGTGGCACAAAGAGAAATCATTACAGCCCTTTACGAACTTAGGTGGAGTCTAAAAAGTTTCTGTATTTTACAATCTGGTTTAATGTAGAAGTGAAGAAGTAACACCACTAAATGTGTGTCAGACAGGTTTTGCAGTTACATTTGCATGTACAAAGCTCTGTGTATTTCTGAGGAGAAAAGATGCCATCGTGTGAACCTGCCTGTGTGGCTGAGATGCTTCATCTGATATTTCCATGGTATCATTACTGGCTTCTAATTCTCCTGCCTCCTTCCCACCCTTCTCCCCTGTGATGTGTTAAATATCACAGCTGCAAAAATGAGGGCACGTTTTTTCCCTGCTGTTCCCATTCCAGCTGGAAAACTTGGACAGAACCTTCCCTTGTGGTTTGTGATACTGTAAATAAAGGCTTGGGAGGTCACACGTTTTCCATCTCTAGTTATTTTGATTCCAGTGATGGAATGGGAGAGGAGGAGGGAAGAGAGGAATAAAAATAAAAACAAAAGCAAAACCTCAAACTTTTGTAGCTTATTGTGGGAAAAAGAGCTCATTAATGCAAAGGGGAAGCAATTGGAAAAAAGGCCTTTGCAGAGAGGACTTAGTCTCAGACTGAAGCTGTGACTTGGATAATTAGGGTCAAAGATTTCAAAGGAATTTTCTGTAAAGCTTTGAAATAAAAGTTATCTACAAAGCAGAGGCCCTGAACACCAGCTCCTGTGATCCGGGGCTGTTGCTGGGCAGTTGCTGTCTGCCTTAAAAGGTGCATCAGCCTGACTCTATAGGCGTGTTGGGTGAGTAATTTTACCTGTGTCCCTCTGAATATGGTTACTCACACTCTTAAATGTCAGTTAAGTGGGCTTTAAGTGTGGAGTTGAGAAATTGTGGTTGTAGGTCTCACTGGCTGCAGTCAGGTGAGCCAGAGTCGCATTCACAGCCCGGGCAGTACCCCATGGGCTGGGGTGTAGGGGCTGGGAAGCCTGCACATTTGCATTTTCTCAAGATTAATGGTGCAGTTCAGCCTTCTGAAAATCCCCACAGAATCGTGGCTGTTACTGCTGCTGTTCACATCTGCAGGTTTGGGCTCCTCAGCTGTGTCCCTTCTCATGTTGGTGTTTGAGGCTTTGCATACTCACAGGAAACACTGTTTAGGCTTAATCTTATCATATTCTTCTCTTTTGATATTTGTATAATCATGTTTTGGATTTACTAAGAAATGTGCACAGGACAACTACTTGGTGCAGATGTGCTGGGTGTGATAAATATTGGCTTATAGAGGAGACATTAACACTTACTGGCAACTATGTCACTCACTTTTGTGGAGTTCTGAAGAGACCTTTTCCTGGTAATGATTTTTTTTGTTGGCTTTTTTATCAAAACAGTCTACAAAATGTGAATATAATTTGTCACTGCAGAACTCATGTTGTACCTTGACACTACAGAAGTATTTCTTTTTCCATAAACTCTTATATTTATAATGTACAGCAGGAGCAAAAGAGGAGCATTCCACATCTAGATGTTAATCTCTGCACCGGGTAGTCTTTTGATTCAAGAACTTTTCTTCCTTGATCTTCTTTTGCGTTTTTTTTTTTTCTTTAATAGGCACAGGACATATGGACATAAAAAATAATGGCCCAATTTCACCCCTGCTGTAGCTCATTGACGTCATTAAAGCTACAGCAGGGATGACTTGGCCCAGATTCTTTAAAAATAAGACCTGATGAACAACCCCTCCTGGAAAAGCTCTGTGGAGAAGGTTGTCCTGAGCACAGCATAGAGCAGATGCGATGCAACTCACCCTGACATTCAATACCATTCCCCTTGATGCTGTTCCAATGAGATGCTGGGCCCTTCTTGGAGGGGTCAGAAGGTTGCAGATGTGTTCCAGATATGCTTTTACCATGTCATAACAGTGTGATGGAAAGGGGCAATTAATGAAGTGAGAGAAGAGCACTTAAAGCAGAGGCAGGTCTGGGTGGAGAACTCACTTGCTTGGAAGTTGTGGGAGCAATCTGTGCCTGAGGACTGGGCTTGGCACGTGGTGAGGCAGAAGATGGAAATGTAGAATTCTCTGGGAAAAACTGTTGCCCTGTGCAGGATTTTAGGAAGATGGTTTGAGTGTGTTTTGTATTTCTGTACTTTTCCCTCGCTTCCTCTGCGATGTCTGGGTATTGCTACACAAGGATCAGCCATCTGAATGTGGCAGTTCCTGGCATAAAGGAGCACTGCAATGTTCAGTATCTCAAGGTCTGTCTTAAGGTGCAGCTGCTTTTTCAGGACATATTTCCTCCTTATAACTGGGCATAGAAATAGAAATTCTAGGTAACTTAGATCAAAAAAGGCAACTTGGATCATGGTGGAAATAGTAGATCTGACCTTATGTGCTGAGTCTGAATTAAGCTGGAAAACGTAATTTCAGATCTAAACACGCTGATAACAGAAAGGTGAAAATGTGAAAGGCTCTCAAGAGCTGTTGGCTACTTTCTGTTTACTAAAATAGTGATGGCAATTCATAGATGGTAACTCCAAAAATCTTCATGCTAATGTACAAAGTGAGTGTTTTGCTTACTGTTATTTATAACTGCAGGAAGGTTTCTTCTTTTTAGAGAGCAGTCAGAGCCCCAAAGCTGGTGGGTGACTGCCTGATCACTTTTTGTACAGCCAGTATTCATTGCCCAGGGTGTCTTTAATTTAACTGGATCCTTGGTGGTTATAACTGTGTCTAGCCAAGACAGGTTCTCTTGCAGCGAGTCCAAGAAATCAGATAGTTCTTTTTCCGATGCCAGACTCTTCTGGTCCACTGAATATAACTGCAAGAACACATAGTTCCCAAGGAGGAAAATGCTTACTGTGTTTTTGGTGACAGCTGAAGCTAACTTGGGGGAGGGCAAGATGGAGCAAATGGCACTTGTCTGCTTATGAGAGCATGTTCGTTTTAAGGGAATTTGAGTTGGAAAGTTTTTTGCAGTGAAAAGCCAGAATAGTGTCAAAGTGACATTGACTAGTATAGTGAAGGGAGAATCAAATCTTTAAAATATATTCAGTCCTTTGATTAGTCATCCAAAACTCTGCTGGTAAGGCTGGGAAAGAAATCTGGGCTTAACCTGATAAATGTCCTCCTAACAGTGGAAAAAGTCAGAAAACTCAAGAATTTAATTCATGATATCCAGAGAGGCCATGCAGCAGCTGCTGGCAGGCTGCTAAGGAAGAGTATTAGTCCTAGTGGAAAGGGGGGGAAAAGGTAACTGAAAACTCTGCAGCCTTAAGGACTTTTGGACTTTTATTTGTTGTAATGCAGATAAAGGTGATTAGCTTATTTTATTGCATAGAATACATCCTTGTCTGATCAAACTATCTTGCTTTGAGGTTCTCTTTCTTTGTATTGTCTTCATTTCAAGCTCCCCTAGGTCACTGTGGGTGGACCTGTTTAGGATCTAACCCTACTTTTACTGAGGTTAAAAGCAAAATTTGATGGGTGTGAAAAGAGCCTGCTCTGGGACTTGAAGTGAATCCCCACCATCTCTCTCTAACCAGACTGTTGAGCAGCATGGATTGAATATTTATGCCAGATCCAATAAAACCTTGATGATTGCAGGGAAGGGTTGAAGAGAGGATTCTACCTGAGTAAAAGAATGTATGAAAATTTTAAATTGCATATCTTTGTGGCTGACCTATAGCAGTTAATTTTCCAGAGCCAAGGCTACATTGTCACGAGTTTTAGCAGAATAGAGGAATGATTAATTTCTGGAGTATACAGAGATCTTTCTTAATAATCAGAAGTGTGTCATCTGGTTGAAAATACAATTTTTCAGGAAGGAGGGGAGCTGTAAATGGGCAGCAGCTCGTTGTTATGGATGCAGTCAGACAGAGCACACGCATCCCGGCGAAGCAAGCCTGGCTCCCTCTCTGTGGCACTCAGGCAGTGCTGGGAAATGATGAGCTACAGCCAAGTCTGGCTTCCGTCCTCTGGAACGTCAGCACGTGGATGTCACACTGCACACACGTCCCCAGGCTGTAGGAGGTTATCAGGGAGATAACCTGGCTGAACCCCAGCCACTTGTGATGGTATCTCAGCTTCACAGCCTTGAGTGGAAATGCCAGGAAATTCCAGTTCCTACTGAGGCAGCGCATTTTGTGTGTTAATCCCTGTGCAGAGGCTGCGAGGGGAGAGAAGGATTCACCAGCACATGCACTGACAGACTCATGTCCCTGTTTTGTTTATGAAGAGTTACGAGTTGAAATCAATATGCAGATCAGGAGTGCTCTGAGTACCTCAAGAAAATCCTCTGACTGTGATTCCTGCATCATCCCAGCAGTTTATTAAAAAAATAGAAAGAAAAAGAGGAGGAGGCAAATACCATCCATATTTATTCAGATTAGAAAGGAGTGTGGGGATGGAGCTGCTGCAGGGAGAAGGGGAACTGTTCAGTGCTGAAGCAGAACTTTCAATTTATTTGATGGGAAATTTTAATCTATTCTGGATGATTTAGCTGTTAAGCTCTAGACTCACTTCAGCTCATCACCTGCTAAGTGCTTGAGTTCCACTTGGTACTTCAAGTCCTGTAGAGGCCCATGAGGTTCAGTTGTATTCCTAAGAGCTCACAGAGAGTAGGAAAGAGTGAGGTAAAGGAAACTTGTTAAAAATACTGTTTGTGTTTATATAAGAAAAAAGAAAATAACCTCGGAATTAATTTGAGCTATCCCCTTGATCAATGACTCTAGTGTGTCCACTAATTCTTTTGTATATATAGCTAGAATGCAGCCTACCAATAAAACTTCCTTTCATTTCTTACTATTTTGAGGTTTATTTTGATGGATTATGTTTCTAGGTAACAGTCGAAGGTTATTTCTGGGAAATGCTGCCAGAATGTTTATTAACATGTGACTAGACCCAGGTAGAGTCCCTTGAGAAAATCTGGCTGTTCTGTGCACTCTCAGCAAGGGGCAGTGACTGTGCTGAAGGGTGAGAGTCCTCCCAGTTCCCTGCCCACGCTGGGCCTGGAAATAACTCTGTCAATAGTAGAAATGTCACAGCAGGAATGACTCGCTGGATGTGCCCAATTCCATTTATCTAAATGAGCTGTGATCCTGGATTTAACGTGCTGTTTCATAGTTAAGATAAGAGTCACATGAATTAGATTATTGTTAGAAAAAAAATAGAGGGGTCCTGATATAAATACTTCTGTGGGAAGTTCAGAGAGCATTAGCAAGTCTACTTAGTTTTATGAGCAGCAGTGGTCAAAGCAGTTTCCTGCAAGAGATGCTTTCCACATGATAGGAACTCCAGTCATTAAAAAAGCATGAATTGGATTAAGAAGTGTAGGGTTATTTTAATTTGCGTTTGAGTCTTCAGATGTCAGTGCAGGCTTTAATCAGCAGCTGTGCCAGTGAGGAACTACCACAAGTGAAATGTGAAAGGGAAGATGTGGGCAGAGATGCTCCTGGCTGAGTGGTTCAGGGGCTCCCCTGCACCCTGATGGATCCTGCCCAGCAGCTGCTCAGTTCTCCAGGACTGCATGAGCACTCGTGACCCTTTTGTGGCCTTGTCAGCAACAGCCAAAGATGTCCCTGTGGTTTGTGGAGCTGAGGATGTGTTCAGCAGAGGGGGAGTTGTGTGAACAGTGAGGTGGGTGGGTGCCCAAGAGCACTCCAGCCTCAGTGTGAGGCTCCTAGGTAAGAACATGTAGCAGAGATAGTACAAATCTTGTGGCATCAATAACTGGCAGCTGACTGTCTGCTGGGCAGTTGTCTGATGCCTTTCTTTCAGGTGTACTTCAAAATACTCTTTCTTCCTCCTTCTGGGAGTTTTCTCTGCATGTGAAACAAACTCCTTGTGCCCTTTGTCTTTAATTTCACATCATACTTATGGCCTGTGATACCCACTGCTTTGAGCACCCGGATGTGTTCCCTGCGGTTCAGTGGGAGATACAGCCATGATAAATGTTAACAGCTCAAATTCTTGTTTCCTTGTATGCTTAATAAGCAAAACATCATCTGTGTTGTGTCAGAGGCAGTGATGAGCAGTTCTCTCCTTCCCTGTGTTCTCAGGGCACGGGTGCTCAGTTTTGGCCCAGGACCAGTCTCAAGGTCATGGTGGGTACAGAAATGCTGCCCTTCAGATAACCCTGAGGGGAGGGACTGTCCCAGCACTGTGACTTTTGCTGGAGGCATTCTTAATGCTCATGTCTGGGTGGATGGCTGTGTCCTGCAGGTCATGATCAGGGAAAAGGCATATTCCCTGGACAGGGTGGCAGCAAGTTCAGGAGGTGGTGCAGCAGGAAGCAGTTTTGTGATCCTGAGCTCCTGTTGGTAGAAAAGT
This sequence comes from Certhia americana, assembly GCA_018697195.1. Classification (NCBI taxonomy): domain Eukaryota; kingdom Metazoa; phylum Chordata; class Aves; order Passeriformes; family Certhiidae; genus Certhia; species Certhia americana. The sequence goes on from CM031871.1 coordinate 1,258,078, forward strand.
TGCGCTTGTTCTTGTTTCTGCTCTGGCTCTGTGTTGGCAGAGCTTGTGTTTAATTTTGTGGGGTGTTCAGGGCAGTACCTGCCATCTCTTTAGACAGCTGTACTTACTCCTCTTGTTATCACCATGGCTGTTCACTGGTGATAAAGGAGAAGCTGAAGAAGAACCAGGATCCTGATACTTGGGAACAGGGCAACACTTTCATTTGAATTTGTCTCTTGTAGCAGTGGGAGTCGAGGCACTGTGGGGATCTGCTTCGTTGAAGATCTGAAATATGCCTTGGACTACTCAAGACTTTGAAATCATGATGGGAGAAAGTAGCAAAACCATTGGAAAGCTTCCCTCCCCACATCTTAGTGCTGTCTTAATAGCTGCCTCTTATGAATTGAAATAGCCCCCTGTGCCATTCCCTTTCTTTTATATAAGCTTGCCTCTACTGCAAATAAATATATTAACTTAATATCACAGTTGCCTTAAATCAAGTGGCTCTAGTGTTGCCAAACACATGTTACTCGTAGCTCAGGGGGTATATTCTGCCCAGAAAAGACACAGATGTGCTGCTGCTGCTGCTGCATCCTTTGTGCTGTGACCATCTGATATTGGCCTTCCTTTTGCACAAGAGCAGGATCTGGTAACTGACACTACCAACCTTTCATAATCTTTCCTGCCATGCTGATTTAAGGGAAGATGTCAATTCTGCATCTCCTTCCACCCATGCCATCAAACACACCCCGTGACTGTTCCACTTACCAGCTTCGCTTGTCTGCGGGATCTGCCTCTTTCCCATATCCATGCCTGGCATCAAAGTGAAGTTTGGGAGCGTGCAGGGTGCCTGCTGCTCTTGCTGAGCTGTTACCTGGGCTATTCCCAGTCACCCCTGACCTATGGGCTGCTGCTTCCTGGTGTCAAAGCAGAGGAGTAACTCTGGCCAGGGGCTAAACTTCATCGAGCTTTCAGAGATAAGGCTGATTGCAGATCTCTCATAAATAAATCTTTCTGTATTAATAAATAAATGCCTGCAATAGTTGCATTATTACAGTTCATGGAAGCTTTCAGAGAGAAAAATTTCCTGAATGAGCCATTTCTGCAGTCTCAGCTGGCTTTTAAAGATTGGTGTCATTAATTGAATTTTGGCTTTTCTTCTGGAATGGAGCCTGTGCTCTTTACTTGAGCGTATGGTCGATGTATGTGAAAGAGAATAGGAGGAGATAAAGTCTTCAGAATTACTTGCACAGCTTCTGTGGTCATTTTCATTACTGGGAAGAGTGGGCAGCCTTTCAATGGGGCTGTCTTGTACTTGGGTCTTTGAGGGTGAGAGGCTTTCCCCACTGAAGCCCATGTTGTTGTTGTTGGTTGGCTGTAGAGACCTGGCTGCTTGTCTGCTGCTGACTCATTCTTCCTGCAAAATTTCTCTTAAAAACGCAAAATGTGATCTATATATTACAAGTAGCCAGATTCTTCTTTCTGCAGGGAATGATACTTGTTGGAAATCGATCTGGCTTAATTCAGAGCATTGCAAATGTAATAATTATGTGCTTCTTAATTTCCATACTCATTTGGTGGGGAGATAATGCTTCTCTTTCAAAACTGGGCTTTGCCTTTTGAGAATTCTCTGACCAGTGTTACATAGAAGCCATATTGCAGCCCACCCTTAATAGTCACTGATTAGAGGGTCCTTTGTCGAGTGTTGTCTGTTTCTGACATTAATTACTATGGAACCAGCAAAATTCCTATGGAAACAAAACAGAAGTAAATTTAATACCAGATAAATGTGTGTTTTGGGCTGTGAAAGTGATCATGAAACTCATTTCTTAACAGGACCACTAGAAGAGCAAACAAATCTACAGGGATGTGGTTGCAAACCTCAGCTAGAAATGTATGTTTGTGGATATAATTAAACTTTAGTTAATAATGTATTGTCCTCAGTCTTGGCAGAGAGCTGTACTTGGGCTGTGGCTACACGTCCAAAGCATTTTTACCAGATTAACTTCTCTGTGCAGCCTGGTCAGGAGCTCTCAAAGCACTTGCAGCTCTCCAGTGACTGCTTTGCATCTCTGCTCCTCTCAGCTCTGAGAGTGCATGAACCCTTCCCTATGGCCCTGGGTGGCTGTCCCTGTCCCTGACCTGCTCTGGGGGAGGCAGGGGGCAGTTGGAGAGACAGTCCTTCAACAGCAGCCTGAGGAAGGGTGCAGTGTGTGAAGGTGAGGCTTCATAATTCACTTTTTGCCCTGCAAATCCTGTTTCGTAAGTAAGCTGCTTCCACCGGTACCTTAAACGATTTATCATCTCTCAGGGCTTTTCTTCACCCTGGGAAAAAAACCAAAAGATCATCAGTGTGCTTGAAACTTCTGTGCTGAGCATTATATGATTAAGTTGTAATTTTGAAGTGATGGGTTTGGGTATATAATTTTCACGACCATCATTGCTTTCAGGGGTCATAAATACTGGTTCCAGCTGTAATGAAGTGCTGTACTACTTACTATGTTCTTATCATTGTGTGTGTCTTTTGTTTAAATTACTAAATCACAGTGGCAATGGCCATAATAATGTGGTTGTTTTATGTCTTGGAACAGGGAAAAATAATTTTATTTAGTTGGAATAATGTAATTGTAACATGCCTCTGGGTTAGAGTTAAAGGGGGAGGTGATGCAGGTGGCTGGCAAGGCATGGCTGTTCTCTGGATGATTTTCTGCAGCAAATTCCACAGCCATGGAGTGGCAGCATATTTGTTTTTAATGGAACAACTTGTGAGCAAACACTGGGATGTTTATGATGACAAGGAAAGCACTAGAAAAATAGAGGCTATAAAATCCCACTGGTTAAGGGCAGCACATGGATAATTGGCTCAGTCAGGTGCATCTCAGGGGAGGGAATGTGAATCTGAGATCTAGCCTGAGCCATTACAGGCAAAACACTTGAGCTCTTTGCACCTCTGAAGGCTGTCTGTTGAGGAGGCAGCTCTGCCTGGGTGGTTTTGTGAGGCAGAGTGCCAGGGAAGGACTCGGAGATCCTCTGATGGAAACTGCTTTATAGATAAGGTGTTTATTTCCCCTTTTGAAGGGAAAAGATGTGTGATGGTTTCTTGAATCAGGATGACTGCACCAATTCAGATCTAATTTGATAAATGAAGTAAAAAGGCCCAGTGAATGACCTTATGTGAAATACCAGAGTGCCTGAACCATTTGTTCTCTAAATCTTGCTTCACATCTCTGTATTTCCTGCTCATGCTGTTCATTAGTCTCCTGTGCCCTGTTGTTTTGGGGTTGATAATGGATAGCTGAGTGGTGATGCTGAAAACAAAGCTCCTGTATAAATAACCTGCTTTTCTCAGCATAAATTCTTGTGCGTATGGGGCAAAAACCCGTCTCTTTTTACCTTTTTTTTTTTGTTTGTAGCTAATCCCTGACATGTGTGAGTGCTCTTAGGTAGCCCCTTTAAATCCAGTTGATTGAGGCATCTCTTCCCCTGCTGAAAGCTTATACTGCTGTGCCTGCAGCACGGACTGTGGTTTCTTTCCAAATGAATCATGAGGGTTTTACAAGCTGTAAAACTTCTCTGGAGAGCTTAAGGGTGTGACCAACTTACAAGCGTGGGTGATTTTTTTTTTTTTTTTCTTTTTCTGGTTAGGGGCTGAATATATCCTGAGTATCTGCTTAGTGTTTTAGATTGCCAGCAGGATTTGTTTTTCCTTCAGCTGGGATGCAGCACAATCCCAGACTTTTGTGGCTGCAAAGCTTTGCTGGGACTCCCTTTGGGACTTGGTATAGGGAGTGATAAAACTTCATTAGTGTAGGTTCCTCCAGCCAACGTAAACCTTTTATGAGCAATAAACTGGTGCATTTGGAGGACAAAATTGCCCATATCTTTGGCTGGGCTTTGCTTAAGGTAAATGTGTCTTTTTGCCTTCCACAGCAGCTCTTTGCCCAGGCCTAGGGAGGCAGACTTGACCAGTTCAGCTTAGTTCAAACCGCTTCTCTCCCGAGCTGTTTGTCCTCCTGGCATTCTGTAGGTGGTGGAAGAGCCCCGCAGAGGGGACTCTGGCATGGCAGAGCTCATTCCCTTGGGTTCATCCTTTGACCTGCTGGGCTCTTCTTGCAGGGGGAGTCACAGCTGGGCGGCTTTTCCATGATGGGATCTGGGATGTGCTGTCCTGCTCTGCCACTGCCTGGACTTGGAACGTGTGAGCAGCCCTGGGGAGAGCTGGCACATCCAAACTTGGCTCTGGCATGTGTGCTGTGCTGGGGAAATCTGGAAAACAAGAGTGTTTGCAGTAGTTGGAGCTCTGGGTGGGGGCCTTTAGGAGCGTTTCTTGCACAGTGTTTCTGCAGGGCTCATCCTGCAGCTGGTCCCTCTGCTCTGACTCAGCCTCGGCTGCCCCAAAGAGAGACTTTCTTCGGAGGAGGGCACTGGCCAAGAAATCTGAGTGAGCTGGCAGAGGACAAACCAAGCAGGTAGGAGCTGTCAAGAGCTCTGGGAAATAGAGGGGAATATTTTTTCCCTTTTTCAAGCATATGCCAAGAGTAGGTCGTTCAGAAGGGGAATACCTGGCACAATATGATGCCAACTTACCCAGCTGCCCTAACAGATTACTTTTGCCAGGAACCTTTGGACCTATTCTTCTTGGTGTAAATAAAATCAAATAAATAAAATACTTGTTACTATAAATAAAACAGAATGAGTATGATTACCTGGAGTCTCTGGAGGCACCTCACACGGTCAGCATTTGTTCCTTTTTCCCTCTGCCAGCAATTTCTGGAGAAGGAAGGAACAATCAGTGTGCACAGGCATCAGCCAGGCAGCATGGAGGCTCATAATAACTTTCTTCTATGATAAAGGAGATATTTTTATAGTCTGCATTTTTTTATTTTACTTTCCTCCTGGTGGGAGAGAATTACTGGTGATGATAGTTGGTAGACCAGCTCCTGTTGGGAAGCACTGAATGGAGGAAGGATTTATTGAAGGGAATGGGTTGCAAATTCCTTTATAACGCACATTTTTTTCTTTCTCCTTTATTTAAAGAGGTTGTTTATAACTAAGAGACCATTAGCGCCCAGGAGGTAATTTTGTTGTAGCAGTACCTTATTGAATGAAAGCTGGATAGTGTTTTTGGATGGAAGCCTTGGGAACAGCTCCTGTGTAATGCTGTACCTAAGCTTTTTTTTCATTTCTCCTTTTTTCTACTTTAAATTGCGGTTGGTGTCATTCCTTCCCATGTAGTTGAATGAACAGCTTTGTGAAGTACATGTCAGCATTTGAATTATGCTTTTCATTTACCGTAGCCAGTTCCAGGCCTCTCCTTTCACCCCCAGGGTTTCTAGAAGGATTCTTGACAAATCTCCCTTTCCACCCCCAGCAGCCCAGAGACAAAAACCCAGGAGCTCCTTTGTGTGCTGCTTGGCTGCTTTGCCTAGCTTGCTGATGCTGTTAGAGAAATTCTGTGATTTTTGCAAAGGATACTAAAATTAGGGGGTGGCAGAACTGTGCTCTGAAGAGTCCTGCTCAGGTTACTGCCCACAGCTCTGCTTTTGCTAAGGAGCAGTCAGAACTTATGAGTGTAAAACCTTCTACACCAAGGGAGTAAACAACATGGATTAACTCAGCACCTCTTGTTGTGTAAGGTGGGGTTTGTTACTTCTGGCTTGAATCCTGACCTCATACTTATAATCCTGTGTTTAAAGCACCTGCCAATCTTTCTCTACTGTAGCAGTTAAGAGATAAGAAAGAGAAATGTATGGCAAAGACTGAGGATCATTGCAGGAGCTGTGTTCCTGTTTGGTTTAAAATAATCTTTCATGTGATCAGTGAAAGGGTGATGTGTTCCTAATTATCTCCACTGTAAAATCTTTTGAGCTGTTGCTGCAGGATGTCTAATCCAGAAACCTCTTTTGGTGATAAAAATGGTGAAGGAAGGTCATGTGTATTTTGCATCTTGCCCCTTTTACCCTCCCTTTAGTTAAAGCATTTGGGATGGAATACACTGAGCTACCCAGGTGCAAAGGATATTACAGATTTCCATATTGCAAGCCCTAATTTTAGCTTCTCTCTGCAGGGTTCATGCCAATATTCACCCACTTGCATTTGCACTTTGGGTAGCACTCATTACACAGTGTGAGCTTCGCACATGTGCCACTCCTCCCGCAGTGGGGATTTGTGTTCCCACAGCCAAACAGAGGGGTCTGCGTGGGGCAGGGGCTGGTGGGAGGCTGCTCACAGCTGTGGATGTGTCCCTGCAGAGCTCGCTGCAGCCTGTTGGAGCCAATTGGATGGGAGCAAGGGGAAAAGAGCTCTGTAATTCCCTTCTGCTCTTCAGTGAAGTGGAGAAATGGCTCTGCATTGCACGTTGTGCACTTTGACTGTGGAAGGACTCCCAGTCCAATTTGTCAAGGCAGAGACTTGACGTGAGTCCAAATGTACTTGACAATAGTCTCTCTGCTGTCAAAACCTCTCCTCCTCCTGTGATAAAAACACAGCTCCAAGAAACACTCCTCTCCTTCCTTCCTGTGGCTCTTAAGAAAGACTCTGCATCCCAGAGCTGCTCTGGAGAGGAAGTTTTTTCCTGGATTCAAAGCACTTACCCATTTCCCATTAAAAAGATTTGACAGAGCAGCACATTCAAAACAAGATAACCACAGAGAATTTGGATTTATGCTTTCTTTAATTGGCCCACATAAGATTTTATTTACTGATAGTGTCCAAAGGGAGCTGTCGAAATATTGCAGAAAGAGTGAATGTGTCCATTGTGGTAATGTGCTTTTGATAAATGCATTATGGCATAGTTATGAAGTCAGGAAGAAGCCTTAATTACTGTTATGAAGCCATTAGAGTCTAAAGCAGCAATTTGTGCTCTTGTTGCAATTGTGTTTTATATTTCTTCGCTGAAGACTTCTGCACCAAAAAAAGTGCTTGTTTTAGAAGGTAATTTACACCTTTTATTTCCTTTGCCTTTTTAAAATGGTGCAGAAGTGGCTGTGATAGCAATGAGCTCCACAAATTCACATAAATATAAAAATCCCACAACCTTTGTGCGGGGCATGTACAGGGATTTCATACAGGGAAGTGATGCCATATGACCTGTTGATTGCTTTCTTCTGTTACCCATATGGCATAAGAAATTACTGAGCTTGATTCTCACATGATTAAAAAAAAAAAATTGAGGGAGAAAGGGAAGGATTAGTCTCCAGGAATCTCATGTAAATATTCCTCTGGGGTGTGAGGGAAGGGGAAAGATTGGTCTTGGAAACTTCTTATTAATGAAAATTGCTTTGGGAGATCAGTCAGTGTTATAATAACCTGCAGATGGGGTCAACAAATTGTCTGTCCCTTGAAGCTTCTATTTTCCACATCAGCTGTTCCCCAGCACAGCCAGAGTCTTGCTTGGGTCTCCCCTGACAGCCACCACAAAGCAAATTGTTTGGAGCTGACTCTTCTACTAAAAATGTGAGCGAAAAAAAGAGCTTTGCTTTCAGATGTTTATGATCTTTTTATCTTTTAAGTTATTCAGCAAAAGGCTGTTTAATGCTCACTCACCTGTTTCCAGTGCTTTGTAAATGTTCTTTGACTCTCGTGTAACGCATTAGTTACAGCAGATGTTAATTTAATGGCGTGAACTCTGTTGCCCTTCAGCATACAGGCATCTAAATTTCAAAAACAAAACTGACCAACGGGGTTGTAAATCAAAGGTTAACAGGCATAGCAACACGAAGGCATTGTTTGCTTGGTTGTTAACCTGATAGTGAGCTGCTTTCTTAAATGGAATATTTCTTTAGCAACAGGAAGGCTCAGTACAAGTTGTACTGTTACGAGAAAGGAGGAATGAACGTTATTTAGTGTTTTTCCAAAGCTGATTGCTTAAAATAATTGCAGGTGCTACACGGTAGCACTGATGGTTTTTACAGCAGCTGTGGGGAGCAGCTGTGGGTGCCTCCAGCCACTCCATGCCAGCTCTGAACTGGCTCTCACTTGGCCTCAGTCTGGGCTCTGACTTTTGGCTGTTTCTTGGCATAGACTGCCCAAAGAAGCTGTGGCTGCCCCATCCCTGGAAGTTTCTGTGATTCTAGAGAGCAGTGAGGCTCTTTGCTCATAAGCTTTGGTTGGCAAGCACCAGTTGAAAGAGCCCTTCCCAGAAACAGGAATATCCTCGGTGCACCAAACCCTGCAGGGCAGGCGGGATGGGGCCTCCACATCCAGCATTGGGGGGAGTCTTGGATCATGTTGTATGTGCTCAGTCTGGGATTCAGCCCCTTCAGCTGACACTCAAAAGATGTCAGAGATGTCAAGAATGCCTGCTCAATATGTTGGACCAGTTTTTAACTTTTCCAAAATGTGTATCTTTACTCTCCAGGGTGGTTTGCGAGGGCTCTGCTTTTGGGATGGTTTTCCGGTTTGATTCAGTTACAAGTAATTAAAAAAAAAAAAAAAAAAAGCATCAAAACTCCTCCCAAACTAAACCCCCAGCCCCTTCCACCCTCAACACTTAACTATTCCAAGGCTGTGTGGTTTTCCTTTCCATGTGCTTTCAGCATACTGAGCTGGGGAAGGTGATGATGGTAAATATCACAGCCTTGTTTCCAAAAGCTGTTGGGTAAGATCTCTTACTGCAGCATCTGAAGTATTACTGGAAATATTCAGAACTGTTACAACAACATCTCTGCATAATTTTGCTTTCCCAAAAGTCTTTCCCTTCCCTTAATTTTGGATGGAAGACACTAATCAGAGAGATTCAGGTGTCAGCAAATATTCCAGGCTCCTGAATCATGCAGCAGAGAGCGAGTGCTGAGACATTCCCCTTCCCTTTGGATAGCAACATTAATTCTCAGAGTGCACTGGTAGTGCTGCTGCAGTTATCACCCTATCTGTGTATTTTCAAACTGAAGGTGCTTCCAGTTATAACATTTGTCCTGATTGACTGTTGTTAGAGGTGTTCTGGAATTTGGGTTGATTTCTTGAAGTCTGACATGTGGCATAAAAATTCTCTGCGTTTCATCTCTGTAGAGTGGCTACATTGTAGATTAAACCCAAGCATTACTACTCCCAAGGAGATAGGCTAAATATTTTTTTCCTCTCCAGAGTACTCTACACTGTATAGCTCTACAATTAAAATGGATGTATCTTTACCTACTTAATCTAATACTATTATTTTTTCTTTGTTTCAAATTTGAGTAGTTTGGGACAGTTCATGCTTCAGAGGTCTAATTTAAATGAATTTGTTCACAGCTGTAAGCTTGTAGATGTGTTAGTCAGGTAATGTAAAACTCAAAAGAAATACTGGAAGAGTCCAGAGAAATTCAATGAGATGATTCCTCTGCTTTCCAGGCACGGTTCTGTTGGGTTGTCATCGTTCCAGTCAGTTTCACCAGCCTCCAGCACAGCCTTTCCACCAGCACAGCCCTTCCACAACTCTGCATATACTTATTTATTCAGAGCATTTGGTGTCAATGTCTAACTTGCAGCCTGGTGCTGTTGGACCATTTTCTAGTTTGTTAAAATGTTCCCCAAAAGGTTCCTGGCATTACTGCAGCTGCTGCGTCTGCATTTCCCCTGACAGGGGCTGTCCAGTTTGTCCCTACCCCAGTGGGGGGATTTAACCAGTTCACCTGTGTCCCTTGCAGAGTTCCCTGGGAAGTATTTCACCCCAGCTACATGCACACACATCAGTAGATGTTGAAACCAACCATTTGTCTTCAGGCATTTGGGAAAAATGTCACCAGAAAATGGCCCAGAGGACAAAAAATAAATTTGCCTTCTAAAATCCTTACAGCTATTAACTATTACAGATATAATTAGAAACACAGGCAAGGATTATTATCCTATAAATGCCTTTTTAGTCTGTTCTGCTTTTGTAACCTTTTTTTTTTTTTTTCTTCTGTCATCCTGCCTTGCTGCTTTGTTTCTCCTTGCAGCCTGGCGTCTCCACCGTCGTGTCCCATTGCTGCCTCAGTGCTTTGCACTGACTCTGTTTGCTTTTTCCCTCTATTTACGTCAGAGCTGTCGTTGCTTGGCTCTGCACTGGTGTTCTCGTGAAGCCACCATCACTCAAACAAATAGGTGGTTCTTATTGCTGCAGGAAAATGAAGAGCTGCTCTCTTCAATCTCTCTCCCCAGGCTGTGCGTCTTCTGCCTTTGCCACTTGATCGATAAGGATTTTTGGAGTTTTTCATTCTGTTTTGTTTTGATTTTAAAGTGCCTTGGAAAGTTGAAGCTTTGTGTAAATTGGTCCCTGCAGGTGCTGGTGTGGGAGGCAGAATGGGTCCCTTGGAGCAGGGATACAAGTCCAGGCTGGAAAACCTCCAGGAGCTGCCTGGACACAGTGGGAAGGAAAGCCACAGCTTTCTTGTAAGAACATGCCATAGTATGCCCAAACCAGACACCTGAGAGTCACCTGAGTGGGTATGGGATGTGCCTGAGCTCAGATGGCCAAGCCCTTCCCTGCTATGATGTTCTGGAGTGCTGGAGAACCTGTATATGAGGAATCAGCTGATGTGGTGTGAGGTCACTGGCCTGAATAACCCTTGTTAGGAACCACACAGCTTTTCCTCCCACAGGTGAACACCTCGGGCAGGACCTCTGAAGTGCGAGTTTATATGTGCACTTCCATGTGTCTGTGTCAGTGAGAGCTCAGGGTGCTCAGCAGGACTGGGATCCAAGGCAGGCACACAGGCTGGGGCACCCACTGAGCAATGCCAGCACCTTGTAAAACAAACAACCCCCCCCTAAAATCCACGCTCATCATTTCCCAGACACAGCTGAGATGCTCAGCCCTGCCCACAGGGAGATCGATGGTGTGTTTGGACTCCCTGTTGCTTTCCGTGGAGGTGAGTGTGTTTATGTTATTTAAGGAGTTGGTACATAATCAGTCTTAAAATTAACTGCCTGCCTGTTGATTTGTCACCCTGTGAATGAAAACACATTGCTTGTAATTTGTTTGACTTTATTCTGTCCTGTTGTCAGGCTTCTAATTACATTTAGAACATAGCCCAGATGTCTGTCTGTCTCCTGTCTCTTTTTTTTTTTTTTTTAAAGTTATTATCATCATTATTATTATTATTTATCTTTTTTATTGTCAAACATGGAAGGAAGTATTTCTCTGAAGTGATGAAACTCTGTTCCTCTCTTTTTTCAGGAGGTTAGTAGATGGTTGCAGGCTTATCTCTTAAAACTGTTCCTTGTAAAAGAAGGTGCCACTTTGGGCATCCAAAATTGCTGATCCCTTGTGACTTTGGACTGACCTCCTGTGTGCTTTAGGGGTATTAAAATATGTTTCTGTCTACATGAAAGTAGATAGAAGGTGCTGCTTTCTAAATACGATCACATTCCCCACCTTATTTATTTTTAAAGAAGAGATAAATTGCTTGTGCTTTTAGAAGTTTAAAATATTAATGTATTTAAATATAACAGTGAAAGAGAGGCAAGGCAGAAGGGGTTGCCCTTTCAAAATGTGCACAAGTGAGCAATCTTTTATGGAAGCCATTGGATAAGCCTGTCACGTTCTTTGCCAACACTGGCTTTTGATGATTAGCAAAGGGAACTCAAGCTGCTCACTGTGAGGTTTTATTGCTCCAGCGCTATCCTGTAGCCTGAATTTTCTTCAAACCACAAGATTTTAAGCAGCAGAACCACAATTTTTCTATAGAATACTGAATCATACCTGTGTTGACCAAGCACGGTTTTCCAAAAGCATCAAGTCACTTAAACATCATAGGGTTGCTACTTCCTTAATGGGACTTTTGAATACTTCACCTCTGTTCCTGCTTGTAGAAAAGTCTGTTGCCCACTAAATAAGCTCCATTTCCCTTGTGGTGGTTCTTTTAAAACTGATTTAAGTTTGCAGAGCAACGGGATTTTGTGGTAACTGTTTTTAGGAATTAGAAACTTGACTCATGGTCCCTGCTGACTTGTTTTTTTTTGTATTATTGATCACCAACTATCCTAGCTCTGAGCTGTGGAGGGTTGCTATTATACTTGGACACTGATTTCTTAGGCAAAAGAGTCAGATCTGGCTAGTTCCAGCAGGAGACAGATTTTTCTGTTCTGCAAAACCTTGTTCAAACAGAACTCGTGGTGGGGGAGAAGGTGAAAGTGTATGAAAGACACAGTGGGCTGCCATAAGAGAGAAAAACTGGGAAGAAAGAATAAAGGTAATAAAGCAAGGGTTCAATACAAGTGATACATGTGAGCCTTAGGCATAGAGACTGCAAATTATTATGTGGTCCCTGCCATTAGTACAAATACATCCTTGATTTTCCCCTCTGCATCCCAGCCAATGGGATCTTAATGAAGGACAAACTATGCAAACAAATTCCCTGAACCACTTGTGCCTCAGCTTGAGACAAGCCGTGTTCTGTATCGCCTGGGTTGCTCCGTGTCACTGTGATAGTGCTTTTTGATTTAATGCTGTTGTTCCATGGGGTCTGGGCATCTGTCAGTCCTGCCACCTGTGGAGAGGGCTCCTGTCTGGGCTGCCAAAGGTCGTTTGAGTCTGTGAAACTTCAGGGACAGAAAGTAAACCTTGTTTTTTTTGTGGTGGAAGAGCTGCTTCCCCAAAGGGTCAGAACTGATGGGCAGTGTTGAGCTTGGCTGGAATGCTGCTGGAGTTTGCATTTGGGAGAGAGGCTGGAAAGGGGGATGTTGTCACTTGAAGTTCCTCTCTGATCCCTTCTTGCTTTTGTTGGCAGCCAGCAGTTAGAGGGAGAACAGACATTTCTGGCTCTGGGCATCTGGCCCCAAGATCCCACCTCATTTGGCCTCAGCTGTCTCTGAAGATCCTGGCTGTTACAAGACCTGACAAACAAGAATGAATTGGTGACTCACCAGCACAATTATGTCAGAAATGCTAGTTTTGTTTTGCTGTTCCTGAGTGTTCTTAAACCTGTAACTATTTAACATGTTTTTTAGCCTGAAGAGAGGCTCTTGTGTCCATGTACTGCAGAGGATGAAAATGCAGAGTGGGTGCTCTTGGAAGAAAAGTCTGGCGCAGCGGGGTGCTGCAGGTGGATGGCTTGGCTTTCACCAATAGAGGGACGATTGGCAGAGCTTGGTTTTAGTCTAGGTGGTTGGAGGAGCAAAAAAATGGCTTTCTCTAAAGGTCTTAGGTTTGGTTTTCTCTCTTGTTTTTTCTTCTGAAGCAGCACAAAAGAGAACTGTGTTAACTACCTGCATTTGAGATCAGGAAAGCTCTGTCCATGTGTGTTTTCACAGGTTGGGGCTTTATGTAACAAGTTAATTCTCAGACTGAGGAGGGGGAAAATCCTTGAAACAGCAATGAAGCTATGTCAAAGTTTTGGGGAGGAGGAAAAAAAGATCTTCACAGAAGAGGAAAAATAAGCTAATTTACAGATAAGCTAATTAAGTTAGAAGTTAAGAAGATATAACAACATACAAGTCTTGAGTTGTCTTTGTATTTATTAGTTGCTATGTTCACTGAGTGTGGTTTCCAGGGGTATGGCTTTTCTTTCTCTTTAATGATGAGAAGTTACCTTAATAAATTAAGTGATCATTGGCAGGAGCTGTTTTCTAGCCTTCAGCCAGGCCCAGCTCCAGAGAAAGCATGAGCCCCCTCACGTTTCTCTTTGAGCACAGAGCAAAATGGGCATTGCTCCTGGGTGTGAGCACATCACACAGGTCCCTCCTCAGCTGTGGGGACTTTGTTCTGTTCCTTGTGACAATATGCACAGTGTCTAAGCTGCGAGGATTGTGAGTGATTTTGGTTTGTTTTTTTTTCCTAGTTTGACTTTCCTTCTCCTTTTAGCCATACTTTCTTGTTGTTCCACAGTAAGCTTGGATATTAATCATATGATATGCAACCTCTCCCACTGTGACAATAACAGATGCTTGATCACTTTTTGTAAGAATTTTACCTTTACAACTGCAGTCTTCCAAAAAAAAATCAACCAAAAATACCCCAAAGAACCCAACCGTTGAAAAACCCAGTAAGGCTTTGAAGAAATGTCAGTGTCATTTAAATATGTAACACACACACTTGGGCTTTCTCTCTGTACCTGCTGTCTAATTTCCCTTCTCTCAATAGCTCTGACTAATCCTGGGATCTTTCCCTGTTGGAGCTCTGCTATTTATGAATAGAGCAAGTCCTATCTGTAGACTCTGAATGCTCAGAGTACGTGGTGCACTCAGATTAACAATGTGCATAAATAGCAGAGAGTTGAAGGACTGAGTCCTCGGAATAACAATTGGGAGGAGATGACCCTGTGGAATATGTGATGAAGGAAACAGCTTTCCTTAGGTTGCTGGCCCCCCTGAGGGTGAGGGTGTGTTTCTGTTTCAGGGCTTGCCATGAATAATCAAGTTCAGCACCCAGAGGTGATGATCTCATGAATTCTGCTGATCTTAACAGGGTGGTTTTTTTTGAAATGGTGCTGAGGGCACCTGCAACAGAAACAATGATTTATTTTCCTTTATAATCATGGAATGGTTTTGGTTGGAAGGACCTCAAATATCACCTTGTTTTAATCTGCAGCCATGGGCAGAGACACCTTCCACTGGACCAGGTTGCTCTAAGCCCTGTCCAACCTAGCTTTGAACACTTCCAGGGATTGAGGAATCCACAGTTTCTCTGAATAACCTGCTCAGTGCTGCTGAGTTACCCCGCTCCTGCTGTACTTTCTTCTCTACAACAGTCTGCTTTTGCAGAGTAATCCTGAGTGCACTCATTTGCAAAAGGCTCATAGGACTGACTGTCTTTGACACAATTATCTCTAATGCTCTTCCTACTCTTGCTGCAGCCCTCCTGTGTGTGTTCACCAGATGTTCACATTACACTTCATGTTCCCCTCTATCCCTCCAATATAAAGGAGAAAACAAGAGTGCTGTTAACCTGTGTAGTGCTCCTCTGGAAATGGAGAGCTGCCTCTCCATCCTCACCAGGAGCAGAGAACAAAGCTGCACCTACATGCTTTCCTGACAAAGGCTTCAAGTGCTTTCCAGCTCTTCAGTGGAAAAAATCCTGGGAGCACAATGCTATTGCTTATTTAATTACTGTTACTACCTAGTGCGTTTAGGGCAGCAGTTTAAGTGTAACTGGCATAAGGGATTTGCTAAACTCATTACTTCTTCTGCTTGTAACAATTTCTGTGTCTCCCTGGCCCTTCTTGGGGAAAATAATCCACTTAAAACATCTTGAAAGAAGGGATAGAGAGAGCCTGCTGAGGCCAGGGCAATTCAAAGTATGCGGTGGTAATGTTGATACTCATTTTCTGCTGGGTGTCTGGAACTCCTGTTAGCATAAAAGATTTGATACACTGGTTTCAGTGCAGAATAAGCATAAAGTGCCCTTAGCTGTGTTTCCAGGAGGCAGCTGACACACGGACCTTATCTCTGTAACATTTCAGCAATGATAAGGCATCTGTAGCTCTTTCCATGACACAGCTTAGTAAATCCACAGCAGCCCTTTGCCTGACTCACAGAGAAGATGTGGAGCTGCTTTTTGAATTGGCTGCACAAAGTGGTGTGTAGTGAACACTCTAAAATCGGGTCATTTGTCTGTTAAGTGTGAACTCTGATTTCAGTCTCATTGGGCTCTGGCTGCTCTGGTTCAGTCTTCCTTGGTCATCCCTGCACAAGGATCTGCTTCACAGCAAGGATAGAGACCATAATGTCTCACTTTTTGGTTCTCCCTTTGCACATCTCTTGTGTAGGTAGTGGGAGAGATGCGCTCTGATGTGCACAGGTGCTTCCAAGGAAATTGAAGCCTGCCTGGGAGCACTGGTGGTTCAACTTGGTCTAGGGCAGGTGGGGCTGTACTCATGCGTGTGGTGATCACACTGCAGTAAAGATCAATATCTCTTCATGATATTTCTGGGACTGTCACGAACTGGTGCAGCTCCATTATTAATGCTGACCTTTTCCCTGCCCGATGAGACATCCATCTGCAGCATCCACTGCAGAGGCTCAGCAGAGCAGCGTCCTGATACCTGCTGTCAAAAACAGTCCCTTTTCCCCTCATTGTGAACCATCTCTTGTGATGTTTTCCACATGGCAGCCCCAAGTATGTAAAGATGTGTGTGTTTTCTGTGAGCACAGCTGCTGCTCTTGACCCATCTGCCAGGAATTCTGCTCTTCAGACACAGCTTGCATCCTCCTGGTGTCTGTCTCCCTGTTCCATCAGAAACAAACATTTTAACACAGCTTTGCTTAATGCAAAAGAATAACACACTCTCCTTTTAAGGACATGGTTGAGAGCATGAGTGAATCCAAGGATGGGCTGAATCTCCTGTCAAATGGGTATTTTAGTTTGGACAGCTGTATGAAGTATTTGTCACTGTGGAAAAACTCTTCCTCCACTGCATAAAAATTCCCTAAGCAAGTGTGTCTGGGCAATGCCAAGCCTGGTTAGTGTATGGTGAAGCTTCTTGAGAGTCTCTGTCCTTCCTGCTCAAAAGAAAACTGAGTCCATGTTTCATCTTTAATTGAGTTGAGTTTTGCTCTGCTACATGATCTTTCTCAGCAGCACAACCAATATTGGGACTGGAGAAAAAACAACAATTTGTTCTACTATTCTAAGGAGGGGATTAAGAAAAAAATTGTTAAAATCTCCTCAAACACAAAACAAAATTAAGAGCAAGCTGCTTTTACAACACCTGCATCTCACCTCTGCTAAAAAGAGGCTGTAACTGAATTATGGAGGGCCTGGATCATGCACTCAGGGTTCTTTCCACACCGTGGTCATGGTGCTGCCAAGGGCGTGCTCACGAGATGTCCTCTAATCCAGTTAGAAGTGCTCTTCCAGGAACCATATCATTATAGAGTTGGAAATTCTGGAAACTGGGTGGATGCAGTAGTACAGGAGAGCTGCTGCACTCTTCCCTTCTTTGTGCTAAAAATGTCTCTGGAATGAGCCCTGTCCTGCTCTGGCTGTGCTCCTGCTGGCTGGGCACAGAGGTCTCTGAAGGGCTCCTCTCCCCTCCTGGTGCCCTGGCTCTGGCTCCAGGCAGTCAGAAGGGCTCTGCAGAGCTGGAAGAAGCCTCCTCTGTCCTGCTGTGCCTCTCTTCCCTTCGAGACCATCTCAGTGATGAAGTGATTGGCTCTTTGTCACCATCTGGAGGGGCCTCCTGATCTTTTCATCCCAGAGGTTAAATTTTTGATGTAAACGGGTCTGCTTTGGTCCACAGGTCACATTGCCTGTGCCTGGCTCTTAACCAGGAGAGCATCTGATCGAGGTTGGGCTTTCTGCCTTACAGGGCTGTGATTTGATGGGAAATAGCGACAGGCACAGGGAGAAAATCAGCTGCAGCCTTTGGGCTCTCTTTTTTTTTGCTGTTGGGTGTTTTGTTTGTTTGTTTGCTTGTTCGTTTTACTGTGCTATGCCCTGGACAGTCTGCTTAGCCACCCCTGTCATTTGGTAGGTGTGTGCTCTTTTAAAGAGGAGCATGTTTGAAACCGGAGAAGCAACTTCTGAAATTCCTCCCGTGCTGCAGTCCTTCCTGTGAAGGAGCAGGATGGGCAGAGGAGCAGCCTTCATGCCTTAGAAGAGATTCCTCAGTGTGAGGTCTCTGCAATATGATGTTGGATCTGATGCTGCCGTGTCCAGAAGACATCTGGGCCTCTTTATTGTAATCATGTTTGTGCATTCAGACCAATTTTGATGGTTATGAAAGTTCAAAAAAATCCCAGAGATCTTAATAAGCTAATTCAGTAACTGTTTGTGGCTTTTGTTGTTCCTCTTTGTTGTGAGGACAGAACTGGTTCATGCTGATGAGTGCTGCATGAAAATTATATTATTAGTAATTACTGGTAATTTCTTGTCTGGAAGCTTCAGGTTTGTGGGAGCACTTGAATCCATTTGCTTCTGTATTCCCTCTGGCTTGGCTGCAGCATCTCATGGTACCTCAAGACACTTGAGCAGTTCCCTTTCCTCCATGGCAACTTCTCACACCAATTCTGGGTGGCAGAAGCAGTTCCCTCTCTGTCCTGACATGGATTTTCTCTCCAGGGCATCATTGAAATGTTGAAAGAAGGGAGCAGCTCCAGCCCTGGCTCCTGAAGTTTGTCATTGCAGGGTAATGGCTCAGGGACAAGATGAGGGGGGGGGGAAGGCGAAGGACCAGAATGTGCTTCTGCATTTTCCCCTTAAAATTGTAATTTTATTTTAAATGTGCTGTGGTAACACCGTGGTTTCTGTCAGCTGGCAAAGCGAAGGATTAGTCATAGAGGTTTGTTTTGTTTTCTTCTAGGGAAGCTGGCAGAAAGGTAGAAAGAAAAAAGCGTACCATTAAACAAAAATCCCTGGAAAAACAACAACCCTAAGCCACCAGCTTTTCAAAGAAGATGACAGTATTGCTGTATTTGCTCTTTATGGGGAGCATCGCCTGGCTATGGTGTCTCAAGTCCCTCTTTTAGATTTAGATTAGGGATATTCTTGATTTTTGAGTTGTTCATGGAATCATGCATTGGAGGTAATTGTACCTGGCTTAGCTAAGGAAATGAGAATAAATGTAAGTACTGCTAAATTCTCCAGTTTGAGGGTTACCTTTTGTCCTTGTGCCAAATACTGAGTTTTTGCTTCAAAGATCTTCCTTAGAATAGAAACATTTTTATCCCTCTCTCAGCCTGAGATTAATAAAGGGGGGCTTCGTAAAAGCTGTATCTTCTGTTCTGATTTGGTTTCCAACATCCTAATTACTTCTACTTCCAGCCATGCCTCTGTATCTGCTTTCCTTTCATCTTCCCGTCTCTGATTGGAAGTAGCCTTAGGGCAGAAAAGAAAGGAATCTTGGCTGTAGGTGAGATAAGCAGCACTTGCAGAGGAGGAGTGCCGGTGGCTGGCACCTTTCACAGGACCTGCAGCCTGGGAACACTTGGAATGCTGGGGAACGCAGCCAGAGGTGGGGCAGCCACAGGGTCATCTCAGACAGCTCTGGCAAGGGCTGGTGGTTTGAAATTTGCCTGGGAATAAATAGTAAGTAAACCCTGGGATATACTTGGAGAGGCAGTTCCTGCAGATGTTCCAAGCTTTTGTGAAAGGAACAAGCAGGAAAAGCAGGGGGGGCTTGCATCTTTCTTTCTTTCTTTCTTTCTTTCTTTCTTTCTTTCTTTCTTTCTTTTTTTTTTTTTCCCCCCCTAAGCTGTACTAAGTTTATCTACATTTTAACCTGTTTGTTTTGGATGCCCAGATATTCTTAATAAACACCTGATTCCTTTCTGGTTGGAGATGCTGACAGGGTTAGGGCTCTGGGTATAAGCCTATGGCTCCTGTGTTCAGGTAATAAGGTGGCAGCAGCTTTGATTCCTTATGTCAGCATCTCTTCATGACTTTTTGCTCAGGAAGGTCAGTAAGGCTAAAGAGCAAAAAGTTCCCTAAGCAATGGGCTCACAGTGCAGGTTGAGTTTATATTTGTAGCTTTGTTTTGAATTTTGTTGTTATTGGCTAAAGAAATGCTTGTGCTCTTCTGGTGCTCTGTGAACTCAGCTGCTGTGGTGCCCTTCAGTGCCTCTGGATTCAGAGTGGGAGGAATGCTTGTTATTTTGTGTGATGGAAGGAAGGGCCTGGCTGTTTTCAGACTCTGAGATGTGTAAAACCTTCAAACGCCAAAATATTGGTAGAGTGATGCTAAACTTTCCTCTTGTCCAGATAAGTCATGGGAGATTTGCTCTGATTCGTAAAACAATCATTTCTGACTGGTTACTTCGTGTAAACATTGATGGGGGGTTTCTATGAATTGATTCTCTTGCTGCCCCCTCCTCCCCCTGGGGAGAGATCTTTCGTAGCACATGGAAAATGTGACTGACCCTTAAAGGTCAGATTCAGTCTACCCTTCTGCTTTTCTTATCCCACTTGTCAGACAACGCAAGTTACTCGCTTAATCTCCTGTCCAGATCTGCTTTTTTTTCTGTATGTCTAATTTTTTTTTCTATGTGTGAATTTTAAATAGAATTTTTATAAAATATGGTGGCAGTAGAGCTGTTCTCTGAACGTAATTTACTGTGCTTTATGGTTTCTGCTGATCTTTTTTTAGTTTCTTGCTACAGATGATATTGATTGGAGTACAGCATTTTTATGCAGCTGAAGGGAAAGGTTATGCTATTACAGATTATATATATTTTTTAAAGACTGTTTTACAGTAATAAATACATACAGGCAGTAGTTACCAAAACTCATTATTAAGTAGCTGTAAAACCTCTAACAAGATAAACCATTTAATGTATTGACTGGTTAGTGTCTTTAGCCCTGCCTTTGATGTCGTGGTAGGTAGAGTATATATTTAGAAACTAATTCCAGAAAAAAACCATCTGTCAGACTAAAGTATTTCTCAAGACCGGAAAAACATTCCTGTTTTTTATTTTTCTCAAGCAGAAAATCATGTGCTCTGCATGAAAGATGCTGGTGGTAAACCTTTGGGGAAAAAACAGGGGCAATGGGTTTGTAACATCCCAGTCATCCCAGGAGAGGGAGATTCATGTGGCATTCCTGCTGGGATGGGGACTTGCACGAGCAGAAGAGTGTTGGTGTCCAGATTCACTTCCAAACCTCCTGGATTTGGGGTTGGCTTTTATTTCTGGCTTTCGTAGTAGAGCTCAGGGGTGTGCAGTCAATTGAGTTTAGCACCAGGCACGCTGTAGATGTTATTCCTCTGTCTGGAGGGGGTTTGGAGATGCAGCAGGCATCTCAGGGAATGATTCAGTTTGTAGCAAACAACCTCCTTCCATGAATGTTTGTGCCTCTCCTGGTGGAGCTTCTGCCAAGCACTGGAATATAACCAGTTTTCCAGAACATGGGCAGAGCGTCCCAAGCGAGGTAAAAGCCATTGCTAACCATTCCTGTATTTTTCTTCCCTTTTCTTCTTTTTCTCTTTTTTGATGTCACACAAAAACATTTGTCTGGAGCAGAGAAGTGTATGATAGAACATTTAACTTTTTAACTTTTTTTTTTCTTTTTCTGAAAGTGGCCACTTAGCTCATTAGCTGAACTTCGATGCTCTTAGTAGTAATGTAGGTTTTTTGCTTGGATTTTTTTTCTACAGGGATGTGTATTTGACTGAAAGAATCAATCGCTTCTCTTGCACATCTCAATATTTATATAACTGGTCCTGCTAATGAGAAAAAGTTATGTTCTGAAAGGCTTTACACACTCTAAGGAAAAGTTGAGGAAGTTCCTTTATTGGTAGTGACACTTAACTACAAGAACTGGCCCATAAATAACAGGGAAAAAGTTCCTTCTAATACCCATCAGCTTTGTCCTCTGAATTACCACTACTGGGAATGTGTGATGATTCCCATCAGGCAGCCTGAGGGATCCAAAAAAAAAAGTTTTATTGGCATCAGTTGGGTGTTACCTGTGTTAGCTCTGAATGCCTGAGCTGCTGGAAAGCTGGGGAGGAACTTGCACATGTAGATTTTTTTCACCAGAATTACAGATTTCACCATGTGTGTTTTATCTTGTCAGTTTTTTGAGGCTTTTCTCTTTTCCCACTGTGGTTTCTATGGGAATGTCACGAGTTTGGGTGGTGTGTGTAACCCTCCCTACTGCAGCACAGTCTGTCTCTTTATTGCTTAACTTTTGGGGATTTTTTTGGTGCTTGTTTTGTGCTGCAGGACAAGGGCAGAGGATGTTCGACATTTACTGGGGGTGCTAGTTATGGGGAAAACAATCAGATTTCTCCATCCTCTCTGGAGGTGAAACAATTAAGTCAAAAAGCTGCACAAGCAATTGTTTACACAAAAGCCTGAGGATGGAGCTTTACCCTCGCCAGTCCCCCGGGATCTGATGCAAGCTGGGAGCCATCCCAGAGGTGGAAAGTTGGTTTGAGGAATAAAGGAGGAGAGGGGTTTCTGTGGCTGACCCCAGAAAGGGCACTATTGAGTGGAAGATTTTTCTCTACCACCTTTCTCAGAAGGCCTGGTATGTGCTAAAACATCTTAGCCCTGGGCACAGCACTCCATGCATTTAAAAATAAAAACTGCTGACATTTCTTTCAGCTGTCCTTAGTGTGAATCAAAGCACTCTGGTTTCCAGTATTTCTCAGCACTGACAGTACCAGGCTGGGCAGCAGAGATATTTTAGCCCTGCATACAGGATTAAGTGGTGTCTTAGGGAGGAAAACGAGGCACCTTGTGTTCCAGCAAATGAGCAATTTACTGTTCACTGGAAAAAGTCTGGCGGATGGTTCTGTGTTGTACAAGGCTTTTGATCTGGAAATGCTGTCAATCACCTGCAAGCTGAAGAGCTGGAAGAGGGTTGTACTTGCTGGTAACTTTGTGCTCATTTGCTGCCCTGGCTCAGGGAGTTCTTCCAAAGACTGTTCAGTGCAGATTGTGTGAGTGTCTTTGGGTGTAAGAACTGAACTCCAAAGGCATAAAGGAATTTAGCTAACTAATCCCCTTCCCCTTTTAGAACATGATAACTTAAACTTTGGTCCTTGGGCACCCCAAAACCTAAGCAAGGGGTTCAGGTGGGATTTTGGAGGTAGTTGCCTGTGGTGTAAATACCACACTTAGCTCTTTTCTATGGTTTTAAAACATCTTTATACTCTATCTTTCTGCCTGGGTGCTCGCTTTGCCCTTGGTCTGGCAGCATTTCTGCAGGAAGAGGTGTTGGGCCACTCAGGGTGAAAGATGTAACAGGAACATAGTAAATTTGTCCTTGTCCTGGGATCACCCACTGTGCTTCACCCAGCACATGTTGGTTTGTGTGGGGAGAGTGGAGGAGCCTCTCCCAGGAGGGTTTTTGTAGCCAGTCACAGAAACACACTTCGGGAACATTGCTGGAGGTGTGGATAGAACTGGAGGTATTAATGCAGGCTTTTACCACATCATCTTGGCAAACCATTTTCTCCAGTAAATGTGACAAGCTGACCTGGGGCTTCCAGAGGAATTTGTCCCTGAATCCTGGAGGAGCTCAGCACTGGGAAGTGTTAGGGAGGCTGGCACCGCTGTCTTGGAAATCTTGGAGGTGATTGCCGGGGAGAGGAATATGAGAAAATTACTTCCTTCTCCTTCAGATGTGTGCTGTTTGGCTAATCTGATCATCTCATCTTGCCTGGGATGACAAATGGGACAGATAGCTGTGCTCTGCTCAGTTGAGTCCTTTGTGCTAAAGGAGCACGTGACCATATTTTGAAAGAGTAGACTCCTGCAGAAATAAATACAGTAAAGAGAAAAAAGCAGCTTTCCCTACTTTCCCCTGTGACAGGCTTCAAAAACTTGTCCATTATTCTGTAAAACATGTAGTTTTACATGTAGTTATAATCTCTCTGTCAGCATGGAACTGGAAAATATTTTCAGCTCAAAATAACCTCCACAAAGAAAATAGCTTCCATGTGATCCCCTATTCAGAGGAAAGCTACTGGACTTTAGTCCTAAATAAAGATTCCAACCAACTTTGGTGCTTTTAAGAGCAGTAGTGGTTGTCCTAAATTTTACTTTATCAAGTCCACTCTCCTGTACAGCCCTTTGCTTTGGTCAAGTCAACAGAGTAAGTTTCACAGTGGCTTCTCTTTGTTGCTGGTGCTTTCAATAGCTTTGAGAATGGCTTCAGTGGTGTGAAATGCAAGGAAAATTTTCCGAAATGTAATTATTGAGCCATCACTTAGTTGGCAAGTCATTTTCAAAGCTTGCCATTGTCCTTTTGTCCTCTTTATCATTGCTGGGGAAAAATGCATTAACCTGTGCTTGGGAAGGCAATGATTTGCTTGGGTTTTGATACAGTCAGACCTATTTATTTTGTCAGTGGGAGATGCTTCTAATGTATTTAGCAGTAAATCATCCTGAAGCCAGGTCTCTGAGCAGCTCTTGCTTGTGCTCTTTCTCCTGACGGGGCTGTCAGGATGTTGTTGCTTAATGTGTGGAAAAGAATAGCCATTCTTCTTTCCCTTCTAATTTCAGAGATCAACAGGGATCAACTGCATTGCATTTTTAGAAGTAACAATTCTAGTCAGTTTGGAACTTGGAAATTTTCTCTCCCATTAGCTAATTAGGACTATTATACTCTATTGTCATTATTGTCACTCGGTATTTTTGAGAATCAAGGGTGAAAAGTGACTGCATAAAATGAAACTCATCAACGAGGCTCCCTGAGCCTAATGTGAGTCACCCTCGCTGATTTTAGTGACAAAAATAAATCTTCTGTTACAACTGTTGACTCTTGCAAGCCCTGCAGTTACTCATTGCAGGAGCTGGTGCTGGTTTGTGCCTTGGGAAGAGCCACTGTCATCAACATGTGGCCTGGGAGGTTTCTCACCCACGGGTGACTCCTGCCAGCCAGTCTCTTTTCTCTCCACCTCTAGCTAGGATAAGTTGTTAAGCTTTTACTATCTCTTGGATTGTTTTGTAAAAATGCTGAAGCAGAATAGTGCTGTCCTGAGGAAGGGGGGACAGCTGGATCTTGGCAAAAGCTTGTGTTTTAGTGGGAGAACAGAGAGGATAAGGTCCTGGATTTACATAATTATTGATGCCTTTTCTTTTTTTTAAAAAAACTGAAAACATGAATTGCACACCTGAACAGCTGAGATAATCTTCTGGCAGCAGTCTGTGTAATTAAAAAAAATTGTTAGCAGCTTGTCACTAAAAGTATGGATTGTTAGTGCTGCCATTGCTTATGCTTTGCTTTTCTTCTTTGTAATTATCGTGACTGGTATTTTTAGGGCAGCTTTGCAGCTTGTCTATTTTCTCCCAAGTTGGCTAAAAATGCTGGTCTCACGTGACATGATAAATATTCTCTTGGAAACTAATGCTGTATATATCCTGAACTTCCTGTTCTGCTGATGTCTGGATTCATTCCTGAAAATTGCAGGAGCTGTAGGAAAGGTGTCCCTTTTTATTGAAGCCTGGGCATGTGACTGTTAATTGTCTTAAGAGTAGCTTGAATGGTCTCTGCAGATAAATCTTAGACTGGAATGTTTTTGTTTGCTTTAGCTTTTGGGTGGTATTAGCCTTAGCTGTAACCTCTTTCAGTTTCTGTTGTCTTTTAATAAGGACTTCCTGGAGCTCTGATCCTGCAGTGAAATCCATGCAGAACCCAGCTGTGGCTGCAGCAGCGAGGCTGACGCAGAGCACGGGGCTGCTGCTGTGCTGTTCTGGGGTGCAGCTTCTCCACTCAGTTCTCCAGCTTTCCCACTAATCCTAGGGCTCTTGTCGTTGTTTTATTGAGTTGTAGGCTGTCCTTACTGGAGCTTTACCGTGTCTCCTCTGTCTCCAGGACACCCGGATGCACATTTCTCAGAGGTGTTCAGAACTGCACATTGCTGGTGCCCAGCCCCAGGACTTGTCCCTGCTGTTCCTGTTTGAGCTCCCACCTGCTCCTGGGCAGGTCTGTGGAGCCTCAGCACTGTCTGAACACCCACCCAGAAGGAGATGTCTGCTTATGTGTTACACATGATGATAATGCTGAACCCAAAAACTCAGGGTTGCAGTGGGAACCTTGTGGTAAAATTGCTGTATATCCTCTTTTCAATGACACACTCCAATTCCAAACAGGCCGTGAGGTGCTGGTGGGTGATCCTTGTGTGAAAAAGGTATCATTTGTGAGCTCTTTAAGACAAGGTCCAGTATATGGATGAGCCTTTGCCGTGCTTTTGGGCAGCATTGTTTAGGTTGATCCCAAGGTTTCCTACCCAGCTCTTGCAGGAGTTGACTGTGTGTGCTGGCACTGCTGGCGTTGCTGGGAATGCTGCTTCCAGACACCCTCTGGAACCTGTGAAAGACCAAGGCACTGTTTGTGCTATTGATTTCTGGACTTTGCTGTCATTCAGGATTTTCACTTAGTGACAGAAGCAAAATAAAAGCAAATCTGTAGAAGAGCAGAAATTGAACTTTTAGGCTAATGAAGCTGTATTGTGTCTGACAAATGGGTGGCTAATCTGCTGGAGAAGGGGGAGGGTTGACTTTTAATGAGAAGTTATTACATGTTGAATAGCTGTTAAATTGCTGTATTAATAAAGTGGACAATCCTCTCTAGCTTGTCTCCTTAAAGTATTCTTTTAATTGAGAACCCTCTTTAATCCATTCTTTTTAAAATTAATTAACATTTTGTAAAACACTTCTTTGACTGTGGTGGCCTGGTTCAGATTAAATTGGGGTTATGTCATGTCTGCTTCCTTATGTACTTTAGCTGTAATTTATGGACTCAGTGGATAACACTAACTTCGTAAATAAGAGCTTAACACTTCTAAGAACAAGACAAATGGGCTGATTTTTTTGGTCACAGTTCTTTGAATTGGCAGCAAACAGAAGAATAGAAATGAGATGAGAAAACAGGGTCTGGTGCCTTGGAGTGAGAACTTTGATATTATTTTCAGTTCAACTCCTGATTGTTTTGACTGTAAGCCAGCATTTGCAGTGAGTTTTGGACTAAACTATCCAAACTTTAATGTCCCTCTGATACTGCATTGCTTGTAGACTGCGGGCAGCTTTTTTTTAGACAGATTAATTGTCCTTTTCTTCATGCCAGGTTGCGATCAAGCTGGCATGTTGAAGTCCTTTGGCTCCTCTGTTACACTTCATGGATATGCCAAGCCCTCTGGCTTTTGGTGGTTTTGACTTTCCACCTGTTAATTCTGGGGTTTTTGAGAGGGTGTCCCTCAGGACCAGCAGACACGTGTGCTCTGGCCGTGGCTGTCTAAGACAGCCCAGCTCCTGAATCAGGTCACTGTTTACAAAGCAGATTTATGTCAGATATAAATACAGCTGTAATGCCCTTTAGCGAAGGGCATGTGGGGCTGTGCAATGCTTCTGCAATCCGAGAGCTGACAGAGCTGGGTCAGCCAGGATGGAGAAATTCCCAAGGTGTGAAACAACTGGCCAGGCCATGGAAAGCCAGGACAGGGAACTGCACCACTCGGTCAGAGCCATCTCTGAAATCTGAACCAAGGGGGGGTTGGACACTTCCTGCTCCGTGCTTTGCGTCCTCAGCTACTGGAACAAGGTTTCCATCCAATGGTGCATCTCATGAAAAGAAAAATCTTGTGCCTGAACCCTTACTACGCTTGTTTTTGCAATACTCTTATAAGGCATACTTCAAAAAAGAGCACCCCTGAAACAATTTGTTGGGGAACAAAGGAAAAGTTTATTTGAACAGGTCTTGGGGGTCACGAAACAGATTTTGTTACTTCTGTTTTAATTTACATAAAACTGCTTTCTTTTGACCCACATGTGCAGTATGACACCTTGTTGCAGGACACCCTGATGGGCTTGTGAAGCTGAATTTGTAGTTTAGGAGGCGGTTGAAATCCCATTTAATTTGAGGAATAAAACCACATGAGTCCTCAAGGAACAGGAGAATTCCACCCTTGGGAAAGCTCTCTGCGTGCTTTGTTGGGCTGAAACCACAATATGTGCTCTATGGCCGTTAAATGCTTTGATACATCCAGAAATTTTCTGTAGAAAAGAGAATTGTTTCCTGGAGAGAATTCTAAGTGAAGCCAGATCTCATCTTTCTGAAACCAGTGGCAGTGGGACCTTCTTGGGAAGGGCTGTGGTGAGACATTCAGCAAAATGGGTCAGAATTAAAAGCCAAGGGATTTGCTTCAAAGTTTTGTCTTGTGGATTTGACAGCTGAAAAGTTTAGTTTGTGATGCCCAAGGTATTAATGCCAAAACTGGGTTTAGAGCACCACTTAATTACATCTGAGAATATTTTCCACAGCAAGGATTAATTCCATGGGGTTTTGGGGATACTGTCGTAAGTGAGAGTTTGAGCATCTTTTGATCTTGAGTAGATTCCTTCCTTGTCATTTGTAGAAACAAGAGGTCTATAGCTCTTCTAGAAGAGGGAGGGTGGGTGTTTGGATGCTGGTCTGAGTGTCACAGACTGCCTGGGCAGCTCTGCCAGTCTTCATTCAAGTCTACATTGACCAAACCTGCATCTACCAAGATTTCAACGAAACAGAAAAGTTCCTGAAGCTCCCATGTGCTTTCCAGCAGGAAAATGGCTTGTCTGGGGAGAAGGGTGAGATGTGTGCTGAGAACCTCTGTGCTCTTGGGAAAATTTGATATTATCAAGAATTGTTTTATTTTCTGCAGAAACTGTTATCGTGAAAGGCAGTTGGTAAGAAGAAAAAAATTCTTCACATTTTTTTTCTTGTAGAATTGTGCCAATTATCAGAACAATAGAATTTGCTTGAGCTACCTCACTCCCTCCTCTGTTTATAAAAAATTACTTTGTGGAAAGAGTTGGATCCAGTCTTGAATCTGCTCTGTCATCGAATCTCTCTTACATATTGGACCAGATAATTTTTCTCCCTATGTCTCAATTTCCCTTCAAATGAGGGATAATGATGGCTGACCCTGAGGCCAGGGCAGAGCTTTAATATATCCCTCAAGCATCAGGAGCTGCTGCAAGGAGCAGGGCTGGGCCCCAGCCAGGCACTCCTGTGACTCTGCTCTGGGTGAGTGACTCAGAGAATATTTCCTCTTCTCTTGCCAGTACCTGCATTTGTCTCCTTAGGTACTGCTCCTGTCCTTGGCTTGGGTGTATTCATAATTTATTATTATTATTTTAAGTCCTGGATTCACTTTCCAATTTCAGCTATATTTGAAATGATCATAGTATTTCCTTTAGATTGTATTTTTTATGGAGTGGGCAGAGTTGGGAAGGAGTATGTTGGGTTTTCATGGAGGAGGTGAGAACTGGGGATGTGGATAACACCTGGGGTCTCTCCTTGCCTGAGCTGGCCATTGCATCCTGGTTTGGAAGCACATGCAGAGGTCCTGGGTGTTTTGGAAGCACAGCTGTGGTCCCAGGGCAGCAGCTGGATCTGGGGCAAAGCCAAAGCTCTGGTCCCATCAGCCATTCCCCAGAGAGGAACCTGGAGCTGCCTGTCCCAGAGCCCTCGACCTGGGAGTGTCCAAGTGACTGACAAAGCTTTATCCTCCTTTAGACTTGTCAAAGAAGAGTAAGGGACAGAAACGACCCAGCAATTTGTTACCCAGACTAAAGAAGAAACGGAACTGGTCTGGCACTTGGGCCTCCTCTGTCTCAGCTGGCAAAAGTGCTCGGCTGGAAACACCCTGGAACCCTCTAAATGGTGTGGGTGG
The DNA here is from genome assembly GCA_018697195.1 of Certhia americana. NCBI lineage: Eukaryota > Metazoa > Chordata > Aves > Passeriformes > Certhiidae > Certhia > Certhia americana. The sequence goes on from CM031871.1 coordinate 1,287,051, forward strand.
TGTTTAGAGGCTGGGTGTTCCATATTGTGGTTAGCATTAAGGATGATTTGCAAAAGCAGTTTAAAGGTTTAAAAATGCACCATCACTCCATATGTGGGATGTGGAATGGTAGAAGGGAAGAAAAACCACCAGCCCAAAATGTGCTGAATAATGAACTGAAAGTGGTTATTGATTAGCTGTGCACTTTCATTACCCTGCTGTAGTCCGAGAGCAGAAAGCGATTCTTTTTTCTTTATTAAAAAAAAAAAAAAAGAAAAAGAAAAAAAAACTTTCAAAGGGGCTTATGAAATATTTAGTGTAATTATTTCCAAGATCAAAACTCCAAAGAAATTACCCAGCCACAGAAACCTTGTTAATCTGTTGGTGTTATGGATGAAAGACGCAACAGAGATATTAAACTTTTACTGCTCTTGTGCAAAATGGCCCTGTACTTTCCACCTCAATTGCACCATTATTCATCAGCCTTCACTGCTGTGTCTGTCTTGCTCCCCATGTAAGAATTTTAGGTGTCATTACAAGTTTCTTTTGATGGAGTGGGACTTATTTTCTTTATCCCCATTTTGCCTTAAGGCAAGTCTCAGCCTAATGAAACCAGTGTGAAGTATTACGGTGCTCTAACACTGCCTTTGCAATGGTACAATGTTTTCTTCCATGAAGTAGTCTTTTTAAACCAGCTTTGAATGCTCATTTCCTGTTCCACATGATATTTGCATAAGCTAGGGAATAAAGTGTTTTTTCCATCAGGACTGTAACTACTGAAAAAGTGGAGTAGCTGTTGATGACCCTTTTCAGTTTGAATAGGGAGTTACTGAGGAAGCAATCCAGGGTCTGTCCAATGTTAACTCAAATCCTCAAACTGTGTTTTTGTGTCTCAAAAGCAGGTTTAGTGGATCTGCAAGTATTTGGAGATAAAAAATCAAATTAACATTGAGAAATAGCCTGAAATGGGCTGTAGGTTGGAAAAGATGAGCATAAAGACCCATGAATAAGCTATAAAATGGGGAATGAGTGCTGTGATTGCCATTCCAGGGGAGGTGGGATATGGCTGTAATGGGTTTGGGACTGAGTGCTTTTCAAGTGCCTTATGCAGAGGGGTAGGAACAAGAGTCACAGGAAATATATAGAGCTTTGGACTTCAGCCTGCCTGCTCTCAATTTCTTACTTTGATGCTTAGTGACTGGTAAGATGAAAGAGTGGGAGTTTTCATGACTTTGTGCTCTTGATGTTTTAATAGAAAACTGTGATTTCCAGTGCAGCTACTGATGGAGAGAAAGAGAACAGGGGTGGTGTGGACATGGACATTAAGAACTTGGATGGATTTGTGGTTGGGATTTTACTGTTTAATACAAGTGAAGCATTGACCAGCTGATAGGAACTGCACCAAGCTCCCTTGTGCCTCCCTCTCCTGAGTTCTGTCAGGGAGAGGAATCGAGGAATCGTAGCACACGGAGCTGTAAAGTGTAAATGCAAAAACCTCCCAGGGAGGCTACCTGGGAAGTTAGATATGTTTATTTTGTTTTTAAACTTGGCCTGCCTCCCATATCCCTGCCACTGCTGCCCACAGTGTGCAGACTTCTGCATGCCTGTGGCCCTTCAGACTAATGGATGTGCCACCAACCAAAGAAAAATCCTGTCCATGCTGTTTGCCTGTGGCATTCCATAGATTTTTTTCTTTACAGTAGTTTAATGATCTGCCAGCAATTTTCAGTCTGTTTTCAGCCAACACTCTGTACTTGCCACACTGTCAGTTCTGCTTTTATTTTTGTTTCCCCATGTGTGTATATATATGTATGTCTATATATATGTGTTTATATATAAAATATATATATTACACATCTATATTTATGTATTTGTGTGAGTAATGTTTACCTGTTTTGAGTAGATAATGCTGAGTCTTAAGACCCCAATAAAAGCAGGGTCTGCCCAGTTCTTTTAGCTCACCATGCTCTGCAGCCTTGTCACAGGTCACTGAGGTTTGTGGCTGCTCTCCTCATGCAGACTACTTGGAAATATTTAAACTTTAATGTTGGTGTTCTTTTTAATATTCATCTTTATCTTCACTATCAGCAAAAGGATTAGAGGCTGGTTTGTCTTTTCCTCTGAATTTATCTGTGGCTTATTAGTTCTTTTAATGGCTTCTTTATTAGTTTGTTATTGCATAACCTCCAGGCACGGCAGGACTTGAAATGTTAATTTTCCAACCAAAGTTCAGCTGATGGACTTGACCTGATCCTCCTGGAGTTGGTGTGTGAATGGGGAGGGAGGGCTGGCTGCCTTTGCACCATGGCATCACATAAAAGCAGAAGGAAGGGAGTCAGTTTTTCCTCTCTCAGGTGTTGCAGGAGTAATAGGAATGGAAAGTACAAAAACTCAGCACGATATCCAAGAATGTTCAAGCAGAAAAGGTGGTGGGTGTTGTGCACACTCTGCTTGGTGTTACTTCCCCCCCCCTCCCTTTCTCCTCATATTGCTTAGAGCCAGTATTTGGCTGCCCAGTGAACTATAACAAGATTTAATAGCTCCAGTGTCGCTATATTGCATTTGGACTGCTTCCATCCTTCAGTTGTAATAAACGTCTGCTTTACAATGAGCTCTTAAATTCTATAAGTGACGTCAAATTGTATCTAATAATGGAAAAAAGATCAAGTACTGTAAATGCGACTTGTTCGCCCTGTCTTACCAAGCAGTGTCTGTCCTCAGCCCCTCACTGTGCTGCTGCCTTCGAGAGCTCTGGAGCTTGCCCTACACCTGGGAAAAGCTGATTTCCACAAATGCTTGTGTTTTCCTTGTCCTCCTCCCCGCTTCCTTGCCCCCTGGCTGTGTTGCAGTCAGTTGCCAGCCCCGTGAGGAGCTCCAGCAGCTCTGGCACTGGAAGGAGTGCTGCAGTTTTGCAATGTGGGCACTTGTTTGTTAGCTGCTGATTCGCTGGCAGATGGGATCTAAGCTCAGTCATGAAACTCGGATGTGCAAACATCTGCATGGTAATTTTTCTCTCCAAAGATGTGACAGATGAGATGGGCGATTAGGATGAACGACCCCACCGAGAGTCACACACTGACACAGTGGCCTTGGAGCCAAGAGCGTGTGAACTGTGCACTTTTAAGGAGCTTTAACTTTTGATCTATTTTTTCTTTTTCTCCCCAGGCCTGATGAGTTTTTAAATCTGCTTAGCTGTCAGTGAGCAGGTACAACCCACACTATGAAAACTGAAAACTGCTGATTTTAAAAGGCTCATTCTGTCTCTTCAGTTTAGTGCACATGTGTGTGTGAGAGAGACAGTTTTGAGAGTAGTGATGAGTGTTTTGTGGCCACAAACACAAAGCTACTAAATAGAAATGTTGAGGCTTTTTAACCTTTCAATGGAGACATGGCTTGAAACAGTCCCACAGGGGAGATCACTTTGGTGGGGTTGGGCGAGGAGGGGAGAGAAGGAATGGTAAAATACGAGCATTCATTATTCATCTCCTTGGAAAAGCTTCATTAATTGTGTTTTCCCCTGACCTTTACAGAGTAGTGGTTAGTCATGAGAGATTCACAGTGACACTTATGCTCCAGCCTAGAGTGTGCTGAGCACTCCCAAACCAAGTTCCTCTCTGTCCTGTGGTCCTTCCCATGGAGCTGGCAGTGAGATGTGGGCAGTACAATTGCCAGGCTGTGCTGGTCCCTGTGATGGATCTTGGGCTGTGTGAGCCACGGCTCCTGGAGAGGGTTGGGGAGGCAATTCTGGCGAGTGAGGGCTGAGCAAGGTTTGACAACCAGGCTCTGCAGATACTTGTGGAAAGCTTCTGAGAGGCAGGGACACTGTGAACAAGCGGGATCAGAGTGACAGGGAATGGTCTTTGCAGCAGTGCCTCTCTGGACAGATAAAGCTGAGCAAGACTGCTCTGGGCCAGGAGGGAAACTGCCGCATTAATCAAGGTGTGAGCGCCGAGGCTGCCTTTGAAAACTGCTGACTTAGGCCCTGGGAATCTGTTTCCCATTTATGCTGCAGCTTCTAAAGGCATAAATAAATCCAAGCACAGTAAGTATGCAGTGCTTCCAGTCTTGGGAGAGCGCTGTGTCCTCCTCCTCCAGGGAACTCTGCAGGAGAGGGAAGGTGGCCGGGCTGCTAAGCCTGGTGTTGCTTCCCAAAGTCCAAGTCTTTGATCCACTTGGGATCAGTGCTGACATCTCTTTGATATCGCTTTCTTCAAGGAAGCATCTTCTTGGGGGATAAAGGCGATGTAGAGAACCTAAGGAAGGTCTTTAGGGAGGTAGGTGAGGTCTCCAGGTAATGCCTTCACTCATCTTTTTGCCGTTACAGGTTTGGCTTGGTTTTCTTTGTTTCTGTTAATTATCTTGAATTTCCCGGAGATGTGAAAATATTGCAAGGAAAATTGTTCAATAGCTGAGTCAAGGATATCACTCCTTAGCTCATGAGTGTGCTCTTTCCTAGAGGAGACTTTTCTCAGCTTCTACAGAGAGCACAGCCCTGGGCAGGCAGTGGGTGATCAGAACCTGAGACCTGGGGCTGGGACCTGCTTCTGCTATCAGCTGCTGTGTGACCCTCTGTGATGGGTTTTCCTTTTGACTTTATAATGGTATAAAATGAACCTCCTGTGTAAAGCTAGAAAAAGCTCATTATAGTTGCTCTCTGTGTCTAGGGCCTTTTCTTCTCTGTTGAAAAAGGGATGTAGCAGCCATGGCCTGAGGTGGGTTCCTGCTGCTGGGGCGTTGCTCACTACAGCCCTGAAAAAGCCTCTGCTCAGCAGCCTGAGCATGGAGAAAGTGAGCTGGTCAAAAACTAGTCATTGAGGTGACAGGTGAGAAGAGTCATAGCAGCCCTTTTGTAGCCTGAACCCACGGCAGAAGTGGTTGTCCTACCCTGAACCCGTTGAGGAGCTGGGACTTCTGCTGTCACACTCTGTTTCCATCCCCTCAGGGCCAGCCTAGGAAGCCTGTCTGGGATTTGGCCTCCAGCACTTCAGTAGCTGTTTAACCACCCTTCACACACCTAATCTTACTCCTTAATTACAAGCTGTCAGTTATTATCAGCCCTTTGCTACCTCCTTTAGTACCGAAGAGGCTGCCTGGACACTCCCAAAGTGAACACCAAGTTCAAGGGTTAAATGGAGAGATTCTGCTGGGTCTCTTGGTCTGTTCAGCTTCTGCAGATCCAGATAATCCTCCTCTGATTTTAAAGCATGGGCACTTTTTTTTTTCCGAGAGTTTGTTGTTGTGAGGAAGACTGTTAAAATTGGAAGTAAATGGAGCAGGCTGTGCGTGAGCCTTCAGACAGCCTGGAGCAATGGCTCAGAGGTGGACCTGACTCATCGCAGCAGGATATTGACTCTGCAGCATAATTATGATGCTTTGAGAACCTGATTTTAAAATAATTGAGGTATAAAATTATGCGCCTGGCTCTCACAGTTACTACAGCTCTGGGTATAAATTGAATAACGGGCTGTACAAATGTGCCACTTGGCTATAGCAGGAACAGCAGCGAGTCTGGAAATGTCCTGCGTCACCGCTGCTTTCCTCTTGCTGGGAAGCCGGCTGCAGGCTGAGGTTTGCAAACAGCCTCTGGATCTTCCAGTTGTGCAGACACAGGGGTTTGGCAAATCCATGGAAAGATCAGCTTGGTGTAGCCAAAACCCAGTGGTGAAACCCTGGCTGTTTGCTAATCCCAGCACGTGGAGCATCTCAAACACCTCTGCCTGCTTCTAGCAATTGTCTGGGTGAAGACAAGTGCCATGGACACAGCTGGGGTTTTGACACCCATTTTCCAGAGCTGGGTGGTGGCTCCCCTGCCTTCACAAGGGCTTTTCCCTCTCTCCCATCATTTCTGTGGACAAACTTCTGTATTTTGTTTGTACAGCACAATGTGAGATTCTTGGTGAGCTTTGATTCTCTATAAAGTCCCAGGAGTGTAGCAGGAAGTCACTGTTCTCAGTGAGTTGTCTGAAAGAGCTATTTTGTCATCTCTGTCCCACCTGGAATGGTGTTCCCCCAGATGTGAATTTGGTGAAATCTCGTGTATTTATTTCATGGTTTGATATTTGGGCTCCACTGCTCTTGAAAAGGGTAAGAACAGGTTATTTTCAATTCAAACACAACTCAAACTTACCTTGGTAATTTACTTTTTTTTGCTGGTCTGGCTAAAAACCAGGCAAACAAGTCAGGTTTGTTCCCTTTGTGCCTTCTTCGGGGTCTGCTGTTGCTGGCAGTCCTGTGGGCTGAACCCAAACACTGCTTTTTAATCATTGACCACAAAGAAGGAGAAACCTGAAGGGAGCCTGAGATTGAACCCTCAGCTTCCAAAAAAGCTGAGCAGGAGCAGGAGCCAGTGCTGTGACCGCATGCCAAGGCTCCTGCTGTGCCTGCTTGGGGCCAAAATGTTGGGATTTTTAGTCTGTAATAAAATAAATCCTCTTGTGTCTCAGCCATCTGAATTATTACCTGACTGGCACTTCATTATAAACACATTTTTTCCATGTTGGTACTGGTTTCTTGCCATTTTACTGCTTTTTAGGTTCTATTTTTTGTTTTATTCATCTCTTCCAATCGATAGAAATATCCTATTTTTAGCAAGCAACAAGGGCAGACGTGACTGATGTCCTTATGATGGAACAGAATCACTTTCAGAGCATTTGGGGAACAAGGAGAGAAGCTTTTAAATCAAATTTTCAAAGATCTCTAAAGCACTACAAACTGCTCAAGAAGTGTAGCTGAGTCTCCCACTCTTAGAGCTCCAAGAGTTGGGATCCTGGAGTTGCACCATTGCAGATCTGATCCTTGAGATCCATCCTGTGGTGGTAACTGTTGTTCCTTGCCATGACCCTAATTAAAAACCACTTAATGAGATTATCTCTGCCTGTTCTCCAGGATTAGTTTGATGGAGGAAATCCTGCACGTGCGTGTGGATGCACATACTTCTGTGCAGAGCTCGGCAGTGTAGGGAAGCAGAGTCTTCCAGAATTATTCTCTACAGGCTTTGCCATAGCAGAGACTTTTTTATCCTCCCCTCCACACGCACAGATTGCTCTGACAGCAATAAAATGCGGCAGAGAATTGAATTTGGAAATAAATTGTTTAGATGATGCAGCACCAGACGGATCACTATTCCAGAAGAGTCGGTCCGGGGTGGATTTGCTTTAGTGCCAGATGAGAAATGTGGCAGTCACAGGGAGGCGAGCTGGGGGCACTGTGGCACAGGGCTGGGTGTGCCTGGGCCATTGGGCATTGTCCCCTGGGCATTGTCCCCTGGGCATTGTCCCCATGTGTGCTCGACACTGGAGCAGCTCTGGCAGAGAGGTCACAGTAAAGCTGGGTTATAAATACTGAATGTTGTCCCTGGTTGCTCTGTGACCATGGGCATGTGTTTGAACCTCTCTAAACCTCGTAAAAGGTTGGTGAAGTGTTGTGCAAACACTGACTGGCACTAAGGGCTGTTGATAGTGGTGCGGTTTCCTGGTTCCCACATCATGGTTTAATCCACAAGATAAATTTGTTGGGTTTATTCTGTTGGTTGTTTTCACCAGTCACAGGGTTTGGGGCTGGTTTGGCTCCTGCAGCTCTCTCTGAAGACGTCTAATAAGCAGGCACAGCAGAAAGGTGGATTTTGGTGATAAGAAGGAACCAAGTGAATGGTTTGTGTGCTGTGAGAGCCATCACCAGATCCTGCCAAAGCTGACTTGGGCTGATAACAGATTTTGCTTCTTGTGTCCTCTCCACCAGTCATCCTTTTATTTCCCTTTTCCTCACATAAAGTTACTGTCTTTATCCACAGTCCATAGAGGGGGTATTAAAGGTATTTGAAAAGTTCCTGCTTTGACCTGTGGTCTAGTAAATGCTGTATTCCCTGAATTCTTAGCCAGCAATTCTGTTACAGTGCCTTGAGGTGGGGTTCGATGAGATATTTCTCTGTTGCAGTTTGATCTTTGACTATATTCTCATGCAGTGGGAGTGTAAAAATGAGCCTGACATTGACAGAAGTGACAGGAGGATCTTGCCAGCAGACTGTTTTGGAGGTGCAAAAAGAAGGGGTCCTACCAAGACTATAATTCAGAATAAAGCAGGGAAGAAAAATACATTTCTGCTGTCTTTATTCTTAGAATCTAAATGTCTTTCTTCATCATATTGTTGCTGAGGGCTGAGGAGGTTGAATTACTGCCTTTTCTGCTGCTAAATGAATTTGTGAGAATAAAACCTGATGCTTTTGAGAGGATGCATCTCTGGTGTGTTGCTGACTGTGGAGATTGTGGGCAGCAGCAGATCTGCCTGTTCATTTGGAGCTTTTGTCACATCTCTTCCGTGGAGGTGCTGTTGCGTATAAAAGTCTGATTGATATGATGGCAAAGGTCAGGGGGGTAATAGTTTTAATGGTATCCCCTGAAGAAAATCAAAATTTTTCTGAAAGATTCTGTTCAATTTGATAGCAAAGCTCTGGTAGCACTCCAGGGATTCTCTGCTATTAGGATTATAGCTATTACTAAAATTAATGTTTGCCTGTTGTTGTTTGGGTTTTTTTTTTTTCCTAAATAGGATGTTCTGCCATAAGAACGGAAAATAACCACTTCTCTCTTTCCTCCCCTCTGCTTTTTGTCTGTTTCAGGAATCATCGATGCATTTCCTTGCCATTATTTAAGGAGCCTTTACTAAAAGCTTTTGGATTGTGTTTCTGAGTGGACAAGAGATTTTTGTATCCAAAATGCTCATAAAGGAATATCGTATTCCTCTTCCGATGAGCGTGGAAGAGTATCGCATTGCCCAGCTCTACATGATACAGGTCAGGAACATTCTGCTCCCTGCAGGGCTCTGGGGGCTCTCTGTGGGCTGGGGGAGAATTGCTGTGGGATTGGAAGTCTGAAATTTGGGTTTTGCTGTTTGCTTATAAAGGAGAAGCAGGGAAACTAACACAAAATTCAAATTCTGCCTTGCTTCCTCTTCTCCTTAAATTGGAGAACCTCTGTCTGACCTACCTGGGGAAACAACAACCTGTTCCTTTGGAAACACTCAGCCCAAGTGTGTGAGTACCTGCTGGAAGAGATGAAGATGTAGGGCATAAACAGCCACTGCTTCCCAGCTGGGTGATGGTTACTGCTCATGCCAATTCATTGCAAACCAAATTCTGTTCTTTTCTTGAGAAGCAACAGTCTAATATAAATTTTAGAGGGTAAACCAAAGGCATTACTTGGAATTAGGGGAGGGAAAAAATTAAATATAATATATATGTGCTTATATACCACACTGAAACAGATACTAATCAGTTTAGGTATAAAATGTAGATTATTTTTAATAGGCTTTTGAATACTGATGGGAATTTTTGTGGAATTCCCTGTCCACAGTAAAGCAGTTAATTAAAATGTTGGGTTTTTGTAACTGAAATCCTCTGTGCCCATATTCTCCCAGTATTTAAAATCCAACCAGGAGCTGTTATAAAAGAAAATGAATCTGGAGTGTTATTTCATTGTCTCACACTTTAAATAAAGTGTAATTTTGCTCATCCAGCAAAACACACATCTAATATTGAGTTTTCAGGAGAACTCTGCTTTCTGAAGTGGGATGAAACAGTGCTGGAAAAATCTGCTTTGTCTTAAAACCTAAAATAAGGGGGAAAAGCAAACCCTCCAAACAGAAGCAAAAGCACAACTCTCCAGTTTCTCTCCTGACCACCCAACTGTGTTCCTTAAGGATTAATGCACTTGGGCTTGACTGTTAAAGGAATGTTTGGTGTATATTTTGCAGTAATAATGGTCAAATTCCATTTTCTGACACAAATGTGTCATCTTTGTGTGTTTAACCTAAATCTTGGCATAAACAGGTAAACATTTTTCTTAGGTGGCTTCATTTTTCTGTACCTTTTCTTGATGCTGTAGCGGCTTTGAATATTGGTGTAATTATTTTGTTAACAACTTTGTCTTTCTAATTTGTCTCAGCTGTTTTGCACGAAGAGCTGGTGGATGGCAGCAGAGTATTATCTGTGCAGAACTTGTCAGTGGGCAGCAGAGCGTAGGGGAGAGTGATCTGATTAGGAAGGAGGAGCCCACCTAATTAAAGAGGATGAATCCTTAATTGGGGAGTGTCCATGGGGCCTCCTGGGAATTCTGGAGGGCTTGGTTAGGGAGGTGGATTTGCTTTTTGATCTCAGAAGTTAAATTGCTGATTTTAATTTCCTTAATGCAGAGCAAGAATGGATTCTGCTTTGTTACTTGGCAAGGATTTTGGCCATATCTTAACATCAAAAGGACACGAGAAGCCATGAGGGTTTCATGCAAGGGGAGGTTCATGAGCTTGAGAAACTACATTTCCAAGTTGCCATCCAGCTCTGTCTTAATTTTCTATGGTTTCCTCTAAGATCAGGTGTCAAGTCTGATTTCTGATCTCCCTTCACTCTCCTGGAGCAGGGGGCTAAGCTGGAAACACTTCATGAAGTCCAGGGTCTGGGTGAGCTGGAGGAGTGCATGACAAGCAAAGGACTTTGCTGTGTTATTTGTACAAGTAGCACAAGAGGAAAAGGTAGCTGTGTTTCTCCTTAAAATACCAGTTTCAGGTCAAGTTTGGAAAACACAAAAAGCAGGAACGAAACAGAGACCACTTAGGGTAGAGTTCATAGTTTGGTAGTGATTTGCTTTGATTGTTCCTGAAATCGGTTGGAAAGATTCCTGCTGGCTTCAATGTGAGCTTTTCCTAGACCAGGATATCAAATGTTTTCTTCAGTTTGATTTAAAAGTGGAGGTTTTGTCTTTGAGACAGTCACTGGGGAAGGAGCAGTGAGGAACGTGACTTTGTCCTTTTCAGAAAATGAGAAAATGCTTCATGTCTGTCCTTTTCTTTTTTCCTCTGAAACGCCTGAAGAGGCTACAGGAGAAGTAAGTTCTGTGTGTTGAGCCCTCTTATGGGAACGAGCTGAGATATCCCTACAAAGCAGCAGTGAAGAGGCATTTCTGAGAAATCTGTGGCTAAAATGTAGAACAGAATGTTTTGAAGTAGTTCCTGGGAAGAGGAGCGATTCTTAAAAGCAAAAGGTTAATTTCTAAGACATTTGTCGTGTCCAGAATGGTGGAGTTATTGCTGGAGGCACCAGGCAGCCTGGTCCTGTGAGAAGCACTTCTCCAGCAGTGGAAAAGGAAATGTCATGATTTCTCCTCAAGGGTTTTAGGGAGCCCCAAGCAAGTACCTGAAGCTGATCACTCCTTTGAACTCATGAGTGAAAATTCTCATTAAATTCCAAATTGGTTGGTACAAAGCTGCCTTTGTTTGGGGTTTTTTTGGTTGGGGTTTTTTTTGTGTGGTTTTTTTTTTTTTTTTTTTCCCCCCCAGGTATAAATTTTCCCAGATTTCAGCATTGTCCAAATGGAAGTTTTCCCAAAGGCCCTTCTCCCCTGAGCCCTGTGGTGGAAGCGGTGCCTCAAAACCATGTGGGCAGGGATGTTCAGTCTCAAGCTGTAGTATTATCATCACTTTTCAAAGGCATTTTCATGTAGATTTTTGCTTTGCAGTGGAAGGATCAAACATCTGTTATCATGAGAGAACAATCCCTTCTTATTCTTAGAGGTCTCAACAAAACTTTCCACCAGATTTGATGTAAGCAGCATCGTGCCCAAATAGCAAAGGATCCTTCCATTAAATGGGAACAGGCTGTACTCATATTTGCTGTGTTTACTGGATGGGAGAATTAAAATTGTGCAGTATATAATCCACATCTCTCTTGCTTCTCTGCGCCATTGGGCAGGTGAGACGTGCAATAAATCATTGTGTGCATGCCTGTGTTGCTTTATAATTCCTCTTATAACTACAAGTTCTCCAGGCTGGTGTATAAAGTTGTGAAAACTGAGATGAGTGGCCTGCTGCTTCGCTTTTTAAAAATTTTTTTAATTTGAGGTGAGAGAGCAAAAAGTCTCCTAAGTTGCTTTCTGCTAGCTTCTGAAATATTATCTACAGTCAGTGGTTTCAGTACTTTAAGTAGCACTTAAATTCTTCCCTAAATAAGTTAATTTTATATTACAGCAAGGACTTAATGTACCCTCAACTTGCTTGAAGCCTAGCAGATCTGAACTGAATTGTTTCTCTCTATTAAATTTCAGACTTTCAATATCCTTCCATGGGAAACCTCTCACGCAGCGTTGTCAGCCTCTCCAGGTTGGGAGCCCTTGCTGCAGAGCAGTTGGATTTAGCTTTTCCATAGGCACAAGGCCTTTTTGCATCATTGTTAAGGTTTTGTCTCTTTTGAGGTCCAAATTAAAACATACTTATTTTTTTATCTGAGCTAAGAACCAGCAATCTTCCTTCCTGCTGTGACCTGGTTTTATTCTGGTGCATAAAACAGGCAAAATATTTCAAAACAGTGGAATCACTCTTTGTACCTCTATTAATGTAACTTTTCCCTGAAATCTGTGTGCACATTTAAAAGCCAGTCCTGTTTCCAAGGGTGAGAGTTTCTCAATGAACTCAGCCTGGAGAGTTGTCCATGGGACTGGGAGTGGTTTGGGGAAGCTGCAGGCTGTCCTAAAGTAAGCAGCAAGGAGCTGGAGATGAGCACTGGAGTGAATTCTGTGAAACACAAACCATTTATGGAGGGAACAACTGTAACCATCTGTAGGGATTTGTTTCCTCCTGCAGAAGTTTAGAGCCAAGGTCTCTGTCCTGCATTTCTTCTCAGACTACACATCACATCCGAGGCATGTGTGCTGTTTCAGTCTCTGTGAGGTGAATCCTGTGGGCACAAAGGGACCTGTGTTACACATTAGAGAGATCTTACTAAATGGTCTCTTAATTCTTACTCTCCTGAATCCTGCATATTTTTGTCTCAGCAGCAATCCTTTCCTGGAACACTGGCATCCTTTCCTTGTGTGTTCAGGGAACCTTCCTTTCTGTACACCTCCTCCTCCTCATCCCAGAAACAACACACAGTAACGTAAAGTCTCTGTTTCATAAAAGCTTGGGAATATGAGCCCTGAATGCCTTTGTTGGGATGTTATTAGCCAAAGGTCAGTCCTTTTATCATCTTAATAACGTTCATTACTGTGCTTCCATATGCTATGAGATTCCGAGAGACTGCTGCCCTTCTGACCCTTTCATAAGACAAGAGAATTCCTCTTGTTATTAAAACTTATTTTTATATCAGTGTGTGCAGCTTTCTTGTCTGTTGTAAATAACTCCGGTCCTCTTTTTGTCTACGCAGATTTCTCTGGGTATTTGTGACCTTCCACCAAAGATAGTGTGCTTTAAAAATATTCTTCTGCTGGACCTAGTGATTACCTTTTGAGGATAAGACTTATTTTAAGATGCAGCGTCATCCTTTCGAGTTAATAGTGTTAATACTTTGTCATCCATCACTTTGAGGGTCCATGACTGGGAACGGCCTCTGGCCCTGTTTGAGGCACTGCATGGAAGATAACCCATCTGCTCAACACTGCCTGCTGAACTCAGGCAGGATCCTGGAAATTGAGGGCTTCTCTCATGTTTTAACATGAGCCTTTCCTCTGCCATCCTCCAGGGCTTTGCATTTATTGCCTTCCCTGAAAAATCAAAGCGTGTTCCAAGCATCTGCAGTGTTCTGTACTCTCCTGTCTTGACTGCTGATGGAGTATCCTGAGTCACTTTCCTCCTTTCTGGAGGATCATGGTTTGTCCATCATCTCAGTTTCCAGACACCTGCACTGTCCTATTTTCCCCTTCATTTCCATGTAGCTCTCACGAAGCACCTTTGAGAACAGACTTAAAGCTCTGCTTGGTGCTGGTGGTGTAATTCTTGAGGCCCTGTTGTGATACCCAGGTGCAAAAGTCGTGTCCCTTAAACCCTCAGCTCCACTTGGCAGTTGCTAGCAGGCTCAGCAGATGGTGAAGGATTGATTGAGTGGGGGAAAGCAAACTAACCCTTCATCTCTGGACACTGAAGAACTGGTTGGCTGATTATTTTTGTTCTGCATGCAGATGCCTTGGCCATCTGCACAGACAGACATTTATGCTTCAGCTTTAAAGCAGGTGACGCTGCTGGTGGCTCCAGAGACCCTGGAAAGCTCACAAGTCTGAAAGCAGAGCCTGGTTTGAAGCTTTTCCCTTGATTTCTGTGCTGCAGAGTTAAAACCTGTGGCTTTTGTATTCTCTCTTCATCTTGCAGATGTTTAGTTTTGAGAACAAGGGTGGTACAGTTATGTTTGGTGGTACCAGACTTGGGGTCTCATTTGCACAAGTGACAGTGACATCCATACAGGTTATCATTTTGGGAAAACCTACAGAAGGAGCAAACACCTTTTCTACATCTACTTTTTTCTTGTTTTGTAGTCATTATCCTTGAATTATTACGTTGTCTGGGATTCCATATCACGTTCCAAAAAAGATTGATTTTAGGGTGCTGAACTTCATGTTGCCCTTGACAGTTCATGTGCTCTCTTCCTCTTAACAAAGTTGGACGAAGCTGAGATAATGTTACAACACAAACAATTTTAAAATTCAGATTTGCACTGATTTTAATACAGGACACAAGACTGCCAAACCTACTGAGTTTGTTGGCTGTCAAAAACTCTTTTTCCTTCCGTATTTTTTTATTCTTATGAAAGAAGGACAAAAATCTTGACTGGGATTAGGTTCTCCCTTTTTCAAATACCTGAAGGCAAGTAATGAATTAAGTATTAGGAAGACTGTGGGGATTTCTTTAAGCCAGTCCTGAGGTATTTTAGCACACAACCCATTGTTAGCGAACAATTGCCTTGGGTTCCTAAAGTATAAGGGTTGTAGTCAGAGAATTAGACATGATCCAGAGCACCCCAAGCTGAAATTTTGTCTCTGACTCACAATACAGTAATGGGCAACTTGCTTTGCCTCCCTTTAAACCAGGGACAGTAATTTCCACAGATAGTGTCTGTGGAATAGTTAATGCAGTGAAAAATCAGTTTAAAGACACAGAAGGAAATACTTAGAGTAGATGAAATACTGAGCTGGAAGTGTAGTAGACATTTTGAAAAATGGGGCATGTGGGGTAAACAAGTTTGAGGTATCTCCATAATAAAGTGATCCCTGATTCATGTGCCTCTGGCACATCCAGCCCTGACTCTAAAGGAGTATGACTGGGCGTCTTTGTAAAGCAAAGTGATTAATGAGTGGCCATGAGAAAGGTTCTCTTAATGCTGTAAATATTTTATGACCCTGCACAATTGATTGTCCCCAAAATATCCTGTTTTTGTACAAGCAGCTTCATTAATATCTAGCCCTGATTCTAAATAATGCAGTGCCTACAACGCTCATACAGAGTGTTGCTGCTCTGCCTTGCAGGAGCCTGAAGCTGACAGCCTGGCCTGCCTTCAGCTTTTAGGGCTTTTTTAAAAAAATATATTTGTTCCATTACAAGAAAAGCAGCCAGAAGTGCCATTGCTGATGGTGCTGCAGATGGAGTGCAGGTAATGTGGACATGCCAGGGTGAGACAGGTCCCTTCCTCAGGGCCTTCTGCACACCCAGCTTTGTTTGGGCAGCTCTACGTGTGCCTCTCTCTGATACAGAGACCCTTCTTGGGTGACATCTCCTTGTGTGCTGGATGTCCCCTTGGAGGCAGCATTGAGGGTGGTTACAGACCTGTCTGGTAGTCCAGATTCTTGGTGGGTAAGCTTTAGGGAAGATTCCCCCCCGTAAAATCCCTGCCACAGGTAGGAGTGATCAGGTTGGTATCTCCCTGCAGAGCTGGGAACCCTCCTGGAAGTTGCAGCTGATCAGTGCTGGATTGGGAAAGCAGAGATTTTCCTCTGTAAGTAACTACTTTATGGTTACTATCAGAATTGTGTGCAGCTGGTGAGGCATCAGTGTTTGGGGATAGAGTAATGCCTGGCTGGAATAAAGCACTGCATATTACCCAGCCATTGATCAAACCTGCAAGGGTGGTGTTTAAAACAGCTGCTCTTTTGCCTTTATTAATGAAGCTGTTGATGAGGAACAGATTTCTTTCCCCTCTCCCCAGGGTTTCAGGTCATTCCTGCGTGTTTGGAGCAATGAGGCTCAAAGTGCTATTGTAAAGCCTCATGTTCTGATCGTTATCTTGTTGACTCAAAGTAACCTTCCTTCCCGAAATAAGTATTGACATGGCCCTTCATGTTGGGGTTTTTGTGTTGTTTTTTTTTTTTTTTAACAGCACTAATTGGATTAAAGTAATTGTCACGCGTGAAGGATGTATGTTAGAGCACAAAGGGCACAGGGGAGGCTCAGCTGTGGGCACCATGGTTACTGGTGACATCACTGGTTTGCTGTTCCCAGCACGGATTCATTGCAGCTGAAGCCCAAGTGAGGATGGCCCAAACTAAACCCAGAGGATTGCTGATGTAGCCCCCTCCCTTTGCCGTGGAAACGCAGGATGCAGTTTAAAGTTGCCTGCATGCAGAACGTGGTGCTCATGGTGTAAACAAAACCAGGGTCCTGTGGTGCCCACAGCTTCTGCAAGGGCAGGAATGGTGTTAAGGAGAGAGTGGGGGATCCTGTTGTGGTTGGACTTGATTTTGCTGTGCACAATGAGACAGAGTGAGCCTTGCTTTGAGGGACAAGAGCAAAACTCACAAGTCCCTTGCTGTCCTCCAGCAGTTTTGTGGCTGAGGGACTGCTAACCCAACTTGATGTAATTGTTTCTGATTGGACCTTACAAAGCGTAGGCTCAAAACTGTTAAAACCATCCCTGGGATACCAGTGTTCCTATTATTAAAAGTAAGCCCCTGCCTACCTTTAATATTGTCTTTCTAATATAACCATTAAGATTGTTCTCAAATTCTGTAAAATGGGAATAGAGAAGCTTGCCTGTTTGAGGACTGTTTTGCTATATTTTGATAAAGGTCCCTACTCCAGCCCAGCAAAGAGCAGTGTCACAAAATGGTTAAGGTGCTGAAATGGGTGTTCAAAGATCTGGGTACTGGATGTAGCCCTGCCAGCAGCTCTGTGTCTTCAGGTTACTTTCTCCTTCTTCAAAATGGTGCTCTTTTGTTGAGTCCATGATCTTTAATGTGAGGGGGCTCAGCTGTTCTGACTGAGACTTTGACAGCCAGAAGTTGCGTGTGCTGTTGTACTCCAGCACTCTCTTGCATAAGTAACAATAAGGGTGATTTTTATTTTTAATTTAGTTCCTGTAAACTTCCTGTTTGCTTTTAGAACATTGTGCACTGATAAAATTATGTTGGTTTTGTTGTGATGAGAAGTTCTGCATCTTGGCTTCTCTAAGAGTGGAATAGTTCCATCTCCTCTGCTCCCTTCTTTCACTTGGAACAAAGCTTTTTGCCCAGGTATTGCCCTGGTTATGGTAGTATGATTTTAATAGGGTGTTTCGTGTCTTTGTCACACACATAAAGAAAAGAACAAGTTGTGAAGTATGGAACTACAGTACTTTTAGGATAACCCAGCATTTTGTTTCCATGGTCAAAGACATAGGTTTTGATTACCTGCAGTAAATAGTGACCATGAACGGGGCCTGGTCTATCAGATATCTGCATCAGCAGGCAGAATGTTGCTGGTGGTGAAAGCAGATTGCTCTTAATGAATTAGATGTCAGCTCAAATGCTTGTGAAGGAGTGGTTAACAGAACCCAGAGCTGAGTCATTCCGCAGCACAGGCGGCTGGAGGCAGAGTGGATACACCCTGAGCAGGCACACCCTCCCTGGATGTAATACCCATGTGCAGCAATCCTGTGCTGGGAAAACCCGTGAAGAATAAACCAAGACCTTTTGGTGTTTCCCAGTGTGTCCATCATTGGCTTTCTGGTTTTAGTGCTGTTTAGTTCTGGCAGCTATACCTGGAATATGCTGTCGTATTTTGTGCTCGTTTGTTTGTGGTGTTTGACTGCTGATATCACCACAATAAGCCAAATTACATGGCTGAGAACAACAGGCTGCTTTTCTCATAACATCTCCCAGCTTTTCTGTTAAAGTTTACCACGTGCAAGGTCACAGTGTCACTGATACCTCATCAGTACGTGGTGCCTGCAGGTGGCAGTGAGGATGGCTGGTGGGCAGCTGCTGGAGCATAGCAAGGAAGATTCTTGGTGGGAAGAAGACACCACTTTGGAAGATCAATTTTAAGAGTGAAATATCCCTCAGCCTAAATAATCTTTGACTGGAGATAGTTGGGAATATTTTTCCCTTAGTGTATGGAAGAGATTGAGAACAGAGAGTTTATTCCTCTTCCCCAACCTAAATTTTGTTTATACCTTAGGTTCCTTTACACTTCCTTTCTAAAACTGAACAAAACAGGTCTGGTTAGTGAAAACAGGTCTTAAGAGCCCTCCAGTGATGGCAGGAGTCATCTTGCTGAGCAGCTTCAGGCATTTTTGTGGTTTGATGGATTGTGTTAGGCACTTCATGCTTTCTCTGGTTCCCAAAGGAAAGGTCTGTTTCTGGGGACTTAATTGGTGTTTGTGGTAGCCTTAGCATTCAAAACAATAAAAAAATAGCAACTGGTCATAGAGAATGTTTTCTCAGCCTCCCTTGCCACAACAATATGAGCAAGTATGTTAGCAGGATCCTCTGGGGATATTTGCTGTCATGTTCTTGTTCTGTGGTTACAGAGATGTCTTTGCTGTCCTTGTTAACCGAAACCGTCAGCCGGCTGGAAACTTTTCATATGCCTATCTGTGTCTAAGTCTATAAAAAAATCCTGAGAGTTCAGTGTTATTTTAATGCATTCTCCCAGAAGAGTTTTGTCCAGACTATCAAAATACCCCCTTTCCAAATGGGAGCTGGAGGAAAAAAAAACACACCCAAAAAATCTTCTGGTTGTTGTTTCCAGACAATGATTTGTATCTTCCTTACCGGTGGATGATAGGTCTGTCAGGCAAGGTGCTGTCAGTCTTCATAATTGGAGTAATCTCAAATCAGAACTCTTGTGGGTCCTGTGGCACTGTGTGACTGCACTGCTGAAAGGAAGTAAGAACAACATCAGGAAGCTAAAGCATTCCAACCTTTTGTAATGCCTGTCTCGCTTATTTAGATTGAGAGGTTGTACTGTAAACAATAATCAGTGGTAAACAAGGTGAGAGTGTAGTTATAATCTATTTTTGAAAGTTAGGACATGCCTGGATCACCCATTATCACCATGCAGCCTACCCTGTCCTTACTGTTCTCTGCAGTGCTCAAAGTAGTTACAATAAAAACAGACAACTTCAGGACAAGCTAAACCAGCTGAGCTGTTTGCAGTGCTGCTCTTGGCTTTGCAGAGATTCTCTGCTTGTGGAACTGAGCCTATGAGCAGCCTGTGCTGGATTCCAGGGCAGGAGCACAAGGAGGTCTCTGGTTTAGGTTAATATTCTTCTTGGTGTTTTGAGTTGGTTGATGGAGCTGTTTTTCTTCTGATTCCCCAAAAGCAAAACATTACAAGGCAATCTTAATTTACACAACCCGACTTGTGTATTTCTCCAGCTGATCCAATAAACCACATCCTAACTGTTTCATCCAGCATTATGCATTCCTGTTCTGGGAATGCTGTTTCTTCAGCTGTGCTGAGACTCCTTGGGCTATGAAGGTTTCTGTTGCCATCAACCATCATTCCTTTATGGAGCTGTTTCCCACTAGAAAACCAAACAAATTGCTTTGAATCATCTGGTTCTGTTCACCTGGGCTAAGTCATTTGCTGGACTCAGGCTTTGCAAGGTGTGCTTTGGTGTGGAGACCCATTTCTAACTGGGAAAGGAGATGGAAGAACTGATGAACCTGCCTGTGGAAGGCTCTGTTTACAGCTGTTTGTCTGCTGTTGAGAAGGGCAGATGATAAATGGGGTTAGGCTGGCCCAGTGCTTAAGTGATGTTCATGGGAATTATTCATCTGTGATTGTTGTGTTGAGGTCATGTGCTGTGTCCCATGCTATGCTGCTGTGCCAAGAGATTTATTTTAATAGAAGCCCTTAAGTAACTGGCATTCTTGCTAATCATGGTGCATCTGCTTCTCTGGGTTCCCTGTTATGAGTAATTTAATGCTATTACTTTAGCTAGAAGGGATCTGTGTCACCATCTGTCCTGAAAAGCTATTGATGGGGCCGTGCAGAACATGCAGTGTCATCAGCAGGAGAGAGGGACTTGGAAAGGGATGACTGGATTTCCTCTTGTAATACAATATAAGATGGTTTACTGTGGTTATGGGTTAGATAACCTGCATACAAAGGCTGTTAGCTACTCTTTGATTTTCTTGGGGACCATTCCTAAGGTATTTATAGAGGGGGAAGATGTCAGTAGTGAGTAGCAGTGACCCAGGTAATCTGCTAAATAAAGTCTCTACTTCTCTCTGAGGCTGAAATCTCTGAGACTGACCCTCAAGTGCCTGCACATCAGCACCTCCAGCAGATATCCTTGGAGAGGGCCTGCCACACACTTCTCAAGCCAAATGTTTTCCTAATTGAGGGTTAGTTTTTAATTGTTGTGTACAGACCACTTGCTTGTAACAAGCCCTCTCCAGACTGTAGCTCAGACATAGTAGGCATGAAGAGGCTGCATGGCTGCAGAGCAAATTGCTCTTCACTCCTACAAGTGCTTCACTTTCACAGCACCACTTATGCCCAGAGTACCATCCTGGTCTCTCAAGTGCGTGTGGCTAAAGTCTTTATTTTTATTATATGAGAAGTATATTTTCTCTTTGTCTTTCTGACTGGTCAGTAATTGCACTGTTCACCATCTCTCCTGACTGTTGGCCCTTCCTTACTTCACTGCAGCTCGTTGTCTTCTCAACAAGCCAACGAAGTGTGGGAGCCTGGAGGGCTGGAAAGCAGCTGGGGAGTTTCTCTTTGATCATACTATCCTTCCCAGCAGTGTAGTGTGTTATGAGTATAAATTTGGCCTGACTCAAAAGTCCTGGCTCTAAAGATAGTTTGGGATATAATCTTCAATTTAATTTTTTTTTTTTTGGTCAGCAGAGCTACATCTCTTATTTCACATTCGTCTGAGAAAATGTTCTTGCTGCTCTTGTCATATCTTAGATAGATAAGTGACAAGTAGGAAGGATGTGAAGGCCCAAAATTTTCTTAAGGTTTTTAACTGGGTGACAAAGGCTGTGGGCTGGAGTTGGTCATCTAGAAAGGCTGGAGGAGGAAGCACACCCTGCTCCCAGAACAGGGCTTGCAGTCTGCTGCAGCTGCATAGAAGTGAATAAAATAACCACAATTCAGAAGTGGGACATTCACAGACTTTCACAGAGAGTCTCAGTGAACTTGTTTTTTCCTTCCTTCCTTCTCTCACACTGAGTTGGGACAATGACACTGCCACCCTTGCCTCTCCTACCATCAGAGCATCTTCAGTTCCAGATTGTGTGGAGAAGCTGCTGATGGAATTAGTCATGTACAGGAAAAATTGACCAGTATTGTGGGTTCTGTAGGGTGAGAGCCAGGCAACTCATCTCCATGCAGAGAAGTTTTTGTTAAAACTGGCTGAATGGGGAAAAGTGAAATGGAGGATGGTATTGTTAGTGAGTAAAACCCCTCAGTGGATTTCAGTCCCAAATGAGGACTTGCAGGATTGACTGGAATTGCTGTAACTGCAATCTAGAAGGGAGTTTTGAATAGCTTGGCGTGAAGAAAACTCATCTTCCCTCTGCTTATGATTTCCATGTGCTTCTGCTATTTAATAAAACACTAAATCTCTATAATTTGTATCAACTGTTCAGAGCAGATGCTGTGCAGTTTTTCTGTCTGACACTTTCACCGTGCTGGCTGGGTTACTGCCTTTTCTGAGACCTTTGAATTAACCAGATTTTGGGGTCATCAAGATTATTTAATGTTATTGTCATAAATATTTGTACAGGACTTGGTCAGTGCTTATATAAGAACTGAAAGACAGTAGTTTGTTACAAGAGGATGTGTGCTTTAATGAACTGCCAGCTGAGTGTTAGAAATAAACTGTTAAAAAAAAACTTTTCTGTTTTCCTGGGTTTTTTTCTATTGCAGTTTGTGGGGCAGGAAAAAGTGATTTTTTAGATTGTCACTTATTTAGGTTTGTCAGTTACGGCTGTTTAAATTTAAAATCACTTGAGAGCTCTTTATAAACAGGGCTATTTACTTCTGAACAGCTCTGTTGGCTTAACATCCTGTCCTCAAAAGATAAGAAGTTGATCTCTTGCATCTTATTAATAATTTTCTGTTAAATCATGTTATCCTTTGAATTGTTTGTATGCCAGAAATGAGGAGTTGTTATTGTGTTATATTTCACAGTTGATTCTTGGTATAAAATTCCTTTTTTCCCCCCTTAATTTCCAAAGTACTGTGCTCTCAAATACAAACAATAATCTCAAAATGCTAACAGAATGAATCTGTTGTTTGGAAATGATGAAGGTTATATATCTTCCAATCTGCTGAAATGTGTGAGAAATTAATAAATATTTGGTTTGCCTCTAGCTCATCTTAGAAGCACTGAAATTAGTATTTTTTAATCAAGGGAATTTTTGCCAGGTTTCTCACTGAAGGACAGTCCTACAAATAAGCCAAAACGCGGAGGCTGCCAGGGGGTGCAGTGATCGTTCTGGCAAACTTGGGTTGTTTCTTCTAAATATCTTAATTAGCAGAGCAAAGTCTCCAAGCTGTTCTTGGAGAGCTGCTGCCGGGCCAGATCATATGCAACAACCCCCCGAATCCTGTAGGTGTAGGTCGAAGAATAGTCTTTATCATTGTGATCATGGAATCATTGGGTTGAAAGAGACCTCTGAGATCATCATATCCAACCTGTGACTGATTCCCAGCTTGTCAACTCAGCCAGAGCACTGATTGCCACATGCAGTCATTTCTTGAGTGCGTCCATAGGTGGTGGCTCCAATGTTTGGCCACTCTTCCAGTGAAGAAATTCTTCCTGGGGTCCAGCCTGAGGAGTATGTGTCAATCTTCACGCTGACACATCACCACAGGGATGTGCCAGGTTGGACAAACTCCCCTTGGCTGTGTTGTCAGCTGATGCAAGAGTTTTTTTGTGCTGTTGGGTGGTTCAGAGCTGGAGCCAAGGGTTTGGGTGTGATGTGTTACCTGTTCCAGGAACAGGAGTTGAGGTGTCACAACATCTCCCTTCAAACTGAGCATGCAAATGGAAATACTTTCAAATAGATCAAATCTCTGTGTTGGCCAGATGAGTCTTTAAATTTTGCTTTTGTAATCTCTAGGTTTGGTGATTTTAATGCTGGGGTGCTGCTACAGCTCTGCTCTACTCAAAAGGAGTTCTGGAAACCATCCCCAGTATCCAGGTGCTTTGAGAGCGCCGTGTATGATGTTCTGGAAAATGAACATTTTTGTGACGTATTTGTGATCTATTCCCCTTTCAGAAAAAGAGCAGAGAAGAGACATGTGGGGAAGGCAGTGGAGTGGAGATCCTGGAGAACAGGCCCTACGTGGATGGCCCAGGGGGCAGTGGGCAGTACACTCACAAGGTTTACCACATTGGGATGCACATCCCCAGCTGGTTCCGCTCCATACTGCCCAAGGCAGCTCTGCGCGTCGAGGAGGAATCCTGGAATGCTTATCCTTACACAAGGACAAGGTAAAACTGGGCAAAACGTCCACAGCTGTTTCCCTTTGTTAAAGACAGGGCTTGATGTCACTCTCTGGCAGTGGTGTTTCCCTCTCTAGTAACAACCTTCAGAGCAACCGGGGTCAAGTCCTAAAATTCCTGTGCAGAGCTCGATCTTGGGAGTTTGCTTGGGCTGACTGCACACCTACCTGAGAATTTGTGGCTCCTTGCTGTAAAATGTGGAGCTGTTTTGTCTGTCAAAGCTTGGGGAATCGTGAATGGTTTTTATTTAGTCTTGTATCCTGCACTGTGTGTTCTGCTTAACATTGCAGATCTCTGCAAGCTTGGGGAAATTATAAATGTGCAGAGTGCTGGGACAGATGTCACTCTGAATCCTGTCAGGGAAGACAGGATACATTTGTACAGGGGAAAGAAAAATCTTAATAAATAAATAAATAATCTCAGAACTTCTTTTCTGGGAACTGTCTGTCATTTAACTAAAAAATAACAAACCTACATCCTATGGTTTTCACCCTGAGGAGGGAAGAGAGCCAGAGGCTCTGTGGAGCCCTCTGGGATCTCCTTGTTTCATCTGATTTTGTCAGGGAAGACTTCAAGATAGCCTGGAATAAATAACCTCTGTGCCAGTTACTCCAGTTTAGAACATTTGCTCTTTTTCAGATTTACAAATCTGATATTCCTGTAATCTTGCACAATAAAAGGGCTTTAATGGGTATTTTGATTTTTAGGAAAAATCTAGTAAAATTTTCTGTTTCTGTTGTAGCTGGTCTCTGCAAGTAACATCAATCCTGGGAAGGTGGGGAGTTGGTGTTTGCATATGGGCTGTTGCCAGTGACTGAATATAATGGAGCTGCCTGACTTTTAAGTGATTAAAGTTCACTTCCAGTCAGTTTTTATCTCTTCTCTTGAAATGCCTATGAGTCAATCAGTTGGCCAGGAAACCTGTGCTGCATAGATCTAGTTCATATTTTATTCTGCCATAGGTTTCAGGCAGGAGCTTTGCTTTTCTCCTTGCACAGGTGCATTTCCAGGGTTTCCTTGAATTAGTATCTGTGTGCCACAACTTTTTCATATAGTGGTCCCAGAATTTATCACCTTGCTAAAAACTGGTGAGCTCCTGTATAAAGATGTTATTAAAGAACAATCTCTAGTTGTTATTTTCAGCATATCTGAAGGAAAACTGAAGCATATTTGAAGCGTATCTGAGTGAAGGCTGGCTGGGTTTTGAGGCTGATTTACTCTAAGCTGTGTTTTTCTGGCTCCCAGGTACACGTGTCCTTTTGTGGAGAAGTTTTCTATTGATATTGAGACGTACTACAAAACTGACCCAGGAGACCATAACAACGTGTTCAACCTTTCTGCTGCAGAAAAAAGACAAACCATTTTAGGTGAATAGCCTTTTTCTTCTACTTTTTCCTGTTTTGTCTTTTTCTTTTTTTTCTTGGTGTGTCCATCTGCCTGTCCATGCCTCCATAACACATACCTGCACCCCTGTCAGTGTCACTGCAGGTAGGGTTACATCAAGTAGGGTAAGGATACCAGAATTCTCTTCTAGGCTTGATGTAAATCCCATGGAAATACTTTGAATCCCCCATCCATAAATTTAAGTTGATGTTTTTCCATCTTATTTATGCAGCTCCCAAGACATCTAATGATTTTGGGGGTAATAAATAGAAATAACCACAGAAGAGGAAAAAACAGCTATATCATTGTGAAAATATTGCTGTTCCTTCATGTATATGAAAATGATTCCTATCTGCACTTTTGAAGCATGAAGGTGCATTTAATTTTTGTTCCCGCTCCTTTTAGTCCTGCCCTTATGCAGGCTAACACTCACTTCACAGCTGTCTTTAGAAGATTGAGTTAATATAAGGAATTAATGAGAAAAGGCAAAAGTATTTCAAAAAAGTCTTTTTGTACTTCAACTGTCCTCATTCCTGGGCCTGTCTGACTAGGCTTTCACTGCTAAGCAGACTCAAGTCCTGCCACTGCACTGAGAGGTGTCAGGGAGCTGTCACTTCTTGGGAAGTATGATCCTGCCCTTTAATCCAAATTTCAGATGCTTCTGCTGAGCTCTGGGGGTTGCAGGTCTTTAAAATACATCTATTCACTTCATTCCTGCTGCAGTTTCCATTGTTGGATTGTTAATTGGGACTTTAGTTAAACTTTCTGCTTTCCACAGTACATCTGGTCTAACAATAGCAGATGAGGAGTTCTTAGTCCCCTCCTCTGATGGACTCAAAGATGAGATATTCCATGGGTAATATCTGTTCCATAGCAGGGCAGGTGTACTTAACTGTCTTGGTTGAGACAGCTGCAGTGCTGTGAGTGATATTAGAAAAGCTGGAAGGTGGAATGTGCAACAGATCTGTGTGCAGCTGGAAAGACAAGAGTCTGCAGAGCTGCCAGAGTGCTGTGGATATGCAGTTACTGTGGGCAAAAACATCTATTTGGAGCAAAGCCTCTGTTTGCTGGAACTCCGTGTGCTCGTTCCTCTGGCAGAGCTGATCTCTGTCCAGCAGCAGTGTATAAACAATTTAAATATCAGTTGTTTAAGTGTAAGTAAGAAGAACCTAAATTGCTGTAATGCTTCTGGTACTTACTAAAACAGAAATAACTCATGAAAAAAAATGTTTTCTTGTTTTGCTTAGGAAAAGGAAACATCTTAACTGTTTCCATTCTCTTTCTATAGATCCTATTGATATTGTTAAAGATCCTATCCCTCCCCATGAGTACAAAGCTGAGGAGGATCCAAAGCTGTATAAATCAGTGAAGACTAAAAGAGGGCCCCTCTCAGAAGATTGGATTCAAGAGTACAAGAACAACCCTGGGAAATACCCCATCATGTGTGCATATAAACTGTGTAAAGTGGAGTTCAGATACTGGGGGATGCAGTCGAAAATCGAGCGCTTTATCCACGATGTTGGTGAGCATTTCTGGTCTTGCAGAGTTCACTCCTTAATGTTTGCATGGAATTGAAACATGAAGGTGAGGTATGTGCAATGCATCACATGCCAACATATGTCTGTGAAGAGAATCTCAGATCTAATGATTCTGTGGGTCAGCTCAGAAAAAAATTCTGTTATTCTGTCACTTATGATTGTGGTATGCACAAATCCAAACCATGTGTACCCACTGAAAAGGTTTCAAGTCCTGTGTAGACAAGATCTTTCATTCTCCTTTTTTAAAATTTATTTTAAGATAAACTTGCCAGATCATTTTTAAACACTGCCAATCTTCTTTATTGTGATCAAAATCCATCCTGAAGGGCTGCCTAAAGAAATAAGCTTCACTTCAGTGTCCTGAGTGGTTCCAGAAAACCACTCCCTGGAGCATCCCTCGTTTCTACCTGCCTTGTGACAGGGCTGGTGGGTCTCTGTGTTGCTCTGAGATATGAGTAAATGTCCTGCTTTGATGGATGCATCATTCTTAGGTCAGGGCTTTTAAGGAGCAATTGGATGTGTCTGGGAGTAACTAAGTGGAGACAGTACAGGTGGTGGCAGTGCTGGCAGTAATTTGTTCTTTGCAGAAAATCTATAAAACACCTGATACAGTTTCTGAGCCTTGTCACAAATGACGGGATCTGGCCAAGTGGAAAACCTAAATAGTGTTTTAAAGGAGCATTCCCACCTGAAAAGGCAGAGCTCTGGCTGTCCTCTGGCAAAGAAAATGCCAAAAAAAGGCTGTGTAGAGAATGCGACCACCTTCCTGTGCACTGTAAATCCTCCTGCATAACTTCTACCACTCTGCTTTTGATGTGGAAGTCTTCATGAAGTGCCTGTTTCTAGCATAAGTAATTTTCAATCCCTTTTCAGTCACACTGTGCTCCTGAGAGCCAATGTGAAAAACTGATAGAGCAGTGAAGAATAGTGTGCACCTCTCTCTGACTGCTCACAGGTTGTTTTCTGACAGCTCCTTTGCTTTTCTTTAGGCAGGGATGGAAGTTTTTCCTGCTGTAGACTGTGTTACAAGTGCCTCTCTGCACTGAACTCCCTTGGCGTTTCGGTGATACGGGTTAATTTGGTGTATGCTGGAAAACACCGAGGCAGAATAACAACTCCATTGTATCTGTTAAATGAAAAAGGAGCACATGACTCTTCCAGTTGTTCAGAGGTGTTTGGCATAGATTAACTGTGGTCCCTTAGAAACATTGCTTTTGTATTCCATGAAAGATTGCCTGCCATTTCCCTCTTGATTGAGGCTTTGCAGAGAGCAGAGCCAGCTCATTGTCTGCCTTTCAAAAGCTTTTCCAGCCTGTTATAAAGATGGCAAATAGTGTTTTTCAAAGTGGTTAAGATGCATAAAATCAGGAAAATCTTCTAGGCAAGACAAAGTCGAGTGAGTGAAAAGTGAAAGTAAAAGCTTGGGGTATCTGTAGGAGCTGTGTGGCTTCCTCCTGCTCTGGGATAGCCATGGGGAAGCCATTAGTGGGCAAAGTGCCACAGTTTTTGTACCAAAGCCAGCAATGTATGAGGATGTTTGAGTTGGAAAGATGTGGTTGCAACAGGACTGACCAGGCTTAGATACAGATCCTTGTGTGGGACTTTCAGCTGGTGGCCAAAAGCAGGTGGAGACCTTTGTGCATTGTGCACCTGCTGGTGAGCCAAGCTCCCAGGTGCCAGAGATGTTGTGGTGGGTCAGCCCCTTCTTCCTTGGCATTTTTCTCCTGGTTCTTCTATTCCCAACTCGAGCAAATTAATTTCTCAGGGAATTAGCCCAGTCTGCGCAAGGTCATTAAGCCAGCAAGGAAACAAACAGCAGGATCCAAACTCTGCCCAATGGGGAGCAATGCTTAGTGGAGCAAACTAAAATTAGAGAATGGTTTGACAAAAAGAGCAGGTCTGAGGTAAGTGATGGATGGTTTGTGCAGTGTGGAAGGGCTGCTGAGCACGGAGGGAGGAACTCTGGGGGACGGTGTTGAAACGTTCTCACTCGTACTGAGTGCAGCAGCCATTCTTTCCCATGACTAATTGGACAGTTACTCAGTGCTTTGACAGCCTGAGACACAGACTAAAATTGTGATTGTGGGCTATTAGTCTACTTGGCTGTAATATTTGTATGCTTTTTTACTCCTTTCCCATAGATTTTAAGTTTAATTGGACTGGCACTGCATAATGTTCTGCTCCCACTTGCTTCCTAATGGTGCATGTGGGTTCTGAGTCTTTTGTTGTTAAACAAGTGTGTTGACTGTGTATGGGTTATTAATTATATACTGTGGCAAAGTGTGTTCCATCCCAGTAACTGGAGCTTTGTCTAAGCCACTGTGTCCTAGGCTAAATATGCCCAAATGGATGCATAGTGGTGAAGTGGTTTTTGAAAGCTCTTTTGCAGAACTTTAACTTCACTAAAGCATTCAAATGACTCAGTTCATCCACTGCCCACTGGATCCCAAAGGTAGAGTTTTGTCTTTCCAAGGGAAGGCAGGTTGCCATTGACGTGATGTGACCACAGGTTTTTCTTTGTGAGTGGTCTGAGCAAGGGAGGGCAGGGAAGAAAACAGCTGTGACTGCAGGTGGCCTTTGGTTGGACTGTACTGACAAGGTTATGGGATCTGTCAGGACTGTCAGGGAAATAGTGTTACACATGGACAATCAGGCATCCTGTATTTGCTGTCAGGAAATTGTGACAGTGCATTATAAAATTATTTGGGAAGTTGCTTCTGGTACAGAGTCATTTGGTATCTGAACAGTTGCTTCATTTGGATATTGAGGGCATTTGGGGCAGAATTTTTTGATGGGTTTTCTAGTTTATTTCCATTGGATTCTTAGTACATTTACTATTTTCATTTCATGTTGAAGAACAAATCCAGAACTACAGACCAAAGCTTTTTAAATTCACATGAAGCCTCCTCTCTGCCCTGGCTTGTCTAATGGTCATTTACACTTCCTTTTGTATGATGGAGTCCAGCACCACAGATCATTTACAGGAATCAGCACCTCATGGATTCAACCAGCCTCTGAGTTGTTGAGGTGGTGAGCTGAAAACGAAATGATTTAAATGTTTGCACCCTGCACAGCTCTTCACAGATGATCTTTCTGCACAGCACAGTGGGAAATGTTACAATAATTAAATCAACACATGATGACGGGTGCTCTGAACTCAGCCTGCACATTTGTGCATGTGTGGTGTTATTGTTTGTTTGTTTTTTTAAACAAAGCATTGCACTCTGGAGAAATGATAGTCTGCTTAATGACTGATAACCAGCTGGTACTTGCATCCTTGTCAAAAAACCTCTTCCCATTTTTTCTGGGTGACTTCAGTGAGGTGCCTGATGGGGCTGTGGGGTTTTCCTCTGATTCTGGGGAAGAAGGCTCAGATAAGCTTGGGACATGTTGGTGGAGGGGGAAAACCTGCTGGCAAGGCAAGCTTCCAACTGTGCTGCAGCTGGGACAGTGTGTGACAGGGACTTCTCTGGCTGAGCAGGACACATTTACACCTTCTTTCCTTCCAGGGTAAAAAAGGAAAGCCAGCTGGGCCACAGATTCCCTCAGCACTCTCCTGATGGGCATCTGCTACAAAGAGAGTTTTTCCCAATTACACTTCTTCCTCTGTCTGGTGTCTCCCCTCCTTTTCACTTTCCAATAAAAAGCTTGCTTTTCTCAAAGATTTTGATACAAAAATGCTTTGAGAGGTTTTTTTTTTTTTTTTTTTTTTCCATTGCACAGGGAGAGCAGCAGTGTCTGGACAGGTGAGGTCAGTCATTTGTAGCTGAATCCTGCTCCCTGTAGCTGTTTGGGACACTTGTTGTGTTCCCCGGGTCTCTACTGGGAGGCTGCAGGCTCTGCAGGAATTCAGTGCCCACTGCTGTGCACAGAGGAGCCCTTCAAGTTCTTTTCCCTAGCACTGAAGCCTTTTCTGCAAGCCATGACTTTTATTTTTCCATTTCTTTTGTACCTGCACAGCCCCATTCTCCCCTGGGTTTTCTCCTTGTGCTTAAGAAAGAGAAACGCAGCACTGCTGGCACATCCCAGGTGAAGGCCAAACGCTGGGAAAGTAATCTGTTTTTTGGACTTCTTAACTAACCTGGAGGGGTAGAGGCACAGCAGCTGTGAAACCCTGCAGTGCCACCCTATTTTCAAAGGAGCAAAGCTTTAAGGAAGGATGGTTTGGGATGTCTAATCAAAGGGATGTGAGCAGGGCACATGGGGAGGTCTGTGGGTTGGCAGGAAGCAGAGCAGGTGATTTTTGAGATCTAAGAAGGCAGAGAGGAACTTCAAGAGACTTTTTTTACCCCCGAGTGGTTTTCATGTTCTCTGTGATGTTAGTCCATTAAAACACAGATACGTGGTTGGTGGCATCTGTGACTCTACACAGAGAATTTCTGAGGAGTTGGGGCACTGATACATCAAGGCTGGATTCAGGAGCAGGAGTGGAGCCTGCTGAGCCCTTGAATGGGGAAAACTGTGGGATAAGAGCAGCATTCACTTCTGTGTCTGATCACAGTCTGTTTTCAAGGTGTTCAGGCAATGTAGAATTGGACACTGTGGGTGTGGAAGTCCAAAGGGTGGTGTGGTGTTGGGGACAGCAAGAGAAATGTTTTCTTGGCTTTCATGTGGGTGTGATGCAAATTTAATCTTGGGTTTTGAGCTCTGCTGGTTGTCAATCATAACAGGAGGTGAAGAGGCTAAAACATTCTCCTGTAGTTCTGCAAAAAAGTAATCTGGCAGGGGAAATAACTCTGAATCTCGACTCAGGCTGAACAGAATTAAGGTGCTGAAGGCTGTCATTCTGCCCCCAGAAGGTCACACTCTGCTGGCTCAAACTTGGCTCTTCCTTCTGAAAGTCAGTCAGGAAAATGCATCAAATATTGATAGATTTAATCTTACTGTGTAAATGAAGTTTGGGTTGAGCTGGTCCGTGGCATTAGCTGCTGATCTCAGTGGCCATTTCCTCCTGACAGCCTGGCTTGGGATGACTGGTGGCATTAAGGACTGACCGAAGAGCAGAACAGACAATAAAATGCTCAGACCTGGAAGGAGATAAACATATAAAAATATGTTTCTTGTGTGTTTAAGAAAACAAACAAACAAAAAGTGACTGCTGAAAACAAAGCATTTTAAATTATTTTTAAGCTGAACATCACGGAAACTGTGACAGTGGTGGGGTCTAAGGTTTTCTGTACAACAGGGAAGCCTGTGTTGCTGGAAGCACCTTAGAAGCCCTGCACATGGTGGGACCATCCCCCTTTGGCCATGTTCCTGGAGATGGAGAGTGGCTTATGAGGGAGGGATGTTTTTCCTCCTGGTGGTGCTTAGAGAGCTTGATCTGCAGTTCCCCAAACCTTAATGATTCTAATGTAGCCTGTTGATTGCTCTCTTAATCCCACCAGCAGCAAATCCACTGGTGTTTCTGGCTTGTCCCTGAACCCATCTCTGCCTCAGTTTCCTTGTAATTAAAGAGGGGGCAATATTAATTGGTTGTTTACTCTCAGAAAAAAACTCCTGAGGCTCAGTTGGTCAGTATTTAGAGAAGCTTTGAAAGCATCATTACTGCTGTGTGATCCCATCAGGAATAAATAGCAGTTTGGAGTTTTGACCTGTTATGAGCTTTTAAGGAATAATACTGGTGAAAATCCTGACTTGTATGTTTTAAAAGTCTTGGAGGTGTGATGATGTTGTTGAGTGAGTCTAAGTCTTGAGGAGAGTCTCTGTTGCCTGATCAGATGCATTGAGTGTTGATATTGCAGCTGTTCTTCCTTTCAGGTATGTGATACATTGAAATATTTTAAATTGGCTTTACCCACTCCATTTTTCTCCTGCAGCAGAAGACAGATGGTATCTGCAAAATAAAGCATCTTTATTCCCTCCTTTACTTTGCTTTCTATCCCATTATCTCAGAAGCGCCCATTTGTGATGCTGTTTTACTGATAACATAGAAACCAGGTGCAGAAAACAGGTTTCCAAGGAAAGGAAAGGTGTGGGATGTGCTTCTGTAATGTAACAATTGGGGAGGGCTGTGGAGCATTCATCGAGGAATGACTTGAAACTCTCCAGGATTAAAAAAAAAATTGTTTGGTTTTTTTTTTTCCTCTGGGTAATACATTTGACTTTGAAGATGGGATCCAAATGTTACAACTTCCTAGAACTTCAGCGAGTTGAGACTGGGGTCTGTCCATGCTCCTTGGTGGAGCAGGCAGCCAAAGTCTTCCATCCAAAATTAGGAAATCCCTTTCCAAGTAAAAAGCAGAGACAGGAGGCTGGCTGATTTCAGTGCACGGTTGATTAGGAAGAATTGAGGAGATCAAGTACATGAAGCGACCAATTTACCACCCTGACTTGTGAAGGTTCTGCCCTGCAGCAGTGCAGGCTGGATGTCACTGTAATGTCCCTGCCATGCTTGTGAGGCTTTGGAAGGGGAACCCATTGGTTCCTGCAGTATTTGTGCTCTGGTGACAGGGACGTTTTGGCTTTGCAGGCCTGCGGAAGGTCATGGTGCGGGCCCACCGACAGGCCTGGTGCTGGCAGGATGAGTGGTATGGGCTCACCATTGAGGACATCCGGCAGCTGGAGAAGGAGGCCCAGCTGATGCTGGCCCAGAAGATGGCCCAGTTCTGCGGCGAGAATGACCCAGAGCAGCACGGTGTCAAGGACACTCCTGGGGAGAAGGACGTGGAGCCCAGCACAGGGTCACCTGCAGACACTGAGGACGCCTCTGCAAACAGCGACGCGGCCTCTGGCAGGTCGCTCACCAAGCAATGGTCCACCTCCTCCAAGTCCTCACGGTCTTCAAAGAGAGGAGGTAAGATACTGCCAATGACTTGCTCTTCTGAACTCATGGAGGTTGGGCTTTTGGGAGCTTAGACCATGTCTCCTTGTGTCAGGTGCCTTTGGGACAATGTGTGTTAGTCCTACGAGTCCTGTTAGCTCAGAGACCTTCTCTGCTGGTACTGCAGGCTCAGTTTTCTCAGGTGACCTGTTTTGGATTTGGGAAGGATTCTAGTCCTCCCAATAACTGACTCAGTGTCATATTGTTGCCAATGTCAAAAGCATAGAATCTGTAAAAACACCGTAGAGGAGCAGGCAGGAGCTGGCTGGCAGCACTGGGGCTCAAGAGACAGCCAGCAGTGCAGTTAGTCCTCCCACTTAGAGAAAGCCACTGGTGGCTTTCTAAGGCTCTTCCATTGTGTTCCCTTCTGGATATCTGCCTGTCCTTGATACCTGTGCTCCTTGGCCAGGGTTTTGTGCCACCACATGCCTGTCATTTCAGGAGGGGTGTTTGGCTCCATGGGGCTGCACACAAGTAAAACATCTCGTCAGCTACTGGGGGAGATTAAGGCAGAAATCCCCAAAGGTGCATGGGGGCTGCTGCCTTCCCCTGGTGATGATGTGTGGTAGCTGTTTGGAGACAAAACCTCACCCTGGGATTAGGTGGGACTGTTCATTCCCATTGAATCACCATTTGGGAGGCTTTCAGGATTTTGATGTTAAAGCTCTTCTGTGTATACCCTGTTAGGATTCAGCTTTGAGTCTTGGATTTTGTTACTTACCTGTCCCTTGGGACTCACCTCGTTTTACTGTACTTTGCTTCTTTGGACTGTTCTGTACAAAGGGGTGAATCCCCCATGAATTACAGCCACAAGGTTCAAACCCTCTGCAATCCCCCCTCTCTGTTTAGCCAAGTGCTGCTGGCAACAGGGAAATAGCAGCTCTCACTGCAAGAGGGAAAAAAAGCCCCATGAAAACCCCAAGGGGCAGCATTTCTTCCAGTGATGGTGGAAGGGAACATCTGGGCAAGTGAAGCTTCTCCATCCATCATATGCACTAAATATCGGGAGTTGAGTCTCCATTTTTATTTCCCACTCCATCACTGATTTCATCACGGGGTGAATGAGAGAGGAGCAGTAGTTTTACCTTGCGATGACTCACTCGAGTGAGCCCCGGGGAAGAACCTACCAGATGCTTCATAAATCACTGCATAAAGATAAAAATACTGGCTACTTTGCCTGCACCAGGATTTTATATTGATGCACCCATCTCCCACTATGCTCTTTGCACAAACCCCCTCTTCCAGTGCTGACATGTTCACTGGGAGCTGGAGTTTTTAGACCTCTCAGAATTTCACTTGAAGGTTTTCACTGGGAGCCAAGCATGAATTTCTTTTCAACTGCAGAATGTCTCAGCTTTTACAAGGAAAAGTAATGAAAGAAATTAATTGTGATGTGCTGGGAAGTACGTCACACAGATATTTTAATCCTCCTTCATGCTGGCAGCACATTACCATATGGAAGCAAGGAGGGCTGTCGCGACGTACCGCCACCTCCAGCTGAAAAAAACGCCTTTTCCCCAAAAGATTTTCCTTTTCTCCACCACCCGAGCGAGACCTCTGGTGATGGCAGGACCCTTGTTGCCCTCCCATATGTTATTAGGTGTTCTATTTTTAGCAGCTATTATACCAGTGCCTTGACGTCACTCCGGCATGAATTAGCTCTGCTCTGCCACCTCCTTGCTGGCTGCTCCTGAGGGGTGGGCGGTGGGCTGCTGGGGGCTGCTGAGCTGCAATTACATGACTCTGCACAGGGTCTCCATCCTTGTTCCATGTGACAGCCAGGTGGGAGATTAGAAGAATTTTACTTATATATTCAACTCTGTTGGAACAATAGCACGAAACAGCTCGTGCAGCTGTCGCAGTAAGCGGAGCCTTTCAGGCTCTTGTATATGCTAAATGAGAACTTGTCAGTCTCCTCAGGTTTTTGCTGGGTTGGGTGGCTGCTGTGAGTGCTTTGTGTGCTCTGTGTGACCAGCACGAGGGGACAAACCCTCTCTCCCATCATTCTCTGGACAGCACTCCTTTCAGCAGGCGGCTGTTCTGAGACAACTTCAGCTGAGAAGAGCTCCGGCTGGATGGTTGCTAAATTATATCTGAAAAAAAAGAAAATAATAAGCCATAATGTGTTTATATTTAGCTCAGAGAACTTGGGAGGGAAAAAGTGAAAGAGCGCCAGGTAGATGTGAAAACAGGAGGGCAAATGGCACTAAAAGGACTTTGGGGGTTTCTCCTTGCTCTGTCAGGACTGCCGCTCCAACAGCTCCCTTTGAAGTTGTCAGATAGCATGTTGTTTAAATCATTCAAGTTTAAAGTTTAAATAGATCTCTAATCCAATTTTTGTGGAAGCAATTTCCTTCTAGAAAACAGATTATTCCTCTCCAGGCTGCTCTGCTGAGCTACCCACCCAAAAGTTAGCGAAGCAGAGGCATGGTTTGTGTGCTGATGAGAGACACAGAGAGAGCTTCCAATCAGTCTGCTTCCTTCCTAATTGCAAACTTTAAAACCCAGCTGATTTTGCACGTCCTACTAACAATTATAAATAGCTGCCATTCAAAATAGCAGAAGAGTGATCCAAGCAGCTTTGCTTTAATGTAGCATCTTGCTGGCAGGTTCTACTAACAGTAAACAAACAGGATCTGTAAAGCGGTACACTGACATCACACCAGCATCATCGGGGTTTTGTGTTTTTTAATATTGCAGCAGTGAATTTTCTTAGAGAGCACATGATTCTTCCTCCAGCAAAGATCATGTTGGGAACTCTCCGTCTTGTCGATGTAGCGTTTCGCATAAAGCTTTTTTGTTTTTTCCAGCAAGTCCCTCACGCCATAGTATCTCCGAGTGGAGGATGCAGAGCATTGCCAGGGATTCAGATGACAGCTCAGATGATGAATTCTTTGATGCACATGGTATGTGGATCCTAAATCACCATCGTTTCTTCCCTGAAATGGTGGGGTAAGAGAACGGAAGGCACGAAGGGCGGGGGGTGAGCAGGGAAGGAAGCGAGACTTTTTTGCTTTGAAGTCTTTTCGTTTCTAACCATGACATGCAGCTTCAGTGCAGCTTCTTCCAGCATCATCACCCAGCAGACTCTTACATTAATGCAGCACCATTTCAGGTGCAGTCTGAGCTGTTTGAGGGGATCTTAGCCCTAGGGGCTGTATTTTATTTGGTGCAAATGAGTGTGCGTGAAATCCAGCAGTACTAACTGAGCTGTGGGTGTGTCCTAATGATGCACTGTGACTGATTATTTTTCTAATTTGTTTTTTAATCAGTAAGAGGTATGATTAATTGTCCTGTCTGGGCCTGAAGAGTCCCAAATTTGCCTTTATTAACTCCTCATTCTCCCATTCCAAGAAATACAACAGCAAATGTAGCAATGTACTTCAGGTGCCAAAATTATTCAGTGTTGATTCCAGAATTCTCAAAGTAATTTTGATTATCTGTATTAAGAGAACACTGTTATATTTTTTTTTCTCTGTGCATGTGTGTGTGAAGAAGCTTTGTTCCACTGCACTCATTTTATACATTGTACTAAATGCAAATTTAAGCCTGAAGGGCTCCATCTCTATTGACAACAGATGGACTCTCCTCCTGGCTGGTCTCATGGAAGTGAGAGGTGCAATATTTGCTGATGAAGTTGGGAAATGCAGTTGTTAAAAGATGACACCCCAGTTTTGCAAAGCAGAATTTCACTGATGCTCAGCTGAAGTTCAATCTCCAAAAACTGATAGTATTTTGTTCCAGAGGAGTTCTCCCATGAGTGTTTAGGCATGGATCTCAAACTGTGGGGTAGAAAGGTGTGTGTTAGTGTTACCTGCACAACAGTAGCTGAAGTGGCTGGGACACGTGCAAGTTGGGATAGATGTGTATCTCTTCCTGGGAAGGGCCAGCTTAGTTTAAGTGTCTCTATTTATTAACTTATATAGCATTTACAACAAGTATGTGAGGGATTTATTGGAGCAATATTACATCCCTGGGAAGAGGAGTGATTCATCCAAACGGCACCGTCGCTATTCACGATAGCACTTTTTCCCTTTTTAATTACTCGATAATAAAACTGAGATGGAGACAGCTCTCCCTAGGATCCAGGGCCCTGGGGAATCCCTGGCATGCTCCTAACAGGCCTGGGAAGGGGAATTAACAAGAATGAGCCTTATGCACCTCTGTTGCAATACTTGTAGGAGGTTGCTAAGAGTAAAAGCAGCTTCTCTCCTGCGAATCTCTGTGTACACACAGTTTGTCCTCTGCAGTCGGCACGGTTGGGTTGAAAAGTCTGCCTAAATCTGGTGGGATTTTGGCTCATGAGTCAAAGCCTTGGCGTGTGTGTGCAGCTGAACAGAGCCCCATCCCCAGGAGGGCCCTCTTGGTGCCCCTTGGCCCGCAGAGACTCCGGGTCTGTGAGCGGGGATGAAGCTCTGCTCGCAGCTCATCCTGCCGGGGTCGGTACCATGGGAACTGGCAGGGCTCAGGATGTGAGTCAACAGCCAGCAGAGTTCCTCAGAAGTGCTTCCCATACACACACACACACACACACATTTCCTTGCAGTGCAGTGGGCGTAACCTGAGCCCCAGAAGATTCCTTGTCTCCAGCTTCCCACTCACCCTCATTCACTGGTAAAGATAATGACAAATACAGTAATATCGAATATCTATCCTGTAATAAATGCTAATAATGGGAGTAATATCCCATTCAGGGATCACTTGAGCAGCAGTAAGGGCTGTAATTAAACCTCTCAAGGAATTAAGTTTAATATTTAGATTAAGTTGCCGGAGGAGCTTTGAGTGCAATTGTCCTCTTAATTCTCTGCCAGCACGTGCGTTACAGACCTGTGCTTTTCACTTGCTCTGGACAGGCAGCTCCACACTATCGTGTGCAGGGAAATTGGGATTTACTCAAATTTTTTTCCATGGCTGAAAAAGGAAATGGCATGCTGGTGCAAAATTTCCAGGTTGCTCTCTTTTTATGGTCAAAGTTGAAATAGAAACTCCTAAAAATAATCGGACTTTGCGTGGATCTTCACTTAGTGCCCTTCATACAATTTTTTTTAAGCTATTGCTCAGATTTGCTGAAAAGATTAATACATTTCATAACCTTTTTTTGTTCCCCATTGTGGGATTCTTCCAGATAATTATTTTCTTAGTAACTGTACAGCAATAAGAAAAGGGAAATCCTAGTCTGGGACTCTGAAGATTACAGCTTTTAGATCTTCAAGACATCTGTAATTACCACTGTTATTACATTTATAACTCTTTATTAAATTTACAAGCCCAAAAGTTTCAGGAAAGACATACTAAGCACAGAGGTATAAATAAATTAGAAAGCACTTAACCATCATAGCAGCAAAAGACACATTCTCAGTAGGAAAAAATAAAAGAGAAAGGATTGCTCCCCTTTGTAGGTCTCTTCCTTTTAATTACACTTCTAAAAACATAATATTTTTGAGACCCTTATTCTTTATTGACTGTAGTTAAACTGAGCCAGGGGATTTGGAAGGTACTGAGGTAAGAAGGAAAAGGCAGATCCATGCTCTGTGTCCCTTCTCTTGAGGAAATCAGTCTGGGGTGTTCACATTCCCTTTATTGCTCCTGCCTTTTTAGGTGTTTGGTCCTTGTCCCTTCTTCCCCCAGAGAAATCCCACAGCTCTCAAACAGAGCTGGGAGGATCCCAGTTGGAATCCTTGCTTTGTCCTCTCCTCTGCTGGAGCATTCTGGCTGCTTTAGCACCATCAGAGAGAATGGCAAGGCAAAGGCCAAACATGGTACCTTAGATGTTAGCATTAAAAACCCAGATTACTATTTTCCATGTTTTAGGAGTTTTGTTTGTTTAAATCATGCAACTAAAACATATTGTTTACTTGTCAAAAGGTGCTTTGGTTTCTGTAGAACAAAGGCTGGTAAAGTATATGGTTTATTTTGACTTAAGCTATCCAAATGTATATAGATTGCACAGTGTTGTGGGTTTCATTTAAAATTCTGTTTTCTGCTTTTTTCTGTATACATACTTTTGTGTTTGTGACTCTCAAAAATCTTTTTTTTAAAGAGGACTTGTCTGACAATGAGGAAATGTTCCCGAAAGAAATAACCAAATGGAGTTCCAACGATCTGATGGATAAAATTGAAACCCCCGAATGCGATGATGTCCAGGGTAATTCTTTTCCAAGTACAAACTGCATGTGCTATTTTACAGTATTTCCAGGCAATTGTGACAGCCTTATTGTGAACACGGTAAAACTTGTTATCCTCATCTCACAAAGGGAGAATCTGAGACAGAGCATAAAAATGACTGCCCAGTGCTGCTGGGAAAGATTTGCTCAGTAGGAGCTAGGATGGATTTTGATTCTCTTTTATTTTCCACATTGGTTTGGCTCCTTTGTGTGACAGCCAGGATTCTCTCCTATAATGATGAAATATCCCAGCTTTGTCTCAAATGACTTGAATTTCTCCTGGCTCTTCTTTCCTTTTGCTCCATCCTTTGTTCCTGGCTATATCTGCCTCAGTTTTATTTTCTGCTCATCATTATGAAATGGTGAAAGGAAGCTGTAGCTCCTCAGCCAGAGAGATTCACGGTGGAAGGTGACACTCAGGCTTCTTCTACAAAGTCAGTCTGTGTAGGCACAGATGTAGCAATACATCAGATCTCTACTCCCCAGCATAGTTCAAGCAATTCCTTTTATTTTCCCACAAACCAATCATTTCTGACAGTCGTGCAGGGATTTCCCATTGTTGCCATCCTTAATAAAGCAGCAGTACCAGATCGCTGTAATGAGAGAAGAGCTCACTAATGTCCTCAGCTCTTACCCAGGTTATGAGAAATTGCTGGAAAATAGATGACCCAGCATTGCTCAGGTGGAAGGAGGCAGGAAGGAGGGAGAGGATGATTTGATGAAATAATGAAGGAGATGTGAGGCATTGGAACAAGCCGTGTCTTTCTGGAAGAGCGTCCTTGCCAAAGAGCATCTGGCAGTGCTGACATTTCACACCTGTGTGCTTCCAGGTGACTTGTACCAGGAGACATCAGCAGAGTACCATGTTGGCTCCAGCGTGGAGAGGCTCAGCATCATTGAGGTGAGTGCTTTGGCTTCTTGTAATGAGATCCTTTCCTTCTGGAGTGTCTCTGTGTGGGATAAACAGGTCCCTTGGCTGTGAGCAGTGTCTTGTCTCCATGTGCTGCTGAGCCCCAGTTACAGCTGTGTGTACCCTTCTGTAATTCAGATTTAAGAGATTTTTCACCCATCTTTTGAACATCATACAGAAAATGCTGTGTAGTTTGCAGGTAGTATCAGGTATCCAGCTGGAAAAAAATGGTAATCCTGTGGGGATCAGAGCAGCTCGAGGCTGGGTAGAGCTATCCTGCAATGCCAGATGAGCAAGTGTGGATGTAGGAGTGGGAGAACACGTTCCTGCAGCACCAAGGTGCAAAGGACAGCACTCAGCTGTAGCCCACAGCATGGAGCTGCTCAGGGTCTTGTTTGGAAACCAGTTATAGCACAGGCTGTGTCAGTACTCTGGGCAAAATAATGAATAAATAACACCACACTGACTCAGCCCAGCTTCCTAGACTTCTGCAGTTCAGAGTCCTGGTGAGACACCCCATGCTGGCTGATCTCATCCTGCCCTTCAGCAGCTGCCTGTCTGTGCTGCAGAAGTGGTGCAGCTGCTTTGCAGAGTGCCTGCATTGTGTCTGAGTGGTCCATCAAAGAGCATGAGTTTTGGAATTACTGTCTGTGCCATGCTCTAAGTTCATGGTGTTTTGGCTTTTCCGTAACAGAGTGAGAGCTCAAGGGCCGTGAGGAGTGTGGGTGGCTGGGAGGGGAACAGCTCTGGCCACCTCAAAATAAGCAAGTCACAGCCCTAAGATTTCTTTTGAAGCTCAAGATGGTGTGGGAAACTTGTCTTCCTCATAGGACTGTGCAAACTCAACCCCCTCCTGTTTCTGCCTTCATTTTAGAAAAAGAACAGACTTCAAAGCAAGATGAAAAAGACAGTTATTTGTAGTTGTTCACAAGCTGTCTGCTAAAATAGTATGAAATTCCTGTGCCACCAATTGCAATGATTTTCAGGTTAAAAGCTTCCCTCACCCACAGGTGGTTCAGGATTTAGGTGTTTTGAGAGGCTCCAGGTCTTACAAGGAAGTTCTAAGTAGTTACCTCCACCCTTAAACTGATCAGCAGTTTCCCATTTCCTTCAGA
Organism: Certhia americana; assembly: GCA_018697195.1. NCBI lineage: Eukaryota > Metazoa > Chordata > Aves > Passeriformes > Certhiidae > Certhia > Certhia americana. The sequence goes on from CM031871.1 coordinate 1,328,436, forward strand.
GCAGAGGGTAATGAACTGAAAGGTGCCTCCAAATCACTGCTGATAAACTTCTGTGTGACCTGAGCTTGGTGACTCATGTTGTTCTCTAAATGAACACTTAAAATACTTGTCTGGAAGCAGAAGAGGTGCTGAGATGCTTGGAGGGCTCCTCCTGTGCTTCCACCCGGGGAAAAGTTCACTGTGCAGGTGCTAAAACTGGAGTCAGAGAAGGTTTAAAGAGCAGGCATGAATACAGTGGAATGGTGCTAAATAATTCAAGGCCATTCTTATGCAGGAGGTCTGGGAAAATAGTTATTACAGACTTGGATGAGAATTTTAATACTTCTGGTGGGCTGTGTAGTAAGACAAGCTTCAACATTATCTGGCAAAAAATGTGATCTAGTTGTTAGGCTGCTAATGTGTGCCTGGGCATGCTTTCCTCCCACCAGCAGGACTGTCAGGGACTCAATCACTGTTCAAAGGACAACAGGTGACTGAAGATGCTAGAATTAGAACAATTTGCCAAATGGAAAACACTGCTGCCCTCCATCCTTTCCTTACCCCCTCTCAGTGGCAACAGGGAGTTGCTCAGGATGTTCTCAGATGTTGTCTCTGCTAGCACAAGGGTCAGGTACAGAAGGGTTTGCACAGATCTCACAGGTGTGGGATGGAGGATTTGAGTCCATGTGGGAGCTGTAAACACTGAAAACCTTGGTAGCAAATAGATATTAAAAATAGTTACTGCTCCGTTGTGTCACAATATGTGCATGTGGATGCTCTTGTACCTGCCTGGGGCATCAGGGCTGGGCTTACAGCCCTTCTGGCAGGGCATTAATCATACAAGGATACAATTCCCTCCTTCCCCCAAATTACAGCCTGTCTGTTTAGGCAAGGAGTTGGTTCAACACAATAAGCAAATCACCTGGACAGCCAAATTAAAATCCCTCACTGTGTCCATGCAGCAGTTACCCTGCCACATGCTGGCCATTCCTTGGGTTATGGGGTCATGAACTTTCTTCTTTTCAGTTCCTCCCTTACAACGGTTTAAGCAAATCTGAAGTCTTTATTTATAAATTCTGTGTTAAGCAAACATGCAGTGACTGATCTTCCCACAACTTCTCAGTAACTTGCCACTTGCTGACCTGTTTGATCTCATTTCTTAATTTTGCTGAATGTGTTTCACGGCCAACTGCTGCAGCTGAGCTCAGCACCCCACAAAAAGCAACACCCATCTCTTATTTCTGTATTTTTCCACCCTAATATACACAAGGATGTCTATACTGCTGCCATGTTTTACCTGGATGCAATTGTATGCAGGTTTTTGGGGTATTTTTTTTCAGTATTCCTTCTGCTTCTGACAAGTCAGACTGAGGCTGTGTGTGTATTTGTGCATGCACAAGTGTAGGATAAGAGACCTGGAAGGAGTACTCAGGTTCTCAGCATTGTATTGGGGTGTATCTAATGGCCTTTGCCATAAATTAATTTGCCATAACTTAGGCACAAGTCACACCCCTTTGAAAAAATGAGCGTTTTTGTGTGCTCTCTTCCATCCCCACCTAGGATGAATCAGTGCAGCCATTAATGCAGCCAAGTAAAATCCATGTCCTCCTCTTGGTCCTCCACGGAGGGAACATCCTGGACTCAGGAAGTGGTGACCAGAGCTCCAAGCAAGGGGATGTCAACACCATCACGACTGTGTTTGACACAGTGATGAGGGTGCATTACCCAGCTGCTCTGGGACACATTGCCATCAAACTTGTTCCTTGCCCAGCCATCTGCTCTGAAGCATTTTCCCTGGTGTCCAGGTAAGCTGATGCTGTTTTATCATGGAGTAGGGGGTTTATTTTGTTTTATTTGTTTCCCTGAGATGTTCTGCATGTAGCACTGAGAGGTCTGTCCCTGCTTTGAGAATGCATTTATTAATGTACCAGCCAGGCATTCAATCTCGATTTCATACTTAGCTGCAGTGAATACAGTAATCACGCAGCACAAGTTCTGAGATTGATTTATTCTAATTAATCCAATAAATACTAAGTGTTTAATTCCTTGTCTGGGGGTTGTTCTGTCAGTGTAAGTATGTTGTCCTTGAAGATTTACGTTTGATGGGAGGGAAAGATTTATTAAGCTCTCACCCATTCTCATAAGAATAAATTGCCTTTCTGTCTTGAGGCTTTTTTTTTTATGAACCACAACACTTGACTGTAGTGCCTGCAAGTTGTTTTCCCCATATTCCCACTGTCTCTTGCCCTCTGCAGCCTCAGCCCATACAGTTATGATGAGGGCTGCCTGTCCAACAGCCAGGATCACATTCCCCTCGCTGCTCTCCCCCTGCTCGCCACGTCCTCCCCGCAGTACCAAGAAGCCGTGGCCACTGTCATTGTCAGAGCCAACCAGGCCTACAGTGAGTTCATCAAATCCCAGGAGGGCACCTCCTTCAACGGCCAGGTGAGCCAGGGGCTGCTCAAGCCACAGCCAGAGGTGGAACAAGTGAAGCAATTTCCTTCTGAATTTCTCTTTGCCTTAAATCTCTCAGGAGGGATGGAAACATGAGAGTGCTGGGCTGCAATAAGGAAGTATTGTGCCTTCCATTTCTTTCTTTCTGAGGGGGAGAGATTATTGCTTGTGTGCTGTCCTGAACCTTTGGGATTTGAAGCAAAGTCTAAGTTTGTGTTCAGAAATGAAACTCCAAAACTGTGAAGTTAATCAGGTTTCAGCGTGACACACCTTGCCTGGGCAGGAATGCTGCCTTTGTTACTAAACATGGTCTCTTCCCTATTGCAAACCAAGGCTGTTTTAGCATTCCTGGCTTTAAAGGACCTTCAGCAGCTCGTGCTGGAGCTGTCACACCCATGGTTTATTTTTTGAGGCTGTGCAGCTGCTGCACCCCTTGAAGAGCATGACTGGGCCTCACACCTCTGAGAAAAGTGACTCCCCAACCCCACAAGGGCAGAGACATTGGAGGAGCTGTCATACTGCACTGCTGTCATGTGGTTTATCCACCCTGAGCTTCTTCCCAGCCAGCCCTCTCCTGCCCAGGGATCTTGGTGCTTTACTGTGCCTGGCTGCTCATTCCCTTGGAGGCAGGACACTGTTATCCCCTCGGGATGCAAATGGGAAGCACAGGCAGCTGACAAGGGGGATCCAGCTTGGTTTCTGCAGTTAGCACCAGGATCTGGGCTGTGTGTTGCTGTCCTGTCGCTCCAGTTTGCAGGTAGGGACAGCCAGGACACCTGAGCTGTGTGAGAGAATGGGAATCTGCAGGCAGTGATGGATTTCACTGGCTGAACAGTTTCACTGATGAAGGCACTGGGCATCCTGTTACTGCAGCTTGTCCAGCTGTAATCCAGCTCTCTGTCCAACAGTTAGTCCTGAACTGAAGTCAAGGTGCTTTTTTTTAATTTCCTTTTCATTCCTCCTCCCCTGTTTCTGTTTCCTGTCTCAGGTCTGCTTGGTAGGGGACTGTGTTGGAGGGATCCTGGGATTTGATGCCTTATGCTACAGCAATCAGACTGTGTCCGAGAGCCAGAACAGCAGTCGGCGAGGGAGTGTTGTGAGTGTCCAGGTAATGCTGGTTCCCAGCTCCTCCACAGACCCTGTTTTTAGTAAGGATCTCCTGAAACAACAAAGATTCTGATCCTTATCGCTGGCAGACATGTCTTAATGTACATATGGGTGTCAGTTTGGGTGTGTTTGCTCTGAACAGGGATGTTTCACCCTCTAGTGTGAAGCATCACCCACACTTCAGGGAGTGATTGGGCCTGAGATTCTGTATTGGCCTCAACTGGATCTTGGGGTAAATGGGGAAAGGAGGGTAGGAGGGAGGTGTTACAATGTGGGTGTATTCTTAATTCAGCTAAATCCATACATTTCAAATCCCAGGATACCGACCTTCTGTCTCCTGGAATAACGGTGAACAACAGCCACTGTTCCAGTGGCTCTAATCTGGAAGCCAGCAGACACCTCAGCAGGAGCAACATTGATATTCCTCGTAGCAATGGAGAAGATCCAAAGAAGCAGCTGCCACGAAAAAGGAGTGATTCATCCACCTATGAAATGGACACAATAAAGCAGCATCAAGCCTTTCTTTCAAGGTAAGATTTAAGATTTGAAAGGAACAGATCCAGCAGTGTCCTGGAGCTGAGAGTGGTGTGTCTGTGGAACCTGAGTGTTGCCTTGTCATCCTGTGATAAGCAAGGTGGAGGAAAACAATTTAGATTAGAGGGTTATCTAATCTATGTGTTGTATATGCAAAAAAAAAATCATAAAATTAACAGCTTTCTTGCTGAGTGGTACTGAGAGAATCCAGCTTCTCTACTGCATTAGTGTTGCAATGGCAAGAAACCCTTTAAGCTGTTGTGTGACAGCCAAGGCAGTCAGGGAGCTGCTCCTCTGCTGTGCTCCAAATGTGGGATGGAGTCAGAAAGCAAATGGAGAAATCATGTAAGGGAACTCAGCGAAGCAGAACTGGGAACCCGGCGTTGTATTAATTTTAAAACGTCTCTGATTTTGAATTATTCTGTCCCCTGCCAGGGCTGCTTCATTGCACCAAGGATATGTTTCAAATTTGTTACTCACTGTTGAAGCCCCCAATATCACATTTTTAAGCTTTTTCAAATGGACATTCAGAAATGTGTCTGTTAACATAACCCATGGAAATTTCACAGCAGTCAGTCCATGCCAGTGATCATTCAGGGATTATTTCTGTAAACCCAGAGGATTTTTCTGACTGAATCTTCTTCTTCAGCCTCTGGAACTGGACATCCCAGACCTTTTTCTCCTGCAGGCCTGGAGGAACTGCAATATTCTCTTAATCCCTCTTCTGTCATGTCCCAGGAGCTGGGGAGCAATGTCCCCCACAGCAAACCCCATTACTGCATTGCAGCTCTGTGAAAGGCTGTTCGTTTTGCCCTGTGCTGAGCTGAAGGCTTCCTCTGCATTTCTCCCTCTCCATCACTACTTGGAGTCATTGTTTTACCACAGGGATTTGTGTTGTCCTGCCGTGTCAGGGCCCTTTTGTAAATGATTTATAGGAGAGAGAAGATATCAAAGTGAGTGTTGTTGGTGCATAGAGATAGGATATTCAGAAAGACAGCTGCATTTACAAAATCCACAATAAGGTTCTTGGCTATTTCCAGCAGGTTAATAAAAGGCAGTCAGGCTCTTGTACTTGCCTCCTGAAAAAAGTCTCCTGTATCACAGGGAAAATATGAGTTGTGCAAAAATGTGCTGATTCTCCTCCTTGTTACTGACCTCAGGGGCACAGACTCAGTTAAGGAAATCAGGCTGGCATCTTGATGCATTTTTACACCTATTTTAGAATAAGTGCTGGGCCTGATGTGGATAATGGATTGCTCATTTTGTTGTTCCAAATAGCTTTGTGCTAGTCTTTCCTGTTCCATCTCTGAAGGGCTCTGCCTGCACCCAACATGCAGCACTTGTGGGTCCCTGTCAGGATTCAGTGGGGTGACAGATTTACTTCTTAAGCATTTTATGTGGTTTTAACCTCCCTTTAGTCCTTGGGCTAAAAATTAATCTCTTCCCAGAACTCAAGACCAGGATTCCCTCAGGGAAAGGGGCAGGTTGAAGCTGCTGTAGAAGCTCTCTCTGCATGACTCTTACTCAGCTCTGTGGTGCAGGGGAGGCTGGGGAGCAGGGATTCACTTATCCCTGGTGCAGGGGGTGCTGGGGAGCAGGGATTCTGTCATCCCCTTCTGCATGTCAGCAGGATGTCGCTCCCACAGCCATCCCTGGACCTTGTTCTCCCAGCCAGCACCAGCAGAATGCCCTGTTGGCCTCTGCCATCAAGGAATAATTTTTCCCATGCTAAAACCAAGCCCTGGTGTGACGTGGCTTCGAGCAGGAGGTTGGCAGAACAGAGCCAAGCTTTCCTCCAAGGCTCGGCAGACGGGCAGCCTGGCACACAGAGACCTTTCTGTTCGTGCCCACTGCAGGTTTCAGTCTGTGCCAAAGACACTCATTTTTATTCACATATCAGACCTACCCACTTCTCTGGGATAATGCCCAGCAAGCCAGAGCAGCATCTGGAGATTACAATCACACATTTATTTTTAAATTCAGTCCTTCTGCACAACTACATTATTTCTGGCTGTGCCGTACTTGTATTATTGTAAATGAGTTGATTTGCTTCTGAAATCCATAAGCTCTTGTTTAATTAATGCACACAGTACATCTGCTGCTCTTTAAAGGGAGAACAGGGCACTGTAGGTTGCTTGGATCATGACGGATCCAGAGTTCCCCTTGGCTCTCATTTCTTTTGATTGCTGAAAAGACGGTACCAAGTTCCCGGCAAAAGGAGTGAAGATGCACAAATTGCTCCGTGCTGTGCCTGCTCTGCTTCTTCCCTTCCCCACGAAGAGATGCTGTGGGAAGTTGTGTGGAATACACCAAACACTCCCTGCACCCATCCTGCCATCAGGATAGCTTTTCCTCTGGTGCCTTTGTTGGAATCCTGTCCCTGTCACCCTGCCTTCAGCGAAACTGAGCGTGTTCTGAATGATTCTGCATTCCTCACACACAGCAAGCTCGCTGCGTTGCATCTTGTCAGCTAAAGCAGTTGTAGCTCCACCAAAGGTGGTTGTTCTCAGAGCTGTTTCAGGGCTGTGCAGCTCAGCACTCTGATCTCTGGCAGGCTCGTTTGCATCACAGGAACAGGAGCAGGCTCGTTTCAGCTGTCACTGCTGAAATCTCCTGCTCCTCCCTCTTTTGACATGGCTGTTGTGACTCCCTGTGATGTGTGTGTGTCTGGCATTAGTAACTTATCATTCCCTGGCTGGGAATCAGGAGAGCAGAGCCGTGCATGTGCGAGTGTGCAGCTCCGGAGGGAACATGACAGCACAGCAGGAGCAGGAGGAGGTTCAGCATCCTTTGGGAATGGTGTTCAGCACAGGAACTGTCTCTGGGATGATGCCTTCGTTATTTGCCATGGCAGGAAAGCAAAGTCTGCCTGAAACCTGGTTTTCTTCCCCAAAAGTGTGAGCATTTGCAGCTGCTCCCGGGCTGAGTGGCTGTGTTTGAGGGGTCTGTGAGCAACTGCTCTGGTGCTGAGGATGGTGGGAAGAGCCCTGTTTAGGGATCACAGCAGTGCTGGACTCTCACTGCCCTCAGATGTGGCCTTGATGAGCCAGAGCTGTTGCACATGAGGATGTGACAAGTACTGGTCACCACCCGAGGTTTTGTTTTGGGGCCAGAGCTGGCAGGAGACTTGGATGTGAATCTTTCCTGGCTCCAGGCCAGTAAACTCTTTATCCAACCCAGCTCTTACAGAGCATTTCTCCTACACATATTACAGAACCTGTTCTGATGCTTTTTAAAGTGATTGCAAACACTCTCTTAAGCCACTGCTGGTACTGCCTTCAACTCTCTGCTTCTAATTACAATGAGGTAACCCACTACAGCTGCCACTGGAATCTGTTCAACCTGGAGAGCAAAGGAATCTGCAGCTTCGTGCTTTTGGGTGGGAATAAAAGCATCTCAGAAAGCCTTTTGTGCAACAGGTTATCAGTGTTAGACATCTGTCATTTCACTTTCCCAGACCTAGACTGCAAAGAAGCAACTCTCCCTTACCTGGGGTTGGATTCCCAGGATTTTCACCTAAGCATTCCTGCTGCTTCTTCTTCAGTGTCCAAGGAAAATGTGAATTTAAATCTGTGTTAAACCTGTGCATTGCCCAGCCTGCTCAACACAGAGGTGGCATTTTGCACACAGATTTGACACCTGAGTGAGGAAGTAAAAGCTGGACATGTTCTATACAGTAGCAGCAACCACGATTTTTCCTCCTTAAAGAAGAAAAATTTTGAGATGGTGTGTAAATGAACTCACCTGAAGCTTGGATTTGTACATTTAAATGATGCCAGTGCAGTGGGGTCTTTTGTGGGTTGATTAGCACAGTTCCTTCACTGAAGAGATAGAAATTATATCCGGTGTCAATCACTAATCCAGCCTTTAATTATGAAAACACAGTAGGAATATAATTCAGACTTTATTTTCTGTCTTGTCCCAGTTTACATTCTAGTGTCCTGAGAAACGACCCCACATCCAGGCGATCCAGCAGCTCCACCATGTTGGATGGAGGAAATATTGGGAAGTTTGACTTTGAGATCACCGACTTCTTCCTCTTTGGTTCTCCCTTGGGTCTGGTGCTTGCACTGCGGAAAACTGTAATTCCAGCTCTTGACAGTAAGTCCTGGTACAAAGTGCTCCCTTGGTGGGTGCTGTAAGCACCTCCTGCTGCACTTGCAGGAGTCTGATTAAACCCAAACATTTCTGTATCATATTTAATGCACCGTAAAGAAGCAGATCTCCTTGTGCTCTATGCACCACTGATTGCTCCATTTCCACAGGTGGAAAGTGCTGGGCAATCCTTGAGTCTGTAAACATTGTAATAAATTGTTTCAGACTAAACTAGAAGATGAGGGAATTGATAAATCTTCTGCAATTTTGTAATCTGACAGTTGTCCCTTTTAGAGACAAATATTTATGATATTCTAACAAGTAATATTTTGATACTTGAGGGATTTTTTTTCTCTGTCTTTTTAGTCTTTCAGCTCAGACCAGCTTGTCAGCAGGTCTATAACCTGTTCCACCCTGCAGACCCATCTGCTTCACGCCTCGAGCCTCTTCTGGAGAGGAAGTTTTACCTTTTGCCCCCCTTCAATATTCCCCGGTACCAGAGGTTCCCACTGGGCGATGGCAACTCTGCTGTTTTGGGTAAGTCCCTCTGGATCCACACGAGCTCTTTAAAAGGTTACAGCCACGTTTTACGTGAAGTGATCAGCTCAGTTGGAAATGGTGAGAAAGAGAACTGGCCCTGTAGCATTAGCCTTGTTCCTGATTTACCAGAAAAGGAATTTTCTTCCAGTGAAATCAGTGCCTTGTGTCCTATGTGCCCTCTGTTTGTCACACAAGGGCCTCCAGCTGCTGAGGGTCATGAGGTGGTGACCTCTCTGTAAAGGCCTCTGTTTTACACCCAGACTGATGCTTGTGATTGAGAATGAATGAAACACAATTGAGCTGGCAGAATTTAGGATTTGGAGGGCCAGTGAAGACTGGAGTGAGCAGAGTCTACAGTGAGATAATGAGATGATTTACTTGTTTGCATCCCATTTGTCTAATATTTGAATAACGCAGGACTAAGTGAAGAAGACTGCATATCTAGAGCTGGATAGTTCTGGTGATCCTATGCATCATTTTAAAGTTGAAAATCCAAAGACGTGGCCTTCTATATGTATCAGTGTCTTCAAGTATTATAATTGCTCAATCTAGAGGTCTGATTTGTTAAATGGCTACAAACTAAACCCATGTTTAATGAAGTGAATAAAATGCTTTCTGCAGGCCCCACTCACTTGTCAAATTTAGCCAAGATCTTGCTGCAACACTTTTTAAAAATGGATCCACCCACAACTGCATTTGTACCCAGGCCAGTTACAACAGCTCAGGGAATCTATAGCAACTTGAAGAGCAATTTGCTTTTTGGGTGTATTCTAGGTATCAGCTGCAAGGGGCTTTTTACAAAAAAATTACAGCTAAACATCTTACCTTCTTTCTCTTAAATACATTTGAAAGCCCCTGTTAGCACTGAACCCAGAGGTAGAGGCCCCATTGACACTAAACCTGTGTTCTGGTTATCATTCTGGACAGAAGCAGGAATCCTAGAGCCTCCCTGGACCTCTGAGTTGGCTGTGTTTGGAGAGACATTTGCTATGCAGTGAAGTTAAACAGCAATTAGCTCTCCTATGAGAAGGGCAGAGTGATTGCAAAACCTCCAGGTCTGAGCCTTGTTATTTTAAGAGATACTGCTCTGCCTTGATGAATAAAACTGACAAAAAACAGCTTTAAATTCTCTTTTCCTGTAAGACAAAGCCTCTTCATTTGCTTATCAGGAAGTAACAGGCCATTCCTTTCCATTAGAGTCTGTGTTGTGATGGACACATTACCCAGAAGGACTAACCATGATTCACCAGGCTGCTCCTGAAGTTAGTGTTCACTGGAGGGCACTCCAGAAAAGTTAATTGCTGCTATAATTAAGCTGTATATTTTGCTGATCACGTAAAATTCAGGTGCTCAGTTATAATTGGTTTTGTACAAAACCTTGTGTAGCACTGCTTGTGCACATCTCCTCATGCAGGTAGCTTTTTTGGGACAAATTCAGAAAAGCCTCTCAGGCTGTTTTTTCCCCCATTTTCCCATCTGTACTAAATGCTGGTCCCTGTTTCATTTCAATGAATTTGCAGAGTAAAATCAAACTCACATCCCTGCTTACTCCTTTGCTCTGCACTGTGTAGGCTGTGAGTCTGATTCTTCCCTTACAGCATATTTTTTTCCACTCATAGTAAAAAAGATTTCTCTGGATCTGCTGTGTATTTATGGATTTGGCTTAGAAGGGGGTGAAGATGCCTCCCTTTTGTTGTTGAAATGCCATCGTTGTGTTCTCCTCTGCTCCCAGTTAATCTCTGATGTTGGTCTGTTTGGAAATCACCCCTGTTTTGTTTCTTTTACTCTATTTGAAGGTTGTCTGTTCATTGAAGACTCATAACTAAGTGCTGGGGTGTAACTGTTTGTATGTTTAACACTTTGTGGCCGCATGTCTGTTGTTCTTTGTCCTTCTGTTATGTTTTTTTTTTCCCCATCTGCTTCTAGTTGAGACAATCCAGAACAATCCCATCCTCCTCATGGAAAGTAGCCCTCTGGGTGCTCTCCAGCACCAGGACAGCTTCATGGAAACAAGTATCCCCGTTCCCGTACTGAATTGGCAAGATGTTTCCAATAAAAGTGCTGGTTGTGCTGAGTGTGTGTAATCTACACTTCCGTATTGTCTGTGGTGTTGGGTTCTCGGGGTCCTTTTTTTGGAGATCACACTGTTGCCTCCTGGAGTTGAAATCTTCATGCTGTGTCTCAGGCTGTGCCACACAAAATAACCACTGGGGTCACACCTGGCTCTGGGACAGCCACTGTGGAAAAAAGGGCTTGGGGTCATAAACTCTGTCCCATTCTGGTGTTGATGCTGGAAGGGGAGCTGCTGCCATGCATGACTGGTTTGCTCTGTGTGTCTTTGGCAGAGGCAATCCCTGGTGGCCCTGCTCGTGTGGTGCTCACTGAGGGCAGGATCCCTTGGGAAAAGCTGTCCTGCAGAGTGCAGCTCCCCAGCAGCCACGGACCACCGTGCCCAGAAATCCAATTGATGTCCCTGTCACACCAGATTTTGTCCCTTTGATTATTTCATGTTTGGACACTCATTGTGGCTCTGCTGAACACAGCACTGAGGCTTTCAGACCCCAGGGTGGCTCTGCGTGTTGGTTATTTTCAATTAATTTCTTGTCTCCCGCCTTAAAAGCAAAGTTTGATGCGTTTGTTTTGCCTTATTTTCCATCATCAATGCTGCATGGCCTCATTTATTCTGATTGTGGCTGGTGCTACATCTGCAATTTTGATGAGATTTGCCTTTGTTTTGGTTTTCTTTCTTCCCGGCGTGTCTCACTTGCCCGTTTTCATTCCTTTCCTCAGTGTTTTGCATTGAGAGCTGGGTTCTGCTGCCCTGTTTGTCTTCAACAAGCTGACCCTCACTGTCCTTGAGCAGTTTGGGCTGTTATGTGGTCATACAGGATGGCAACATCGCTGAATTTTCTGGGTTGTCTCTCCTTCTGTCTCCTGGAGGTAGAGAGGATTTTTAGGTGTGCAGTTGCCATGTTGCCTGTGCTGGGAGGTTCTGTGATAAAGCAGAGGGAGAGAATCTGGTACAATTAATGAACCACTTGGGAGGTCTCTGTAAAATGCCATTTCACTGTCAGCTGATACTGCCTGTGGTCAGGACAGAGCTTGTAGAAGCATCTCTTGCCCATGGCAGGGGATTGGAAGGTCCCTTCCAACCCAAACCATTACAGGATTCTATGATTCTCTGCTTTTTACATTGTGGATCAAGAGCACAGTGTGTCCAAGCAGTTCTTGATGTGAGTGTAGCAAGTGCTGAATCCCAGTTCAGCCACTGGACCACAGGAAATTTCCAAAATCACCAAAACTTGTGGACAGCAGAAATCTGTGGCTGTTGATCTCAGGGTAGTGACTGCAGAGTGCTCAGCACTGACCAGTGTGACTCCAGTGCAAGCAGGGCCTGGCCTGTGTTGAGCAGCTGCCTGGCTTTTCTATGGTTTTTAATCTTTTTGGGTTTCTTGAACTGTACATATTTTTTGATTGTTTTCAGTATTTCCTGCTTTGGTGCAATAGCTCAGTCTCCAAAGAGCACATATCAAAATCTGTCATTCAGGTACTCCAAGGACTTACCTGAGAGGATGGCTCAGGGCTGTTCCCTTATAAAAACATTGAGAAATGAGTCCAAAAGTGAAAGTACAGCACCAAAATGAGAATTAAAGATTTGCAAGTAGGCCAAAATAAAAAAAGTGATTTGGCTTCCCATGTCCACTCCCCTGGAAGTGCAGTTAAACCTTGGTCCATGGCATGGGTTGTGCTGTGTGGTTCCAGCAGCAGCAGGTGCTTTGCTGGGAGGGTGCTCAGGGCACTGCTCCAGCCAGGCTCCTCTTCCTCACTCTGGTCCAGTGGCCCTGAGTCAGCCCTGAGTCACAGTACAAAGTGCAGTAAACAAGGGCACCTCTGTCCTCAGTGAGTGACAGAGGAACAACTAATCTTGATAAAGGTCTTGCTGCTGCTGCTGGACCTTCTGGCTCCACTCTGGGCTTTCCTGGAGAACCTCCCTGGGCTGTCAGGACCTGAACTGTGGCTGGGGATGCACCTGTGGAGTGCAGGAGACTTCCCATGGCTCCCGTTAGGAACACCTGGCTGCAGGTGCTGGGGTCTGTCTGTGCCAGCAACTGTGACATCCCCCCCCGGTCACCACACTCCCCAAGAAAGCCCCCTTGGTTTCAAAATTGCTGTACAAGAGACACGATGCAGAGAATACACAAATTCAGGAAATATGTTAGGTTTGTAGGTTTTTACTGCGAGTCAGGTCTCAGGATTTTCTTTGGAAGTTGATGTCACTGCAGCTTTGGTGTGGAGGAAGCTTTTCTGAGTGGGTTGTAAATGCATAAAACAAGTTTTTCTCCACATTTGCCACCCTGCCTTTTCCTGGCCTTTGTTTTTCTTAGAAACTGCCCTTTCTCTGGGACAGAGGGTGTGTAGCCTGGGGAAAGGGAGAAGCACAAGAGCAACCTGAGTGGGCAGGAGCAGGGGAGCGCTGCTGCTGGGTGGCACCTTGTCCCCTGCAGAGCAGACTCCTGCCACCAACGCAGGCAGTGCTGAACTGAACAGTTCAGTAATGCTGAAACAGCTCAGGCTTTAATAGGAGTGGGAATTGTTCCTCTGGTAACACCAGCATGGGGCTGGAAGGGCTGCTGAGGTTGGGTGCTTTTGCTGCAAACTCGTTATATTCCAAAATCCCTGGTCAGGCCCAGAAAAACAAGATAGGCTAAAAAAGAGCAAACCCAAAATTTCACTGTTTCTTCCTTTATTCACTTTTTGGGTTCTCAAAAAGAAGTTGAAGTTCAGGCAGAGCTCAGTGAAGATGGGCTTACAGAGTCAAAGCTGTGACCACCCCAGGCAGGCCACGTTGGGCCTAGCCTTTTCTCCTGTAACACTCCTGAACTTGTCTTCCTAATTCAAGTCACAGGTGCTTTAGGTTAAAGCAGATGAAGTAGTTTCAGCTTTCACTGGTGGTTAAACCTGAATCAGGTGTTTTTCCTGACAGACAAAAACCTCTCCTTGCACCTGAGGATGTTCAGGGAAGCTGATCATCATCACCTGTGTTGAGGGCACTCATTTGGTGACACAACAGCAGGAGCACAGGAGGATCTCATGGGCAAGAGAATGGAGAGGGAGGGGTGACCAGAGAGGAGAGGGTTATTCCAGGTCCCCTAGCAAAGGGAATGAGACACTTTACCCTTGAGACCTCTGTGGGGTTCAGTGCAGCTCCGGTTTTCCACTTGGATTGTCTCTTCTTGCTCATGCTGGTCCTTTGTACAGTCAGAAAACAGCACTGGCCTGGTGGGACCAGCTGGGTCGTGGGTCCTGGTCACAGCTTGGACAGCCAGCAGCTCGAGGCAAGGTGGAAAAAGGGGGAAAGTGCTGAGAAAGTGATGCTGCTAATGGCCTTTCAGGCACAACGTGGGCTGTGTGTGCAGCTCATCATCAGGTCAGGCTCCTGCTAAGGCTCAGATCTCACAGTCCACAAAGCTTTTACACAGAGCAGCTTGTGGCCTGATTTTCCCTGCAGAGAACAGAACTCTTTTACTGACACTTAGCCACACATTTTCTGCTTCATACATTCCCTCTCCCTCAGCTGCAGCAGGATTTGTGTGGGCACAGATGCTGCTGCTGCAAACTGAGAGATCGGAGGGAGAAAATCAGTAGCCCCAAGCAAAAAAAGATTGATATTAAAATAAACCAGTTGCTAAAACAACATTCTGTCATCTGTGTGCTGGGATTAAAAGCAGGGATAACTAAACAGGCTGGAATAGGTGGAGGATGTTGATGTGTGGGAGTAATGTGCTTACATTCCTTGTGGTATCTCTTGTCTGATACCTGGGAATAAATTCAGGTGCTACTCCTCAAGTGCAGCAGAGATGGGCAACCTTAAACCCATAATGAATTGCTTTGCTTTTGCATGTTACTGCCACACTGGTGCTGCCTGCTGTGAGCACCTGGTGGTGGCATCACAAATCTCTGCCCTGCAGGAGCTTGGGATATCCCACTTAATTCGGCCTCATAGCATCCACAGAGGGGTGGATGCTCTTAGCACTGTTACAGAGAGAAAACTGAAATGCAGAGATTTTAGTGTGACTTTCAGCATCTCTCGTTTTGCCACTCCTGAGTGTTTGAGGTCCTTTTCCCTCCCATCCATATGTAAGATCCGTGTGAGCATGATTTTAAACGCTCCTTTCCGTATTTATATACCAAGAGGTTTGGCCTAACTTGGTAAACCTCAGGTTGGGATTTAAAAACCCGGACCTGCATGTTGTACTAAAAAAGCTCTGTTTTCATAGAGCTTGAGTGCTCCCTGTTCTGCTGACTCTGATGGGAAATACAAGTGCTCAGCACCAGACTCCCTTCAGTAGCCCTTTCTCCAGATTAATGAGTGTTGGCTGTGTCCTTCAGCAGTAAAATACAAGTCCAAATTTAGTCCCTGCCAGGCATGAAGATGTTTTCTTGATTTTTGTTTTGATAATGCTTCTGTCTTGGAGACATTCATTTAAATATCTCAAGAAAACAAATACCCCTTTCTAAGGCTTTTTTTTTGTTGTTGTTTTCCTTACCTTGGTTATTTTGTCTCGATGTGAATATATAAAATTCTGTATATTCACATCTGTATGTATGACACATGCTTGTTATTGCTGCTTGAATAAGTCTGCCTGGGTTTTTCTTTGGATCTGGTTTTTGAGCTACTTTGCTTCTCTCAATCAAAGACTGCTCCTCCAGCCACATGTCTCTGCCTGCTGTGCTGTTTGCTTTCTTTTCAAACCAGAGCTCCAATGAAATGTGGGGTGCTTCTGTTTCATTCCGATCAGCTCTCAAAGGTTTTTGCACCTACCAGCTTTGTTTGCCTCCTTCCTCCCCCCCGAGTTCATCTTGCCCAGCCTCTGTCTGTTGGTCTAATATTTTGATTTCCCTGTTTCAACTTTGTAGCAGATGTTGTTCAGTCTCATGGTGCCGTCTTCATGGAAAACGCGTCCCTGTCCACCCCCATTTCAGCCCCTCAGTTCAGGGGCTTCCGGAGAGCCAGTGAGATCAGCATTGCCAGCCAGGTCTCAGGAATGGCAGACAGTTACACTGCTTCCAACATAGCCAACAGTAAGTGTTGCACCCCTCCGAGGCTCCACTCTCAGACCACGCTCCAGGCCGAGCAGCTTCTGTCCATCCGTCTGTCCGGGGGGTGCTTCCCACTCATAACCAAAAGCTTGGAACTATTCTGCCTCCTGCCACAGTCAGTGCCGTGTGTTCTCACATCCCCTGGGAGAACAGGTGATGTATTTGATGGCCATGCAGGGACCACGGCTGTGTTATGCATGTCGGACCTTGCTGGTGATGAATTGTTAAAAAAAATAATAATTGCTGGCTCTGAGCACCGTTTGGCTGTTGTGTGTGGTGGGGGTTAATCCAGAGGGATGTTTCTGTGCTGCCATGGTAAGTCATGCAGAACTGGTCGGGATCAGCACTTGATACCAGATGGGTAATGCAGGATGTGATCCCTCAAACGTGGCCCACAAAAACGGATGAGTAAGCCCCTCTGTAATGCTGCAAGGCAAGGACAGGTTGGTTCAGAACAGAACATTTATTACTTTGCATTAGAAATTCAGCTCTTCTGCAGCCTGCAGGGCAGCTCCCAGTCAGTTATGATCCATTTCCCAGAGCTGAATGAGAAGTAGAAGGGATTTTTTATTTATTATTTTTCCCAAGGCCTGTATAACTTCCTAACTAATACAGTGGAGAAGAACAGACTTTGTTAAGTGGAAAAAAACAGACTTTATTAATGACTCAGACCCTGCTTTGTTTCAGCTCAGGTATGAGATGAATGCTGTGTCCTCATGGACCTCTGATAACTCAGACCAAAAAAAGTCTGAAAACTCAGCTGAAAAACAAACAAACAAAAACACACAAAAAACAGAAAACCCCCAAACAAACAGAAACAACCCCCAAACAAACAGAAACAAAACCCAATGCGTGTGAGAAAATCTTCACCCAAATTCTAATCCCAGAAGGTCTCAAAAATTTAGAGATACATTCCTGGGCACAGGTTATGAATTACTCACTCTGTAATTAATTGTTGAGGTTAATAATGCTCCCCAAGGCAGGTATGAGTTGTTGAAGGTCTGTGGGTGCTGCTCAGGGGCTGCTGTAACCTCCTGCCCTGTTTGAGGCAACACTCAGCAGCAGGACTAAAATTCCTTCTCTTACAAATGAGGTTTTCGTGCTCAAAGTGTGTCCAAGAGCCGACACCACACTCCCCACGTGTGCCCTTTTACTTGTCCTGACATCCTGCCAAGCACTGCTAAATAGGAATCTGCTCGGGAAGCAGCTCCTGGGGGAGAAGGTGTTTGTTTTGTGCTGCTTTCCACCCACGGGGAGCTGCTGGGCTGGCACATAGTGGTGGTTCATGGGGAAGTGTTTTTGCCAGGGTGCTGCCCGAGGCTGGCATGTGCCACTGAGAGATCTTGTCCTGAGCTGCAGCAGGGTCAGGTCACACAACACTCACCTCTGCTTTCCCCATGCTCTCCCCCTTGTGCAGCTTCTGCTTTGTGTGATTTATTCCTCCACACAGCCATCAAAGCCTGTTCCTGAGATCAGGGAGGAAGAGTCTTCCCTCGACTCTGAGTGTCCCTGAGCTCCAGCTCTGCCTTTGCTGCTCTTGCTCTCAGCCTCCTTGGTGTGGTGGTGATGAGGAGCTGTGGCACCGAGGGCTGGATGTGATCCGTGCTTATCCCCAGGGAGAGCTGGAGGAAGGTCAGAGGGGCACTGCAAAGCCATGGCTCCCTCCCAGGGGCTTCCCTTGGGGTGCAGCTCCCCTGGTACCGTGAGGGGTTTGTGGAGGCTGAAATCAGTGTGTGCCATAATAACGAATGATTTCTGCTTTTTATTTTTATTATTTTATTTTTCCTTTTAGAAACCAAACACCACCTTAATCATTGTAGGGGCTTTAGTCTTCTATCCCAACTTGCCCTCCCTCACAAATCCCCTACCCAAACCTCGTTCAGGAGGCGTAGGCAGCATAAACACGAAATCCCTGCCAAGGGAAGGAAGCTCAAAGGGCCACGGAGCCGGGCTGCTGGCTGTGCTCTTCGGATACCAGACCTGGACATCAAGACAGGTATTCTGGAGAGATCCACTCCTGTCGGCCTCCTCTCTCATTTGATAGTCACAGAACTTCACAACAAATCTCTGCGCTTTCACTGAGGCACTTGCAGTTTCTGATTGCATCTTAACAAGTATTTCTGCCACTTTTGCCCTGAAGATCGATCATAACACCGCTAACAACCTGGCAGGAGCAGGAATTCTTCTGGGCAGAGCTGAGGGGACAACGCTTCTGCCTCCACTGCTGTCTTTTGAGCATGGAAGAGTCAATCCTGTCTGCTTCCTGTAAGGACTCTGAAATGACCCAAGCTGGGGACATGCATGAGAAATGAAAGTTGGGACATGACCAGGAGTTGTCAGTTTGGAAGGCAGGGAATCAGAAGTGGCTGCGAGGAGGTGCCTGTGAGCTCTGGAAAAGCCTCATTGTTCTGGCAAACCTTGCTCCTCCTTCCCGTGGCTCTTCAGAGAAGCAGGAGCTATCAGGATGAGGGTGGCCTGGCACCTGGCAGAGCCACGGCTGGGCCATGGGGATGTGCTGAATCCACATCCCTCTGTGTTTCCTGTGGTGGGAGCTCTGTGCAGATCTCTGGAAGGAGCTGGTGGATCATCTTTTCAGTTCAGCATCTATGCTCATCACCAGCCAGATTTCCCTTTGCAGAGGGGTGTGTTGGATTGTACCTTAAACCTGGCAGCTTTCCTGGAAGTCCTTAAAAAGGGAGCATTGTCACAGAGACAAACCAAGCTTGAGGAAGCCCTTGTCAAAGCCCCAGCTTGCATCTTGCATGCAAACACAAAATTCTTCTGCTTCTTTCTTGATCTCCATCTTTTCTTTCCTTGGCTGCTTTTCTGGGCTGGAGTGCACAGGCATTGAGGACTCCTTGCTGCTGGGAAAACAGCACATGGCTTTGGGGTCTGAGGCTTTGGACTGAGACCTGCTCATTTCCAGGGATTGGGGCAGGACGTGTGCGTGGGCAGAGTTCAGGGCAGTTGAGGTGTGGGGGTGTCCTGGGGTGAAGGATGGATGTCAGACACTTGATTGCGAGTTGTTGGCTTCCTGAGGGAGAAACTTGTCTGTTTTGTTGGTATCCCTGCCCCTCTCAAAATCCCAGTGTATTTTTCAGTCCCCCATGCAATGAAGTCCCAATACTCCCAGGTACTTTTGTTGTCCACCACAGAGGCTGTGCCCCTCGGAGGGCTGAGCTGCACATCTCAGCTGCCTGTAGTGTGGTAGCCCAGGAGGGCAATAAGGATTTGTTGGGGAATACCAGTTCTCATCAGCATGTGCCATATTCCCTGCTTTGTGGTGCCTTTTAGCATCCTCTGGATTCCCAGTATTCAGTCTTCTTTAATGTGACCTGGATGTAATTCCCTGGTGCAAGCTAAAGGAGTTGGAAGCGAGGCCGGAGACGGGCAGAGCACACCCATCCTTCCTCCCACAGCTCCAGGGAGATGCGTTGCTGTGTTTGTGTTTTGGCTCATTGCACAGGAGCCTTGAGCCCCTTCCCTGGGGTCTGGACTAACAGCCAATTAACCTGCCCTCCAGTGCCTTCCTCTTTGCTTAAACAAGGGAGAGAGCTCACTGCTGGTGGCCGGGTGTTCCCCCCTTGGCGTGAGCAAACACCGAGCCCTGGGTTGGTTGTTCCCCCAGAGCAGCGGGACCAGCCAGGGAGCAGCCTCCTGGCATACCTGGAGCAAGGAGCCAGAGCCCTGAAATCCCTTCTGTGAAACCCCTTTGTCTGAACGAGTGTTTTGCTTCTGTAGTTGCTGCCAAGTGGTGGGGAACCAAACGGATCGACTACGCCCTGTACTGCCCCGATGCCCTCACAGCTTTCCCGACCGTGGCTCTGCCTCACCTCTTCCACGCCAGCTACTGGGAGTCCACGGATGTTGTCTCCTTCCTGCTCAGACAGGTACAGTCATCCCCTCTTCCTGATCACAATTAGGCTGAAAAATGATTAGGGCTCTTTGTTTTTTTTTTTCCAGTGCACCTGCTGTAAGACTTTTTGATGCATAGAGGTGAAAAAATACCCTTTGCCCCTGCAGATCCGTTTTCTTCCCTTCTTTTTTTTTCCTCACCTGTGATATTGCACACATACAAACCTCATGGATGTGCTGTCACACCTGCTTGGTTTGGGGCTGGGTTTGTCATCAGAGCAGGTTTCAGATGGGCTCACTGGGGATCCATGGAGAGATCCCAGGGCGGTTTTCTGTCAGATCCGTGGTGGCGAAGGTCAGTGGTGCTTGTTTCTTGAAGTGATTTGTGCTCTGTGTGTGCCAGGCCAGATCTCAAGTCTGAAACTGAAACTTCTAAAAGGACAAATAAAACCAGCACCAGATACAATAAAACCAAAGGGGAATTTTTATATGAATTCAGTATGAATTGATAGGCAGAATGCAGTTCTCCATTTTGCCTTTCTAAGTTATTGTTGTCTCCTCTAGGTACTCATTGGGATTTAGTCCTCATTCCTGCAGCACAAAGCAGTTCTAGGGCCAGGACAGTGGGGATTGCTGGTGTCTGGAGTCTGACACTCATATTTTATCAACCTATATTTGGCCTAAAATTCAAATTTACTGTCTAAAATGTGTTTTTCCCTAAAAGAAATATTTTCCCTTCAGTTCCTTAGGGATGAGGGGGAGTTATTTGCCTTAAAAAATACGAACTCCCCAGGGGATGACACTTACAGCATGGAGCTGGAAGAAACAAAACTCAAAGCAACTCTGTGGTTTGTGTTGCCCACTTCGGCACCAGGCTTGCTTTGTGTTAGCTCAGCTGTTAAACCCTCCCTGTTCTCCTCCAGCCTCCTCTGCTGCAGCTCTCAGTTATTTATGATTCTGTTGGCAAACTTTCTTTCGGTGTTATCTTCCAAAATAGTGTGAGAAACATAAACAACAGCGGTGGCAGCACCGGTGGCAGCTGAGCAATGCTGATAATCCAGTGAGACCCTTCTCTTCCCAGGCTGTGTCCAGGCTCTGCCTGCATCCTGGCTGGATGGTCCCACATCAAACCCAGCCTAACAGGACTGGAAAGAAAAGAGAATTCTCATTGTGCATGAGGGGGAACAGTCATGAATGTCTCATACATAAAATGTTCCATTTGGGAAATAGCCAATTATTCATGTTTCAGCCCAAACCTGGGTCTGTAGCACTGTGTGATGGTTTCAACCTTGTGGCTTGAGTATCTGGAGGTACCTCTCCATCCATTCCAAGCCTTCTGGTGGCTGCCTGGGTAGTCTGGCACCCCCTTTGCCCAGTGCCTGTCTCTGTTCACTCCTCTTTGCCTTGAGACCAGGGTTTTTCTCATCTTTTGTCTTCTCGCTGTCCTTCGCCAGCACCACACAACCACTTCCCCTAATAAGGACTTGTTTCTAATGGCCTTTGAAAGTCATCTCTGGACAAAATGTAAAAAGAATCTGTTGAATAGTTTTAGTCTCCAAAGATTAAATCTTGTTAAAACATGCCCAGATAGAATTCAAAATACATTCCTGATTTAAATAATTTTCAGTAAAACATGTTATTTTGTTTACATTGGATTTCCATGAGCTCCCACCCCAGCAAGCTCATCCTCCCTGGGGTCCTTTTTCAATTTCTCTGGATGAAAACCAGCTTCACTCTACGAAGAGAGCTGGCCCGTGTCAGCCAAGCTCAGCTGTAGAGCTTCTGACCTGACAGAATATATCCAGGACCTTGTAAAAGAGCCCACATTTAGGAGGCTTCTTAGTTTTTTGGTCACTAAGGACTACGGGCAGTTTTGGAGTTCTGTGTGCAGGGTCACCTCCCAGTCCTGCAGTGCTGTTAGTTTTTGAGGTGTCCCTCAGCCTTTGGGTGTTATTCTTCCTCTTCCATTCTAGAGGTTTAAAGCAACCTAGGTAGGATTTAACCCTCCTCTCTCCGTGTTCCTGCCTCCCATCCCTGTCCATGCCCTGGTGACAGGCAGGAATTGCCCCACAGAACTGGCTGGTTGGCAGTGACATCCCACCAGCACAAAGTCCTGGAGTTCTGTCAGCCTTGGAGATGAGGCCAGGATGGACAGACAGCCTGGGCTCTGCCTCACGTGCGGCCAAGCCAGACCCCTGTGTGCCTCCACAGGGTCAAATCAGTGAGAGGAGCAAAAGCCATAGGACAGGAGTTGGGAATTTCAGTAGGAATTAGAAATGAGCTGAAGGAACAGCATCTGTCAGCATGCAGCCAGTCAGAGCAGCTGGTGCTGGATCTGTTATGGAATGGGGGAAGGCTTGTGTTCCCTTGCAGACTGTGGGAAGGGACTAATGAATCCCTGAAGGGCAGGTATCTTAGTGCAGAGCTTATCCCGCTGTGTTTGAATCAGTTTTGTACCTCCTGACAATCCAAAAAACCTGCACCACAGCCAGGATTAAGTCAGCGCTGGCCACAGGCTTTGCCAGTGCAGAAAATGCCACTTGTCCTGTCAAACCTGCAAGCTGACAAGCCAAGCACCCAGCAGCAAACTCGGGATTCTTTCCTGGCATTGCCCTTCCTCTGCAGAACAGCCAGGCAGAAGGAGAGGGCTAATACCTTGGTGGGATCTGTTCCCCTGCAGGTGATGAGACACGAGAACTCGAGTGTTTTGGAGCTGGATGGAAAGGAGGTGTCTGTCTTCACCCCCTCCAAGCCACGTGAGAAGTGGCTCCGCAAGAGGACGAATGTGAAGCTCCGGGTAAGGGGAGTTTTGGGGCTTCACAAACTGCTCTGATTTGGGCTGCACAAACTGTTCTGAGGGCATGGCACAGACAGAGGGTTGTGTTGCATTGCTGGGCTGTTTTAATGGTTATATCCTACTTGGGTGCTTGTAAAAGAGCAACCCTAAAGATGTGTGGCATCAAGGTCTCCTCTTAGCCT
The DNA here is from genome assembly GCA_018697195.1 of Certhia americana. Classification (NCBI taxonomy): domain Eukaryota; kingdom Metazoa; phylum Chordata; class Aves; order Passeriformes; family Certhiidae; genus Certhia; species Certhia americana. The sequence continues at coordinate 1,351,080 of CM031871.1, forward strand.
TGAGTCTGTAAAATGCAGGAAGCATTGGCTGTAGGTCAGGGAACGAGTCAGAATGGAACATCTTTCAAAGTCCAATAATACCATTTCTCAGCTCAGTAAATGCCCTTTGCTCCCAGTAAAGTCTCCAGTTTCTGAGAGGACAATTCTGTGCTAGAACTGAAACAACATCAGCAGATTTCTCTGGTAGCTGTGTATATTTCCTATTAATTCCAAAGTGTGAGAGTTAATAGAGAGTATCAGAATTGCACGTACAACCTGCCGTGGAAACTGGCTCTTCAGCACTCCAATCCACCCATCAGTTCAGGGCACAGAGCCTCACCTCTGCCACAGGTCAAATTCTTTCCCAGAGATGAGGGAGGAGTGGAGGGGGGGAATGACACAGAGAAACCCATGCTCCAATTTGTCCAGTTATATTTGGCATATCCCTGTGAGGTTATCCATTGCTGCAAACTATTTAGGTTTTTTTTTTTTTCCTTCTCCCCTCTTGCCTCGTGCAGAACGTCACAGCCAACCACAGGATCAACGACACCATTGCTAACGAGGATGGGCCCCAGACCTTAACTGGGAGGTTCATGTATGGTCCATTAGACATGGTCACCCTCACAGGAGAGAAGGTACCATGTGTGCTGGGGGGTTGTCACCGTGCGGTGACAATTGTGGGACAGAGGTAATGCTGGTCAGTGCTCTCTTGGTCCCTGTTGGGTTTTGCTGCCCTTGTGTCCTGGCCAGTTTCTCCTGCTCAGACTTGTGGGTTCCTCCCACCAGGAACAGCATTTGTCATGGTGGTTTCACCACCGAGGCCAGGTTTCATTCCAGCCCCTGGTGTTTGGGTGCTGCCCAGCTCAGATCCATGAAGCACAGAGGGTGGGAGCAGGACCAGCCCTGCTCCCACCCAGAGAGGCTCGGGTGGGATGTCCCTGTGCTCAACCTGTCCTGCTGGGGGTGACACAGCCTCGCTGTCCCCAGGTGGACATCCACATCATGACCCAGCCACCATCGGGGGAGTGGGTGTACTTTGACACGGAGATCAGCAACAGCAGTGGCAGGATTTCCTATGTGATCCCTGAGGAGCGGCGCCTGGGCATCGGCGTCTACCCTGTCAAGATGGTGGTCAGGTGAGGGGCCTGGGGCTTGCAGGAGGAGCAAAGAGGAATTGAATGGTTGTAGAACATGGTCCCTCTGGGGTGGGTTCAGAGCCTGGTTTGCCAGAGTCATTTGTACTCTGCAGCTGTAAGGGGAAAATCCAGATTTTACTCTGGCTTCTGCATCATCACCAGCACAGGAATTGAGCTCCCATTGCAGGAGCTCATTCTGTACCACAGGGCTTCATGGCCATCTGCAAAACTGCACAACTGAGCATATTTTAAAGACCATAAATATGTCCTTGAGGGACAGGACTTTGTACTCGTGATAATTCACAGTCCAGGGGGTCCAGCTCAGCTCCACTTGCTGGTGTCGGGCTCGGGGAGGGGGAGGAGGGGAGCATCTTCTTGGTGGTGAGCCCTGCAATGTTTTTCTGGGGACAACTTTTGAGTCTCTGCTGCCAAGGCGTGCTAATCCATCCCCACTTGAACACAGAGACCCTCATACAGTGCCTGTTACTGCTCTAACTGAGAGCTTGGAGCCTTTGGGTCAGATGCGGAAGCTGCTTTGGGCTCGTGATGCTCTGCAGGTCCTGGTGATGCCTGCTGGATATTTTGATGCCTCTAAGCACCTGCATCCCTTCCCTCAGGGGCGACCACACGTTCGCTGACAGCTACATCACGGTGCTGCCCAAGGGGACAGAGTTTGTGGTGTTCAGCATCGACGGCTCCTTCGCAGCCAGCGTGTCCATCATGGGCAGCGACCCCAAAGTCCGCGCCGGGGCCGTGGACGTTGTAAGGTCAGGGCAGGGCTTGGGGCAGTTGATCTGACACTGGCCTTGCTCTGCAGTCCATTGACTTGTGGCTTTCCTTCCAGGCACTGGCAAGACCTCGGCTACCTCATTATCTATGTCACGGGCCGCCCTGACATGCAGAAGCAGAGGGTGGTGGCGTGGTTAGCACAGCACAACTTCCCCCACGGGATCGTGTCCTTCTGCGACGGGCTGGTTCACGACCCGCTGCGGCACAAGGCCAACTTCCTGAAATCCCTCATCACCGACGTAAGCCTGGCTCTGCTGAAATAGGATCGTGGCACGGGTTTAGATTGCTCCTCGTCCAACTGCCACTGTCAGCACCAGTCTCTTGGCAGCAATGTGACCTGCAGTGGAAGATTAATCTGTTCATTTTATTTTCATCCCTTTATTGCTCTACAAAAGTGTCTATGCTGTGAAATTGTGTTGCCTCTGCTCTGCAGTGCTCCATTTCATCACTGCTCTTCAAACTCCTAATGGAACAGAGGCAGTAGAGCTTCCCTTCTCCCTTCTCTCCCCACTTTTTTCACCTCCTTGGTGGCTTTTTGGATGTCTGAGGCAGCAGGACTGAGAGGGGATGGAGCTGCTGCAGAAATGGCTTTGTGGGGAGATTCCAGAGATCTTCTAGGCGTTTGATCCTTGGGAGGTCCTGATGTTGCTCAGCCAAGCCTCAGAGAAGCTCCAGACAGAACAAAGTTTTTTGTGTCTTGGAGGTGAAGGAGTTGCCAGTGTCCCAAGCACTTGTCCTGCCTTGATTAGCAGGAAAAGCCTGTCCTTAACTTTCTTAGGCTCCCTTTTTGGCCTGAGTGGCAGTGGAGGGAGCAGCTGGCCCTCAGTTGCTCTCTTGGCCTCCACAGTTTGGGACCAGGGTCAGAAATTCTCTTTCCATCTCTCTGACCTGTTGTTCTTGGCTCAAAGCTGGCTAGTGTGTGGTGGCACCAATGTCCACATCTCCCCTGCCAGCCCCTGCTCCAGCCCACTACAGAAGAGGCTGTCCAGAAGCTGCTCTCTGCTTGGAGTAGAGGAAGAGGTTTCCCTGAAAAGCAGCATGTTTTGCTGCCTGTTCCTTCTCCCTCTGCCCAGCAGGTTAACAGCTGCTTGGTTGTGGAGGGGAACATTCCTGGCTAATGATTCCTGCACAGGTTTGCAGCTCCTCTCCATGACAGCAGGGAAGTGTGCAGCATCCTTGTCCCCTGCAGACCTCAAGGGAAGGCCATGGACCAGCAAGTGCTCTTGTATTGCTGTCACTCCTTTTGTCATGGCCTGTAAACATCCCCAGCTCTGTTAATTAGCACTTCCCTGGGTGGTTCATTATCCAGCTGGGAACTTGCATTAGTTTCCAGTGACCTGAGATTCCCACAAATGCTATTGGAAAACCCAAAGCCCAGCCTGCTGAGCAGCATGGGATGTCTGTGTGCTCTGACCCTGTGTTGCTTTCTGTCCCCCCCAGCTGCACATGAGGATCCACGCAGCGTATGGATCCACCAAGGACATCTCTGTGTACAGCTCCATCAGCCTCCCGCCCACGCACATCTACATTGTTGGCCGACCCACCAAGAAGCTGCAGAGCCAGTGTCAGGTAGGAGCCAACTTGCCTGAGCCCTGGAGATGCTGCCAAGGGCCTCCTGTGGGAGTGAGATGGGAATTTGGTCATCACAGGTCTGGTGACTGAGCTAGTGTTGGCCAGCAGGGTCGAACTGTCCCAGACAGCAGAGCCCCATAATGGGTCTGAGTGTTTCCATGACTGGTCACCCCAGAGAATCTGTCAGAGTGAACATTCCTGGCTGCCAGTGGCTCTCAGGGAAACGTGTCCCACCCCTCTAACACCTTCCCTCACCCCGCAGTTCATCACGGAGGGCTACGCAGCCCACCTGGCCCAGCTGGAGTACAACCACCGCGCGCGCCCCGCCAAGAACACCACGCGCATGGCGCTGCGCAAGGGCAGCTTCGGCCTGCCCAGCCAGGCCGAGTTCCTGCGCAAGAGGAACCATCTGCTGCGCACCATCTCCTCCCAGCCCTCGGTCAGCAGCACCGGCCACCGGCCCGAGCGCACCCAGAGCCAGTCGGACAGCGACAAGGACAGGGACAGGGAGCGCAGCCAAAGGAGCATGAGCATCGCCACGGGCTGCTGGGGCCGGAGCGCCGCGTCCCGGCTCGAGTCTGGCCTCTTGGGGCAGAAGTAGCCGGGCCGGAGCAGGATTGTCAGCTGCAGCCACCGGAGGAGAAAATAAAAGGAAAGAGGGACGAGGCCAGTGTTTCGGGCTGGAAGGGTAAATATGGTGCTACTCTAATAACACGGTATTCTGGGAAGAGACGGGATGTTTCCCACACAGAACGTGCAGGCCTTGCAGCGGGAGCGTCAGGTTTGTGCAGTGTGAGCCCGAGGAACAGCTGGAAATCAGGGGGGGAAGTCTCCAGATCAGGACGGCGCTCTCTCCTGCCTCCTTCTCTCATCCAGGGTCAGTGACTGTAAATATGTGCCTCCTCGCCTTGTTAGCCATCACTCCAACACGGTGACCGAGTGCTGTCCTCAGAGCCACAGGAACAGGGCGTGAGGCTGGGGGAGCTTGTTCTGGGCTGTCCCAGGAGTCAGACTGGGGGCTCTGGGGCTGGGTAACGTGCCGCTCCCCCAGCCCCAGCGAGGGATTTGTCGTGGGCTGTGCCAGGCAGAGCTTTTCCTGGACTGAGAGCTCCACATGCAGCCCCTTTCTTGAGGAGCTGGTGCAGTGCAAAGCTGAAGCTGCATCAATGCCGTTGGCAGAGGCAGAGTGTCGGCAGATTCGTGCCCAAAACAGCAGGGTCATCATTGTTATTACTGTTATTTTTTAAAGAGACCTTTTAGAAGCTGATGGAATTTACTGTGTTGACCTATTAAAAGAGGAATACAAGCTATTTTGTTTGAGCTGTTACAAACCTCAGACACTTAATTTGCTGTTATAGTCTCCAAATAGTCTCACTATGTATTATTTCCAACAAGTAGCCACCATATATTTGGAAGCAGCTGAAGGCACTCAGCAGCTGGATTGCATTGCAGTTCTTCTCATCCAAATGCAGGGTCTGACTCTCTCAACACCCACCTCTGAGACCTTTTTTCTTCCCAGGTTCTCTCCAAGTTCAGTAGCAGCTTTCATGGGAACTAGACTCGCTTCTTTTACCTAGTTACTGAACTGTAAAACCTCATTGTTTTTTGCACTGATGATTTTTAGAATGGAAACCTGTTACCATCTCATGTAGCTACACCGGTGTTTGTAGTGCATGACAATGAAATATTGCTAAGCCAGGGTGTGTGTGGATATCTATACATATATACACACACACATATATATATGTATATATTTAAAAAAACAATCTGTGCAGAAGTTTTTCCAGCAGTAAGGAGACTGTAAGGAAGTGTGCCAACAATGTCAGGCAACCTTAAGAAAAGGCCATATCTCAATTTTTCTGGTGTGTTTCTCAGTGGATGTGCCTGAGGCACTGGATTTGTGCTGCTGGAGCGAGCCGGCGGGCGCGTGGCAGAGGGCTGGCACCCCGGTGACACCCAGACAGGGACAGAGAACAGTGCCTAGAGCCTGGGCTTGCCAAAAAGCCCCTCAGTCCTGTCCCTCCCGGGGCCAGCCAAGGTTCCCTCCTTGCACACATCTCCTGGGGCGGAGGGGCATCCACACAGGGGGTTCTGGGGTGCCCATTCACAGACTCCAGTTGGCCTCTTCACGTGGAGATTTTATAATCCTACTGAGCTCCCTGACTGTGTGTAACCCTGCTTTCCCCACCACACTTTCCTGTCTTTATATCACTTTCTACTTACGAGGATCTTATTTATAACAGAGAATTTTTTAGACTGGCTTCTTCATTTTCTTAATAAGAATGGTGCAGGACGGCCGCACTGAGATACACAGCACTGTGAACGCTGCTCTGCTCACTGCCTCTGGGCCACGGTAGACAAATCCAACTCATCCAGCTCATGTGTTTGTGGTGTGGAGGGTCCAGGCCGAGGCAGAGCAGGGACAGTGCAGAGCTGCCACCGGCATCCGAGCCCCTGGAGCGCTCAGACCCGACTGCAAAGTGTTTAACCGCTTCTCTTTGGTAATTATCCAATTACAGAATGTACCTGGTGACTTTTTGTTACCTGAAACTGACTTCCCTTTCTGCTGATTCAACTTGGCTCTCTCTGAATGTACATCCAGAGCTTTTACTGGGTTTGAAAACAATGTGAATTTGTCCCAGCTTTTTGCTAGCCGAATGTTCTATCAAACAGATGCCATCTGAGTAGGAAGCCAAGCCACAATCCATCCTGTGAAGTCACCAAACCACATCACTTAATAATTTCTGCAAATTTGGATATGGCCTTTGCAAAATTCACCTCTCCTCCAAGTCCAGAACCGAGGCATGATCTGTACATTTTCCAGTGTTGAGATGTTCACATTTTCTTATGTGTAGATAGTGTAAAACAGAGGCGAATGTAAATGTTCAACATAAAAAGTGGATATATAAAATTGAAAGTTATTTATTTATGTAGAGGAAAAAAAAAAGTCTGGAGGGACTGGAACCTTCAGGGTTTATTAATATTTAAAAAATGTAGCTTTTTGTTTCAGGCATTATGTACAAAGCAATTACTTTATGGACCAAGTTTAATGTAACTGTCAATGAATGCAGAAGTGCAATATGAGACTCACCCTCTCCATCACTTCATGTTTGAACAGCTCCTAACCAGTTAGCCTGACAATCACAGCATCTCCGTCCTCATCCTTTGTTGAGCTTCTTGAACCTTGCCCGGGTCCTTTCCCTGGCCCCCCATCCGTTGCCATTGTACGGATCCAACACGGAGAAGCAATTGTAGAGCAGGACCTTTATTGCTGCAATAATACCCTGGGAGGTGGGTGTAGTTACCAGGAAATAATGCCAGTGAGTTTTTCTTCACTCAGTCCATCCCTGTCTCCATCGCTCAATCCTCAGCCGCCCCCATCTGGCACTCATCCCTCTGAAGCAGAGATCAACACTCACAGAACAATAGCAATAGTTTAACTCTGTGTTTATAACCTGTTTGTCCCAAGATGTTTTGGAGAGCACTGCATGTGACCCGATGCCTTTCCACGTGTATGGAGGAGGATCCGTTTGGATGTGGGGAGGGAAAGATAAATGTCTATTCCATCCTTACTGAAGGGGCACTGTCAGGGTAAAGACCTAATTTATCCTCGTTATGAGCAATTTGTTGGCTTTGAAAGGAGAGAATGGGAAGTTTCTTGTCCTCCCTCTGCCATTGTCTGGGCAGCCCTTAGTGACAGCCCACGTCCTGTTCTGCACATCAGCACAACACAGCCTCAGGCTTTGGGGTTGTTTTTCCGTTTCCATGGGAATCAAACTCTGCTGCGGAGCTCAGATTTTTTACGAAAAGCAGCTTTTTATATTACTGCACACTTAGGCCAGACTTTCTACCTGACGCTGTCCCTTTCAAGTCTTTTAAAAAACCAGTGAGAGGAGCCCGTGCGCTCCCTCCGAGTCGTTTCCCTGGGTTTGCTCAGATCACTCAGTCAGATGAGGCGAAATCCTAATACCAAAAACAGTTTACAGTGTCGGGGGCACGAGCCCAGAGCAGAAATCAGCCAAAGGGTCACCACCACCCTCCCGCCCGCCCAGCAGCCGCCGTGCTTGCTGTAGCAGCCCCTTCTTCAGGTATCGCCACTGTTTGCTGCATTTCCTATTAGTTCTAGAAGCCTTACGGTCCCCCTCCCTCTGCCTGTTGATACCCTCGACTGTCAATTTTATATTCCAACAATGTTAGTTATATTTTATTTATAAAAAATCGCTCTAGGGGTACCAGCTGTGCGTGGGGAAGCAGCGGGGGGGATGCCCGAGGGCGCCGGGTACGCCCCACGTGTGCAGTGCCGATGACTCGCTTGTGCGTGGCAAACCTTCTGTACAACTTCCTTCTCCTCCTTGCTGTTAGTGCATCGTTCCAATGCCTGGTGTGCTTTGTGTACAGTATCATTGTGAGTTACACAGATTAAAGAAATGGGAAGGCTCTTCTCTGTCTGCTTTTCTTTGGGGTGGGGGAATACTCTAGAAACGGACAAGTCGTAAAATGTGAGCAGGTGCCAGTTTAATGAGGTTACAGCCATGAACAGAACATGGAAACCCTCTGTGGAAATCAGTCCTGCAGGACCCATTTGTCCTTTAACCCATTTGTCTATTTCTTTTTTACAGTTTGTAGATTTATGGACTTTCCAGCAGGGGAAAAGGCTGCTGTGTTTGCTTCAGAACAGCCCTGGGCCCTGAGAAGCCCAGAGCCTCAGCGCTGCCCGAGGCCTGTGCTGTGGGGAAGGGACACGAGTTGCATGCAGGAGTAGAGAGCAAGGCAAAGCCACCCCTCCACAAAGCACACCTGCAGAGATGCCAGGTCAGTGCTCCCTTATCCAAGGAGGTGAAGCTGCAGGAAGGCTGGGAGAAGCCCTGGGGTACAGTAGAGGGTGGCACTCAGGGGTGCCAAGGAGCTGCAGCCAGAGCAGAGCCACAGCCACTCCTCTCTGAGCAGGGTGAGTGAGTGCAAAGGGCCTGTGAACAGGGAAAGGGCCGTGGGCAGCCCCTGAAGGGAAGAAGTGTCAGCCAGCTGTGTGTTTTGTGGCTCTGGTACACACCCTGTCCTGGCCACAGCATTGGCTCCTGCCCCCCAAAGCCCAGAGCACCTTGAGGTGCTCAGCACCCTCAAGCCTGTCCCTGGGTGCTGTTGAGCTCCTCCAGCATCCAGAGGAGCATCAGGGCAAATGGCTCAGGTACATTACAGCCACACTGGCCTGAGCTGGGACAGGGAAGGGAGAAGCTATTTACTGGGAGGTGAACCACTAAAGTCGCTCTCCTTCCCAGTCAGTAACTTACAGAGCAGCTGGAAAGGGCCCCTGGGGAACACCTTGACACGGTGCTGTCTGCGTGGTCCAGAGGCAGAGGCTCCCCCTGGGCTGGCAGGGGCAGCAGGATGGGCTCCTGGGCTGGCTGCTGCCTGCCCTCACTGCAGCATCCCCGTCCTCACCTGGAAGGCCAGCCCATCCCCACGTGTGGCTTGCTGCAAGGGAGACAGAGCACTCACAGCACTCCCTGCCCAGGCTGCACCATCAGCACCACCCCGGGGGCCCTGGCAGTGCTGCCAGGGCTCAGCTTGTCCCCAGGGTGGAAACACAAACCCCTCTGAGTACAGCAGCTCCCTGGCTGTGCTCAGCCACCTCGTGTAGCTCATGCTGGTGGCCAATTCCCAGTACCTTGTTAATCTCCTTGTGTCTCTCTTTGCTGACGATTTCTTCCAGGACTTCCCCGTCCCCCTTAATGAGCCTGCAAGACAAGCACAGGCCCAAGAGCCGTGAGGGTACTGGCAAGTTCCTGCAGCTGCAAAGGTGCTGACCCCCACCCCGAGGCCACCTGCTGTGCCCCAGCTCCCCCAAACCCAGGAGCAGGTGCTGGGCTGATGCACCTCCAGGCAAGGCCAGTGCTGACCCATCCTTGACATTGTCTTTTGTGACTTTGTTTTTGTATCAAGCTTTGCCATTGCTCTCATGGCATTAATGTCACCACACTGCAGCAAGCACAGGAGTGCTTCCCTGAGAACTGAGGGCCAGCTGGCCCTGCCCCAGGCTGTGGGCACTGCCTGCTGTGTGCAGTCAGTCACACTGGTGCAGGAAAACACTCCGAATAAAAGCATCCCTTGTCACCCTCCAATCTACAGTGCCCCAACCCATGCAAAACCTTTTCCTTTTTTCGTAGCATTCAGGTGTGGTCCTGGCTGCCCCAGGAAACTGCAAAGCCATTCAGGAACAGGAGCCAGTTTGGGCCTGAAATGCAGCCAGGCCAGAGAGCATCTTACTGAGCAAATTCCAAGCAGTGTCGGAGGCGGCTCACACCTCCAAACACGAACAGAAATTTAATTGTCTTCATTATGTGCCTTACAGGGAACCGACCTTTGTTCCACACCTCCCTGAGCCCCGCAGGCTGCCTTCTATTTTAGGACTGGACTTGTCAAACCCAATTCTCTTCAGCATGACGTTTTCTGCTTGCTGAGAAGATGCAGTTTATTAAAAACTGGGTCATTTCTATTTGGCAGCTAAATGAACTTGGGTTTGATCGCTGTCTGTAACCCCACAGGGCACATGCTTCTCATTGCCACCTGGGTGTTAAGGGCTTTGGAGCTGAAAAGTGAGTGGATGCAGCAATGGGATACTGAGACACAGCCCTGTGTCCCTTGGAGCCCCAGCACAGTGCAGTGATTTGGTGTCATTGTGTCACTTCCTGGGGAAGTCACACACGATGCCTGATGAGGGGGGACCTGAGAGGGGTTGGCTCAGGCCTTTGCTGCTGGAAGGGGCCTGGGTCCAGGTGTGGTGTTGCAGTGCCATGGACAGGCATCCTCCAGGCCTCCAGCCCTCAGCATGGATGGGAATGGACAACCCATCTCCCTTTTCCCCAGGGTCATACCTGGTTCTCCCCGTTTCAGGATCCACCACTCTCCTTATGACGCTCTGCCTCGCGTCCCACTCCTCCTTTGTCATTGGCTTCATAGCCTGGATCCGGGATTTCTGTTCATCTGTCAGAACTGGAATGCAGTGCTCAGTCAGAGCTGTGCTCCAGGAGAGGGGCACAGCACCAGGGACAACATTCTACACCCAGTTCCTGGTGGTACTGAGGGTACAGTGACAAACCTCACAAAGAAAGGGACACTTCACATCCCAGAGCCAGGACCAGCTTTGCCAGGATACAGTTACTGCTGACTGTGTCCTTCCATTTGGCATATGTGTTCCCCACTCACATCTACAAACTGCATCCCAACACCTCACAAATCAATCTCTGAGCGTGGCTCAAAGGTGGGCCCTGTGTGTAGGAGGAAGAGAGACTGGGGCTCTTCCCTGTACACAGCCCTGCTTCCCTTAGACACCCTGCATGGAAAGGGACCAGCACAACTCCTGCACAGGCTCCAGCAGGAGAGAAGGAGCATCATTACCTGGCCCAGGGTCCACCACTGATTCCTTCTGCCACTGCTCCAGCGAGGGGCCAGGCACCTCTTCTCCCTTGGCTTTCTCCTCCTTAGCCCTCTCCTTTGCCTTCTTTTTTGATTTCTTCTTTATTTTTTTCTTCTTCTTCTTCTGCCTCTTCTTTTTGTCTTTCTGTTTCACTCGCTTTTTTTTGCTGTCTTGACTCTTCTTTGTTTTGGAGTCATTGTCACTGGAGTCATCAGAAGAGGAGCTGGAGGAAGAGGAAGATGAGGAAGAGCTGGTGGACGAAGATGTCCCAGAGGAAGAGGTACTGGCCTTCCTCTTCTTTTTGTCCTTTCCTTCCTTCTTCTTTTCTGCAATGCACAGGAAGAGGGTGAGTGGAGCAGCCCTGGCCCTGCAGCAGCAGAGATGTTGGTTTATCCCCCTCCCAGCCTGGTTTCTTTCCTGCCTGGAATTCCCCTCTGTGCCCACATTTAACCCAGGATGCTCTATGGTTCCAGGTCAGCTCATGGAGGGGCTGAGGGCTCTGCACTTGTCAGAACAAGACCAAAGTGGGCATAAAGTACAGGACAAAGTGACAGACACCAACTAAAACCAGGGACCTTCTTCTCCCCCCAGGCCCTCTCTGTGCACCTGCCCCAGGGAAATGCAGTGAAAGCTCAGGCTCAGGGACCTTCCCACCTTCCCTGGCTGCTGCCAAGCTCGACCTGTGTCCATGAGAGCCAGGGATCCTCTTCCTCGGCGGAGAGCTGCTGCCCTGTCGTGAGTCCTTGCTGCTCTTCCTCCTTTTCTTCTCCTTCCTCTCCTGCCTGCTCCGGGAATTGCTTTTGCTCCTGCTCCGGGATCGCTTCCGAGAGCGGCTGTGGGCCATGGCAGCTCCTGCAGGGAAGGGATCACATCAGAGCCACGGGGGGAGCAAAGCAACCCCAAAACCCTTCACTGCAACCCGAGCCAACAGCCCTGGAGAACCTGCTCCTGTTGAACTCCTACTCACACCCGCTCTCCCATCATAGTCGTGGCCATGTGGAATTTCACCACTCCCCAACACGGAGCTGGCACAGGGACAGCACTGCCACCCCCAGGCAGCACTCACCTGCCCCACACAACTGTCCCCAAGCAAAACCTTCCAGCCTCTGCTGTTTGTCCCTGGAGACTCGGGCTGATCCCCACTGCGGGCAGGCACAGAGGGGCCTGGGGCTGTTTGTGCAGCAGTGCTGTGCCCATGGACACTCGGTGGCTCCGGGAGCCATCAGGAGATGCTGCACCACAGATGGACACAGGCAGAGGGTGATGGATACTGCAGCCACAGTCAGCAGAACAGAACGTCCTCCCCGAGTCAATCACCCCGTTACTTAAAATGCTGGGAGCAGGCACAAGCCAAGGGAAAGAATGAATTTTTAATATTCCAATTTACTCCTAGAAAACAGATGATGCATTGAGCTGGCACCCCCATCCATCAGCCCCAGGGATGCCCCAGGCTGGTGTGATCCATTTTCTCTTTAATTTAAAAAACAAACTGGCACCATGGACAGGGCAGGAGCTGGGAAACGCTTCCTCACAGCCACCTTCCAACTACCACATTAATGAATTGTTTGTTTACCACCTCGACATTCCCAGGCAGCAATCTGCATTTGCTCCCAAGTGAATCAGATCTTTGATTGATTTCCATAGGGAAATTTCAATCAGAAAAAACCCAACGAAACTAACCACAACCATTACAGGCACAGAGGGAAGTTTCAGAGATCAGAATCCTCCATGCACACACACCCAGCAGCTGCCCCTTGCACCAGGGCCTGGTGGGGAACAGTGCCTGGGACACGGATCTTTCCGTCCTGGCTGTGGCAGCAGGAAAAAACCCAATTTTATACATCCACAGCAGCAGGGTCAGTGGATCTGCAGCTGGGCTCAGCCAGCAGCATCTCGGGGATGAATCCCAAATCCATCCTGGCAGCATCCCAGGCTGGCTGTGCCCCGAGCCAGGCTCTCACCTCCCCCCTGGGCCCACAGTGACTCCTCCTGCCCCCCCAGCTCTGCCCAGACCCGGCCCTCGGCGGGGCCCAGCGCTGCTCGGGGCAGTCCAGCTGCAGGAGCTCCCCCAGCACGGGCAGCCTGCGGCAGCCAGGTGTGCTGGCCCTTTAAGAGCTCAACATGAGCTGTGCTGGCCCTTTAAGAGCCCGGCACAAGGTGCGCTGTCCCTTTAAGAGCTCGGCACAAGGTGCGCTGTCCCTTTAAGAGCCCGGCACAAGGTGCGCT
>CM031871.1:1364205-1439263 GCA_018697195.1 Certhia americana
CTTTAAGAGCCCGGCACAAGGTGCGCTGTCCCTTTAAGAGCCCGGCAGGAGGCGTTCTGCGCGCTCGGCCCCTTTACGTGCGCAGCTCTTTATCAGCCCCCCCCGGCCCCGGGGCCGCCGCAGCGCTGGGGCCCGTGCCCCCCGGGTCCCCTTGTCCGGTGTCCTCAGCCGGCCCTGCCCAGGTAAGAGTCGCGGGCGGCAGCGGGGACTCACCGGGCCGGCTCCGCCGCCCCGAGCGGGGCTCCCGCCGCCGGGGCCGCCTCCCGCCTCTGTCCGCCCCGGGCGGGGCCGGGCGGCAGCCGGACCGCGCTCTTTGGTTCCGGGGCCGGCCTGGCCCGGGCCGCGCCCATCCCGGAGCTCAGTTTTTGGGGTGAATTCGGGCAGATTGGGAGCGCTCCCCTTCGCCTGTGAGCGAGATAAAGGCTTCGAGGCTGCGTTTCTTGACAGCGGCTCCTCGCTCAGATGCAACCGCCGGTTTCCTTCCCCCGGTGTAATTTTAATGAGCTTTGCTAATGGCAGCCCCAGCCAAAATCCAGCAGCTCTGCTGGGAGGGCTGCAATAAACACCTTTTTGTGCGAGCTGCACACACTCACCCCTTCACAATTACCGATGTGATGAGCCATGTGCTGTAATTGCTGCACTGAACAGATAAATGGAAAAGCCCCTTCTAAATTCAGCAGCATCTCCGGAAAATTCAGCGTTAATTTCCCACGGAGGCAAATGCAGACACCAAATCAGACGATATTTGTCTGCCTTAATTTGTTTAGTAGATGGAAGAGTCACGTGCTTCCAGCCAGCTGGAAGGAAGGAGGGGAAAGCCCTGATCCCTTCTACAGAATCCATCAATTCCTGGGGGATCTTGGAGCCAAATCAAGAAGCCCCAGGCCTTGTCTGATGCTGCATCCAGGTTGGCAGAGTTGGTTTATATTTTCACTTGCTCGTGTAACTAAAGCAAAGGGAGTTAAATGTACATCTTGTCCTCCTCTGGGAAGTTTTGCTGTGCTGCAGGTGGCTCCCAGAGCTCTGGCTCTGCTTAATAAGGCTCACAAAAACTTTGAAAGGGAAGTTCCTTCTCCCAAGAAGCCTCTGGAGATCTTTCAGCCACCCTGGGGGGAGCAGAGCTCCCTGTGTTGCTCCTGGTGGATTTTCCTGAGCCTGGGTTAGACAAACATCCAGCAATGATAATTCCCTGCCATTCACAGCAGCTCAAATCTGATATGAATCACCTGGATCTCCTTCCTGAGCAGATCCTCCCTGGCCACTCAGTAGCACAAAGCTCTTCCCCTTCCCCTGGCAGAGGACAGGAGGCCCTAAGAACAGCAGAGAAATGGTTTATTGTCCCATTCCTCCCCACTTCCAGTGGGACCTGGGGTGCTGCTGTTGGCAGAGAGACCAAGGAGCTTTGGGTGCTTTCCTTGTGCACTTGGAAATGCTGACAGAGCTCCTGCAGGGAATCACAGCTGGAGTTTCTGTGTCTTACAGTCCTCCAGCCCCAGCCTGACCCCTCAGGGCTGGCTTTGCATCCCTTCCCGAGGTGAAAGCTGCTCCTTGCAGGACTCGTGCACCCAGCAGAACCCCTGAGTGCAGCCTGGGAGGTCAGAAAGGAGCTTTGGGCACCTTGGTGTGGGGAAACCACCAGCCCTGCTAGCCCAGGGCACAGACATTCAGTGTCTGGGGCAGCTCCTCCCGCAGGGGCTCGGTGAAGCCATCCCCAAAGCCCTCTGCCTCCACCAGCTCGGGTTTCCTCTGGCACATGGGGCACAGCTGGTTCCGGATGGCAGATGACCTCATCCACACGATGAGGTTCCAGCGCTCCCCGGAGGCGATGGGCAGGGCCCCGTGGATCTGTCCTCCTCGGTGTAGCAGCCCCCAGCCTCCCACGTGCTGCACCTCGATGTACCTGGGCACGGGACTGGGGTCCTGCAACAAACGGAGGGGGATTCATTTCAGTCCCTCCAATGAAATTTGTCACCTCTTCCCTCACAGCACCCACGTGGAGAGGGCAAACTGCACCTCATTCCCAGTGCCAAGTTCAGAGGGAATTTAGAGAGATTCAATCCAAAAAACCCCTCATTTTTCACTGCTGTATGGGAGCTTCTACCCCTCTCTTCCCCTAAAAACAGGTGCTAGAGATTTAGGTTGAAATCACATCTGAAATAAATCTCCCCCTCAGCACCTCCCTGCTCACAGTTTCAGATGTGGAAAGAGGGGATGGTTTGTTTCAGTCCAGTTTCTGCTGCAGACCTGCATCTGTCCTCTCTTTAAAATACTGAATATTGGCATATTGCAGCAAAAGAGGCTCCTGTACAACCAAACCATGCAAAAAATGGGGAAGGGACAGAGCAGGTTTGACTGTCAGAAGTGAATAACTGTCTTTTACAACACAGTGGGTGCCTTGAAGCTGAGGAAGGAGAGGTGAGTGGGACGTGCTCGGTACCTGGTTGAAATCCCCAAAGTACAAGTTTCCTTCTGTGAATTCCTTTCCCAGGGAAACGTTCAAGGTGACTTCAGCGTTGTCATAGTGAGAGCTCAGGTCCAGGTCCTCGTTCAGGGAGTACTTGACCACAAAAGCTTTGTGGCTGTCGAGGCAGGCCCCTCCCAGCTCCGGGTACAGCAGGGCTGTCAGGGGCAGGAGCCGCTCCCGCAGCGGTGTCAGGAAAGGCTCGTCCATGCCCAACTCGTTCAGCAGAACCTGTGCCGAGGAGGACACGAGGGAGAACGGCTCAGGACCTGCAGCTGCTGCTCCTCAGAGCTGCTGTCCTCCTCCTCCAGCCCTGCTGCTGGCTCAGATCGAGGATTACAGAGCAAAGGCTTCAGCTACAGGGAAAAGGAAGGAGGATCAAGGTGGAGAGGGATGGGGGGAAACACAGAGTAATAAGATCTAAAGGTGAGTGTTCTGTAAAAACTGTCTCCTTGGTTTAAATTTGTATTGCTTAAGCACAAGGTGCTCTTTGCTCTGAGATACCAAGTCCCTCCCCTTCCCCTGCATTCCCACTTTCTTTTGTCCCTGTAACATTCCCTCAACCCTGTCACTCCAAGGGGACACGGAGCTCCAACTGCACCATGTAAAATGAGAGACTGGAACTGCAGGGAGTGAAAGTGAGGAGGTGAGCACACTGAACACTGCCCCTGAAGCAGCACAAGAGAGGAGTCCTACCCCGTAGTTGTTCATGGTGTTGGGCCTGCCTTTGGGCATATCTGACTGCTCAAAGTTCTCCAGCTCATCCATGAAGGCCTGGCAGAACTCCTTTGTGAACACTGGGAGTCGATAGATCCTCTTATCTGTCAGGAGAGGGGAGACACAGTTTGCTGGGGAAATTCCCAGTTTTCCTGGCTGCCTGTCCAGCTGCACTGTGCTGGTGTCAGTGAGAGCACAGCACTCACAGGCTCCACTTTGTGCTGGGACCATTTCCTGGAATCAGCTCTGGGGTGTATTTGTTGATTTTCATGCTGGTGCCTCGTTTCCAGAGCAGAAGGCTGTGTCTGGAACTGGTGCCCTGGATAAATCCCAGAGCTCTGCACACAGACACTGGTGCCTTGAGGAAAGGAGGCAACTCTGCCTCTTCCTCTCTGCATCTTGGCAGCATTTCTGGTAGGCAGAGAGCTTCACAGCTGCCTCCAGGGAAGCTGAAAACCCAGATCTCTTTTTCAAAGACTAGAAATCTAGACTGAAGCTATTTCAGCACAGACTAACCAACAGGGACTGTCTGCAATGGCAGAGCACTCGGGGAGGGAAAACCAAGCTCCCTGGGCTCCCAGTGCTCCTTCAGCAGCTCCCTGGTGAGGTGTGGTACAACCAAAACCCCAGCCCTGCTGAGCTGGAGCCTCTGGTGAGACATCAGCAGGCTGGGATGGGAAAGCAGAAAACAGCCTCTGATCCAGAGCAGAACTGCTGCCTCTCCAGAGACCCTGCTCAGGCAGGGAATAACATCCTGTGTGCCTCAGCTTGTGTCAAAGCAGAGCTGTTCCAGACAGGGCTTGGAGCAGCTGTCACCAGGGAGATCTGTGTGACTGAGGTGTTGTTTTCTTTACCTGAGAAGGACTCGAGGTAGCTCAGGAGGCCCTGGAGATCAGCACCTGGAGATGTGCAGAACCTCACGATTTCCAGAAACTCTGGGGCCAGGAAGGAATCCTGGTGTCGAGGGAAGGATGGGGGAAAAGACAAAGAATCACCATCAGCCTGCACAGCCTGAGAGGGAAATGGACTCCCAGGGAAATACACAGTCCCTAGGGAGCAAGGCTGAGTCACACTGGGGTTAATTCCACGGCAGGAAATACAGGATGTCACTGGTGTTCTCCCTGCTGGGGTAGGGAGGCTGCTGCTTGCTTTAGTTCATGGTTTTCTAGGAGTAACTGGCCAGATTTATCACAGACATGATAGGGAAGAGCCTTTCCTGGCTGGAACACCAGGAATCTTGCCTGGAGGACACACTGTGCTGTCGTGTTTTTAAAGTTTAAAATCCAATTTTCCTATGCTACACCTGTGTTTTAATTCAGTGCAGTCTCGAGGAGAGGGGGAAATAAATTGCAAAAAATAAAACCCTCAGGTAATTTTTTCAGTGTGCAAAAGAGATTCCAAACCTGCTGTGTACCTGCAGAGTGTACACCTCTGGGTGTTTTGGTTTGTAGCACTTGGAGATGATGGCTCTGCGTTCCACTGACTGATAGATTAACTGTTTTCTTCTCTGCACTTCTGCCTCAATCTGCAAATAAACAGCAGAGCACGTGGTCAGAAACCAGCAGGGCTGGGTAAAACAGCTCCAGGGATCTGCTCGTTGTTTTAAACCAGTAATTTTTGTTTGGGGGCACCTCTGGGAGAGAGTGTTTGCTTTGTTTTTCTGTGGTCAAGTCCAGTAAATATCTGGAAAGGCAAATGCCTGAGAGGAGTTGATGTTCTCTTTACAGATGGCTTAAAATGTAACTGGGGACTCTCTGCGGAAGAGTCAAGTGGAGCTGGGAGGTTTCAGCCCCTTCAGGCATTCTGACACCTCCTGAATCTGGCTTTTGTTCTGACAATAGAGGCATTGTCCAAAAGAAAAAAAAAAAAGAAAAAAAAAAAAAGAAAACATTTGCTGGGAGCAAGACAGGTCCTGTCATGAAGGGATTACTGCTAAGTGTGGTAGAGACAGGCTAAGCTGCCTTTTTAGAGCAAAGAGCTGATCCAGGCAGCTCTTTCCCTTTAATTCCCCCTCATGAGGTTCATTTGTAGCAGTCCTCACTGAGGAGCGAGTGAGCAGACATTCCCTGTGTTCATTCCTTTCCCTCACTATCAGGCCCTGAAGGTCTCAGGAACCAAGCAGACAAACCAAACAGATTTCTCAGCTTCCTCCTTCTTCCCCTCCCTCCCTCCCTCCCAGCCCCAAGGTCCCGGGGCACCAGGTCACAGGGCAGGGATCTGTAACCCAGCACTGCCTAGAAAATCAGTGTGGAGTTCTGAGTGGGAAACTTGGACTGGAATTGCTGCTGGGCAGGGAGGGCTGTGACCTCCCGCAGCCAGGGACAGCCACTGTCAGCTGCTGCCTCCCAGCACTGAGTGACTCCTGTTTGTTTATGTCATTAAGTCTCCTTTATGATGTTTATATTAATGCAGCAAACCTCGTATGAAGATCTGAGCACATCTGCAGAGAGCCCAGGTGATTAAAAAGTGCTTAGGGCCTAGGTGATTATAAATTACAACCAAGGTTAGGATCTTGAAATCCTAAGTGTTTTATAAATTCTGTATTACATTGCGTGTTGTGCTCCATTGATTCTGCCTGGGGAAGTCCTGTGCTGTCCCACTCATAAATTCTGGGCCGTGTGAATCATAATATCCAGTTAATAAAGCTTTAATTAACAGTATGATTTACTGCCACCATCGTTCTGCCAAGAATTCCCAAAAGAACCGGTTTGTCCCCTTAGTGTCAGGTGACATTGGAGCTGGTGAGTGACTGATCCCTGTCCCTGGCCTGGAAAGAAGCAGAGATAAAGGGTGAATTCCTGTAGGATCCCATCTCAGGATGCCTTTAAAAATGAGTGGGAGAAGACAAACGAGGGCACTGTGAGCCAGCGGAGTAAACGCAAGGAGGGAGCGGCTGGGAGGCCGCCGGGCTGTGTGGAATGACAGCATTTAATTGCAGGGTGTTGGCCGAATAAACACCTGGCTGATGGGCGCCCGAGGGGCATTCCTCTCTCGGCACTGTGCGAGGTTCTGCGGGGCTGCAGCAAGTCCCAAACCGAGCTCCCCAAATCCCCCCGGGCTCGGGAAGAGAATCCAGGGGGGCACGGGGATGAGCAGAGGGCTGGGACAGCTCTGCTGGGAGCGTTCACCTGGAGAGGAGAAGCGCTGGGGTGGCCTCAGTGTGGCCGTGCAGGGCCTGAAGGGGCCGACAAAAAAGACGGAGAGAGAGAGAATTGACAAGGGCTGGAGTGACAGGACACAGGGAATGGCTTCACACTGACTGAGAGCAGGGTTAGAAGGGATTTTGGGGGGGAAATTCCCCCCTGTGAGAGCGGGCAGGCCGTGGCACAGGTGCCCAGAGCAGCTGTGGCTGCCCCTGGATCGCTGGCAGTGCCCACAGCCGGGCTGGGAGCAGCTTGGCACAGTGGGAGCTGTCCCTGCCGGGGCAGGGCTGGCACTGGAGGAGTTTTAATGTCCCTTCCACCCCAGCACACGCTGTGGCTCGGTCAGCCGAGTGCCGTGAGGGGTTCCCGCTGCTCACCTCCCTCAGCACCTCCTGGAACTGCTCCTCGCTCCGGCAGCCGCGCTCCCGCAGCGCCTAAAACACACGGGCCCGTCACCGCCGCCGCCGCGGCCCGCTCCCGCCGGCCCCACCCGCCCCCGCAGTACCCGGCCGTAGTCCCGGCGGAGCTGCGGCTCGTCCCGGTACCGCAGGTGGAGCCCGAACCGCCCCACGAAGATGTTGTCGGTGAAAAAGCAGGCGCACCCGCGGAACGGCCGGCCCGCCGACATGTTTCCTGCCGGCGGACGCGCCTCCGTCCTGCCCTCAAAGGGCTCCGCTTCCGTTCGCGCGAGGGCGCGTCGGCAAATGCCCAACCGGGGCAGAAACGGAGAGCGGCGGGACGGGTCCGTTCTCCCCAGTTTGACGGTTGCCGGTTTTGTCATCTCCGTGACGTCACCGCGGCTCCGCAACCCTCACTGCCGGGCCGGTTCTGCTGGCAACGGCAGCGGCCGCCGAAGGTTCTTTGCAGCCGAAGGTTATTTGCAGCCGAAGGTTATTTGCCGACGGTCCCTGAGATTCCCCCCCTCACACACCCCGCCTCTCGCGGGGGCGCGCACGGGCGGCGGGGGCGCGCCCCGGGGACGCGCGCGGCGGGGTCAGCGCGGCCCCGGCCCGGTTCGGCCCGGTTCGGCCCGGTTCGGCCCGGTTCGGCTCGGTTCGGCCCGGCCATGGACGCGGCGCTGCCGGAGGCCGAACGGGAGGTGGTGGTGGCGGCCGAGCCCTGCGGCCACGGCAGCAAGTTCGAAGACATCTACCGGCTGCTGGCCGAGGGCTGCTTCCCGCCCAGCTTCTGCTCCATCAAGAGGAAGAACCTCAAGCGCTACGCCCAGAAGTTCGTGGTGGACGGTGCGGAGCCGGGGGGGGGGCAGCGCGGCGGTGTCGGGGTGCTGTGGGCCGGGGGAAGCCCACGGGGGGATGTGGGTTTGGGTATGGCCATGGCCGGCCCGGTGCCTCGGTACCGCCCGGGCCCGGATCGTGTCCCCGCCGGTGCTCCGCGGCTGCCCCGTGGGTGTACCGGAGGATTTCGCACGGTTCTGGGTGCTGTAAAGCTCTGTGGGGGTGATTCCTGTCCAGCGGCTTCTCCATGGGCAGCAGCAGCTGCTCCCGGAGCTGTGTCTCAGCTTTTTCCCACTGTGGAAAATGACCCTTTTTCTGGAAGCGAGAGAGAAAGTCTCTTTTATTGGAGACAAACGTCTGGCGTCCGCAGGCGGCTGCCTCTACTACGTGGGACCCAAGAAGGAGGAGAAGCGCGAGGTGATCGTGGATCCCGAGCGGAGGCGGCAGGTCTTCCTGGAAAGCCATTTCACCGAAATCGGGAACCACCTGGGCCAGAAAAAGACCGTGCATCGCATCCAGAGCCGGTACTACTGGCTGGGTATCGTGAAGGATGTTGTGGACTGGGTGAGTGGAGAGCAGTGACCGTGTCCATGACACCGGTGCTGGCAGCAGTCCCGAGGCAGCAGCCTCAAGAGCCCTGGTGCAGGGATGATGTCATTCCCTGTGTCTGTGCTGGGAAGCCACACACTGAGTTACTCTGCAGGAGAATCTTGGAACATCCCGAGGCAGCTGGATAGGCAGGATGTCTTCCCCTGTGTGTCGGGAAGCCTCCTCAGCCCTCCTCGTGCAGGGCAGTTTTGGTCAGCATGGCAGTGTGAGATTGTTTCAGACAAGTTGCTGAGTCTAGCTTTGGGTAGCCTGGATTCCTTCCAGAGCTGCCCAATTCCCTGAACTCTGGCAAGAGGAGGATCTCAGTGTCTCCTTGGCTGCTTGGCCTTGCCCGTTTCATTGCTGGCAGTTCCCTGCAGCAGGACTCTGCAGCACTGTGGTTTAAGGAGTGTGCTTGCATTGCATGGTCTGAGCTCCTCCAGCATCCTAGGGCTGAGGATTTCTCTTAAGCAGCAGTAGGAGGTTAAAATACAATAAAGATTTGCCTGGAAACAGGGTGAGAAATAGCTTAGCTTTAGGCCACGTTGAGAAAATTGGTTATTGTGTCAGAGAAAGCTGTCAGGTGAGCCTTGTGAAAGGTGAAATGCGTCAGCCTGTTGTTTGTCCTCTTTCTTTCTTGCGCCTCCTTATTTTTATTGGGAGAAAGCAAACTGCTCAGCCCTGCTGTGTGTCTCACCCCTCCACAGCCTGTGCAGTCTGAGCCTGACAGGATCTGTCAGCGTGTTCCCAAGTCCTTTGATCCCTCTTTTCCCTCTCCAGATCAAGATGTGTGAAACGTGCCAGAACGCGGAGCACAACAAGAACGTGACGCGGAAAGCCAGGCCCGTCAGGGTGGAATCCCCCTGGGAAGTGCTGGGATTAGACATCCACGGTGAGTGAGTGTCTGAAGTGGCTCTCGGGGCTCCTCCCCACCAGCCGGGAGCGTGGCAGACCTGCTGCCACACGCACCGAGGGAAAGCTGCCCGTGCCTCTGAGGAGGTGCCAAGGAGGCCACAGCAGCCGCCCAGGGTGCAACCTGATCCCTGGGTTTGGCTCGGCTCCCTCTCCACGCACAGTGGGAGCTGTGGGCGTGCCTTCTTCCCCAGAACTGGAGCTCTGGTGGGTGTGTTTTTGCTGACAAAGGTCACCGAAAATGTTCTGGCTGAATGACATTGCAGAAGAGAGTCCTGGTCACTTCTGCAGCGACTGGGTTTTTCGCTTTCCACATTTGGGGGATGTGACGGCATCACATTGATTTTTATTTTTTTTATGGCTGTTTATGCAGGGCCTTTTCCTGAGACAAGCCAGAGCAACACACACGTCCTGCTTGTGACTGACTACTTCACCAAGTGGGTGGAGGCTGCTCCTCTGCAGAAGAAAGATCCCTTCTCTGTGGCTAAAGCCCTGGCTGCTGTTTTTTACAGGTGGGCTCCTCTGCTGTTGGTTATATTGCACCTCTGCAGTGCCGTGGGGAGTGCTGGGGTGTGTTGCAAAAATACCCAGTGTCCTTAGGATGTTTTCCTGGGAGAACAGGAACTCTCCCTTCTACAGGAGAGACCACGCAGTGCCTCTCAGTTGCTCTTCACAGAGTCCTTGGGAAGAGCCTGTTAGCCTCCTATGGTAACAGAGAAGAAAGAGGCAGAAATGTTTCTCTGAGTAGCCTGAGGCCAGGGGAGCTGTGTCCCAGTTCTCTGCAGAAGCTTTAAAGCCATTCCCAGATTTCTCCTAGAAAGTGTTCATGTCACCATGTGATATTGTCCTTGTGGAAAACACGTGGGGCCACTGGAGATTTGAATTCAGAGCAAGAAACTCCTCTTGTTTCTCCTGCTGCCTCATCATTCAAAAGCAAACAGGCTTGGCTGGTTTGGAACAGAAGGACCAGCATCTCTTGGGGAGGTCAGAGCATCCTTGATAGCACCAGCTCCTCTGGAGGGTCCTGTGCCCTTCCTGTCCCATAAAGATGGATTTCCTTGAGCTCTGCCTCAGCTGATGGAGTAAAACCAGCTGTGTGTCCTCTTCTTGCCTAGGTTTGGTGCCTCCAAGAACATTTACACCAGTCAGAGCTGGGACTTCTGCGAGGAGGTAGGTCTGGTGTGGAGTGCTTCAGGGGGAAGCAATGTGACCTTCAGCAGATTTTTTTGGGGCAGTGTGACCTTCAGCAGGTTTTTGGGCAGCAGGTCCTGAAGGCACAGTTGTGATGTGCTGTGTAGCAGAGGCAAGGAGCTGATGCTGCCTTATCCCTTCCTCAGCCCTGTTGGCAGTGGGAGCTGATTTGCCAGTGCTTTCACCTTGGCAGGGATTTAAGGTTGTGGATCAGTGGTGCAAGTCCTCTCTGCTTAGGAGGAAAGACGGTGTGCACAAAATTCCAGCTCTACCCTGGGATCAACCCAGCTTCCCAGCTCTGGAAAGCTTCAAGCACAGGGACAGTCATTGCAAAACATTCTCCCAGGCTCTAACTCTTCTGGGGAGTGTTTTCTGCCACAGGGCCCCTCCTGGCACCGGGGGGACAGTGCCTTGGAGGCTGCTGTGGGGCTGACACGCCGTGATCTCCGTGTTTTCCCAGGTGAGCCGGCACCTGTGTGAACACTGGAACATCTCCCAGCTCCTCACGCCCACAGACCCTGCAGAGCCCCCCAGCCCTGGGGGTGATCACAGCTCCGAGGTGCTCAGGGCCTCCATCTGCAGCGTGGTGAGCGAGAAGCCCAGCGAGTGGGATGCACACCTGGACCCCCTGCTCTTCGAGTTCCGCACCTCGGTCAACTCTGCCACCAAGTACAGCCCCTTCTTCCTCATGTTCAACAGATATGTGTGCCTGTCCTCAGAGGTAACTCAGCCCAGGGGAGCCTTGCAGGAGCTTTGTCAGTGCCGTGGTTGCAGAGTAACGCCCAGATCTGTGCCTTGCAGGTGGATTTTGTCAAGGACTCTAAAGAGCAGGGGGCTGGTTCCCGTAAGGCCGACAGCCTCCCGCCATTCACAGCCACGGTGCAGGAGCAGCAGAACGTGGTGAAGGAGATTGTAAGTCTTGGTGGTGCCTTGAAGTCAATTTGCAGCTAAGTCCAAGCCTGGTCTAAGAGGAGAGGTGGCAGCTCAGTGTGTGCCAAGGGCAGCAGGAGCAGAGCTGGACCCTCTGGGCCAGCACCACAGGGAAGCTGCTGGTGGTGCTGCTCAGAGGTGGGTGATGAAATATGAGGGACTGACTTGCTCCATCAGGCTAATGAGAGCTGTGTCCCAGCCTGCCCAGCTCCCTGCCTTATAATCTGCATCCCAAATCAGCCAAGGGAGTCACTCCTTAGGCAGGGACAAGAAGCCTTCAGGGAGATGCTGTGTAATTGCAAAGGTTTAAAGTAACCCTGCCCCAAAATGGGAGGAGGTTGGCGCTGCCATGAGGACTAGTGTTCCAGTGTGCAGGGCGATGGGCTTGGGGAGCAAAGTCAGCATGCAGGTGCTGTCTCTGACAGGCTGGGTGACCTTGGCCAGCTCATTTTGTCTCTTTGTTCCTTGGTTCTCTCACTTGAAAAGTGACCTCAGTGTCCCCTGTGAAGTGCTTGGTGAGCTGTGTGCCAAAAAATCACAGACAAGACTCAAGTGCTTTGTTTGCTCAGTCATTTCTTACACTCACTCAGGGTTGTGTGGTTCTCTCTGATCTCACCTAGACTGTGGTTGCTCTTACCAGGGAATGACAGGAGGAATATGGGACAGGAGGGAGGAGGGCCTGGGAGCTGGATATGTAGGATCTGACCCCTTTGGCAGCTCAGGCTCACTAGCTCAGCTCTCCTTTTGTGAAATGGATCTGCACATCGTGGCACAGGGCAGCGAGAGCTCTAAGGTTCCCTCTCCCTAAGGGAATCTCTGCTCTTGGGATCACCTGCTCTCTCCTGCATCCAGGCCGGGATTTGGGCTGTAATTAACAGGTGATAAAGCTTCCCTGGGCTTTGTGCACTCCAGCCTAGATCCCCTTCTGCCCTCTACTGATGGAGCACTGGCAGCTCTGAGTACCGTGGAATTACAGTTTCACATTGCAAGGTCCCCTGCTGGTTTGGGGTGGTGAGGACAAGGCTGGGATGTCACTGCTTAGTCCCTCCCTTGCCCCAGGTGCATCCAGCTTTGACACTGCCAGCTCTCAGCCTCCCTTATGAGGAGAGACAGTGGGAGCTGGGCCTGCTCACTCTGGAGAAGACAGAGAGGGGATCTTATCAACCCACAGAAATACCTCTGAGGAGTGTCAGATGATTGTGTCAGCCCAGTGACAGGATGAAGAGGAATGGCCATAAACTAAAACACAGGAAGTTCCACCTCAACATGAAGAAGAGCTTCTTTCTATTAAGTGTGGCAGAACTGGAACTACCCAGGGAGGTCTTGGATTCTCCCTCTGTGGAGACATTCCAAACCCACCTGGACGTGTTCCTCTATCACCTGCTCCAGGTGACCTTGCCTTGACGTAGGGGGGTTAGCCTGGGTGATCTCTAGAGGTCCCTTCCACCCTTAAGGATTCTGTGGTTCTGGGATTCACTGAGCTTGTGTCAGAGCTGAGCTGATTCCTGGGTGACACCTCAAAGCCCAGCCCCTCCACTCTCCTGACAGGTGATCTCCAACATGACCACGGCCTGCAAGCGGGAGCGGAAGGGTGTGAAGAGGAAAACTCGGGGCCTGCCCTCTCTGGCCTTCAAGGTGGAAGACAACGTGTTTGGGGACAGCACTGCCAGCTCCCTGAAGAAGCTGAAGAAGGGCCAGTTTGTGTCGTTCCAGATCGAGACAGTGCTGCCCCCTGAGCAGAGCATGTCTGGAGGGAAGAAGAGCAGTTAACCTGGGGCGTTCCAGGGGTCCTGTGGCACCGGGGACAGCACGGACTGTCCCCGAGGTTTGTGGCCCAGCTGCGTGGGAGTGCAGCCTGCCA
The DNA here is from genome assembly GCA_018697195.1 of Certhia americana. Lineage (NCBI taxonomy): Eukaryota > Metazoa > Chordata > Aves > Passeriformes > Certhiidae > Certhia > Certhia americana. The sequence goes on from CM031871.1 coordinate 1,377,244, forward strand.
ACATGCCTGCTCTGTCCTGGGAGGAAAAGGAAGGTGAAGGTTCACACAAGGGGGTCTGTTCAGTCCCTTCCTGATCCGGGTTTGCCCTTGGATCATCCCTCGGACCGAGGGAGGTGGCACCATCCTCGTTTAGGTTTGGCAGGGAGAGGCTCGGTCCTGCCAAAGAGCTCCACCTTGACTGTGGCTTGGAAGTTGCCCTTTGGGAGTGATTGCACCAAAGCCCAGGAGTGATCTGGGTGCAGATGGAAGAGAAGCAGAAACCAGACCTGGCTTAGCCATGGACAATGTTTCCTGCAGCTTAAAAGTGTCCCTGCTGTGAGCCTGAGCCAGGAATAGTCACTCCAGGTCTGACTGTGTTCCTGGTGAATGTGGGAAGGGCTTGAAGTGAGATTTTTTTTTTGTTTTAATGTTTGGTTTTGTTTTGTTTTGTTTTAAGCACTTATTAGCAGAAATAAAATCAGCAAGAGAACGTGGTATTTTTGGTTTTGGTTATCCAGGCAGAGAAAAATGAACTTGTCTTTTGTAACATCACCATTCTGTTCTCTCCAGAAATGGTGTGAACTCTGAGGATCCTGACATCTGTGCCTGTGCCAGTGAGGATCAAAGGGGTGTTTTTAAGCCCAGCACTCCAAAAACCCATGGACACTTTGGGACAATGACAGTGCCCTGCCCCTCTGTCACCTGTACAGCCTACCTGGATGTATGGGTGCTGTCCATGGAAGAGCCATAGCCCTTCCATTCCTTAAGAGTTGGAGTGGGAGGTGAAGGGGGAAAGTAAGTTACAAGCTGGATTCCTTGAAGTGGTTCCCTCTGTGTTAGGGGTTAATTAAACCCTTGTCAAGTCCCTCTTGAGGGCTTAATTAAACCCCCATCGAGCCCCTCTTTAAGGATTAATTTAAAATATAATTTCAAGCCCTCTTCCCGGTCGCTTTTGAGCCAACTCCTGTGTTGTATTTTCCCTCTCTACTGCAGAAATGACACAGAACCAATAAAATAATTTTAAAAATTTAAAACCACGTCTGTTTGGGGAGGATAAAAAAACCTTCTAAGGTGCGGAAAATTCCGGGGCTGCCTTTGCCGTGCCGGGGCGGGGTTTACGGGGGACAGGGCGGATCGGGACACACATCACACACACACACACACCTCACACCCCCCGAACCCCGAATTTTGGGTTCCCCGGTGCCGCCGCCCGGTTCGGCCGTGGGCGGGGCCGGGCGCGCGCCGCAGGAGGGGGCGTGTCCGTGGGCGTGGTCACAGCAGGGCCACGCCCAGCGCCGACCTTGTTCCCGGGACGCGCCGCCGCCGCTCGGAGCGCGCTGATCCCGCCGCTCCCGCTGATCCACCGCCGGTAAGACCCGTCCGGGCGGGCCCGGGCTGAGCTGCTCTGCAGGGAGAGCCGTGTGTGGCTGTCCGGCCGGGGGATGGTGGGCACGGCCCTTCCCGGGTGTTCCCCCCCCTGCGCCTCGGGATGTTCTCCGACGAGGGGAAGGCGGGATGCGAGTGGGGACTTTGGGCGGCTCCAGCTCGGGGGCTAGGGACACTGCTGCGGGTAGTGGGGAGCTGCGGTGGCTTCCTCCTCCTCCTCCTTCTCCTCCTCCTCCTCCTCCTCCTCCTCCACGGGCCGGATCCGCGCAGCTTTGCAGCGGATGGCAGCAGCGAGCACCCTGGGAAGCGTGTGCCGCTCCTCCCTGGCACCGCTGCTCCGCTTCGCCTCCATCCCTCCTTCCCCACCTACCCCGTAAACACCCGTGCTTCCCCTGATTGCAGCCTCTGCCCTGTTTTCCTCCGCTTTTTTAAGCTTTTTATCCCGACCGCCGAGCAGCTCTCGCCCAAGGGCGCAGCTTGCCCAGTGCCAAGGGCTGCCCTTCGTCCCGGTGGTTTGGTTTTGGGGGGCTGCGGTGACACAGGCCGGAGTGTGGCCGACACATGGCACCCCTTGTGCGGTGCCTTCCGCACTGTGCACCGTCACGAGCTGCTGACCCAGCACAAATTTCAGGATCAGGTACCTCCCTCTTGCCAACGCGTGGCTCCTCCGGGCATGGCACCGAGCAGGTGAGCGGCTCGCTCGGCTTGGAGCAAATCGAGCCTGCTGCCCTTTCCCGTGTCCGTTCAGAGCCTGCCCCAGGAGGGGACAGAACCCTCCTGAGCGATAGCAAAGGCAGTGTTCAGCCCCGGAGCCTTCCCGTCCCGCGGGACGCAGCTGTGGAATTCCAATCCCTTTTTAATTTCCTCTCGGGATTTTTGTTGTGTCATTGAACTGCAAACTGACTGCACAGCGGGTTTAGTGGGCTACCCCGAATTAATATCCAAGAGGGCTGGGGGCAGTAAGGTGTGACAAGCTGCAGTACATATTTTGATGAGGGGGATCCATTCTAGAGCTGAGCTGCTCCCCTGTCTGCTTTCCTACAGCTTTGACTGCTTGGTTTCAGCTTTGTCCTGGGAAAGGTGGGCAGGGACTGTGAGATCATGGCTGTCCAAGTTTTTAACACCTACAGGGCTCTGTAGCACAGGACACGTGGCTGCACAGATGTCACGGCAGCACCCAGCAGCTGCCACAGCAAGCAGGGACAAAGATTCCCATCGGGATGTGCAGATTTCTGTCTTGGGATTCAGAATGGGTGAAGGCATCCAGAAAGGAAGTTTGTCTTCATTTGTGCTGCGTATTTAATGAAATACCTTGGGGCATGTGCAGCAGAGGAGAGGAAGGAGGTGCAGATAGTGGTGCCTGGGATGAAGATGGATCGGTGGGGAGCTGGCACGGTTGTCCCCACATCCTGCCTCCTCCCTGGGGTAAATAACCCTGTCCCCCTCTTCTCACCCCACAGCAAAGGCCGACATGAGCACGTCCTTCCTGTGTTAGGGCTGCCTCTCACCACGTCAGCGACGAAGATGCGCGCCTGGAAGGCCGTGGCCAGCACGCTGGCGCTCAGCGGGGCCGATGTGGTGGTCACCACGCTGCTCTACACCCATGGCCAGGGCGGCCGGAATGTCCTGCAGGACCTGCGCCACTTCAACATCTTCAACTCGCTGCTGGACATCTGGGGGGGCTGCCTGTACCGCAGCTGCGTGCTGCTGGGGGCTGCCATCGGCGTGGCCACCAACACGGCTTATGGCCCCCGGCGCCTCAGGGCGTCGCGGACCTTCATCGCCGTCGTCTGCCTCCTCATGGGCATCTACATGATGGTGAAGCTGCTGCTCTACTCAGAGGTGCGGAAGACCATCAGGGACCCCTGGTTTTGGGGGCTCTTTGCCTGGACCTACGTGGCGCTGGCGGCCACCTTCGGGCTGTGGCAGCTGCTGGCCTGTGTCACCTCCTCCCGCGAGGCGCTGGGGCCTGGCTCCGAGTCCCGTGCTGAGGTGGAGGAGAGCTGTGATGGGGGCACCCCGAGGGACAAGAGGGAGGAGGCAGCAGGTCCCACCATCCATAAACTGCTGTCCTACACCAAGCCAGACGCCTTCTTCCTGGGCATTGCCTCCTTCTTCCTCCTCGTGGCTGCCTTGGGTGAGTGAAGGGACCAGCCGTGGTGTGCTCCCATCCTCACCAGGAGGGATGGAGGAGCCATGGTGGTGGGGCTTGGAAACACCCTAAGACTGCTTCTTTTGGGAGTGCTGGGTGGCATATGCTGCATGGGGTGGGTGTAAAATACAATGGGGCAAAACCAAATGCAAAAGGGGATAAAATACACTGGGAGTGCAACATCCCCACATGTAACACTTGGGTGTGATCCCTTGGGTCAGCTCAGGGTGTATTGTGTGATGGCCGAGTATCTCTGAGGTGGGGATGGGGCTGTCCACAGGCTGTCACAATTGGGAATACAGGTCCTGTGCCAATCCCATGCAGTGGGGCTGAACCTCCATGCCCTGTTCTTGTCCTGCAGGAGAGACCTTCCTGCCCTACTACACGGGGCTGGCTATCGATGGCATCGTGGTGCAGAAGAGCATGGATCGCTTCTCCACGGCAGTGCTGGTCATGTCGCTGCTCGCCATAGGAAGGTAATCCAGAGGCTGGATTTGGCCCTGGCAAGGGATTTGGGGTTTTCCCACAGGAGCTCACGGTGATGGTGGGCACAGGCACCCACTCCAGCAGCTGGCTGCCAGACCCCAGGGATGTGCTGTGTATTCTCTGCACTATAACAATGCAGAGAGGCCGTGGCTGGCCATCACAAGACCTTTGTGTAGCCCTTCATATCCATCTGCTGGAGGTGTGGGAGCAGGAATAAACACAGGGAATGTGTTCCCTGGGGAATTCTGTTCCAGCAGTGCTGTGTTCCCTCCCAAAGTTTGTGACTACCACAGTTAGGACCAGCCACCACTGTGCTGGTGGCAGCCAGGAGAGGTGTGGGCTGGTGATAAGTGGTGTCAGCACTGCCCAGGCCCTTGGCCTGGCACGGGAGTGTTTGTGTTGCTGAGAGGGTTTCGTGTCCATGGCTCTATAACGTTTCTTATCTGCAATTAGCTCATTTGCCGCAGGTATCCGGGGCGGCGTTTTCACGCTCATCTTTGCAAGACTGAACATCCGCCTTCGTAACTGCCTCTTCAGGTCGCTGGTGTCTCAGGAGATGAGTTTTTTTGATGAGAATCGCACAGGTTGGTTCCTCTCTCACCTGGATTTGCTCTAAGCCCTCTGTCCCATGCCAGACTTTTTCCCCTCTGCTTGCTCTACTGTCATACAGCAGACTGGGGGCAGACAGAGGCGGCACCCATGTGCTCATGGTTAGAAATAGAGGCAGAAAGCTCTTCCCTTTCTGTTGCCTCCCACTGTGGGGATGTCCCATTGCCACCCATCAGCCTGGCATCCAGAAGTCCCACCCCCAGAACTCCCATTTCCTTCCATCAGTGTCTATTGGTGGGCCGCTCTCCAGCTCTGCTCCTGTCCCTGACACCTTGGATGTGTGAGGCTTGCTGGGTGTGCTTGTTGCTTTCCCCACTTGCAGTTGAGTCCTGTCCCAGTCCTGGGCCGTGCCACTCTGGTGTAGCTTTCCCACGTTTAATTTTGTCTCAGTGGTATTTTTAGTTTTGAGGCTGTTGCTGTATTTAGCAGTCACTGCACAGTGCCTTGGTAGCTGAGGACAGCAGAGATGTTACTGGAAGTGGGATATGGGTAACCCTGGACTTGCACAAAAGCATGGGAATTCAGCTGGACTCAAGCATGGGCCAAGGATTTAGGAGTTCAGAGTGATGTTAGCTGGCTGTAACACTCAGCTCCACCAAAAGGCACCGACAGAGCTTCATCCCTTGGTAGCTGGACCCGTGTCCTCAGATCCCTTGGGTCAGCTCCAGGCTGTGGACTGTGTGTGGTCTTTGGGCTGCCTTCCAGCACAGGATGCTGCCACAGTCCCCTTTGCTGTCCTACAGGGATGTAGCTTGTGCCTGCAGGTGCCACCTCCTGCATGCAGCAATGCGAGCTCCTCTGTTTTGCTTTGCATCCACAGCAGTGGAGAGTTGCTCCTGTTCCATGCCGCCCCTCAGACCCCAGCTGGTTGGATGGGGAGCTCCATCTGGCCCCTGGCATGGGATGTGTGGGACACAGTTAGGCAGTGACCCGCTGTGGTGACACATCCTGCTGTCCCCTTCCCCGACCCCTCCTTGCTGCAGGGGACGTCATCTCCCGCCTGACGTCGGACACGACCATCGTGAGCGACCTGGTCTCCCAGAACATCAACATCTTCCTGCGCAACGTGGTGAAGGCCACGGGCGTCATCTTCTTCATGTTCAGCCTCTCCTGGAAGCTCTCCCTGGTCACCTTCATGGGCTTCCCCATCATCATGCTGGTGTCTGATGTCTACGGGAAGTACTACCAGGTAGGCAGGAGCAGCTGGCATTGCCACAGTGCTGGGATGGTCTCCCTGTGAAGCCATCAAGGAGCTTGTGGGTGGCCTTGGAGCCAGTGGGAGTGATGCTGGAGTGTTTTGCTGCCAGCAGTGGGGGCAGGAAGGTGACATTAAACCTGTGTGTGCAGACAGGTGGGAGCCTGGGCTTCCTGCCCAGGCGTGGAAGCATCTTAGGTCTGATAGAAGAGGTGGCTGGGCTGTGAAACGTCCTGTGTGCATCTGCCTGTCCTCATGCCATCTCTCCTCCCCCTCTGGAATCCCTTGGTGGGGTCCCAGAGCCAGGGGCAAGCAGGGAGATGTGCCACGGACAACCTGGCACCCGCTGAGCTCCCTCTGCCTCCCTCTGCTCCCTGCAGAAGCTCTCCAAGGATGTGCAGAGCGCTCTGGCCAAGGCAAACAACACGGCTGAGGAGACCATCTCGGCCATGAAGACTGTCCGCAGCTTTGCCAACGAGGAGACAGAGGCCAACGTGTACTGGCAGAAGCTGCAGCAGGTGTACAAGCTCAACAAACGGGAGGCCATGGCTTACACCTACTACGTCTGGTCCAGTGGGGTAGGTCCATGGCCCTGGGGCTTCCCTGTGTGGGGCTGGGATGGGCAGGGGAGTCTCTCCAGATCCCAAAGCACACATGGTTCTCCACCACTTCCAAGGAACTCTGTGGGATGAGCCCAGCCCTGCTGTGCGTAATCCCCGGGCTCTCGATCATTTGTTATCTTCATCCATCAAGAAATATATCCTGTTCCACCTCGAGGCAGCTCTGTGTCATTCCGTGGAACTGCCTGTTTTCCCCTGAAAATGGGGCAATAATTAATAAGATCTCAAGGTCATGGAGCAGCCCATGCCTGTGTGGTGCTGCAGTGCGTGCCTGTGCCAGCTCCACTCCGGGGCTCCGGCTGGGAACAGCCGCGGTGTTGGTTCAGCTCCTGCTCAGGAACGGAGATTTTCTGTGTGTGGGTGGTGGCAGGGGGAGGCTGCTGGGCTTTAGGCTTTTTTTTTTTGCTTTTTTTTTTTTTTTCTTCTTTTTTTCTTCCCCCTGCAAAATGCTTTTTCATGGTTTAACACCAGATGGTCGGGGACTTCTCCAGCGTTGGCAAAACCCTCACGTGTGGTTGCCCTTGTCTCTGCACATTCAGGGATCAAGGCAGTTGCTGGTGAAGGGTCTGTGAGTTATGGTGCTTTTATGCAGCTGTGAGAGACCTTGTGGCTTCCCAAGTCTGGAAACAAAATGGGGGCATTATTAACATTGTTTCTGGGCTCCCAGGTGAAGCTGGAGCTTGAACTGGGTTGACACTGGTCCTGACAAATCTAAGAAGGCAAAAGCCCTCAAAAACCACCCCTGCAGGACTCATGTTGAAGGAAGACAATGGATATAGCTCAGCCCTGGTAGAGTCCTTCATGGAGGGAAACCAGGAGCTTAAAGTCAGATCATGGCAGAGCTGTAGAGGAGGCAGTTTTTCCCCTGTATTTTTGTCTGTGCGAATTTACAGCCCCTTCCTGTCCCAAAGGGCACCAGGGTATTGCTGCTTTTTGGAGCACCTGGGCAGCAAGGAACAAAACCAGCTGAATAAAAGGGGCTGGTATTTGTCACATTAGAGCTGTTCTGTCTCCTTCTAGAGTAGGTGGTTCCTCCCACACTGACTTCAGACAACAGCTGGGGTTATGCTTCAGGGACATTTACAGGCAAAGAGGATATTCTGCATTAACTTCTGGCTTGATTTTGTGTTCTTAAATTAAAATGTGTCACACTCATGTAACAGAAAGTTTATTTTAGTGGTGAGGTATGCCTTGGATAATTTGAACATAGATTATTATGTTTGAGGACCTTAGTACAAGAGAGAAGATACGTTCATGAGATGCTCTGTTATTTCAGATAAATTCTGCCTCCTTGGCTGTTGTCCCTCAGGACTTGTTTTGTTGAAAGATATCTGCCCAGCTCCTTAAATCAGCCCATGTACTTGAGTTGTTTTTCTCATTTCCATGCTCACTCCTAGGGCTGTCAGCTGCACTGTCAGGGATCCTCAGCTCAGGGCTCAAAGAATAAATGTCAGCATATGAAGTTTGGGCTGTTATGTTAGTAATGAACAAAGGCACCGAAATATCCATTGTCCTTGCTGATTCTGGGGTGTTTTCTTGCTTTCAGCTGACTCTGCTGGTGGTCCAGGTCAGCATCCTTTACTACGGAGGGCACCTCGTGATCTCTGGGCAAATGACGAGTGGAAACCTGATCTCCTTCATCATTTATGAGTTTGTCTTGGGAGACTGCATGGAGGTGAGTCAGTTCTAGCAGGGAATCCCAGAATGGGCTGGGTTGGAAGGGACCTTAAAGACCATCTCATTCCAACTCCCTGCCATGGGCAGGGACACCTCCCACACCTTCCCAGCTTGCTCCAAGCCTCATCCAGCCTGTCCATGGACGTTTCCATGGGTGGGGCAGCCAGAGCTTTTCTGGGCAACCTGTGCAGGGCCTCCCCACACTCTGGGCTACCCTCTCTGTCCCCCAGAAGTTCCCAGAGCAGTTGCAGTGATAGATCCAGTCCTGACTTTCCCATGACACATTTCTTTGGTGCTGTGACACTGCTAGAGGGGGGGATTCTCCCATCTGCTCCCCATTCCTCCCCTGCTGAGGTCTCACAGCTTTCATGTTCCTGGAGCAGCTTGTCCCCCAAAAAGGCAGCTGGGACCAGAGGGGTCAGGCTGGCCCTGCTGAAGGGCAGAGCCCTGGCTGCCTGCCAAGCACATTTCCTGGCGTGAAGAATGAAGGGATTACAAAGCTGCCTGTTAAATTTCAGGCTTCATTAAAAACTTAATTATATTACTTTTTTTTTTTCCCTTTCCCTGGAATAGGCTGCAAGCTGCTGCGTTGGCAGCACGTTAGCAAGATGGGATTGTGGGTGGGATGGTGGAGCCCACCCAGGGCTGCTTTCCCTTTGTAGAGGCATACACTTGGCTAATCCAGGCAGGAATGATCCAGTCAAGGTTTCCTCACAGCCAAGTGTGGTTTTGGTGGTGCTTCAGCCTCTGTGCAGGGGCAGAGCAGAGCTGGAGGCAGCTCACCCAGCTCTCACCATCTGTTCAGATGACTGCAGGCACTGGTAGGGTTCCCAAGCTGTGGTTTTGGTGTAGATTTAGTTTGGTTTGGGGATTTTTTTCCCCCTCCTGGTGGGAGGGGCAATTACAACACAAACTGTTCCACAGCTCTGGGTTGAATATTGAAAAACATCCTTTCCCTGGCTTGTCCATGTATCCCTTCCACACCCAACAGAGGAGGAGTAGTTTTCTTTTCCTGTGCCTGATAACTGCAGTCAACATCAGGCAATGGGAGACTTGGGAATGCTTCAGCCATTCTCCTTCTGAGTGGCACTGGCTGGTTTCCCCATCACTTGGGAGGGTCTCACCGTGTCCTCTTCCCTTCCAGTCCATTGGCTCCGTGTACAGCGGCCTCATGCAGGGGGTGGGAGCAGCTGAGAAGGTCTTTGAGTTCATCGACCGCCAGCCCACCATGGTGCACGACGGCTCCCTGGCCCCGGATCACGTGGATGGGAAGGTGGAGTTCAGGAATGTCACCTTTTCCTACCGCACTCGCTCTGCAACGCAGGTTCTCCAGGTGAGCCCTGTGGGCATTCCCAGCACCATGTGCTGCTGCTCCATCCTAGCCAGAGCCAAACCCCAGCCCGTGGGGAGTGTCAGCTGCCTGGAAGAGATGTGTAAAGGCAGCCTCAGCGCATGCTGGAAAAACAGATTAAAAGGAACAGCGGGTGTTTAGGGGCCTGCCTTCCATACAAGGAAGGAGATTTATTAATAAAACCCTTGTTCCCTGCTCAGGCATTAAACATGTCAGCGTGGTACAGGGCTTTGTGCCAAGCTGCCTCAGACTGTTTCTGTGGGAGAGGGGCTGGGATCATGAGGCAGGGGGAAGCAGCAAAGAGGTCAGTTTGCTTTTTAGAGGACCTGCTACATCAGCAGGCAAATCTGAAGCAATCTGGAGGCTTTTTGCTTCCTCAGAGCCAGGAGAAATGGCTGATGTGGCACATCACCAAGGCAGAGGGTCACTGGCCAGATTCTGGCTCCTTCTTTTGTGTAGTACCCCAGGACATTGAGGAAAGCCTGGACCTGAGCATGCTCTCCCATCCATGTTGCAGAATGTGTCCTTCACCCTGCACCCTGGCAAAGTGACAGCACTGGTGGGTCCTTCAGGGAGTGGGAAGAGCTCCTGTGTCAACATCCTGGAGAACTTCTACCCTCTGCAGGATGGGCAGGTGCTGCTGGATGGGCGTCCCATTAACATGTACGATCACAAGTACCTGCACTCCGTGGTACGAGCGACTGATACCTGTATTCTGGTTGTGATACCTGTGTTCTGCTTAGCCCAGTTACCACCTGCAGGGCTCAGAGGGGATGCATGGCACTGCTGCACGTTGCTTTGGATTTGATCGGGCAGCTTCAGAAAAGTCCAGAAAGCTGGAGGCTGGAAGTGGTCCAAGAAATTAATTCGGATAATTTGTGGGGGTGGAAGGGAAAGGGATGGAGGGTGGTTTCAAGGGGAAGGGAAAGCCTTCCAAAAACAGAACAAAAAACATGTTTTGTTTGGTATTTTTTTGGCCAGCACGGTAGAAATACGGTTTTGGCTGTTGGATTAATTATCATCTAAATTGGGTTTGGAAAAAGAGTTTTGCTTTCCTCCAGCAATTTCTACCTTAAGATCTTAGAGTAATTCTCAGCTAATGGGGAGTTAAACCTCTCAGGATCCTGGCAGCAGCTGGAGAACCAGAAGGGCTGCTGCTTTGCCTAGGAGAGGGGTCCAGGCCCCTCAGCTCTCATCTGTGTGTCAGCACAGATCAACCTTCATCTCTGCAAGTAACTGCCTCCTTTGTTTGCCCCCAGAGCAAATGGCCCCAGCAGTCAGCAGGAAAACCTGAAAACAATTGATCAGAGACAGGCTGGAAAGCCAAAGTCACTGTGACTAATTTACATTCCCTGCCCGTACAGAGTGAAAATCAAAGGCCAAGCAAGTCTTTCAGTTTAGAAAGTCTGCTGTGGTGTTAAGAGCATGGGGAGAAGTCAATTAAAATATGATCGTGTCTCCCTAGCTCTCTCATGCACAATTCTGAGTAATAGTTTGAAATATTTGATTTATTCCAATATCAAGGGTTTGATAAAGCAGCTGAATGTGACAGTGAACAGCCATGACTGTAAGGCAGGACAGGGAGACTGTTGCTAAGCAATTAAGGAATTGCACCAGTTACCATCCCTAACTTGCTCATTTGGGATTAAAAGATGCAAGAGGACTGATTCACACGGCCCAAGTGTGATTACTGGCCTTGAAAGGAAAATCAGCAAGGGCCTGGGAGAGGGTCTCTCCAGCTTGACTTATCCCAGCAACTGATCTCCCATTCTGGGAAAAGCAAACAGTGATGGGAATAACAGATCTGGAGGAAAACCACAACAAGCTGTAGGAGGCAGAAGCCCATCCCAGATGCCAACATGCCAGTATTGCATCACATTTCTTTCCTGCAAAATGGCTTTCCAGCAGAAGATGCAGACTGGGCACTCTGATGTTGGCATCCTCACTGGAAGCTCACCTTGAGCACTTCTGTATCTTGGTTAATGACATTTCTCTGTCTTGATCTCGGTCCTTACGCAGCAGGAACAAATATCAATGGTCTGAGATATTGTGCAGTGCATCTTCTGCTCCTGACCCCCTGCTCTCCTTTGCTTCCTGCAGATCTCCCTGGTGAGCCAGGAGCCCGTGCTCTTCGCCCGCTCTATTGCAGATAATATTTCCTATGGCTTAACTTCAGCCTCCTTCGAGTCAGTGGTTCAGGCTGCCCAGAAGGCCAACGCTCACAACTTCATCACCGAGCTACAGGATGGATACCACACAGGTACCCACCGTGCTGCTGGGCCTGGCAGCTGCACTTCCTGGCAGCTCTTGGGTTTTATTTTGACCCCTTCCTCTTTCTCTGTCCCAACAGAGGCAGGTGAAAAAGGAGCTCAGCTGTCAGGTGGGCAGAAGCAGAGAGTGGCAATTGCCAGGGCCTTGATCCGAACCCCTCCCATCCTCATCCTGGATGAAGCCACGAGCGCGCTGGATGCAGAGAGCGAGCACGCGGTGAGTGGGTGACCTGGGTGTTTGGGACAGAGAGGGTTTGGAGGACAGACTGTAGCCTCAGTTCCAGCCAGTGGACAAACTCTTGACATAGTGAGATCAGAGGGCTAAGTAAAGCACTAATCCCGTACCAGGAATTTGCTTCCAATGCCCTTGTAGCCACCAGGAAAGGAATAATTCCATGCTCACAGCAGCCAATGCCTGACAAACCTGATTTGCTGATTTTTTTTCAATGTAGAATATGTTAATTGGCAAACAGAAACTCTGTGCAGCCTTTTAGGACAAGAATAGAGAGGAACAGACCCTATAAAATGGTACTGCAGCAAGGGAATAGGACTGCCTGAGCTCAAATCCCAGCTGAGGCACCAAGGAAGCCACGCTTGCAGGAAAAGCCTTGAGTATCCTGTGGACTGGTTTATCTATTTGGGATGTGATGTACCAACAGCAGTTTGGCCTCTCTGATGCAATGACATGAGGAAAAGCCTGTTCAGGGCTGGAGTTTGAAGATGTGCCTCCAATCCCAGAGGACAAATCCTGCTGGGGTTGCACAAATATCTGACCTTGGAGCAGCTTGCTGCCTCACAGGTCCTCAGTCACGTGTGTGGTACCTGATGCCAGCCCAGGGCTGGTTTTGGCTACCCAAGGGTGTCAATGTGACATGTGCCTGATGGCCACCTGCCTGCCTTTAGACGTCAGTGCTATTGTCTTTTGACTGGAAAAAAACCTCTCTTGCCTTACCTTGATACACTCAGGAAAGAATCCTCCTTTTCTGAGCAGCTGCATTCACCAGGTATCAGCTCCCTGCAGTTTCTGCCAGCACCACGTGGTCTCCAAATTTGGGGCCCAGCTGTAACAAGTCCCCAGCTTGCAGGATCAGACCTGTGTTCATACCTGGCTGGACTGAGATGGTCTTTGGGCCACAGCCAGGAGCTGGGCCGGACATGCTGGTGCTGGTAGTGCTGCAGGGAGCCAGAGCAGAGCACATCTCCTGCCCAGAAGTTTCTGGACACAGCCCACCAAGCTTCTGCTCTCCCAGTGCCCAGGCACTAACGCCCTTTTCTCCCCACAGATTCAGCAGGCGATTTACGGCGACTTGCAGAACCACACGGTGCTTGTCATAGCTCACAGGCTGAGCACTGTGGAGAGGGCACACAACATCATTGTGCTGGACAAGGGCCGCGTGGTGCAGCAGGGCTCGCACAAGGAGCTGATGGAAGAAGGAGGCCTTTATTCCAAGCTGGTGCAGAGACAAATCCTGGGGCTGGAGGGGGGAGGCACGGACAGTGTCCAGCCTGCAGCACGTGGGGATTCAGCCAAGGTGCCCGGCGGGCTGGAGGAGGAGTTCAGGATAGACCATTCCCTGCCAGCCGTGGCACAGGACGATTTCACCAACGCCGCTCCCAAGTGAGCACAGCCGGCGCTCGGACGCTCCCTGGACGCTGGGATGGAGGTGGCAGAACGGCGCCGCTGGCTCGCCCCACGTCACACACCCTGCACACCCAAACACACACCATAGAGCTTCCTGCAGGACGGGCTGGCAGGCACCTGCCAGCTGGCAAAACAGGGATTCACTCGAGGGAGCTGGGTCTTTAGCAATTCTCAGCATTTCTACTGGGTTTCTTTTCATACTACCAGTAACTCCTCTCGACTGGGACTTCTCTCCCATCGATCTGCATGTGTAACTGCTATTAACTGTAATGGATGTTAATTGCATGCGTGGAGGGGAAGGTTGAAAACCCCTCCAGGAATTTCAGGGGGTGGCTTTTGTGGCTGGCTAGAAAAATGGTGATTGTAAAATGAGGTCCTGCTCCCTCTGTTAATCTATGGGGCTAATCCAAAGTTGGCTGAAGCCTGTAGGGAGTTGCCTTTGGCTTTGGTGAAAACTGGATCACTCCCACGGAGGTGAATACTGGGAGAGTTTTGCACTGAGTGCCTGCAGGCTCAGGCTCTCAACCATTGCTGCTGAGCTTGAATTACGTAGTATCCATCCTTGCTGGGACAAGCCAGGGGACCGGGAGGCAGATTTTACTTTCTGATTTGCTCTTGGTGCTTGGTGGGTGTTTAAGGATGAAACGTTTTACCATAACTGGGTTAGGTTTTGGGGCTTGGGGTTTTTTTGGTTTGATTTGTTTGTAGTTTTTTAACGTTATTTGTGTGCACTGTGCAATGTCTGTCTGGCTCCAGCATCCACTGAGGATTGGTCCGTTACTTCAGAATTTTTTTTAACTCACAACCCCGGTGCTGGTGTGAAAAAAAACACTACTAAAGACAGGCATAAAACACTAAAAAGACAGCACTTTATAAATCCCACCAAAGCTTTGTTCAGCTTCAGGCCACGCTAGCGACTTCACTGCATGGGAAATCCGTTCTGTCACGTTCCTTGAAGTCCAACTTCAGCTGCCTGAACTTTATAACATATTTCCTTGAATATAATTTATTTTAGTATGAGGGATAGGAAGAAATGGGTTGCTCCTAGCCCTTTGGGGTAATGGCTCTGGCTTACTAGTGTTATCCTGCTATAGATTGGTGAAAAATCCTATGCAGCCAGGCAGGTGCTGTTTTAAAAATAGCATTTCTAGGGGAACACTAACTTCAGACTCTGCATAGTTAAGAAATTCTCTCAAGCACTTTAGCTCTCATATTTTCTGATACTTGAATGCTGCTGCATTTCCTTTTCAGCGGGTTTGCATTTTTGTTATTGGCAATGTTTTGTTTTCATTTAGTGATGTTTTACAAACTCTAAATTTAGTGTCCTTGAGGAGGGATGCTCAAAAAAAAAAATAAAATACTACCTCTGCCACTCAACGTCGAGCCGCTCTGGCTGGGGGTGTTTTTTGCTTTCTGGATTTTCAAGGTAACGTTCATCTGACACCACAGCTGAATGCAGCTGCTCGTGCTCGTGTTCTGGGGAATGACAAGAGGAACCCACAGAGAAGGAGGTATGTAAAACACTTCAGCATCTGATAATAGCTGTGAGCCCAGCAGTCAGGATAACTCATTTCCATCCCGGATCCCGTTGGGTGTCAGTCTCCCAGGGAAGGACGGGCAGTCTAACCCGTTCTCAAGGCATGGTGCTTCCTGACTGGAATCTTTTCAGCTGCTGGCTTTTTGTGATATGATAACAATCTGTGCCTCAGAAGAAGAACAAGATCTCTTTTTGTTTTCCCTGCCTCCACTTAGGGAACTTGTGTGGCGCTCTGAGCTCCTCAATCAGCCCTTCAGTAAATGGCCAGGAGTTCCTGCTTGATGAAAATTTGCATTGTGGGTATGAGGAGGTTGGGGGTTCCACCCAACGCTGACAGGCAAGTGATTTAATTCTACATTTTTATTAGTACCGGGGAGCAGAATGTGGCCAATGGTTCATAGAAGTGGAATTGATTTCTGCTTAATTACAAAACGGGGGAAAACCCCAATTGGATTACCTGGGAACTAGGGAAGCCAACTCGCCCTGTGAGGTACTGGTAGGACAATGATCATTAGTATATGAGACGCCAGGAAAGAGAATTTGATTGCATCCTGTGTGTCCCTCCCAGGCAGGGCTGCAAAAAGGGAACTAGAGGATGCAATCAGATTAGTTTTATTGCAAAAAATGTACTGAATCTCAGGAAGGGAACCCTGTTTCCCCAGGCTGCCATGATAATAATCCCAGCATTGAATTCCCAGGTTAGGTCCAAACAGCTTCAACTGAAATGGCACACTGGAAACAGCAGATTGTCTCTGCTGGTGGCACCAGTCCAAGCTGATAACAGGCCCTGACTTTGTTCATTGCCAGAGGTGCTGAATTCTCTCTTCTGCATCCAGATAACTCAAGGCTACTTTTCCCCTGAGTCTCTCATCTTGTGGCTTGAATGGGCCCTTTCATTGTGCTGTTGGCAGGTGGCAAGTGGCACTGCTTGTGTGCTAAAGCTGTGAGCGTTCTCTCATGCCCTGGAAGATGGGTGGGAGCTCAACACACCACCAGGGATCCAGCAGAATTAATCTAATGCAGATATTTTTGCCTGCACAAACCCTGGGACTGTATAGAAAATCCTGCCTTTCTAAATCATTCCAACTATGGCTTCCTTTTGAAGTGAAAATCAGGGTCAGACGTGCCCAATAGCCAGGCTGAGCCTGGCAGTAAAGCTGTGCTTCACCCAAAGCAGCAGTGGGAACTGCTCCAGTGCTGGAACACGAGCTGCTTCCTGGAGCTGCCCAATCCCTGAGGCCTGGCTGCCTGTGGGCAGTCTGTGTTTCAGGCTATTCTCCTGGAAACAAGGCCACTGTTCCCTCTGAAACCCTGGACTGTAGAATTTTGTGGCTGTGGCTTTGCCCAGAGTTGGGAACGTGAACAAAATCAGTTCAAGAGCTTCTCAGTCAGAGTGATGGAGATAAAAAGTTCCTTTTCAAAAGGAAAAGTCCTCACAGGGAACTCGGAGGGGTTCATCTGAAACCTTAACCTGGGGGCACTGAAGACTGTCCTGGCAGAACTGTAAGCAATTAAGCATTTGAAAGCACAACTGATTACAAAGTTGACTGTATATCCCATGGCAGGTTGTTTGCCTCACTATTAATAAGCTCTAACCATTCCCTGTAGTAGGTATAACCACAGCTTTATTTGATTTAAACAACAGTAAACCTCATCCAAGGTGAAATTTGAGAGTGGATCCTACAGTCCCAGTGCTTCCCCAGGGAGAGGGATTTACCCTGTACCTTTGCACAGCCAGGGTCTGTGGCTGACTGACCCAGTAAATGAGCACACAGTGATGGAAAAAACACAGCTGTGTTTTGCCAACATCTTGTCTCCTGCCACACCAACCTCTGCCTCAATAACCAACTGTGTTGTGTTTCAGTGGCTGCACTTTCTAAGCCTTCAGCAGGTCTGGAAGTGCCACAAGCTAACAGAAAGTGCTTCTAGCTCGGGTTCAGAGATGTGGTTTAGTCTGGGGAGGAAAAATAAAATTTGCCTCTTCTATTCCAGCCTCACTGTGAGCTTAAGGCAAAGAAAATAAGCACAGGCAAATAAACCTGCTGCTTTTCTTACACCTGCAGCTCCCTGAAAGGAAGGAGTACCTTACAAACACCTAATTCCTGCTTTCTCTCAGACAGCAGGGGCACCGATCTCTCAAACAGAACGGCTGTTTCTCTGCCAGGATGCTGAATGTGCAGGTCATTTACATGTGTGAAGGAATCTGGGTTGTGAAAACTAAACAGAAGTATGGGCTGTGCTTGATATATAGAAGGAAGTTAAATTGCAAATAAGCCCCAAAACTTATCTGCACATTGAGCAACCAGACTAATAGGGGTTAATGTACACCAGAGATGAGATTTGCAAATTCAATGTGTACATAACCAACCAGTTTGTCCAGGAAAAGAAAATAAGATGTGAAGGTGACTTGCAAAATATGTCTAAATCTAATAAATATGCATGAGTGCAGTGCTACTGACCGTAAAATGATATGAGGTACCAGAAGGAAATTCAAGATCAAGTTTAAATAGAAAAAAAGTCTTAACATCTTACTTAAACTAGTCTGGATGCCAGTTCTCCCCAAGATTGGAGCCTGACTTCTTATTCACCATGACATGGTTTCCCCTGTAATCATTACAATTTTTTTATTCCATTTCTCCTGTAATAAGAAATCCTGACTTCTGTACTTTGCCTGCTTACAGTTCTAATGTACTCGAATGCTGTCACCCTTCAAAAGGATTTCAGCAAAGGCAAATACAAACCAAGCCTGGGGAAATGACAAATCCCAGCCTGCAGCACTGCAATATTTGATAAACCCTGTAGCCCAAAATCCTGGTTTATCTGCAATCCTTCATATCCTGTCCAAGTGATGTGCTGTCACAAAACCTTTATCTTCCATGAAGACTGCAGAATAGGAAGGCACCCTCCTACCTGTCCAAATAGAAAATATAATTATACAAAAGCAGTTGACTTTTATCTTGTGTCTCACCCTCAGCTGCTTTTCTGGACAACTGGGGAACTGAATTACATGCAAGTACTGATGAAAGTGCTCAAAAGCAACCCAGATGTTTAATGCAGACTCCTCTCCACAACCCAAATTACCTACCCAGGGAGAAGTGGTATTTTCAATGGATGTTGTACTTGAGCACAAATGAGTTGTGTTCTCACCTGAGCAGTTCTTATTATCCCCCTTTTGAAGCAAAAGGCACCATGGTTGAGGGAATCTGAGAACTCCACTCAGGATCACACAGCAAGGCAGTGGTAGAACTAGATTTACAACATGAAGCTGAGTCAGACTCTTCTAAACCACACTCCCCCCCATACCATTTATTTAGTTATGGTATGAAGTTCAAATTACCAATGTTCTTGGGAAGAAAGGGCTTCTCCTAATCCCTCGACTAATTCCTCTGTTTGTATGTGTGTATATCTATATGTGTGTTTGCATGTGCAGATTTCCAGCAGGTTTAACCCGTGGCTGTAACTCTGTTTGATGGGCATGTGCAAATACAGGGTACTGGGATGGTGTTGGCGGGGCGGCTATCTGCTGGTTTTAAATAAGTGACTGTGCAAAGCCTTTCCAGTGCCCGGGGCACGGCTGCTGACTCACCTGGCACAGAGCACATACCTGCAGCAGGCAGGTGTGCTGGGTGGGTGAGTGCTGTGATACCTGGGACATGCCTGTGTCACTAAACACCTTCTCCCCACCCTCGGCTCAGCTTCCTGCTGCGCAAACATCGCACCCAGGCTTGTGGAGTGCCTCTGCACCGAGCAGCCAGAAGGCCTGGAAGGTTTCTCCCTAGCAGGGTCACCTTGCTGGTGGTTATTCCCTGTGGATAATGATGACAAAGAGGGCTTCTGGGAGGGTGAGAGGCGTGGGGAGCTGAGTTTAGTTACAGGACAAAAGAACAACCATAAAGCTGTCATGTCATCACGGTGTCCTGCCAGGAACTGCTGGGTCACTTCCTGAGTGTGACTGCAACTTCATTGCATCAGAATTGTATTAGGTCACTATATAGATTTTTTTTTTACAGTTAGATCAAAAATATCAACTCCAAAGGACAAGGAACCACGTGGCCATTCCTTCCCCTGCTCCCTTGGCTCCTGGCTCCTTTTGGCTCTCCCTCCAGAGTTGCACACACGGAAATAATACACACACCCACACCCACGTAGGGACAAAAGCAGGCCAGGAGGGTGGTGCATGCCAAGTGATGCATATAACTTAGGCTCTTTTAACACAATTAATTGTTTCCAGGCATAATTGTCTTTATCAGCTCTGCTAACAGCAGCAGTAATTGGGGAGCTGCTGCTCCTAAGGGTTACCACACACTGCCTACTCCTGTGCTGGTGACATGACTGATAAGAATCAGAAGAACAAAATATATGGTGGTTTAATTGACGCAGTTTTTTACTACATTGCATTTCAAAAGTATTTAAATTTACCGTGGAACACATCTTTTACAGATTATTTATTGACCTTCACTCTTGAAGAAGAAAGTGCTTAAGATGGATGAAATGACCGAGCACCAAAGCTTGGCCAGATACAATTTTTAGCTATTTTTAACCTTGAGAACAATAATGCAATCACTCTTTTGAGAATTACTCCAGCCAAGTCCCAACCTGGGTAAGGAAATGCGAGTTAAATCTACTGATTTTCCTTCCGAATTTACAGCTGTGGAGTTTTAAACAAAAGGAGGCCGTGAGTGGCTATGGCACTTCAGGCAGGAGCTCTGTGCTGGTGGGGCTGGGAAGGCTCTCGGAGAGCTCAGCTCTGTCCGGCAGGACACAGGGATGAGTCTGAGACATCCCAGTGACCTGTCTGACCTCAGTGTCCCAGCAGCCGCATCTTCGGGGACACACCTGGAGTCCTGCGTCCACTTCTGGGCCCTCCATTTGGGAAGGACACTGAGGAGCGTGTCCAGGGAAGGGAATGGAGCTGGGAAGGGGCTGGAGCCCCAGGAGGGGCTGAGGGAGCTGGGGAAGGGGCTCAGCCTGGAGCAAAGGGGGATCAGGGGGGCCCTTGTGGCTCCACACAACTCCTTGACAGGAGGGGACAGCCGAGGGGATCGGGCTGTGCTGCCAGGGAACAGGGACAGGAGCAGAGGGAATGGCCTCAGGCTGGGCCAGGGGAGGCTGAGGGTGAACACCGGGAGGAATTTGTTAATTGAAAAGGTGGTAAAACATTGGAAAGGGCTGCCCAGGGAAGTGGTGGAGTCCCCATCCCTGGAGGTGTACAAGACTGGACGCGGCACTCAGGGCTGTGGTCTGGTGGAGAAGCTGCTGATCGGTCACACGCTGGACTCGATGATCTCAGAGGTCTTTTCCAACCTCAATGACTGATCCCCTCGGGATTCCGAGGGCCCCGAGCGCCTCACGTGAGTGCAACACACAAAGCTCGCTCTGTGCGGGGCTCGGCCCGGCGCTGTGCCTATGGAGGGGCTTCCTCACAGACCCCTCACAGGGGCTTTACCTCCTTAAGGACAGATCCCTCATAGGGGCTTCATCCCCTCAAAGGTCTCCCCTCATATGGGCTTCATCCCCTCACAGGGTCTCCCCTCGCAGATCCTTCACAGAGGCTCCCTTCACAGACCCCTCATAGGGGCTTCACCCCCTCCAGGGGTTCCCCTCACAGAACCCTCACAGGGGCTTCATCCCCTCCAGGGGTTCCCCTCACAGAACCCTCATAGGGGCTTCATCCCCTCCAGGGGTTCCCCTCACAGAACCCTCACAGGGGCTTCACCCTCTCCAGGGTCCCCCCTCACAGACCCCTCACAGGGGCTTCATCCCCTCAAGGGGCTCCCCTCACAGAACCCTCATAGGGGCTTCACCCCCTCAAGGGGCTCCCCTCACAGCGTCTCCCTTCACAGACCCTTAACAGGGTCTCCCCTCACAGACCCCTCACAGAGTCTCCCCTCACAGGGTCTCCCCTCACAGAGCCTCCCCTCACAGGGTCTCCCCTCACAGGGTCTCCCCTCACAGTCTCCCCTCACAGAGTCTCCCCTCACAGAGTCTCCCCTCACAGACCCCTCACAGAGTCTCCCCTCACAGGGTCTCCCCTCACAGACCCCTCACAGAGTCTCCCCTCACAGAGTCTCCCCTCACAGGGTCTCCCCTCACAGGGTCTCCCCTCAGCCCGGCTCTCTCAGCCGCCGCGCTCCCCTCCCCGGGCCCCTTTGGTTCCGTCCAGCAGCGCCCCCCTCGCACCGCGCAGCCCCCGTGGTACGCCCCGACACGCCCCCCCGGCAGGGGGCGCTGAGGGCGGTGCCCGCCGGGCCGGGGCCAGACCGCGGCGGCACTTCCGGTCCGGGGCCGGGGCGGGAACGGGAGCGGGAACGGGAGCGGGGCCGGGATGGCGCTGGACTCGCGGCGCCTGGAGGCGCTGAGCCTGCAGGAGCTCAGCGCGCTGCTGGACGACGAGGAGCAGCTCCAGGACATGGCCCGCGAGATGGAAGAGGTGAGGGGCTGCCTCATACTGCCCGGCCGAGGCCTCTCCTCCAGCCGCCCCCCTCAGCCCGCAGGGTCCCTGCCGCCCCCGGTGCCGCTGGCTGTTGGGGGGGTTAATGACTCCCCGCTCCCCGCAGCCGCCGGGCGGACTCGGCCCTGCCGTGGAGCTGCCGGTGCGTGAGGAGCCCCCGGGGCTGCGGGAAGCGCTGCCGGTCCCTTCCTTGCTTCCCCCTTTCCTGCCGCCCCCGGCCCTCCCGGCCTTTTGTTCGCCGGCCCGCGGCGGGGGGATCGGTGCCCGCCGGCTGCCGTAGGGAGGGGGAGGGCTCGGCGGGCTGAAAACGCTAAATTAAATTAATTCAACCGCTGAATTAGGAGACGCTGGCGGCCCGGAGGTGGGATGGGTTCGCGCAGCCCTTGTTGTGTGCCTTGGCCGTGGTGAAGGATTTGGCCAGGGTGAATTCAAAACAATGTGAAAGAGATTTCCTGCGTGCCCCGGTTGGTATGCTGGGCGCAGCGAGGGCTGTCAGGCTTTTCTGATGCTTGTTTTGCCTATTTGAAGTGTCTTTTTCAGTGTATCAGGCTTTTGGATCTGTGATTCTTAAAGCAAAATCGGAGCCTGTTTTCTTCCTCTGGCTGTGATTGTCTTTAGCTGGTTTTTCTATGCGCCAGTGGACACTGGGTGTTACAGTTCAGAGACGAGACTGTTCTGGGTTTATTTGGCCACAGATGTGCCTGGAAGAATCTCAGTCTTAAGTCAGATAAGAGCGGATAAGATGAAACTATATGTATGAAAACTTAAAAACAAAAAAATGTGCTCTTCTTCTCTGGGTCCTGTATTTATTGTTTTTTTTTTTTTTTTTTTTTTTGTTTTCTTAAATTAGAGGACAAAAGCCTCAGGAGAAGAACAACGGTGGCAATGTGTTCTTGAGAAAGAAGCTTAGTTTATTAAATGAGATCAATTATAATTGTGTTCCCTCAAACTAAGATTCTGGCCCTTCTGATGCTTCTGAGGAAATTTTTCTGTATCCCTTCGGGCCAAATTGTCGAAGTATTACCCATGGAGAGGCCCACTGAAGGCTGAGTTGATGAGGTGTCCTGGGGAATTTATTTGCTGTATTATGCAACAATTTAGATTTTGAACTTCGTGCCAGTAGATTCCTGAGAGTGGGGCAGCCGTAATAACTTTTGGTGCGAGTTTATATTGTGAGAACTCAGAAGGAGCAGGCGGTGCTGTGGAAAGTAGAACATGCAGAGAGAGCTCTTGGAGGCCCCGTGGTTTGCTGGGGGCAGGAGCACCCTGCTGAATAAAAGCTATTTAAAGAAACTCGGCGGGTTATAATGGGCTTAACTTCGTAAAGATGTGAACGGGGGGCAGTGCTGCTGGTTCCAGTGTGACCTCTGACAAGGGACAAGAGCACAAGGCCTGTCTCGTGGGCTCTTTATTATTATTTATTTATCAGTGTGGACTTAAGACTGTAGGTCAGAAGTGACAGAAAGCCTCATGACCTCAATAGAAAAGATCCTCCCTCGCTACACAACCAGCCCATATTCTCGATTTGACCCTCAGGTTTTTCTCTTTCGTTGGCATCTGAAGGCTTTTAAATTGTAGAGTGAAGTTCTCTGGGCCTGAGGGAATATTTTGTGGTGTTTGGAAAGTGTGGCCAGGTTTGAAGGTGCTCGGGCTGTGCTGCTGTCTGCTGTAATCCTCTTTTATTGGATGAGGAGGCTTTTACTGGAGTCTGTTCAACTAGAAATGTGTTTACCCATCTTGGAAGGAATTGACCATGCTTGAATATTTCTTCCTCATTCTGTTTTTGCCTTCACTGAATTGTTCATTGCATGTGCTGCTGAGACCTGAGTTTTCACTGGGAAATGTGTGGCAGGAAGAGGGAGAGAGGGAAATCCTGAACATTAAGGAGGCACCATGGTGACTTCAGTGCTGCTTGGCTGTCACTCCGTATATATCCAGGTTGTAGGGTTATTCCAAAGTCCTTACATTCCTGATTTTACTGTGATGTGCCAATTAAATTGTGATTCACGAGTCACTTCTCTGAGGTCACTGGTATTTTCAGTGGCAAAGTTGGTTAAAGCTGATTGTTCTATAATTGAAAAAAAACCCCCTTTGTTCTCCTTGTTTCAAGGGAAACCCAGCTCAAACCCCAATGTTTTGTTCACAAAGGAGGAGGATTTGGAAAAACCACTTGGCTTTCTTGCTAACAGCTAAAAATAGGCACTTCCAGCCTTACAGGGAATGTATTCCTGTGTGGCATTTGAGCAGGATTTGTGGGGGTGTGTATTTCTGTGTCTGTGTGTGCCCACGGGGTGATGTGCTTGCAGAACGTGTGTCCCAGTGTGTGGCACTGTCCCCAGGTGTGTGACACCGTGGCATCAGAGCTGAGCTGCCACTTTTCCTGTCTCTGAGGTTGGGTTTGCACCCTCTGGGCTTGCAGGGCTTGAACAACAAACGTCTGGTCTGTGAGAAAGAGGAAGGAAGCTCCTTGTCTGGTACTCCCAGTCTTTTGAAACTGAGGAGATTTATTTTTTTATCATCCTTTCAGGTTGATCTCTGTAGTGCAAGTACAACATTCATCTTCGTGAAATAGGCAGTCACAGGATGGTTTGGGTTGGAAGGGACCTGAAAGATCATTTAGTTCCAAACCCCCTGCCATGGCAGGATCATAAAAGTAATTTATTTATAAAAGTCAGTCTCACTGAGGTAACTCTAAAAAGCACAGAGGAGAGAATTTGTGACCTGACACTGATGATGATTTGATGAATTTCTCTGTGAAAGTGAATTTTCTTTTTATCTTCTGGACCATCACTTCTGTGACAGTACAGTATTGTGTTACTGACTGCTAAGGTTCCATGGCCAAAAATTATTTGCTTTTCAATACCTTAATTGTGTGAAATCAAGAAGTCAGAAATGTATTGCCTTCTTCTCATTCCAGCATTCAGAGTACCCTGGCAAGCACAAAAGGAATGTTTTGAGCACAGTCCTTTTCTCAAGAGCTGATTGAAAAGATCATGCAGGGCAGAAAGTCCAAGTTAAACTGTGTGCATTCATGCCCAGATTTCTTGGATTCCTACTCCTGTCCTAAAACCACACTGTGCAAGTGGTCATGTTCTTGTCGGCCAAACATGAAATTTACTTGCAAAGTTAGGAATTAGACTTGGTGACAACTACAGATTTTTCTCTTCTAGCTGAGCATCAAACGAGTAACCTGTCTGTGTCTGATGAGTGCAAATTGCAGTGCTGAGTGTCTTGCCTCTGCAAGAAATATCTAGGAACTGCAACTTACCTTCTAAGCTTTATTTTGTCATTTTTAAGTAATCAGAAGAGCTAAGTTTAGCCAATCTAATTACTTTGCAGTGTGTTTTAATATTTATTACAGAACAGATGTTGTTAGGGGGTGTATTATTATTCACGAGTCCTTGATGAAAAGCACTCCTAAATCTTCTGTAAAAGAAGTCTCTTCTCCTACTCTGCACCTGTCAGCTCCTGTTTCAGGGGTTAATTTGACACTCCAAATGTGCATCTTTATATTCCACAGTGTGACTGCAGATTTTATTCTTAATTTACAAGCATGTGTAAGTGAAAGAGAATGTGGGAATGATAAAGGCTGGAGAAATCTAAAACTAACATAGATGTGTCCTATGTGTAAAGCAATTAAAACGGTGCCACACAAAGCTGCTTTTTATTTATAGCTCCTTAAGAGACTTTTTCTTGAAGGTACCAAGAGATTCCTCGCCGTGGTGCTGGCCAGAGCAAGCTTATAATTATAGCAGCTCTTGATGGACTTTGTGGGTAGTCAGGATTGCTCCATTTCTCAGGAGGCAGCTCCTCTGGGAATGTACTTTTGGATGAACCAGAGTGATGCTTCTCAGAGATGTTTTACACAAATAGCTCTTGCTGCAAACCATTATTTTGGAGTAAAGGCTCAACATTTATAGTACGAATGTTGCTAAGCTAGTACTAGTTCTGCTTTAATTTTATCCAGCTTTTTTTTTTCCTTTTTTTAAAAGTGGGATGAAACAAAGCTGCAGTGCATAAAAGTAGTAGACTCTAAATTCACAAAGCAGTTGCTGCTGCCTGCTCTTGGAAATGCTCATTAAATAAATCCTTGAGTAAAATTATTCAAATTATGTCCATTAAAGAAATTCATTTTTTAAGCAGCTTAAATTTTGAGGTGCTGCATAAACGGTGACTTTTTTTTTTTAATAGCCTCCGTGTGTCCATGGCTTCATTTTCTTGCAGCACAATTTGGTGTTGACTGGTCTGCTCAGGAGTGAGCAATCCTTGTACCATGAAAATCCCCGGAGAAGCAGCTCAGTATGGTTTCCCCATTTGTCCCATTCAGAACGCACAGTAAGAGCTTAGCAGTTGATAAAAAGGAAAAGGCCAAATATTCTCCTTAATATTGTCCTGTCTCATTGTGTCTCGTGATTCTGATTGGTGTTTTCATCTGGTTTCAGATTAACGTTTCCTGCCTGTTGAAGTGCTCAAGAGGCTTGGTAGGAATTCTGCTGGAGTCCCATGCTCCTGACTTTTATCTCTAAGTAACCTTTTCCTCACGTTTCCAGTGAGCAGGTGAACAACCAGTGCAGGAGCAGTTCCCTGCTAATGCACTTTTTTGTGACACGTCACACGTGACAACAAAATACCTTTTGTTGGATTTATTTCTTCCTTTTTCTTGGGCTTTTGGAAAGCTGTGAATGGATGCTGAAAGCATGCTTTTTGCTGCACTGATAATCTTAATAGACTGCTCATGCTGGACTGTGGCTTTGACCCTTGGATGATTTTGCAGCTGGGTTTATTTTGTAGTTATAAATGACTTTTTTTGAAAGCTTTTCTACAGCTCTCTTTAGGCAAACTTTGCAGTGTTTGCCTTCTGATTCTTCAAATTAACTTCCAAGTGCAGTGGAACAGTTGCTGTAAAGCTTCTACACAGACCTTAACATCAGTGACAGAGATTAATCTGATTTATAAATCGTGACTGTATTCAAGTTGCATTGCTCTGGGATTATATCTGTTCTGTTTGCTGTGAAATAGAATTCACAGACTTCAAAATCCTTTCAGTGACATGAAGTATTTCAGTGTCCTGAAAACAAATGGATGGGTTTTGCCAGCTCCTCCTTGAGTTTCATTAAACATCATTCCTAAGTTTGCTTTGTATTTGAGGAACTGGTTCTTCTCATGGTTTTGGGTGAGATTCAGGTTTCTCTTCTCTCCGAGTGTGCGTTGTTAAAAGAAATTTTACACAGACCAATGCTGGGAGTGAAGACTTCAGGAGTGACATTTTAATTCATCATTAAGTGTCAATTACCGTTTTTGATCAACTTATGGTAGAAAAAATAGACCCTTCTCAGAAGTGCTCTACTGTGGAAAAAATTTAGTCATTATGTCCTGTGTAATTTCAAGCACTATAACTTAAAGTACAATTACAAATATCTTAACTTTTTCATTTTAAAGCAAGTGTTTTTAAGACTTTTGCTAAAGTTTAGTCTAATCCATAATTATTAGGTATCAGATGCAAAGGACAGGAGTGTCACTCTGTCTTAGATGTAGGCAGGTGATATTAGTCATGTTTTTCTTTTTTTTTACGAGTCAGATAAATCATGCCATAGTGATATTTACTCATCTTCACATACTTGAAATGATTTAAAAGTAAAGTTATTCAGCAGATCATTAAAAAAGGTTAGGAATTTGTTTTTTCCTCCTCCTGCCTGGTCCTGTTGAGAAATATTCTGCCACTTGAGGCAGGGACATCATCACAAAAGTCTCATCTGACTTCAGGAAGCTTTTCCTTACTCTGTTTATCTGGAGTTCTACCTCCTCCTCTTTACTATAAATGATTTTAGTAAAAGCTTCCTTTTCCTGGTATTTGTGCTCTTGAAAGGTTTATAGGTTTGTGTCCACTGGCTTTTTTTCTGCTAAGTGTACATCTTCTTCATCCTAAAAGAGAGATCAGAGTTCACTCATTAAACTGGTCTCTCCTGACTGACTGTGCACCTGCTTTGAAATGAAAATATCAGCCTCCCAAACAGTAAAAATACTGAATTTGCTGTGAGGAAGTAGAGAGCTCATTAAAATGGTAAAAGGGGCACCAGAACCCATCAATCTTTTTGCACACAATTTTCCTTGGCTGGCAGTTCAGGAGGCAGCGAGTAACAGGCTTGTGGTGATGGCAGGAGGTTGGTAGGAATTGGATGCCACTAATTGAGCTGTTAAATCCTGTGTATTTTAGTTCCCTTCATATTTCCTTTTTTAAAAATGTAAAATAAGGGGACTTCAGCTTTCTGAAAGCAACAGTCCTAACAGGATCAGATCATATGAGAATAAACAAATGGAAACCAGTTTAATTTAAATTATTTTGCATTAGATTCAAAGGTAAGAAGAGGATTTTCTCTTTATTCTTTGAAAGGATCCACAGTGAACACAAGCCCACAGGGCTGGATGCTTATTAAGGCTTGAAAAGACAAAATAATATTGAAAGTGTAACCTCTGAATTTCACAATCTGGAATAGAATTGGGAGTAATGTAGGATTTAGGACTCTGCATTATCCTTGGTTGTTGTTGTTGGGTTTTTAAGTGATTTGGCAAGAACAAATTACCAAGTTTGAGAGTAAAGCTTTGGTTTTTGAAGAGCAGTATTTGGAGGAAAAGGCGTGTTTAAGTAACACCAAGCTAGTTTTGAGTTTAGGAAATTCAAGTAACATATAAATATTCCAAAAGGAAGTAATTGTTCTCAAAGACAGTTGCTGTGCTTGGAAAAGCACCTGAATTTTGATGCTGACCTTTTCTGGGGCTTTTAAACAGCTCATTTGGGTTTTCTCTTTCCCTGTGTCTGGGGTGTGGCTCTGTGTCCACCCAGAAGTGTGGCAGGAGCAAGGTCTGTGCTTCTGTTTACAGGGATAACCTGAACTAGAAGGGATGTGTGGATGGAGGAGCTCACAAAAATGCACCAGACTTCTGTTGGGTTTGAAGGCAGCTCAATAGAATTAGTCTGTTGTGCCCTGGGAGGACTGTTCCACTTGTTGATTCAGCCTGAGACTCTGAAATCAAATCCCTTGGTTGTTCTTTTTTTTTTCCCTCCTTTTGCTGTCTGAATGTTTTAATGAACCAAATGTGACACCCAGGGCAGACTTCTCCAAACACTCAGCTCTCCCAGAGCTTCTGGAGGCTCTCTTGATAAAATCCTGTGCATGTGTGAGTGTGAGCAAACTGGAATCTGGCTGAATCTTGGGTGTGTGAGAATTGTCACTTTTTCTTTAGGCTAGGAACTGTTAAGCAGAAGGATCAATAGGGAAAAAAAAAATGAAGGTTTTTGGCAATAATCCAGGATTGGTGTAACATAGTTGGGGAATATTCTGGACAATGAACAGTCACAATGTCATCCTTATTTTTACACATTAACAAAATAAGGGATGATGTTCTTCTGCACTCATTGTATCTCACTGCTGGAGTTCAGATTTTTTCTAGAGCTGTCGCTTTTTCTGTCAGTGTCCATCATTTGTTCATCAGTTGCAGGTTGCACTAATTCTCACATAGAGCTTACTTTTGTTGTTTATTTAAAAGTTTTCAAATTCACATTTTGTCTTGCTTAATAATTTCCCTGCCATTTCACACACTTTTTTGGTTTTGTTTTTAATTTATATCCAGGCCCAAAATGTTCAGCACAGCAAGGACATGACTCTTGCCAGCAACCGCAGTCTGGCAGAAGGAAATCTCCTGTACCAGCCAAAGTTGGAGTCTCTGAAATCAAATTTGACTGAGAAATATCAAGAGCTGCAAGTTCTTTTTGAAGCATACCAGATAAAGAAAACAAAACTAGGTAACGCTGGCTGTTGACAATTATGATTTGCTGTTTTCTAAGTGAATGTAAATCTGTTGCCTGTTTGTTGTTTGGTTTTTGGTGTCTCATTTTTAGCTGTGTGAATTAGGGTACAAAGTGAAATGTCATTCTTGTGCAGTGCTGAAATAGATCAGACTTCTGATGATTTATTAAGTTACTGTCACATCTAGTAACAGATACTGTGGATTCTTCCTGTTACCTGCCTATTCTTGACCTACTCTTCTCTAAATTATCAACTTCATTTACCTTGCTAAAGAGCAAAACACTTTGAATTTTCAGTGACTATTTATAAATCAAATGGAATATTGCATTTAACTCTCATACTGAATTATCTTTTACATCTGAAACTGCAGTTGAAGTGCTTTCAGTATTATAAATATATAATTGGAATTAAATTTCAGCTCTTAGCACTCTGACAATATTCCTGAACTTGGTAACATATTTCTTTTTGTAATCATCCTGTGCAGAACTTGCAGGGTCTGCTGGTTGTGCAGATGTGCCTTAGAGGTTGTTGTGTGGTTTGAAGTCCCTTAGAGCCAGCTGTCATTTTTTGTCCTTCCTGTGCCTTTGCAGACAGACAATCCAGTAATGCTTCCCTGGAGACCCTGCTGGCTCTGCTGCAGACTGAAGGGGCCAAGATTGAGGAAGACACAGAGGTAATGACAGAACACCCCAATTCTGCCACTTCCACCCATTACCAGAACCTTCCATTGTCCATGGCTGCAGTGCTGAGTTGAGCATGTGACAGATTAAGGAGTGGTTTTAACAATATGGTCTTGTCTCTGCTTTGAACTTCAGGGAACAGCTATTTGATTCCAGCAATTTTATTTCTTTTTCAGCTGAGTAATTTTTTACTCTTAACATCCTTGAAGTTCAAGAGAGAAAAGTGCTCCTTTTGAGAAAAGATAGGCAAACCCTCTTAGTTCCTTGGCTTTGCCTTCAAACTTGTAGAGTTTAAAAACATGGAATCCTTTTTTAATGGGGTTTGCCTGGTATTTGTATTACTTCATAATAAATGCCAATTAGTAGCTTAATAAAAAAAGCCTGTGCCTGTGCTGCTTTTCCTCCAGTGTTTCTGGTGAAATATTCCATTGTGATTTCAATGTGTCAGTGCAGGTGCCAGTGCCACCACTACTTTCAGGAGTGCTTGAAGGGTGGTCTGACTTCAGAATAACAGGAGTGTTTGGGTTTGTTTACTGATTTGCATGCAGGCATTTTCTGTAATTAATCAGGAGAAAAAAAAAATTTGCTTATTAGCCTTGAGTTGTGATGGTAAAAACACATTCCCAGGACAAGCTGAATTTTGTGATTTGATGTTTGTTCACCTCTCAATTATTAAACATCATATACCCAAAGCCACAAGTAAGGGTGAGTCTTAAACCTGACTTAGCAATAATCTCTGTGCTGAGTCTCACAGAGTTCCTGGTGTTTCTGTTGGCATTCAAACAACACTGAGCCGTATTTCAGCTTAGCTGTCAATCTGGGAGGCTGCTGGACTTGGTTTGTTCCCGTTCTGGTGATCAGGGGAATGCTGAGGGCGAGATTCAGATGTTTTTACTGCTGTTACTTCAGTATAAATTTATGCAAAAATGATATTTAACTCTCAGTGCTTCTGAGTAATAACTAACTCAAAGTTCTGCTCAGAATTCTTCAGTATGCCAGTCATCTTCCATATGCCAGCTGGAAAATCACAGGCAAAATGATGCTATTTTTGGGATGTGAGCCATTTAGATTCTGTTGCAGTAGGCTGTTTCCTAAGAGAATGTTCTGTATTTGACAGAATATGGCAGAAAAGTTCCTTGATGGTGAAATACCACTGGATTCCTTCATCGACGAGTACCAGAGCAAGCGGAAACTGGCTCACCTGCGGCGGGTGAAGATCGAGAAGCTGCAGGAGATGGTGCTGAAGGGACAGAGACTTCTTCAGGCTCCGCCGGCGGCACAGCCGAGGGCAGCCGAGCCCACCCCAGCGCCTGCAGATCCCTACAGGGCGGATGCAAACCCTCCTCCCTCGGTGGTGCCGCGGCGGATCCCGCCCCCGCCGCCTCCCGCAGGCCCAGCAGGACGCTTCCCTACCCCCTTCACTGCAGCCATGAGCTCAGGACCAGCTCTTTCTTACCCAGGTGCTCCCTACCCTCCTGTCCCGCCCCGGCCGGGAGGAGCTCAGCCCACGAGTCAAATGCCACAGCCGGGATATCCAGCTCAGTGTGTACCACCCTATCCTCCACCTCTCCCCCAAAGACCACCTCGTCTTCCACCACATCCTGGCTTTATCCTCCAGTAAATATTTGGGTGCGCCTGACTTATGTATTGGTGCTTATATTTCCTTTTCTCCCCCCATCAGAGACTTGCTGTAGGCAATGGGAAGCCTCTGTTCTTTGCACAATGGAGCACAAAGGCCGAGCTGTGGCACAGAGGTTTGCAATTGCTTTGCTAAATGTGGTGATGTTTATTTGCAAAGGTCAGTGATGACAAGGTTTTCCTAGGAAGGTGATAAGGTCTAAATTCTGTAAGTCCATCAAATTGGGAAGGCACTCTGCAGTGGGTTTGCTGATGTTACAAACTTGAGTCACTGCTCTGAATTCCTTAGTGATGGTAAATCAGCATCCTCCAGTGTTCAGATGTGTTCCCATGGCAGCTGGATGGATGTGTGGCAAACGGGGAGCTGGTTGTCTCTCTGAGGAATTCTGTGACAGTTTTGGGATGGTAACAACCATGTCTGACTGCTGGGCAAGGGGCGTGCACAGGAACCTCCTCAGCATCCTTTTGCATCCAGGGCTGGGTGCACAACGTTGTCAGAGCTCACTGAGCTGAAACTCCTGTCAGAACACCTTGGGGGGGGGGTTAGAGGGGAAATGACAAGAGTTTCATTTCTGCATTTCAGTTGTTACCTTAGTGTGGAATCAAAGTAGGCACTACTCCCACTCCTAAACAGCTCAATACCCTCAAATCCTAGTCTCTTGAAATGAAACTAAACTGTTTGTAGAGCCAGTTTAGGGTTTTATAGACACTTTACCAGGCAGTTTTATTTCCTTGCCTATTAAGACTCTTTCTAACTGTTTTTTTTTTATTTTTCCTTTTCCACACCTTGGATACTGAAATGATTTTTTTTTACACAGGTGCTTAGCTTTTGCTACCATGTGATTCCAGGAATCTAGGCAGGGTATTTTCTTAATCAAATACTGGATTTTCACATGTAATTGCCCACTTGAATTTCCACAATTTCATTTTATCCCTTAACTCTGTCTCTTGCTTGGCAGAACTATTTTTAACTTTCCCATTTCGTTCAGTTTTGCAGTTCAGGGCATGTGTATCTATCTGGAATTTGCAGTTAATGTTTCTCTGCAAGTAGGCAGAAGAGAAAAGCCTTTGGAAGTCCATGGTGGCTGTTTGCATCTTACAGAATCCCTTCTTGACTTATGCCACTGGACAGGAGAGGCTTTTTAGGGCAGCTCAGATTTCACCCTAGATGTGACTCTTGAAGCCTAAGGTGCAGACACATGCTGGTATTTTAATCCAGCACTGGGGGAGGCAGATTTTAACACTTGTTTGCACAGAATTTGTCTGTGAATTTGTTACCAGTCAGTCCAGAATCTGTCAAAGCCCCTTGGTTATTTCAGAGCCTTTTGGTATCATTGTCCTGGAATGCACTACATTGTTTGGAAGTTTGTACTACAAACATTAGTCAGAATAGAATATCTATTTTTTTTTCCCTTTATGTAAGACCTGGATTGTCCCTTAATCATTTCCTCTGGAGTGTGGTGGTTAGCAAATACTAATCTGAAATTAAACTCATAACAGGAAGCTCTCGATTCTGAAAATATGAATATGGTCATTTGGCTTGTTTTGCCTTCTGCAGACAAAGGGCAGAAGGTTGGTCAGTGTTACTGGCATCTGAACCAATTCCCCAGTGTAAGTCTGGCAAGTTTTTATAGATGGGGGATTTTGTGAAGCAATGTGCATTGGATTTGTTTGCAAAGTGTGTTTTTTCTGTAATCTAGTGATGGTACAGGATGTGATTTTTTTTTTTTTTTTTTAATAGTGTGATATCTTTTCTTGGTATTATTTTCTCACTGAAGCTTTGTATAAGCATGGTTAATTATGACTCGTTTCAAAGTAACTTTGCTGTGCTGTTAGTGCTGGTATTTGGATGGCAGCTGTTGTATCTGGATGCTAAACATAAGTCTGCTGTAGAAATGGTTTTTGTCTTAGAAAGAATCAAAGTGGGTGGGGGCTACCAGGGTGGTGTCTGAATACAGAAATTCATACTTTGAGCCTGCTACACAAAAACTCTAAAAACACTCCCAAATCAGTTTTACTAAGATTTCATAAAAACAACCAGGTATATTTTACACTTATCAAGTGCCAACTTTTTTTCTGAGGGTTGGAAATCCTCAGAAGTGATGGGGGTGATAGATAAGTGTATTGTGAATTTGCACTGCATTTTGTGTATCAGACTTTATTGGTATTAGTAGTCCAAGAATATTTTTACTACTTGTTAAATCTTCTGTCTTTTGGTAACTTTTGTGATAACAATGACCTTTCAGGGATACTTTATCTAAAAACAACCTCTTGTGCACACTAAATACAGACAAAGCTAATGCAATTTTTTTTGTCTAAAAGCAAAACAATGCATTATTGCATATGCATGTGGCTGATGTGCCTTAGGATCACTACTTGTGATTGTAATTCTAGGATATTAGCATTTTTATCATTTGAATGGCCATTGCTTAACTCCAATTTAAGGGCTCTTCCTAGAGCACTGACTTTTACAAAAAACTGACCCTCATATTTCAGAAAAAAAACAGTTGTATCTGCTATTTGTAAGCTTATAGTTGCCTTCACTGATGGGTAAGTTTGAACGTAGCTGATGTAACTAATGTGATGTTTCAGTTATTGCAAGCTCATAACTGAAGTCCAGCTGCTCATGGAAAACGTTTTGCCATTAATTTTGTGTGTATGTGTGCACACAAACTGTAAATATTTACTTGACTGCTGGTGATGTTTAAAGGTAAAGGAGAAGAATGACTGTGGAAAGCTGTTCAATCCTTTCAGCAACAAACTTGACAAAACACTAACCTGGCAAGAGCTGTGTCAGTGCTTTCAGCCTGTTGTCCTTCAACAGCTTCTCCTGTTTTGTTATAGCTAATAAATAAATTCTGCTCTGGCTAGGATGTTTAGAATTGTACTAATTTGCACTGTTTATAAGATAGTGAGATTAAAATGCCATAGGCAAGCTGAGACTTGAGAGGGGGTGGCTCACGATGCTTGCCAAAAAAAAAATAAAAAATATATATATATAAAGAAAAAGGATTTTTGATGTCTGCTACAAATAGCATATACTTTCCCAAAGCAATTGGAGTGGAGAAAAATCCTTTCAGTACAATGTGTAACACGGCTTTAGAGTGTTGGTAGCATTGGAAACGCTCTCTTAGGGCGGCATTGTCTGTGCCAGTCTTTTGTACACAGTTCTGTGAGTTGGGACTTGGACTTGGGACTGCAGGGAGCAGTTCTGTCTCCTGGGTGGGTCTCCCTGCACTCAGGGCTGCCTCCCAGGGAAGGTGGAGTCGGTTGTTCCAGCACAGCTGATCCAGACAGGTCACCTCTGTACTGCTGCAGGGAACAGGAGCTGCCCTGGGATGCCGGGAGGCACGGGCTGGTCGAGGTGATCACCCCCACTACTGCCCCAACCTGCACAGCCTCAGCCTCCACCTCTCTTGGGACTTCTCTGCCCTCTCAAACTGGAATAATGACGTAGATACAGAGCTCAAAGCGACAATTCTTTTACCCTCACGTGGAGTTCAGAGGGGGCAGAGTCGTCCTGTGCCTGAACAGTTCCTCTGTGTGATCCTGGACTGTCTTAATAAGGGGCAGTTTTATATGCCGAGCAAGTTGTGAAACATACAGTGGAGTTGTTTGCATAATAAGTCTTTCTGTTATCTACTGTGTTCTGATTTTAAATAAAATAGCATATCTCTTGGTGTCCTGTCTCCTGGTGGCTCTGTTCAGCTGTGGTGCAGTTCTGTTAATGATTTTCAACCCTAATGGTGTTTGTTTTTTTTTTTTTTTTTTTTCCTGTAGCAACATAAACACAGTTGTTGGTGGATGTAGAACATAAAATTGCAAAATGCTTTAATTATTCATAGTAAATCTGTTGGCCGTGTTTTTAGTGACTGGATACAATGAGTCCATTTTGTATGGAGCTGATACAGGATGGGTTTGCTCACAGTAGATTTTACATGTTGTAATCAGGGCAGTGAGATAGGTGGGCTGTCTGTCAGGTAAAACCCCTTTGCTTTTCTTCTAATTTTCTATAATTAGCTAGTGGGAACGTTCAGAATCACCTGGAAAAGCTGAAGGGAGAAGGCTTCTATTTTTTTTTTTTTTTTTTAAGAGAGGAAAATCTTAGATTTCAGCCAAGTTAGGAGAAATGAGTCAACCAGAGTTATTTAGGAATATGAGTCAGAGGGCAGAAAAGACCTGATGTAATTTTCTGTGATATCTGTCGCTTTAGTAGCGATGTGAAATAGAAATCCTAGTGCAGAATAACCGGTGAGGGGAGAAAAACCCTTTTTTAATTGTTTCTTGTTCCGTTTGTGGTGGCTGCAGAGGTTGGATAACCTTCTGCAGAAAAGGGAAAGTGCAGATGAGGAGAACCTGCTGTGCTGACTCAGTGCAGGTGGGCGAGGGCAGGGGAAGGTGTTATGTAAAAGCTGCAGCTCTTCAGCTTGGCTTTTCTAAGAATTTGCTCTGTGTTTTGTGGCTTGAAGAGCCGTGGAGCTCCAGCTGTGCCTGTTCCAGACCCACTTTCTCTGATGGCCCTTCCTTGTGGCCCCACGAGGTTGTTCTGGCTGGGATTGTTCCCAGTGAAAAGGAGGTGTCGCCCAGTAGGGTCAGACCTTTCCAGGGAGGGGACTCAGGTGGGACAAAAAAGCAAAGTTCCACAATAAAAGGTTGTGTTGGGGACACACTGCAGTGTCCATGAGGCTTTGGTTTGTCCCTTCCTTTGGAGGCTGTGCAAGTCCTTCCCTTGCCCTGCTCCTGTAGCTTGAGTCCCCTTGGGTTGTACATTAATCATCCCTCATGCCAGGCTTTTACAGTTCTGCCTCTTCACCTCTCTGAGACTTGGTCACCAGGAACTGGGAGTGTTCCTGCAGGGTTTTTGAGAGATTTTGGGTCTCGATTTAAGTTTCAGAGGTGCCCTGCTTGAGGCTGTGCCCCAGGACACCTTGTCCTGGGCAGTCTGTGCAGGTCTCTCAGCCTCACTCTCCATTTTCACCCCTACTTGCAGGACAGATCCAGGCTGCTGAGGCTGGGAGATGTGCCAGGGCATACCCTGAATCCTGCTGTAAGCTAAAAGCTATTTTTTAAATACTGCTTATTATTTCCAAACCTCAAAGGTGCTTTTTCTGCACTCCTAAAGGTGATGAGTAGGAATTATTTTTTCCTTCAAAGCTAAAAATGTTTCCTTCTCACCACATAATCCCACACCTTGCTACGTGCACTTAGAACTGCACATTATTCCAGCAAACACTGCTTGGGCTGGGCTAATTTCTGAGGGGTTTGTTAGTCCTGGAGAGAGCCAGTCACAGAGGATGGGAGGTGACAAAGTGGCTCCAATTCCCAGCACTGGAATGAGACCACCTGGCTGAGGAGAAAATGCTGGTTATGGAGAAATATGGAAATGCTTTTTGGCCTGGGGTGTGTTGTCTCACACGGTATGAGGGGAATCCAGAGCAGCTTGGTATTTTTTTTTCCTTTTATTAAGACTTGCATACCCACGAAGCACTTGTTAAATGATTTGATTAGCTGGTGCTTCTGGGTTACCCCAGTCATTTTTCTGAGTGGGTCATTCAGGAAATACCATCCCTAAATATTGTGCTGCCCAAACTCATGTAATTCATGCCTGGTTGGGCACAGCAGAAAAATAACTTTCCTTGCAAAGGAGTGGCTGCTTTTTATGGCTTTGAGGGCTCTTTAAAACATACTTTTGCAGAAGTTTTGTGGTTTGTTTTCTTCACCTGACTTCCTAGAGCCTGTACCAGTGTGTTTTTCTATTTGTGTGCTTCATTTCAATGCACTTTTCCCCCCCAGTGATCTGACACTTGTGTTTTTCCAGCTTTGCTCTCTGTTGCTGAGCTGCAGTGCTTTTTGTGTGCTGGTGTTCAAACTCATCTGTGAGGTCTAGCCACTGATGGGGGCCAAGGAGGGCTGTGATAACAGCCTGCTCGAAAACTGCTTTGAGAAAAAAAATAAATTGTACTTTACTCACCTCAGCAGAAGGTGGATTATTTCACAACTTGGTTATTTTCCACTGCTTCTCTTACAGGTACTGAGTAAAATTTGTTCTCAGTGAAACGTCTCCCTCTCTCCACAGCCACAATAATGGTATTTAAAAGTCATTAGCAGATTGGATCCTGCATAACAGGATGTCTTGATGGAGTCTCAAAATAAACCTTTGCAGACACAGTTTGTCGTTTTGATATTTTTGTCAGCTACAAATAGCAAATGATTTCCAAAAAAGTATAGGACTGAAGAAAAAAAATTAGACTGGACAGTAAGAATAATTTTTGTACAAAAATTAATTTAGATTATATTTCAAGTGGTTTATAGAGCTTGTTGTTATTTGTGCTGCTACTTTTTGAGACTTTTGATTATGCTGGCCTAGATGGTTTTAAGTAAATCACAGTGTGACAGCAGTGGGGGTTAACAAGTTACATTTAGCATCAATCTCAAAGCCACATTTTATTTTTGAACTCTTTAAATATAACGAATCCTTTAAGTAGGACTGTGGCTAGACTTAGGGTAGTGAGAGTTTAGAAGTTTGCATTCTTGATTAATCAGTATTTCCGTGATGAAATGTGATGGTGTGAGTGGTTGGATGACGACAGTCTCCAAGCAAATATATCTTTATCACTGTCTATAAATAAACCTTGAGCTACTGCAGAAAGCACTTCCTTGAGAGAAAAGGGCTCTGAAAGAAACGAAACTCAGCAGGGAGCTGGCCCCTGTCACTGCTGTGTCATTGCCACTGGCTGTGACACGGCTGTGTAACCTCTCCCAGGGTTCAGGAAAGGCTGGGCAGGGAATGAACCTCCAACCTGGAGGGATCTCAAGCAGAAGCTGCAAGCTCAGAACAGCTGCTCCTGTTTCTCAGGATAACACCAGAGCCCTTTTGGGAAATGCACTTGGGCCACACCACAAACACTGGCACTTGTGTCACTGCCCAGAAACCTGCAAAGTCAGTTTTGGGATGTGTGATCTCGGAAAGCTCCGGCCAGCACCAGACTGCTACGTGGCTAAAATCAATAATAAAATGCCTTACAAATGTGTTTACCTGAGATACAGCCACTTGTAATTCTTGTTAACTGCTTTACAGCCTCTTGGCAGTCACAGAGATGGAGAGCCCTGGGTTTTACTGTGGCTTTTATGAAGTTTTGATTGTAATTGGGTCTGAGGGTAACAAGGGATGGGATGTAAATGTTGAGTGAACATGACAAGGACCCTCAGAAGCCACCACCTAAACACAAGGCAGCTGTGGTCACCCTGTCCTGCTGAACTCTAAATGCTTCAGTCTTATCACCCATATGATATTATGTATCATATACAGCTGCCTAATATATATATATATATATATATATATATATATATATATATATAAATATATATATATTTTATATTTATATATGTTAATATATATTTATATCTATATACCATTCTAACTCCAATCTTTAAGGGCTCTTCCAGAGAGCAATGACTTTACAAAAAATTGCCATCATTATTTCAGACAAAAAAAAAAAATACAAGTGTATTGCTATTGTAAGTAGAGTTGCCCTTCAACTGATGCGGTAAATTTGAAAGTAGGAGTAACTAATGTGATGTCTTCAGTTATGCAAGTCATAACTGAAGTCCAGATGTCATGGAAAAAAACGGTTTTGCCATTAATTTGTGTGTATGTGTGCATCACAACAAACTGTAAAAATATTTACTGGATGCTGGTGATGTTTAAAGGTACAAAGGAGAAGAATGGACTGTGAAAGGATGTTCAATCTTTCAGCAAACAAACTTGCAAAACACTAACCTGGACAAGAGCTTGTGCAGGCTTTCAGCCTGTTGTCTTCAACGTTCTCTGGTTTTGTTTATAGAATAAATAAATTCTGCTCTGGCTAGGAATGTTTAGAATGTACTAATTAGCACTGTTTATAAAGATTAGTGAGATTAAATAAATGCCTAGGCAGCTGAGACTTGAGAGGGGGTGGCTCCCGAGCTTGAAAAAAAAAAAAAATATATATATATATATAAAAGAAAAAAAGGATTTTTGATGTCTGCTACAATATAGCATATACTTCACCATAGCAATTGGAGTGGAAGAAAAAATCCTTTCAGTACAATTGTGTAACAAGGCTTAGAGTGTTGTACGCATTGGAAACGCTCTTTAGGGCGGAATTGTTCTGTGACGTCTTTTGTTACACAGTTCTGTGAGTTGGGACTTGGACTGGGGGGGAACTGCAGGGGAGCAGTTGTCTCCTGGGGGCGGTCTCCTGCACGCAGGGGCTGCTCCCCGGAAGGTGGAGTCGGTTGTTCCAGCACAGTGATCCAGACAGGTCACTCTTGTACTGTTGAGGGGGACCGGAGCTGCCCTCGGTGCTGGGAGGCACGGGCTGGTCGAGTGATCACTACCATATGCCCCAACCTGCACAGGCCTCAGCCTCCAACCTATTTGGGGACTTTCTCTGCCCTCTCAAATGGAATAAGAGTAGTCCAGAGATCAAAGCGACAATTCTTTTACAACTCACTGCGTGGAGTTCAAGAGGGGGAGGAGTCGGTCTGGGCTGAACAGGTCCTCTGTGTGATCGGACTGGCTTAAATAAGGGGGCAGTTTTATATGCCGAGCAAGTTGTGAAACATACAGGTGGAGGTTGTTTGCATACTAAGTCTTTCTGTTAACTCTACTGTGTTATGATTTTAAATAAAAATAGCATATCTCCTTGGTGTCCTGTCTCCTCGTGGCTCTGTCTTTTTTTTTCTTCAGCTGGTGGTGGAGTTAGTTAATAATTTTCAAACCTAATGGTGTTTTTTTTTTTTTTTTTTTCTGTAGGCACACTAAAAACACAGTTGTTGGTGGATGTAGAACATAAAAATTGCAAAAAATGCTTTAATGTATTCATAGTAAATCTGTGGCCGTGTTTTTTAGTGACGGATACAAGAGTCCAGTTTTGTATGGAGCGGCTAAAGGATTGGGTTTGCCTCACAGTAGATTTTACATGGTTGTTAAATCAGGGCGTGAGGTAGGTGGGTGTCTGTCAGGTACAAACCCTTTGCTTTTTCTTCTAATTTTTTATAAGTAGGCTAGGTGAAACGTTCAGGAACAACCTGGAAAAGCGGAAGGGAGGGCTTCTATTTTTTTTTTTTTTTAAGAGAGGAAAACTTAGATTTCAGCCAAGTAGGAGAAAGAGTCAAACGAGTTTATTTAGGAAATATGAGGTCAGAGGGCAGAAAAGACCGGATGTACTTTTTTGTGATTCTCTGTCGCTTTATTAGCGATTTCGAAATCGAAATATAGTGCAGAATAAAAAGGTGGAGGGGAGAACAAAACCCTTTTTTATGTTTCTTTTCCGTTTGTGGTGGCTGCAGAGGTTTGGATAACCCTTCTGCAGAAAAGGGAAAGGCAGTGAGGAGGAACCTGCTGTGTGACTCAAAGGTGAAGTTTGGGCGAGGGCAGGGGAAAGGTGTTATGTAAAAGATGCAGCTCTTCAGCTTGGCTTTTCTAAGAATTTGCTCTGTGTTTTGTGGCTTGAAAGAGCGCGAGCTCCAGCTGTGCTGTTCCAGACCACTTTCTCTGAGGGGCCTTCCTGGTGGCCACACGAGGTTTTATGGCTGGGATTGTTCCCAGTGAAAAAGGAGGTGTTGCCAGTAGGGTCAAGATTTTCCAGGGAGGGGATCAGGTGGACAAAAAGCAAAGTTCCGACAATAAAAAGGTTGTGTTGGGGCACAATGCAGTGTCCATGAGGCTTTGGTTTGTCCCTTCCTTTGGGGCGTGCAAGTCCTTCCTTGCCCAGCGCCTGTAGTTGGCCCCTGGGGTTGTTACATTAATCATCCTCATGGCCAGGCTTCTTACAAGTTCGGCCTCTTCACCTCTCTGAGGACGTGGGTCACCAGGAACTGGGAGTTGTTCCTGCAGGCTTTTTATAGGATTTTGAGTCCCTTGATTTAAGTTCAGGAGGTGCTTTGTGAGGCTGTGCCCGGGGACACTGGTCCTGGGCAGTCTGTGCAGGTTCGTCTAGCCTCACTCTCCCTTTTCACCCCTACCTGCAGGACAGACCAGGCTGGCTGAGGCTGGGAGATGTGCAGTGATACCCTGAATCTTGCTGTAAGCTAAAAGTATTTTTTAAAATATGTTATTATTTCCAAACCTCAAGGTGCTTTTCTGCACTACTAAAGGTGATGCAGTAGGAATTTTTTTCCTTCAAGCTAAAACGTTTCCTTCTCACACATAAATCCCACACATGATTACGTGCATTAGAATGCACTATTCCAGCAAACACTGCTTGGGTTGGGCTATTTCTGAGGGGTTTGTTAGGTTGGAGAGAGCAGTCACAGAGGAATTTGGAGGTGACAAAATGGCTCCAATTTACAGCATGGAATGAGACCACCTGGTGAGGAGAAAATGTGTTATGGAGAAATATGGAAATGGCTTTTTGCCTGGGGGTGTGTTGTCTCACAGGTTTATGAGGGGAATCCAGAGCAGCTTAGTATTTGTTTTTCCTTTTGATTAAGACTTGCATTTACCCACAAAGCCACTTGTTATGATTTGATTAGCTGGGCTTCTGGGTTTCCCCCAGTATTTTTCTGAGTGGGTTATTCAGGAAATTACCATACCTAAATACTCGGCTGCCCAAAATCATGTAATTCATGGCCTGGTTGGGCAACAGCGAAAATAACTTTCTTGCAAGGAGTGGCTGCTTTTTTATGGCTTGAGGGTCTTTAAAAACATCTTTTTGCAGAAGTTTTGTGTTGTTTTCTTTCCACCTGCCTACTAGGAGCCTGTACAAGTGGTTTTGTCTATTGTGTGCGCATTGCAATGCATTTTCCCACCAGGTGATCTGACACTTGTGTTTTGCCAGCTTTGCTCTCTGTTGCGTGAGGCAGTGCTTTTTGTTTGTGGTGTTCAAAATCATCTGTGAGGGTTCTAGGCCACGATGGGGGCCAGAGGAGGGATGTGATAACAGCACTGCCGCGAAAACTGCTTTGGGAAAAAAAAGAACTTGTACCTTTATCACCTCAAGCAGGGATTATTTCAAAACTGGTATTTCCACGCTTCTTTTACGGTACTGAGTAAAATTTGTTTCTCAGTGAAACGTATTCTTCTTCTTCCACAAGCACCAATATGCGTATTTAAAAGTTCATTAGCAAGATTGGATCCTGCATAAACAGGATGTCTTGGATGGAGTCTCAAAGAGAATAGACCTTTTGGCAGACAACAGTTTGTCGTTTTGTTATTTTTGTCAGCTACAAATAGCAAATGATTTCCAAAAAAAGTATAGGATGAAGAAAACAAATTAGACTGGAAAGTACAGACTAATTTTGTACAAAAACTGAACTAGATATATTTGAAGTGGTTTTATAGAGTTTGTTGTATTTGTGTGTACTTTTTGAGACTTTTATTATGTGGCATACATGGTTTTACGTAAATCACAGTGTGACAGCAGTGGGGTTAACAAGGTTACATTTGCATCAATCTCAAAGCACATTTTATTTTTGAATCTTAAAATATACAACCCTTTAAGTAGGGACTGTGGATTAGCTTAGGGTAGTGAGAGTTTAGGAGTTTGCATTCTTGATTAATCAGTATTTCTTAATGAAATGTGATGGTGTGATTGGTTGGGTACGACAGTCTCCAAGCACATATTATCTTTATCACTGTCTATAAATTAAACCTGCGCTACTGCAAGAAAGCACTTTCCTTGAGAGAAAAGGTCTGAAAGAAAACGAAACTCAGCAGGGGAGCTGGCCCACGTCATGCTTTGTCAGTGCCACTGCTGTGCCCCCGGCTTGTGTCACCTCTCAAGGGTGCAGGAAAAGGCTGGGCAGGGAATGAACCTCCACACTGGAGG
The DNA here is from genome assembly GCA_018697195.1 of Certhia americana. Classification (NCBI taxonomy): domain Eukaryota; kingdom Metazoa; phylum Chordata; class Aves; order Passeriformes; family Certhiidae; genus Certhia; species Certhia americana. Next base: position 1,420,535 of record CM031871.1, read on the forward strand.
GATCTCAAGCAGAAGATGCAAGCTCAGAACAGCTGCCCTGTTCTCAAGGATAAACACAGAAGGCCCTTCTGGGGAAATTGCACTTGGGCCACACCACCAAACACTGTGCACTTGTGTCACTGCCAGCCAAACCTGCAAAAGTCAGTTTTGGGATGTGTGATCCGGGAAAGCTCGGCCAGCAACCAGACTGTACGTGCTAAAAATCAATAATAAAGTGCCTTACAAATGTGTTTACCTGAGATAACGCCACGGTAATTCGGTTAAATGCTTTACAGCCTCTTGGCAGGTCCACAAGAGGATGAGAGCCCGGGTTGCTACGTGGCTTTTATGTAAGTTTTGTGTAATTGGGTCTGAGGGTAACAGGATGGGAATGTAAAGGTGAGTGAACATGAAAGGACCCTCAGGAAGCCACCACTAAAAACACAAGGCAGTTTGTGTCACCCTGTCTGCTGAACTTAATGCTTCAGGTCTTATCACCCATATGTTATTAGTATTCATATACAGCTGCCTAATATAATATAGGATTTATATAGTATCATATATAATATATATATATATATATATATATTATATAATATATTATTTATCATTATTATTTATTATTTATATTCTATATGTTAAAACATATATTATAATCTAGTATAGTAATTTATATTATATATTTTATCTATTTATTATATATGTATAAAGGTATTTTGATGATTACATATTAAAATTATTTATAAATCTATACCTAATGTTTTATACAGATATTAAAATTTGATATCTTAAAATATATATAATAATATTATGCAACATGTATAGAGTATATACTAATATATAATATAAATCACCTATATTACCTATCATACATCTATAGTAATATAATTATATATAAAATAGAACTCTCTTACATACATTATATATATTATATATATATGAACGATCTCTTACATATATATATATTATACATTTTATATATAGTGCATAACAGTATAATACATAAAATATGGAAAAATGCATATATATATATATATATATGAACATGCAGAACCATAGATACATAAGGCTACACATACATAGAGAGGACTATTTATGTGTGTGTGTATATATATATATATATATATAATCTATCTCTCTATAGATATATTTATGCACATTTAGCTAATTTACTGCCTCTCTGCCCCACAGCTCAGGCCCAGTTTCCTGCACCCAACCCTGTCATGGCCCTGATCCTGTAATCAACCCCCTCCCCAACAACAAAGCAAACACAAAAGTATTTTAAATATTGCTCCTTTAATAATCTACATCCTGCTAGTTGCTCCAAGGGAAGACACAGCTGACAGGATTTTGATTCTGCCCCCGCATCTCTCTCTCCACATCAGTAATTCCTTATTGCTGCAGACTTCTCTAGCCCCTGGCTCCCATAGGCCACGGTTAGATTTAATTCTGCTAATTATCTTAAATATAAAACATAATGCAACTGATCCCTTGACATTGCTGTAGTAATAAAAAATAGAAAAGGAAAAAAAAAATTAAAAATGTTTATATCCTTATTGCCAGTGTGTGTCAGTAACTGCTTTTCCCTAACAAAAGCCCTGCTCCACATGCTGGGGAAGGCAAACATTTCCCTTCCTGCTGAGGGCTGATCCCACGCCAAAATGAAGTCAAATATTCCTCAGGCTGGAAAAAGGGGAATTTAAAAAAATGGTTGCAAGAAAAGCCCACCAGTTTCCTACTGTAAAACCAGTTCACAGTTCTTGGAAAGGGTCTGAGCAGTACAGTAGAGCTACATTTACTGAAAACTTCTAGTGCTGATAAAGTCCTTAAAAAAAAAAAAAAAATTAACCCAAACAAACCCCAAATTAAATTAAACCAGCAGAGCCGGTTGGCGGGTGAGGAGGAGGAAGAAAAAGAGGAGGAAAAAGAGGAGAATAAGGAAGAGAAGGAAGAGGAGGAAAAGGAGAAGGAGAGCACTCAGCGAGAACGCAGGAGCCCCGCCACTCTACAGTTCTGAAAAAAAAAGAAACCAAAAAATAAAATATATTCCTTAAAAAAACATCCAGTTTGGGATTGTTTCCAGGCCGGGCGCTGAGGAGACCCCGCGCGTGAAGGCACAGCAGCGCGAAGGCAACGTGACGTGTGGGGCCGGGGGCTCGCTAGGGCTGCAACGACAAAGGGGACAAAGCCAAAGGTCACAACCTGTGCCACCAACACCCCCCTGCCCACTCTGCACCCCCCAGCCGGCTCCCACCTCCCCCAGGCCGGGTTTCTGGGCTATGGGGGGTTTCTTGAGGATCCCTCGTTGTCGCGGTGCCGGTGCAGGCCTGGTCTCCCCGTCCTCGGCTGTGTCCTCGCAGCCCCCGGCCAGGACGTAGTGCTGCTTCCTCAGCTCGCCCAGACGCACCCGCTCGCCCTCCAGACGCTTCTCCAGCTCCAGCACCTTCACCTGCACCCAAAAACCATCCTGGCACCTGTGCTGGGGGCACAGGGACCCTGCTGTGAGGTTGGCTCGGAATCCTCCTCAGGGCAGTACCTGCGTTTCCATCTCTTCCTTCTTCAGCTTGATGAGGGACATGCCAGAGAAGTCCATGGTGTCTGTGGAGGAAAGCAGGGCCCCTTCTCAGTGCACCCACTCAGTGCATCCCTCACGTGCCAAACCAGAGCTGGATGGACACCTCGGGGGGTTCCCCAGGCCAGAAAGGGATTTGAGGTGGGGTTTTCTACCTTTTTCTTGCAAAAAAACCTCACCTTTCTCCTCTATCTGCTCTTGCCCCGACTTGGTGGAAGCCACCACGTTTGCTGCCATCTCGTTGACGTTGCGTGAGCACTCCTGGAGCCTGGCCAGGTTCCTGCTGCTCTTCTCAGCCTTTACCTGCAATGAGCACAGGAATGGCTGTGGGTGCCCACCACGACCCCCTCAGTGAGCCCCAGAGAGCCCCAGGCAGAAGCAAAGAGCTTTTGGGCATGAAAACCTGGGAGTGGGAAGAATGGTTGGATGGACAGATGGGAAGGTTTATCCTCAGTGATCCCATCATGGCCAGACAAGGTGATCCCTGCAAAGCCCTTCAGCCCCAGGGCATCAAACCAGCTCTGCTCCCACCTGAGCCAAGCTCTCAGTGAAAAGCTCTGGCTTTTTAACTGTGCTCTTAATTTTAAACCCATCTGGTGTAAAAATCCCTATAGGTCCCCCTCCCTCCACACCTGCACCTTTGCGTGCTCACTGAAATCTCCACCCCTCATTTCCACCCACACCAACAGCAAAGGTGGCAAGGACCAAAGCCCACCATCCTCAATTCCAGCTCCTGCAGCTGCTTTTCTAGATTTCTTGTTAGTTATTAACATTTTCTTTACATAACCAGCTTGACAGGAGGAAGATGGGAGGTTTTACACATCTTCATTCCCAAGGCATGCCTCAGGTGTGGGAAATATTAACACATGGATTAAAATCACAGCCTGGAAAACAGCAAGAGCTTCCCTTCTCCTTGCTCTGGGAGGCTGCAACACCGGCAGAGAGGATGGGAACATCGTGGGATGGAATGAGGAGACACCCAGAGGATGCTGCTGGGACACCCACCTTGGAGGCAGCCACCAGCTGGGCTGTGCTGGCAGCGATTTCGTGGGAGCAGACGATCAGCTCCTCGTATTTCCCTGTGTGCAGGACAACCCTGTCTGCAGACTCCCTGCAAGGGGGTCAAAGGGAGATGGTGTCAGAGACACAGAGCAAGTGCAGATTGTCTATCTCCTGCTAATACCCTCAGAAATCAGCAGCTGGGTCCAGCAGCTTTGTAATTACACGTAATTACAGAATCATGGAGCTGTTAAAGTTGGAAAAGGTCTCCGAGACCTTCAAGTCCAGCTGTTATTAAAGCTCATACACAAAGCAATTACTCAAAGCCATGATCCAGGCAATTTGCATGGAGGCAGGATTTTGTTTTCATAATGGATGAGATTTTTAAAGCTTTGCCCAAAAGACCCCCCCAGATTTCCTTCACTGGCACAGGGAACACCCTGCCCCAATCCCAACCATCCCATCCACACCCATCTGAGCAGGAACCAGGACAGGGAGGATTTCATTTCACATTTTGCAGGCAGGGAGGAACTGCAATCCCTAGCTGGGTAATAACTGTGTGGTCCAACCCAGGCTACGATGCTCCATGAGGAATTAGCAATGAACCAAACTGAGGATCCACAAAAAGTCAGCAAAGACCTCCAAAAGGAGCCAGCAGTGATGCTCCACAAGGAATTATCAGTGATGCTCCGTGACACCTCAGGGATTTTGGATGATGGGGTGACAGGGAAGCAGGAGCCAGCCCTGGGTGCAGCCCATGGAGCTGTGCCCCAGGGGAAGCTCCTGGCCTGGGGGTACCTACACGAGCTGTGTGGCTCCCCAGCCCACGGCCTTGGAGGCAGAGATCAGCCCTTCGGTCCAGCGCGAGTTCTTGGCATAAAACTCCTGAGTTGTTGCTGCCCCCTGTTGTTATCAGAATATTATGGCCTGGATTAACTTGTGTCTAATATACAACAACATATAAATCCGTATTAAGTATCCATATAAAGTGTAGCAATATATAAATTAATACAGAAAGCCATAAATCAAGGGAGCGACAGCAGTTCTGTGCTCTTCGTGCTACTCTTACTGACCTGCTTAAATAATTATCAAGAAAAAATAACATCAGAGTCCCAAGCCTACAAATACGAGCTGGGTTTGGTTTAAAACAAAGACGTTTGGGCCATCATCTTTAGATGGGCAAGGCTTTGCAAGGCTGACAGCAATTTGTGCAAGACAGCACAGGGCTGAACAGCCCATCTCCAGCAACTGGGACTGCCAGAGTGCTGCTAACAGGGGAAACCATGAAATCCAGAGTGCTTCTGCAGTTTGGGGGAGATTCTCCTGTATTTCATGTCAGTACAAAGAGATGAGTGTAAGGGAAGACTTACCCGGCCACTTTCCACGATCTCCTTCTGTAGGTTTGTAGATGTTGTTACAAGAAGTCTGATAGCCTGGAATGAAGGAAAACAGGTTTTGGGGTTTGATGGGAGTCTTATAGAGGAGGATTGATGCTGCTGCTGGTGGGAGGTTACAGTTTTGTGCACCCCAGATGGGTTTCTGCAGCACTGACCTTCATTAGATCCGTGCAGGAGTTCAGAATCCTGGAGGGAAGCAAGAGAAAGGTGTTCAGCATGCAGGGAGGCTTTGGCCTCAGAAAATGGGGCTTTTTTTTGAGACCAGGCATCCTGCTTTGGAGTAGAGCACATCCTAGAAGGGCACAGACCTGTCACATGTCCCTCCCCAAAACTCACCGCTCATTCACTTCCAGCTTAACCCCAGAGCTCTCGTTCCTGGCCTGGCTCATCATCTCCTGTTGGGAAACACAAGAGGCAGGGCTGGATCCATGTTAGGGAGAGAAAGGTGGAGGAGTGATGGACACTCTGCCACCCCAAGGCCCCAGAATGGCCCATCCTGCAGCTCTGTCTCACCTCTATCCTCCTGACAGCATCCTCAATTGCCTCTGAGGTGGAAGCCATCTCCTTCTCAACCATGTCCCCCAACTCCTCCTGCTTGATGTCCAGGCTCTTGGGTCTCAGCTCCTGCCAGGCACGAGGAGATTTTAGGCAGAGAAACAGAAGGGAATATTTATAAGGAATAACTACAAACCAAGATCTCCAATTCCTTCCTGCCCCCACCAAATAATTAAAGCTGCAGGAGCAGCATTCTGCAGCCTGCAAAGGTTAAGGTGCATCTGCCACCAACTTGCAGCAAACATGGTACAGGGACCTCAGAGGTAAGAAATGCCCCAAATCAAGGTGACAAAACCCCATCACAGGAGCAGTTTCTGCTCCAGAGGGTTTTGCTCAGTGGTGTAAAGAAAAAGACTAATAGGGGCCTCACAAGGAGAAATATCTGAAAGATGGGAAGTTTCCTTCCACAGGGATTACTGGGCTGAAAGATTTCAGCTGATCTGAGGGTGACCAGCTCTGTGCACCACCAGGAAAGGTCTCAGTGCTCAGAAGCTGAGATGGTTCAAGGAAAGCACCACAACTTGTGGGTGTGGGGGACAAACCATCCCAACGTGTTCCCTGGGACCCACCCTGCCAGCCACGAGTGGGGAGGTGGCTGTGCTGGGCTCCATCTCCTACCTGGGCCAGCTGCAGGACCCCTCGTAGTGCCCCCCTCACGTCTCCCAGCTCAGCACTGCCCAGCCTCTGCCTGTCCCTCAGCTTGTCCAGGTACTCCAGACTCCGCTGGCCACACTCCCGGCACGTCTCCGTCAGCCCTGTGGAGAGCACAGCTTGGTGCCAGCCCTGGCTGGGCAGGGTGTCCCTTCATCCCAGCCCTGCCCACCCTCCTCCTCCTCCTCCTCCTCCTTCTCCTCCCCTCATCCACAGCAGCATCCAGCAAATGTCCTCTAGGAGGTGACAAATGAGTTTCCAGGAGCAATGTGGCCCAGGGAGGGACACTAGAGGGCAGGGAATGTGGGAAGGGGGGCACGGGGAATGTGCTATCCTTGGTAAAATCTTCCCCTGGCAGAGGGGGCTTTGGCATGGCCTCCCTACAGAAAAGACCCATGAGAAAAACTCCCCCCAGCCCCCCCTGCATTGCTGCACTCACGGTCAGCATGGTCCGTGGGGGCCAGGTGGGACGTGGCGCTGCCGTTGACGATGGTGTCGGCTGTCAGGTGTGCAAAGAGGGCAAGAGCCCCCACCAACCCTGCAGCATCTGCCAGAGACAGCCCAGGGTCAGCAGCTGCCAGCCCAGGGCACCCCCTGCCAGCTCCTGGGAGCCCCTCCTGGAAGGCACTCAAGGATCAGTACAAGGCTCAGAGATGTCGGGATTGAACGAGCACAGGAGAACCCTCCCTGTCCCTCTGTCACCAGGGCATTGCTGCTTTCCCTGGAGCTGCCAGAGGCTGCTGGAGGTATGGAAACATGAGCAAGAAGGGAGCAATGCCAGTCCCCAGCCCCAGGTACCTGCCATGGAGGCCACGTACTGCGCCTGCCCCTTCTCCAGGGTGTCTGTGGACTCCAGCGCCGCCTGCGCCCGGCTCAGCAGGTAATCTGCAAGCAATTTCATTTCATTTCCTCAGCACAGCCAGGCTGGTGGGTGTCTGCACCAGTGCTTACTCCACAAAGCACCACTGAGTGGAAGTGTGTCCCTGGCTGGGGAACAGCTCTAAAATCTGGGCAAAATAGTGCTGAAGATGAGAGCTAAAAATTCATCCTGGGAAGTCCGGCCCAAACAGCCTCAGGCATGATGGAAAAATGCCATGGGAGAGCTGAGATGCAACATTTTCTGTCCAGGAGGGAGAAGGCACAGCATGTTTCAGCCCCCTGGATGAGCAGGACATACCTGGGGAGCTGGTGCAGCGGAGGTGCAGGGGGTCATCCAGTTTGGCCATGGCATCACGAAGGATGGCCTGGGCTTCTCTCACTGTCTCCTGCAAGACTCCAAACTGCTCTTCCAGCAGCTTCTGCTGCAGGCTCTGCTCCTGGTTGCTCTGTGAGGCAGGAAGTGGCACAGGTGAGTGGCACAGCAACCCCATCAGCAGCATATCCCTCAAAAGCCTCTTTGCAGGATCAGACCCGACCATCTGCTGGCGTGAGTGATATCCCACTGTCTACATCAGCTGGCACCCCCCAGACACCTCACCCTGGTGAGCAGAGGGGCAGTGGGCCCTTCACATAGCCCTGTACCTTCTCCAGGAGCCTGCCCTGGAGCTCTCGGATCTCCCTTGTGGCCTTGTCTGCCTCCTGGCTCAGCTGCAGCTCCTTCTCCTCGATGAGGCCACGTGTGGACAGCAGCTCACACTCCTTCTCGCTCACCGACCGCCTCAGCACCTCCTTCTCGGCGTGCAGAGCTTCCACCTGGGCACTGAGCTCCACTCTTGCCTGCCATGGGGGGCCAGGACACCCTGTCACTGCCCTGTCACTGCTGGGAGCCCAGTGCCAGGGGGAGCTCAGGACATGCCCAGCTCGTGACACTGCTGTTCTGGGCCCATGCTCAGCCCTGTGACAGCTCCTTGGGCTGCTGCTGAACCTCTGTCTCAGCAGTGGTGGCAGGTCCATCACCCTGTGACAGAGTTTGATGGGCACCTGGGCTCGTGCTGTCCCCCCAAGCCCCGTACCTGCTTGGCGTGGCTGAGTGAGCGCTGTGCCTGCTCCAGCTCGTCCCGACGGGCGTCCAGCTCCTGCCTCAGCTGCTCCAGCTGCACGCTCTGGTCCTCCAGCTGTGCCCACACACCGTGCCCAGGGCTCAGCCCCTGCCACACCCCGGCCCCGCTCGGCCCCAGCACCAGCCGAGATGGAGGGGAAGAACCCAGCCATGTTTTGCAGGGACGGGGTTCTGGGCAGGGGGTGTCTCCTGGAAGGCCTTCTTTTCCCATGCCAGGAATTTTGGGAGCAGCCCACATCTTGAGCCCCAGAGAATGAAAGCACTCAAACCCATCAATTTGCATTGTGGTGTTTTCTTGGGGGAAGGAAAGGCAGATTTGGGCAAGAGGGAATGAGTCATATATAAACACCTTCCTGAGGAGCCACGGCAACTCTTCCTTGGAATCAGGGCCCAACAGCAACAACCACCCCTTTCCCGTGCTCCCAAACTGCATTTCCCAGGCTGGGGAGGGCTCAGTAAGGGCAGGGAAGCAGGGAAGGATCCAGAGCTCACCTTCATCTCAGCCTCCCGCTTGACCTGCTCCACCTGAAATGCCAGCTGCTCCTTGACACGTGCCACCTCCTCCTGGCTCTGCTGTGTGACCGTCAGCTGCTTGGCAGTGTCAGCGTTCTGTGGGGGGGACATGGGGCTCACCCAGCGTTTCAAGGGGGACCCTCACTGTCCCTACACTCATTCCAACCAAATTCGAGCTCAGAGAATAAATCCAAGATGCCTTTCTCTCAGCATCCAAAGTTCTGGCTGACAGTGGACGTGGATTCAAGGGGTGACCCCTGCCTGGTGCTCAGAGGGCAACAGGACCAATACAGAGGGACTGGGAGGGCACGAGCCACACCAGTGGAGGCAGAGGGAAAAAGGGACAAAAGCAAGGGACCAAAACACCCAAAGCAAAAAACTAAACAGGCGAGTGGCACAACTGAGACACAGGATCCCCACCATCAGCATATCCCTCAAGAGTCCCTTTCCTGGACTGGAGCCAAGCATGCCATGACTGCTAGTACAAGTGATATGCCACCAGCTACACTGGCCACAGAAACCAGCAAAAACAGACCAAACAACCCCCCCCCCCCAAAAAAAACCCAAACAAAAAAACACCCCAAAAAACCAGCAAAACACCCCAAGAAACAACAGAAACAGCCAAAGGGACCATAATAGAAGAGGGAAAGGGTGCTCAGCTTTGCTCTGGATACCCCAACCGAAAGGAAGGGATTTAATTCCAGGACACTGTGCCTGCAGAGGCAGCAGTTACCTTCCTCAGGAGCTCAGCATGGGTGTTGATGAGCTCGCTGTGCTTCTCCTTCAGCTTCGTGTAGCGGATCTCAGTGGCGTTGGCTTTCTCTGCAGGGGTGGGGAGAGCCTCAGTGACCACAGCGAGGGCAGCCCACGGGCCCCACAGGACACCCCAGGGCACCTACTCTCTGCCTCGGCGCAGAGCCTCTGTGACCTGTCACTGTCCTGCTTCACCCTCTGCAGCCTCTCCAGCTCATCTCGCAGCTGCTCGTTGTCCACCAGCGCCTTCTGCTTCTGCTTGCGCTGCTCCTCCACCTCTCCCTCCAGGCTGTTCACCTGTGCCTTGAGCTGGGTGATGTAACGCTGTGCCTGTGGGGGTCACCGGGCATTGGGGCACGGTCCTGCCCTCCCCAGCACCCCTGCCCAGCTGCCCCGCTGCAATTTGGGCAAAGCAGCTGTGGGACATGCACAGGAAAGCTCTCCCCTTTACCCCTGCAGTCACTCTGTCCCTATTGGGAACATCAGGACAGCAAGGGACACGTCTGACATTCCCTTACCCCATCAGGAATGACATCCTGCCACTGGGAGAGGTCCCAAAACACAGCACTGGACACCAGGACCCCACTCATCCCTTCAGGGTTTACACAGCACAGCACCAAACCCCACCCCATTCTCCCACCCAGTCAGGCTTTACCTCCAGTTTAATCTTCTCCATCTCTGCACGGAGCGTTTCCACCTCCTTCTTCAGGCTCTCGATCTGAGCATCCCTGTGGACAAGGGCAGGTTGGTCCCACGTGGCAGTGGCCACTTTCCCCTGCTGGCCCCCTCATACCTGTCATCCCAAACGCCGTTGGGAGGCCCGAAGGTTTGCTCAAACAGATCCGAGGTGATCTGGGAAGGACAGAGGGTGCTGAGCTGAGCCAGGACACGGGAGCCTGCCCCCCCATCCCAGCCCCAGGCCCCCACCTGTGGCTCCATGGTGGAAGTTGTGCTGATCTCAATGAGGTTCTCTGGCTCCTCATCCTCAGGGGCTTCCTCGGGGATGACAACCACTGGCTTCACGTGCTCGGCCAGCGCAGACGCCCGCAGGAAGTTTGGGGGGCTCTGTAGGGACAAGAAATTGTTGCAGCCTTGCAGGGGGTTCAGGAACTGCAGCAGGCAGAAGGGAACTGCAGCCAAGGGAAGGGAGGGAGCCAACTCTGTGGTCTCTGTGCTGCTGTCAGGGCCAGGGGATCCCTCTGCACTGTCCCCAAACCCATCCAGGGGGACACCCACAAGCTCTCCACACCAAATCCTGCCATACCTCCGGCAGCCGAGGGATCTGGATGAGCCGCTTGAAATACAGCATGTCAGATGCTTTCTTGAAGAAGTTTTTAAGGCTGGGGAGGAGGGAAAGACAAAGGAGAGATGAGAGGGGGCTTGGAAGGAGGGAGGGGACCCCACTGCCCCACCCAGGCCCTGGTTACCTGCGGAACTGCTCATGGAAGCGGTCCCGGTGGCCCTGCAGGGTGTCAGCTGGCAGACCTGAGTGAGGAGGGGACAGCTGTGACTGATCTGGGGCTGCACGGGTGTTCACGTGCACCCAGATCCCTCCACTGCAACAGCCAGCAGGGTAAAAGCCACGAGGGAGCGGGATGTGAGGGGTCAGGGTGGGAGTGGGGTGTTCCCATCCCTGGCACAGGGATCAGGGATGTGGCACAGGGAGATGTTCGTGTGGGAAGTCCAAAATACCCACATGAGGCTGCTGGCACTGGGTTCCCAGTGATCCCATGCAGAGGGGCTGGCAGGCCAGGGCACGTGGGTTTGAATTAATCAAGAACAAGTAGTTCTAATTCTTTTATCTGGAATGTCTGCGTGGGATGGAGCAGGCCCCTAGAGCCTCGCTGGGATACAGGGACATGGCCATGGATGCTTCAATCCACATTCCAGCTCCAGAAGCCCACCCCGGGAAAACACCAGCATGGAGCACATCCCCGGGACTCACAGGAGTGCAGCTTGAACATTAACTTGACGGAGTAGTGGTAGAGGTGGCTGCAGTCCTGGATGACCTGGATAAGGGGGGCCAGGCGGCACTGCACCGCTGACATCTGTGACACGGCCATCGAGGTGTTGAGCTGCCTGAAAACTGAGGGGAGCTGTGTTTGCAGAGCTGCCCGTGCCCGGCCACGCTGCTTGATCATTAACCACGGCAGATGTAGGGCACGGGCAAACACCAGGGCTGCTGCCATGAGCTGAGAACAACCCCCCTGTGAGCAGCAAAAACACCCCAGAGGGACCATGCTGTGCAGAGGGGAGGGGTGCTCAGCTCTGCCATGGATACCCAACCCCAAAAAGAAGGGATTTAACCCCAGGACGCTGCCCTCAGGCTGCTGCTGCACGACACAGCTGGGGAAAGTGAGAGGTTTTGCTCCATTCTATTTAATCATGCAAGGATCTGGGAGAGGATCCCAGGGCAGGGGACAAGCCTGGCGGCACCGCAGCCTCGCCTGCCCCTGCTCGGAAACAGATCCCTTCCCTTGGCAGGGATCCAGGCAGCATATCCACCCTGGCTTCTTCCCCACTCAGCTTTAAAGTATTTATGAATATAAATTCTCTGTATAACTGGGTCAGGAGGAGAAGCAGGAGGCTGTCGGGAGCCGGGAGCACAGTCTCTCCTGCTGTGCCCTGTTTTCCAGGGCAGCTCTATCTTCCTGGCTCTCGACAGAGGAAGAATCTGCCACCTCTCTAAGCCATCTAAAAATTCCTAAGGAGGTGAGAGACATGAGCAGGGCCTCCAGCCCTCCCTGGAGGCATTTCAACGAGGGGAAATGAGTCTTTAAAAAGAAGTACAGCCCCATCCTTCAGAGGGACAGAAGGGACTTGTGTAATGCATATGATTAACGTGGTTGTACAAAGAAGAAATAAAAACATATTTCAGAGCACCTCTGCTCTGAAAACAACACTGTCTTACTCAGGTGGGTTTAAAGCAGCCACATGCTCTAAATATTTTCCTACAACTGCCTCTGGAGAGCTTCAGCAGGGGAATCCAGCTGAGAAACCACCTCAGAAATCTCATGGGAGGAGGAGGAGGAGGAAGGACCTGAGCCTCCAATCCCGGCCTCCCGGAACTCCATTCCCGACCAAAGAGCGAAACTATTGCTCAAGAGCCCCGGGGCGAGCGGGAGAGACCTGCCCCTGCCGCCTCCTCACCTGACTCCGACAGCTTCAGCTCACAGTCCAGGTAGTCAAACAGCTCGACCGTCAGCTGGAAGCTGCCAAAACAAACCACAATTCCATCACTTGACAGCAGAGACACCTTTGCTCCAGGTGCTCATGTTCACTGAGAGTCCTCATGATAGCAAGGGCTCTGACTGACAAGATTCTGGGGCTTTTTCTCCTTGCATTTACACCCCACAGTGCTCTGTGGGTGCAGGAGGAATCGGGCACTATCCAAACCATTCACAAAATCCCAGAGACTGCCCACTCCATCCTGGAGTGGTTTCATCAGGAGGACACTGCCAGCTGGGCATCATGGAGCTGGTGACCACACCCTGGGCACTGGGCCCCACCAGGACACTCACATGTTGTTCACATCAGTCCCTGCAGTCTTTTCCAGCACCTCATCAGACACTTCAAGGCCCGGGGGGAACTCGGGATGCTTTGGAAAAGGAAGGAAAAAGCCATCAGCTGCTGCTCATACTCTTGCTGGCGTGGCACATCCCCTCGTTCCGGTGATGTGGAGGGGGCAGAGGATCTCACCTTGACATGGAAGGAGATCTTGGTGAGCAGGAGCCGTGTGTAGATGCTCACCAGCTGCCCATACCTGTCGTGCAAATGGCCCTGCAGAGACACGAGGGGAGACGGGGGGAATCCAGAGTGATGTGACCAGATCCAGCAGATCCCACAGGAGCCAGTGACCTGAGCCAGCCCTGTGGCCACACCACGCACACAACCATCACCCAAAGAGACAGCAGCTTATTTCAGGTGGTGCTTCACCCTCTCTGTGCCCACTGTGTTCCTCAGCAACCATCTCCAGACCCCCTGGGAGGCACAAACTTCCTGGGAAGCACAAACCTCCCACTCTGCCCCACTCACCCACAGGTCCCCCGTCTCTCGGATGTTGCTGCGGTACCTCTGGCAGTCCTGGAGAACCTGGGGACAAGAAAGAGAAGGATGTGGCACAGTGGGGCTGGCTGTCTGCCCTGATGCTGGGGAAGAGGAGGGATCCAGCCCCTTACACCACTCCAGAAGAAGTTCCAGCCTTCCCATGGCACCCAGTGGTCAGGGATTTACACGGGAGATGCGAGACAACAGAGTGCCTGGGAAAAGTGGCTGGGGTAGGGAAGGGATCCCTGTGCAGAGGGAGGTGGGCAAGAGGCAGAAATTTCCCCCTGCCAGTGAAGCAGGAGGGATGTTGCAGAGGGGACACTCACGTTGGGGTGGCCATCACGCAGCACCTTGTGCAGGACGTGGCAGAACTTCCAGCTGAGGATGGCACTGCTGGGCAGGGGCAGCCCGATGGCGTAGGACCAGAAGGTGAAGGCTCCCTTCTCGTGGTGTGTCCCCAGGATGATCCCTTCCAGTGGAGTCAAGGCCAACTGGACGCACACGGAGCAGGGGACAGGCTGGGACTGTTCCTTGCCAGCTTTCATTGAAAGGTGGCCCATGAGCACAGTGATCACTGCCACGATGCTGCACCCCCAAATAAAACCCCCAGGTAAGACCCCATTTGTTATTTTTGGCTGTACCTCCTCCTGCTGAGGGCATGCTGGGGGCCTCTACATTTTACTGCCAAAGAAATGCAATTTTATTGCATCTGCCTTTTCACTGAGGGATGAACCTTTGTTCCTGCCAGCCCCCAACCAAGCTCTGCATGGATCTGTGTCTCCCAAACCTCCTGTGGCTCCAGCATCAGGGGGTGACACCCCCACACCCCAAACTCCTCTGTGCTGTCCTGGGAGCCAAGGGAAAGGATACGGCGGGCATGTTTCTCTTTCACTGGTGCTTCCTGGGTGTTTATGGCTTTGCTGATGCTGATGGCCTGCAAGAGGAGGGGAGAGTGGCTGTCAGACATGGTGTGACCCCCACAGCTACCCCGACACCTCAAAGTGCTTTTGGGGAACACCCTGAATTTCAGAACACATCTGTAACCTCAAAGTAATTTGTAACAAATCAGAATAGGCCTTTTTATCCACAAACAAAGCATCCATTAAACCCCCACCCCATCCCCAGCAGGATCTGTCAGGATCTGACCACTGCTTCTGGTGCTCCCGGCTGTCCCTGTCCCAGGAAACCAATTTTTGCATTTTTGAAGCCTGAACTCAGCGCCGTGCCCGGGGAACATTAAAGCACAACAGTGAGATGCCAAATTCCAGGGTTGTTTGTGTAATCACAAGGAGCCTTTGAACCACGGGGGAGTGGTTTGGGTTCTTCTGAGGATGTTGCTGCGCACAAACAGCACATGGGGAAAAGCAGCCCCCAAGAAAGGAGGGAGTGGTGGCCTCAACACCCATCTTGATGGAGCAAAAATCCAGAGCAATGTGTTTATCAGAGGAGGTTTATCTGTATTTTGATGTGTTTGATCACAGCACACTTTAAATTAGGAATTAATTCCAAAAGATGACCCCAGACTGGGGTCAGTTGCAACACTGATTGTGGTGATGGGCTGCAAATCCAAGTTGCTATGTTTGATGAGGATCTTCCTCCTCCTCAGACTCAGCTGCTTCACCCTCTCAGGAGTGCTTGGGCTCTGCCTGTGTCCATGAGCCCTCTGTCACCAGCAGAGGAAAAAGGTCCCAGCTGGGAAGGCAGGAAGCAGCCCTGCTGCCAGCACTTGTGCCGGAAGAGGAACTTGGTCCCTCCCTGCAGCTCCACAGCCTTGAAACCTTATAAAAATCCTATCTACCTGCCCAGGAAAGCACCTGCTTCCACATGGCTGTTTGTCCAGGCACACTTCTGAAACAAGGTGCTTTCCTGTAGGAGGAGGAACCTGACACGGAGTTATAGAGTGCTCCTGACTTATGCAGGAGGAACCCGACACCAAAGGGGCAATGCCAAAGGTGTCCATGCACCAAACCCACCCCAAAAGAGTCTTGAACAGCTACCCACGAACTGACCATGACAGCAACAAAACTGGGAATTGTCCCAAAGAGTGAACCTGTCCCAAAAGGCTGCTGGGGAGAGGGGCTGGCTTTGCCTTTCCTGCACCGGGAGTCCTGGTGTTACCCCGCCATGTGGGGCCGTACAGCAGCAGCAGAGTTAAGCCGGTGACTTGCTGTAATCCTCTTATCCCCAAAGGTTAACGAGCCTGGAGTGCCCGGGAACAGGCACTTGCAGCACAGCTGCCTCTCCCAAAGTGCCTTCACAGGCACCCAAAAGCCTGGAGCTGGCAGAGGCTGTGCCCTCGATGGCAGCTTGGCCGGAGAGATGTGCCACAGGTCCTCAGGGATGCCAGCACCTCCCACGGGATACTGAGAGAAAGGATGGTTTATCCTGGACCAGGGAGCAACCAAGCCAAGGCAAGGAAGAGTTTGGAAATGCACCTTGCAGCGAAGAGCTGCTGAAGGAGTTACTGCATCTTTCCTGAGGTGTTTTGCATAGAGGGAGCAGGGCAGACACATCTCCCAAAGCAGGAGTTTTGCTGCCTGCCCTAAGACACTGATCCCAACCCATCCATGGAACCTGAGCCCCAAGGGGTTGGAGGAGGTGCACTCAGAAGGATCAAAATGTGAGATAGATTCCCAGGAAAGGAAATGTTGTCCTCTACCCCAGGGACAGGACCTCAGCTGCTCAGTGGGCTCGGACCCTGCTGGTCTGTCCCAAAACAGAGCTGTAATTCCCACTGGCAGTGGTGGGCTTAGTCCCACTGATAGCCTGACAAGTCAAAATTCAGTCAGGAGCTGCTGGAGAGGTTGGTTTCATCCTTGGTGATTCAGAGCAGAGGTTCCACTGAGCCATTTCATGTCCAGCACAAGGACTGGACCCATGCAGGGGCAGCCCCCAGCCCACCCACAGCACCACCATGAGACACTGTGTCCAGCATGGTCCCAGACAAACCACAGTGGCACCAAACCAATGGCAGTCCCTCAGGGCTGCCAGCCCAGGTGTGCCTTCACTGCCTCCAAGCATCAGGCTGTCCAGGAGATCCAAGAAAATGGGATGGGAGGGATGGGTATGGGGCAATCCTGCAGCCTGGGACATGAGCGCTGGCAGGATGTTCCTGCTGGCAGCCTGGCAAAGCCAGGATGTGGAGGATGGCTCCAAAATAGGGAGATTCACCCTTGACCCAACCTCTTGGGACACCATTGGCATGTCCGGAGATGGGCAGGTCCTGGTTGTCACTGCAGGTGCACAACCAGCCTGGCCAAAACTTTGATGCAACCTGTGGACTGTTGCCCATTGCTGACAGGCACCGGGGTGAGAAGCCAACCCCAAAACCTGCCTGGCTGTGGGCTGTGGGAGCCCACAGGGCTGCAGCCCCAGAGCTTTGCTCACAGCCCGCACGTACCAAGCTGGTGACTAAAGCTGGGATCAAAGAGCCCAAATGAAGGAGCACAGTTCACATCCACCCCTTCATTCCAGGCTGTTTTTAATTAGGGCTGATCCTCCCTCCCACAGCTCCCCGGAGCCCCACCATCCCACAGGGTCCCAATCCCCACCTGGCAGGTGGATTCCAGGTCCCAGCACGTTGCCACAGCAGGAGAGGTTTTTTGGCAGCTGGAAACCTCCCTGGCTAGGCAGCATGAGAGCTGTCAGAACAGCTGAGCTATGAACTCCAGAGTTCCCTTCCTAATGCTGCTCCTTCCCAAATTACACCGGGAAAACACCACTTGGCAGTCACACACAATGCAATCCTGCAGGTTCCAGAGCTTATTGGATTTTTAACCTTTTTAAGAAAACCAAAAACTGGCAGCAGAAAAGGACAAGTTTTTCCTCCTGCCAGGCAGCCCAGCAAGCACCTGCTGTGGGATGGTGATTTCCTACTTCCCACGCACGGCTTCTCCGAGGGAGACACCTACATCACCTTGACACTAGACATGGAAAAGCATTTTCAGGGAAAGCAGGTGACCTTCACGTCACCCACAAGGACCTCGGATCACAGCAGGGTCAGCGACTCCTGTCTGTAACCACAGACATCACACAGGCCCTCACAGGGGAAAAGGTGATGGCACTCTGGATTCTGTACAGAATCCTCAGGCAGCAGAGGGGATATGCCACCAGCACCCCTGTGACACAGAGATGAGGAGGGGACGTGCCACCAGCACCCCTGTGACACAGAGGCGACTCTCAGCCGGCTGGGCAGCTGCTATAATTAGAGGTAAAAGGCAGATCAATACCCACATTCTGACACTGAACAGTTCTGCTCTCACTGAAACACCACTACAGGAAACCACACCAGGATTAAAGCTCCTTTAGGGCAGTTTTTAGCAAATGCTGGAAAAAAGGTCAGTTCCAGGCAGTGAATGTGACCATCAGGCAGTGAGCTTGGGGTCAGAGAGCTAAAAGCCCAAACACTTCTTTGCCCTGTCCATGTCTCTGCTCACAGCATCCCTGCGACTGCTCAGGCTCCCAGAGCACCAAATCCCAGTGAGAAGCCCAAAATGCCCTGGAAGGGCGAGGGGAGGAGGGCCCCGCTCCTCAGCGGTGTCCAGCGGGACGATTGAAGGAGACGCGTCCAGAGGGAACCGGAATTGCCGGTTTGCTCGTGTTGCTCCCCAAACCCAGCAAGCTCCGTTTCCTACCCAGCACCGTGACCCTGCGAGGCCTGAAATTCCCACCTGCCTCCGCTGGGGCCAAACCAGCCCAGGGGCTAAGGAAGGAAGCGCAAAAAGAAGGGGCAAAGGGAAAAAAAAACA
The DNA here is from genome assembly GCA_018697195.1 of Certhia americana. NCBI lineage: Eukaryota > Metazoa > Chordata > Aves > Passeriformes > Certhiidae > Certhia > Certhia americana. The sequence goes on from CM031871.1 coordinate 1,438,748, forward strand.
TCTGAGATAAATGCATAGCCTGCAAAAGCAGAGGAGGCAGAGGAGGCTTGCGGGAGGGCACTGTTATTTTTGCTGGGGCACCAGAGAGCCCGTCACTGTGTCCATCCCTCTGCCCATCCCTGCCCACGCTGTCTCAGTACTTGTGGGAAACACAAGCCATATTCCAGCCCCACCAGTGCCGGACCACTGCCCACCCCGTGGGGGCCACAGGACTACGGACATCCCGGCCAAGCGGGACACGGTGGGGCACAAACTCTGCGCTTCGTTTCCACTCTGCCACCCACCCGTGGGTCCAAAGACCCCGATCCCCGCAGGGTGACCCCGCGGATGACCCGGAGCCGCGGGGCCGGGGTGAATCCAACCCCGGTGCGAAACATTCCCCGGTGTCCTTAGTGCCGGGGCTCGGTAGGGATGCGGAGATGCTCATTCCCGGGACGGGGCTGCCACGGAGCCAGGGGCTCGGCCACGCTCCCGACGACACCGTAAAACTTTCCCTGTGTGCTGCCGGCCGTGTTT
>CM031871.1:1444165-1470027 GCA_018697195.1 Certhia americana
GCCCCCTCCGCCCCTCCCGGCCGCGCACTGCGCCGCGCGCACTCACCGCCCCTTCCGACTAGAGAGGAACTGCAGCGAGCGCCGCTTCACCACCCGCGGGCAGTGGGACGAGCGGCACCGGGGGGACACGGGGAGTGGACAAAAAAAAAAACACGGGGAGGGGACACGGGGAGGACAAATGACACGAAAAAAAAAAAACCCGGGAGGGGACAAAAACTGGAGTGGACACGGGAGGGGACAAGAACACGGGAGTGGACAGAAAAAAAAAAGAAAACGGGAGGGGACAACGGGAGGGGACAAAACAAAAAAATAAAAAACGGGAGGGGACACGGGAGATAGGGGTGACACGGGGGGGTGGACCAAGAGAAAAACACGGGAGGGGACCAAAAAACAAAATCGGGGAGGGACACGGGGAAGGGGACCAAAACGGGGAGGGACAAAACGGGGATAGAGAGGGGACACGGGGGAGGGGACAACGGGGAGAGAGAGGGACAAACGGGGATGAGAGGGGACAGAAACACAGGGAGGAGAAGGGACACGTACGGGGAGAGAAGGACACGGGGAGAGAGGGACACGGAAGAGAGAGGTTACACGGAGAGAGAGAGGGACAAACGGAGAGGATAGGGGAACACGGAGAGGGACACGGGGAGGGACAACAAAAAAACGGGGAGAGGACACGGGAGTGAACACGGGAGGGGGACAACGGAGAGGGGGGGGGATCATGTAGAGAGGGGACACGGAGCGAGAGGGGACACGAGAGGGGACACGGAGAGTGGACACGGAGAGGGGACACGGAAGGGGGGGGGGGAACAACACCGGAGAGAGGGGGGACACGGAGAGAGAAGAGGGGACACGGAGAGAGGGGGGACACCGAGAGGGGGGGACCACGGAAAGAGAAGAGAGACACACGGAGAGAGGGGGGGAACACGGGGAGAGACAGGGGACACGGAGGAGGGGAACACGGAGAGAGTGGGGGACACGGGGAGGGTGGGGGGGACCTGAGAGGGGACTCGGAGAGAGGGGACACGTTCCTTAGTGGTCCCCGTGGGTGATTCCCCAGCTCAGGAAGCAGCGGGCGGTCACTGCCAGCCCCACCGTCCCTTCTCCGTGCCCATCATCACCTCTCTCCCCCTGCACCTGCACACACACACACAGGCGCAGCTCGTTCTGAGCCCCGCAGCTCCAACACCAATTCCCGTTACCAAAGTCAATGACCGGAGCTCGCATCCACCCTGCGGAAAGGCCGCGGCTGAACAGAAGCTTTGTTGTCTTTAAATAATAATTCAGTCCAAGGATACAATAGCAAACGGCTCCCTGGAGTATTTGAGCTGCTTCCAGAAATAAGGCACCGAATTTGAAGTGTTTCCATTCCAGCATCAGAGTGTGGTCAATAATGCAGTCGGGTTTTAAGTCACTTAGTGCTGAATAAATTAACCCAGTTATTCCCTTTCTTACCATTCCACAAATCCAGGGCAGCCCCGGCACAAAATCCTAGGGCTGAGCAGATCCTCAATGCATTGCTTGAGCTCAGTTTTCTGTATCGATTTTAAAGTCATCATTTTAAACTCTCAAGGGGTTTAAACTCAGTGAGTTCATCCAATAACCTCAGACACATTTAAACACAGCTGCTGCTTGGAAGTTGCACCAATTTCTCTGTGTAGCTGCTGGACAACTTCAGTGTGAGCCTCATGGCACTGTTATAGTTAGCTTTTTAGGGGGGGATTTTTGTCATACCCAGAGCAGGAGATTGTGAGGATGGAGCCTGAGAAGGTTCTGTGCAGGTAAAGAAATAAATGCACTGTAAAGGCTGGAGGAAACTTAGAAAGAGCTGAAGCAGCTGAGCTTCCCTCTGTGGGTAATGCTGGTGAGCAGGCAGGGAAAGAGTCTGGAGAACAGCAGCTCTCATCAGAATTGGCCACCTAATTTTGGGGCCATTAATACCTGCAGGAAAGGCTGTCACTGGAATAATTAAAGAGAAAGGAGAAAATGGAATGAAAGAGTTAACGAGGGGAATCCACCGAGTGTTGTGTTCCTCTGCAATAAGTGGTGGCAGTGGATGGAGCAGAAACTCCCACCCTTGGCTGCCCCTGAGCAGGAAAAATGCTGGCACAGGACTGTGGGAGGGGCACTGCTGTCCCAAAGTGCTCCCAACAGACACAGGACTGGGCAGCCCACTCGTGTCTGTGCTGGGAAGTGTCAGAAATCAAGTGCTAAATGTGTTAAATGGGCAAGAGAGACACAGCAAAGTATCACCTTTATTAGCTTCTTTGATCTCTTCATTTAAAAAAAAAAATCAAATTGTGATAACACCACATCTTGCCCAATCAGCACAGATAAATCCATTTTAAATGCTAAAAAAAGGTCACATCATACTTGCCTACCTCTACAGTGCAAACAGAGGCCATACACACCTGATCTCATAAACTTTTGTTGGAAGAACCAGCTCCTGAGTGTGGAAAGTTGTTCTGCCCATCTTGTGGGTGACAGCTCTCCCATTTCAGCAACATCGGAGGCAGTTCCTGCTTACAACACTAATTGGGAACTTCCTATAAACATTATTCATCTCTCTCTACAAGGCAAGAAATCCAGAACAAAAACAATATGCTAAAAAAAAAAAAAAAAAGGAGAATGCTTGGCTGTGTCATACTCTATAAATATTTCTGAGCCACCATAAAAAAATAAAAAAAAAAAAGAAAAAGAGTTCCTATGTTGTAACAGTTACACACTTCAGATTCTTAAAAAACAACCTAGTGTTTAACCTGAGCTCTCAGCTATAAAAATAGCTTTGTTAATCTTGGCATAATTCTCTGTTTTATTTCAAGATAAAATACATTCCTGCAGAGTCACATCTTCTTGCCACTTGTGAGTCTTTCAAACACTCAGGAGGACCATGGAAAAAAATGAGGTAACTTTCCATTGTAGCTGCTGGGTCGATGATCTTCGGTCCTCAGAATTCCTTCTGTGTTGGAATCCACTTCTTCCTCTGCAGAAAATGGAGAAGATTTTTATTGAAAAGCAGGAACATTTCCTCTGAAACATCTGAAGCAACCACACTTACGTGAATTTACTGCCCACGTTTTCACACTGCAAACAGAGTAAGTACATAGAGTAAAAATATAATGAGGAAAAGGTAAACAAAGTACTTTCCAGAAAGGCAACAGTCCCCAGGCCACCACCAGGGTGTTGGGAAATAAAACCTTTCCAGTTGGCTTTGAGGAAATGAGTGATCTTTGTGCCCCAGGCCAGCCACTGAGTCACCACTTATGAGCAGTGGCACACGCTGCTGTGTCCAAAATTGAATATAACCTGATCTCCTCTCTGCTTTCCTCCAGAGTTCTTCAACTCCCTCCCACCCAACCTCTCTCTAGAGGGAAAACAACCAACTGATGAGAATTGCTAAATCACTGGCAGCTAGGGAGGAAATTGCCCTAATGTTTGTCAGTGCACCTGCCCTCAAATGAGTTTCAAAGTAATTTAAAGCCAAACAAACACAACCAAAATCAATTCAATCACTTCTGTATATGAAACTGCACAAATGTTTAGTCATTTCTGGACTTGCTCTGCTTCAGACCTAACTGATCACAGTGATTCAGTGCCTTTTAACACAGAAAGAAAATGAGAATTATTTATTAGCCAGTGACTTGGAAAGACTCATGCTTGTCATGGATCTACAGTGGATTGTGGTGTGTTTGTTCCACTGGCTCTTTCTCACTTGAGGCAAATGTGATTATTTCTGTAGGCTCAGCGTGCTCTCCCTACTCTGCTGCCTCAGCACAGGGCTCAGCACTTTTGGGGATTTGCTCCTGAAGCTTTGTAACACCAGTGGTTTCAGGATGCAAGTCACAGTGCTGGCTTCAACCTATAAAACCTCTGGCTGCTTTTACCTCAGGGCTCTTTTTAGGAAAAGGAAGAGCTCTCTCTGTGCACAGGAGCAGAGGAAGGTTTGGCATTGCAGCTACTCAGCATCCATCCCCTCCAAGAGCCCCATCAGCTGCACTCTGCAGACCTGAAGGGCTCTGAGAGAAGACTCAGTGTCTCCAGGCTTAATGCAGAACCAGCAGAACACGAGGGTGCTGCAAACCAGCCTGACTGCCCAGGGCACAAACAGCTCAGGGACTGCAGCTGGAATATCCAAGAGAGAACTGAGCACCAGCTCCCCACTGGATTGAGGCTGATCCCCATGAGAAACCTGGTGTCACCCAGTGTCACAGCCCAGCTGCCTGTGGGGTAACCTCCCTTTGCAGGCACAAACTTGGGTTGTGCCAGCACTGGAAGATTTCTCTTTTTTTGCCAGTTTTTCTCCTCATTGTTGCTGGTTCTTATTCAGTTTCATGTGGTGTTCAGGATTTTAAAGATATCTGGTTACTCTTTTGTCCTCAAAACCAGACAAGGTGGTGCCTATTGCAAGCATCCAATCCACAATAGGAGAACAAATAATCAGAGAGTGAGAAATTTCCTGATTCAAAAAGAAAAAAAAAAAACAATCTGCTGTGGGCAAGGCTGCTTTGGATATTCTGAAACAGCTCTATTCAATACATTCTACTTTTGGGGCTCTGAGCCCAGGAACAGTATTCTAAAACAGCCCTTGGCCTTGGCACTGGAAAAACTTCCCAATCTCTCATTCAACAATGTTCACATCCTTGATCCTGTTATCTGTAACACACAGAAGGGTTTTAACTACAATAAGGAGAGTGCAGGTACTAGGGATTGAAGCTGTGAGATTTGACTGCCCTGAGGATGAGGAACATGAGAAAAGTTTAATTATTTGACTAAAGAAACTACTTGCTGACTTAATATCTGTTTGCTGTTACAGTACTCACATGAGTTTTATTGGAAATGCACTTAGAGTCCTGTGCCAGGCCCATCTCAAAAATCCATAAAGTGTATTAATATTGCAGATGCATTTACAAAGAGGGAAGAAAACAAAAAAAGATCAAGCTGAAAACACCTTCATGCTCATGGAACATTACAGAGAAAAATAGGAAGCTTAGCATCTCTTTCTTCTGCAGCAGATAACTGGCTCCTGTGAAGAGTTCCTGCAAGCTCTGTTGTTTCTATTGTAATGTAAAAACACTACATGGAAATCAAAGGACTCAGAGAATAAAATTTCCAGAGCTGCCAGGTTCAAGCTGCTGAGCAGCAGGAGTACACTTCTTAATTCCCCCTTCTCCTCCTCCCCCCCAGCAGGGCACAGAATCCAGCATGTACCAATTCCCCCTGATTAAATTCTAAAGGCTGTATCTCATATTTATTACATTCTGAAGCTCACTTTAAAACAGCCCCAGGTAAGCCTGGTTTTAAGCACAGGTTAGCTGGCCTGCATAGATTAACTCAAACACGCTTGACGAGTTTTTGCCCAGAACTGCCCTGAAAGCAGATCAAAGTTCCACAGATGTGGCTCAGGATCTCCTCCCGCCACTGCACACCAGTTTGCTTCATTTTCTATCCACTAAAGCACCCGTGCTGAAGGAGAAGCCAATTTCCAAGCTCAAAAATGCAGCATCAGATTCTAAAGCAAAGTCATGGGCAGCAGGAGTAGCTGAGCTGTGACGTGCCAAGCAGTGAGCAGGAGCCAGACAGCTGATGGGGCTGGGCAAGAGCCACAAGCAACCACTGTGTGCAGGGAGCTTTTCAGGAATCCTCCTACTCAGGAGTCCTTGCAAAAGACTAAACTGCTGCTGTCTTTGCCACTGAATGAAATCCTGCAGAGGAACTTCTGAACAAAATATCCTTTCAGTTTATGCAAACGCTGGCACACAAACCTTCACACTCAGGCCCAGCACAGCGAAGGGTTTATGGTTCTGAATGTTATAAAAATGGCTTTGTCTGTTCCTTACAGCAACGTTGTTCTGGTCAAGTTCATCTAAGGCTAAAAGGAGTGTAACTTTTTAGAGGGAGGTGATACGTGTGAGGATGAAGATGAGGGTTCAGCACTGCTCTGAAACCAGGAGTCTAAATCCTCCCTTTGGGATATACACCAGCACAAGTGTGCTCACTTGTAGGGACAAAAGGTACAATGTCCTTGTCAAACAAGGTAGAAAATCTTATGGATATTTATCCACCAAACAAGTGACCCTTTCTCTGATTACTTCTACTGCCCAAACACTCAACAAGAACTTTATCAGCACTTGTGCTCATAAAATAAACTGCCGTGACAGCTACATACAGGTTCTTTTCTTTGACCACTGAATATATTCTCTGACTCTGCAATGAAGGAGCTAAAACTACTAACCCACAAGAACTCTGCATTTATTTAAGCTGAGCTTTGGGTGTTTAAATTCACACCCAAAGTATCCTATGTACCACCTATTCCCTATACTGCCCTCCTTTCCATGAATATAATAATAAACCAGTTCTGACTGCAAGTCCCTGGGACAGCAGAGCAGTGAGTGTGTGCTGAGCCTGAGAAACCATTTCATTGGCTGCAAGTGAGAAAGAAACAGTGTTCACTTTTTTCTAGACCTCCTACAGCTTGCCCCAAAACGACTTCTGCCTTCCATCTGTTCAGACACATGCAGAAGTCAAATCCTGTCATGACCTTGAGCAGCCAAACAGATCCTTATAAAAAATTCAAGCACTAAGGCATGCAGGAATTGTCTCTTCATAACCAATATCCTCCTCGTGCTTTGCTAATGCAGTGCAAGCCAAGCACAAGGGAAAGGATGTTCCCAATCAGTATTCCTGAGCACCTCACCCTCATCCTGGGAGAGCAATCTGTACCTTATTCATGTTGTTGGCGTTGGGAATGCAGGAAGGGCTTGTGTGGAGAAGGCTGAGCTCCAGATCAGCCAGCATCTGTCGGGACTGGGCCAAGGAGCGCACCAGCTTCCAGAGCAGGGAGCTGGTGTCCTGCAGGACACAGAGAAGGAGCCAAAGTTATGGAAGAATCCCTTTTTTTGGGAGGATTTCAAAAGAATTATGATGCACCAAGGATCAGAGTTTTGATTTTGAAATGTTTCTGTTCAAAATACTGCAAAGGCTCTGTCTAACTGCTGGTGTTTCTGATAATCACAGAGCTCTTTCCTGGTGCCATTTTTAACAGATTTCCACATGCATGTATATGCAACACTCACAAGAGAGGTGCTTCAGGGATAAAGGAGAGAATAAAAACATGAGAAGGAGGGAAGACCAATCAGAACAAGAAATAACAATGTCCAATAGCTTCTGATAACTGTATCCACGTGTGCTCAGATATTTAGTAGAATTACCAATTAGCCAGCACCCTTTTTCCTGAAGCTTTTCATTCCAAAACCTTATTCTTTTTTAAAAACTCATTTTTTAAAAACTCACTTATACTTCTGCTGTCCAAGACATACTGGGGCAACAAGGAGTTATTTTTAAGAAAATATATTATCACCTTTGCCATAAGTCTCATAATTTGAGTCCCCTCTTCTGTCATGCCAGGAGACATTTGCATTCCTACCATCAGTCATAATTCCCATAATTCCCCTTCAAATCAGTCAAGGACGTTGTGCAATAAGATACTGACTGTGTTCATGAAGTAGCTGTTTGTTGGTTTAGTCACTGCCAGGTCACTGATGTCCAGAGGAGAATCTTCACCAGAGAATTTCCCAGAACTTTGAGTCATGTTGCTCTTCTGAGTGGATGTTGAGAGAGGAGAATCCAAGTGGAGGGAATTCAGATCCACGTTTCCTGCACTGCTAAAAAAAAAAAATTAAGACATTGGCAGAAGCAGCATCACCATCCTTTTTAAACTTTCCAGGGAAAATTGTGGCACAACATAAATAACTGCAGGCCCTGAGCCAAGGAAACCAAGAAGCTTGGGAGAGTACCCTGTTCCTCAGAGCATTCCTATGTTTAACAGCTTCCCTAGATCAGTTTCATCCTCTAAGGACAAGGGTTTGACATTCAACCAGTCTCAACCAGCTCCATGACCATGTGCTTGAGTGTGTTTTTAACCTTGCAAAGAGCACAGGGAAGGCAACACTTTGTTCTTCCCAACACTCTGCTACTCACACCCAAATCCCTTTTTGGTTCTAATCAACCATTAGGCAAATTAATATTTGTAGGTGTACCCTTCAAGGGAATTTCACAGTGTTTTACAGTCATAATCTTACTTCAGAGATCACAGGAGAGCTTTCCCAAAGAGGCTTGGGTTTATTTATTTTCAAACACAGGAGCAAACCACATTCATCAACTTCTGAACACAACAGAAGCAGAGTGCCAGCACTGCCTGGATTGGCAAATAACGAAAAAAGATGTGTATTTTAAAGAAAATGCCATCTTTGAATTGATGGCATTTCATTAGATATTTTTTAGATACTTATTTTGGTGTAACAATGCATTCCATACCTGGCAAGACTGTTAAAAATACGTGTATTTTTAACTGGCATTCAATCTAGGAAAAAGATCTCATGAGAGTTGCCAGCTCATGAGAGTCTGCTGTGTCCCATTTCACTTCTCCCATAAAACATTGGATAAAACAGGCTCTCTTTTAAGAGAGAAAAGCTCCTGTCTGTGTTTCTGACAAGGAAAGGTTCTGTGGACATGTGAGAGAACAAACAGCCTGGAACAGGGATGAGAGATGAGATGAGCAGGGCCTGTCCTGGAAAACACACAGGTTGGAAAGGAAGGGGACATAGGTTTGATTTTGAAGCAGGGAAATGGCTCAGGAATGGGTGGCTTAATCCAGCCCGAGCAGACTCAACAAGTACCTGATGATGCTCCATCTGTAAAATGAGAATTGAGATAAAAATCCAAAGGCACAACATAAATGAAGTCACCAAGTCAGAGCACACAGAAATGATTCCTCCACTCTGGGATTTCACAATCCCCTCTGCCGTTGGGGAAGGTATTTGACTGTTAACAGCCTCCTTGTTGGCTGTTCCAGAACTCAGGAACTCATGGCAAAAATATTTGCTGGGCTGACAGGGAGGTGCCAGCACCCTTCCCTAAACACAAACTACATCATCAGCACTATGAAAGCAGCAAATGGAAAACTGGAGGATCCAGATTCAAGTCCCAGGAGGAATGTTGTGTTTGGTCTCTGCCATTAATCCCTTCAGAGAAGCAATGCTCCTGCCTTCCTCCCCATTTACGGGCGAGGATTTATTGCCTGGCAAATCCGAGTCAGCAGAGGCTGGAGAGCAGACAGTCAGGGATTTGCACTGAGTCAATCCATCTCCAATTAGCAGGGCCCCAGGACCAAATGTGGGCATCAAGAAAACCAGAGAGCTCAGCAACAAATCCCAGTGAGCAGCACAGTCCCCCCCCTAACTGGAGGAGATCTGTTCTAGCTGCACTGCCCAGGTTGAATTTCTTCCTTTTCCCTTAAAATTCACTCAAGGACAAGCCAAATAGGGCAAGACAAAAAGTGAAAGCAGCTTTCAGGATCCAGCCTCAAAAGGGATTTGGAGGGATGGCAGTGTGTCATTGGTGCTGCTGGGGGAGTTGATAAGGAAGGTCAGGGCAGACAGAAGGGGAGTGGAGTCTTTTCCATGATTTATAGGCAGTGGAAACTAGAGAGAGCCCCCACGGCGTGTGAAGCTCAGCTAAGGCACGTGGGAATGTGCCAGGCCAGCATTCTTTTTCAGTGGCTGCCCATTCACCTTGTTTCTGAACAGGTCTGCCTCACTGCAGCAACGATTTCCACAATATTTCTGTTTCAAAAGCCACACAGAATGAAAGCATCCATACATCACATCTCTCCACTCCATAACATTAATCTGTTTGGATGCTGGGCAGGCTTGCTGGCAAACACTGTGAGCAGGTTTAAACAGCTGTTCATTTACTGTGCTTGTCAAACCACCAGCTGGGAAGGCTCCTCTCCTCTGGCTAAAAAGCAGCTATGAAATCGCTGTGAAACTTCAGAAATCCTCCTAAAATACAGCTGGTAAATCAATTTTTTGGAAAGGAAATAGAGGGACCAACAGAACAAATCCACAGCAGGTCCCAGCTCTGAATGCCTTTGCTTATGCAGGCACAAAGCCACTTCTGTAAATGCAGAGCAGGTTTTTATCTCGAAGACATTCCAACATCACTGAGGCACCTGAGTCTTCTTCTGACACTTCTCAGTATTAGAAACCTCATCCTGCTTGTCCCCAACCACATGTCCTTATCCTCCCACAGCACAAACAGAAGGATAGAGTCCCATGAACTGGAGAGTGGACAGATTGCTGTCCTTTAAATCTTGCCATCTCATTTCTTGCCCTGACAGAGGCAGCAGCCTGCGCTCAGAGCTGTGTCCTACATTCTTGCCCAGCCAAGGTGAGATTTCTCAATAGAAATAACACAGTCACTAAAGCACCACACAAAACCTGGATCTGTTTCTTGCCTCACAGAAACATCACTGTACAAGTCCAGCTCTGGTCAGAACATATTTGACCCACATCAGAGTTACAAGCAACGCCTGGGATTTCAAAAAATCATAAGATTTTCTCAATTAGTTTATTTGGCTAAGTTATATGGTACTGTAGCTTCTCCTGCCCACACAGCTCTTAGGGATAAGAGAGGAGAAAAAATAAATGCATAAAAATAGAATCATGATACTTTAAGAGCTATTTTTATTTTAAATTTGTTACTTTTCAGATTAATAAGACTAAATTTAAAACAGCAGTTACTTTAAACATAGCTTGAGATAATACTGAGAGCTTATTACACCTAAGTTTCTACATAAGTCTAGCTAATGCTTATTTCTTAAAGGCAACAAACTCATAACCTTTTTGAGCGGGTACATTTCATCTCTTGTGCAGTCTCTAAACAGCTGCTATCTTTTCCATGGCACGTATTTCCATCTCTCCTTTTGGGTTTGAAAATCTCCAACCATTCCAGATCTGATACTGGCTTCCACTGTTGATCTTTATTTACGATGAAGTTACGAGTACCGGAATCAGATTCAGACTTGCAAGCCACAGGATTCTCTCTGCTTTTTTGGCCAGACTCAATGTCAGATCTCTCTTGCCAGGTTTTGTTTCCATTATCAGTTTTGTCAGACGTGATGTTGTTCTGGATCAAAGTGCTTTGCAAATCTACACGAGATTTGATGTTAAGCCAATGATCATATGAAGGCAAAGACACCTCAAAGGATTTTCGGTCTCTGCTTTTCACTCCATTCTCTCCAATTTCCCTGTTTCTCAACGGCCATGTGTTGTCTGCCTCATGAAATTTTTCACTGTCTAACTCATCAAAGCTTGGTGCAACATCCTGCTTTTCTCCTTCTTCCGCAGGGACAGCCAAGCCTTTCACAATTTTTTGACAGTGCTTTAAGATCGCTGAAGTAGTTTCCTCCAAGTCTGAAGCATTCAGTAACTGTCTATTATCTACTTGACACATCTCAGGGGTGGGTTTTACCCTACTTGCTGGAACTGGTGCAGTTCCACACTCCTCGCACATGCTGTGGCTGCCCTCAGTCCTACCCTTGTCTGTCTTGCTGGGGCTTTCAAAGGCAGAGAATGTGGCCCCTGTGCTACAACGGCACGACAAAAACAAGTCAGAAACACTGCAGGTAAAGAGCATCCCCAAGTGCACTCCTAAAGCTCTACAGAACACAGGCTGCTGCCATGGCTCTGCAGCAGCTCACACACCACCAGGCAGCTGCATCCTGTCAAAACCCCACAGAAAATCGGCCCAGATTTGGTTATTTTTCAAAATCAGTCTGAGAATTCCCTCATGTTTTATACAGTACGGTGATTCTGTCTGAACCTCCAGGGTGTGCACCAATTCTCTGAGTTTACTTCCTAAAATAAACTTTGCTTTTTAAGCAAAAGTAGTAGGGAGCCAGATTAACATCCCTACCACCAGACTAGTTCACTTTCTAAAAAAAATCATGAGCTGTCTGGCCTGCTACAACACTTGGTCTGTGTCTGATGTTCATCTCCTGACCAAATAAAACACAAGGTACTTGACAGCTTCACTGGCTGTTTGTGGTTGAGTCCAGCAAAGCCATCCTGCCACAGCACACACCCCTGTTAGGATGTTAGGTGGGGCTGAACAGTGAAGTCTCTCTTTGAGGACAAACTATTAGAGAGAAAAAAATGTAAAAATGTCTTTTACCTCTTTCCACCTGCTGCCTTTTCATGGTTTTGCTTGGAGTCCTGAGAGCTATCCAAGTTAACATGAAGGAAGTGTAAGTCCCGCTGCTGTTTTACACAGACCTGTTAGAGGCAGTGAGGGGCATTAGTGAATCTCTGGGTGCAGGAACAACACCATCAGGTAGCACCACAGTGCTTCCAAAAACATCCTCAAAATGTTTTTATAAACCAATGCCTGTAGTCAAACTACGGACAAAGACTTCCAAATCTACGTGCACATCTCTGCATGTATTTAGGAAAATAAAATTTTGCAGCAACAAACAGGATTTCTATTAGACGATTAGAATATTCTTCTAAGATGGAACCACACCGAACAGTAAATAAAATATCATTACTGATACCTGACACCTAATAATGTTGCTATTACCTTGTTCACAGCTACAGAATTACAGGACATGGATGATGATCGTGGGATTGGGGTTTCACTGCTGGGGATTTTTTGCGAAGCTAATGGAGAAGGTAACTACCCATCAATTATTTGCAATTAAAAACATGGAACGTGTGTCGAGAACCTCAGCTGAGAGCAGGTGAACACACAGCTTTAAGTCATGAAAAACAGATCTGCCAGGACACTGTGCCCCTTACTCTGCTGAGTTCACCTGGGCAGGTGTGTAATCCAAATTCTGCTGCCCTTCATGTGATGGGAACCAAGCCTGGAAGCAACGTGGGCTTTTCAGCTTAATCCCAAATGAAATAAATCAACACTCCATAGGGATTCCAGCAAAGCCCAAACAGATTTTTTTTTTCCTTAATCAAAAATATCTAGATCTAACTTTTTTACACTGTTCCACACAGGTCTAATGTTACTGAAAATGCTCCTCTAACCTCAGAGCAGGAACACAATCAGGGCTGTACCTGTCTCAAATTGGACAATTCTTTTTCAATCCGTACTTGCTTAGACTTGGTAAACTGATAAAGTTGATCCTTTCTCCGTGCTTCCTCCACTGTTTCAAAAGATAATGGTTATTTTTATTACTTCAGGTGAATGGACACAAAGCAAGTGCATTGCTAATGCTGTGCCTGTAGTAGTAGAAGGTGGTACCAAAACAAAACAAAAGCATTTTCTTAAGATCAACAGGACCTGTTTCTTCTCCAGATAAAAAGAGCAAAAAGCTCACAAAAAACCAACCAAACAAAAAAATCAAGTATTTTCCTTGGACTTTTCCTCAGCACCTGGCTTCATTTTACTAGCAGCAATACTGTGCTTCTCTGACCGATTTATTTCATGTTTTCAGAAAGGAAAAGAGAAAAGGGAAAGGGAGAAGGGAAAAAAAAAAGAGGAAATAATAAAGGAAATTCAGTTAATTCTATTTCACTCATGTAGAAGGAAGTGCAGTGAAACAATTCCCAATTCTATCAGTTTTAAAATAATGAGACATGGGATCGATATCTGGCAAAGGCAGGAAAGAAAATGATCTCACAGCAGATGACACCTTTGGCCACCTAATCTTTCAGGGTGTCTGTGGTTGTCCCCAAGAATATTACAGTGACCTTTCCTACCCACTGCAGATGTTCTTCCACCCAAACCAAATGGTATTATGGAGAGCAAGATGCTGTTTACCAAAGCCTGCATATTAAGCCAGCCTAAACCAAACCCATCACCTAAAGAAAGCAACAGAGAAGAGAAAATCTCAACATCTTCAGGAGAGAATCCTCAGAGCCACTTCTCCCTGTGTAATCCCTTTGGTGAACTTTGTGCTGTCACAAGATTTTATAAATTGTCCCTGCAGAAGCCCCAGATATTGCTTTCACAGAAGAATGGCACGCAAGGGATGTACTTTTATTAAACTGCAAGGAAGGCAGGTAACAAGCTGCCTCCTTCACAGATATCAGTGAATTGCTGCCCAGAAGTCTCTGAGCTGTTGAAAGCCAAGGCATGAAAGGCCAACAGCCCACCCTCACCTGCCAGTATCAGCTCACTCCTCAAGCAGCCATTTTCTTGTTTCAGGTGACTGATTTCTTCCTGGTGCTTGCTGCTTTCTTTCATCTTTTCAGAGAGGTCATCTGTAAAACAACATGTAGCATTTCCCAGAGTGAAAAGGAATCATGCTGGCCTACCCTAAATTAGGTGCCCAGCAGAAACATTCACCTTTCATCTTATTTATTTCAAACACGATGTCGCTCACGAGGTCTTGCTGCTCTCTGTTGCGATTGAATTCCTCCACCTTTGCTGTACGTAGTGCACTCTCCAGTGTTTTAAATCTAGATGTAACCTCAGTAATCTGATCAGTTGTTTCAATTAAGGCCTTGTCCTGAAATAGGAAACACTACAAATCGGGTTTTGTATCATGGATGGGTTTTGACAAAACAACAGTACATCCTCCTGCAGTAGTTACAGTGATCCACAGGCTTCCTTCTGAACTTTTGAGGAAAAGTCCTGCCAAGTTACATCTGGGAAATGAGCTTGCTCACAGTTTACTGCTGAGCACTTTTACCTTCTCAAACAAGCCTAAGAATTAACCATGAGTGAGATCACCAGTGACAGAAGCTTTGTGGCACAGTCACCAACAGCTGCACTGCAGTTTGAACACATTTAGTGCTGATGTTACCTTCAGCTGCAGCAGAGTGAGAAGCTCCTGTTCCCTCGCTTGCAGCTGGCCTGTTTTAGCAGACAGCTCCAAAACTGAGCAGTGGAGACTCTGATTTTTCTCCTAGTGAACAGAAATAAGTGTCAGCTATTACTTCAGTGATTCAAAGTTACTATTTTTTCTCAGTAAATGCATCCACAACCTAATTTAAACATCCTGAACGACAATGTGGGATCCTGGGCAAACTGGAGAAAAGAGGACTGGAGTAACAACTGTTCCATAAATCTGCTTGTGATCAAGGGTCTTAATACCCTGCATGTGTCAGTTTTGGAATGTTACAGTTCATCAGAGGCATCCTGTAAATGCATGGACTATAAAACCAGACCACTACTCAATCCCTACCTCCAGAGCCTTGCAGTGAATAGATGAATCTGTTACTTTTTGAGTGAGCTCTTTAAACTTCTGTTGTGTGTTTTCAAGTGTCATCTTACTGTCATTATGCTGGGATTCTAATAACCTTAACCTTTTGGTTAGTGATTTTATAACTGCATTTCTCTCATTCAGCTCACCTGAAAAGGAAGGAGACAAAGTTATATGTGAGAAAACAGCTCAGAGGCTGTCACACTTTCTTAAATCTCAGAAATAATTTAATCCAGTGTTTTAAAATCACACTATTCAGACCTGGATGCTTATGTTGCACACTCTGAAGGAGGATTCCCTGGCTACCCAGGTCAGATGGAACAGGAACTGCATGGTGAGCTCTGTACTGAGACTGTTCAGAGCCACCAGGTGTTTGGCTGGGTGGTTTGTGTTTGTTCAGAGCTGTGTAGCAGAACCTCAGGGCACAGGGCTGTGTAACTTGCCAGCAGGATGCAAATTTTCCTCTTCCCCCACATTTATTTTATCAGATTATTGTTTAAAGAATCCATGGAAGCAATTTACACGTTCAGACGAGAAGGAGTTATCTGAGTATCACACTCCCTTCAAGATCAGATCACTTCAGCACCGGTGTGGAAGTTCAGATCTCAGAGAAAGACAATCAGATTTAAGGCTAAAGGGTAGGAAATGGTTCCTGATGTGATGCAAAACTGCATTTGAGGGGTTGAAGCACCTGACCATACTTGTAAGACCAAGATCTCATTCTTTACATCACAACACTTACTAGATAATAAGCTGCATCGCTCTGCTAAAGTCAGTATTTTTTGGCGATCATCTTCCCAGGCCTGAATGTGTCTTTCGTGCACTGCCACCATGTCATTGAGCTCCCTGTCACGATCTTGCAGTTCTCCAATTAAAAGGTTGAGTTCCTGTCTCTGCCTCCTAATGATGTTGTTCTTGTGATCGGGGCTAAATGCCTACAAAAGGTGAGACATGGAATGCATTTCAACACACAGAAGTGACAAATTCTCTCGTAATAAACTCGAGGGGTTTATTTTTAGTTGAGCTATGTTTATATTATAAATACAGACCGTTCCAAGAAGTTCTTTATGCTTGTGGTACCACCTGTGGCCCCTGACTGAAGCCCTTTGCAGAACAAGGTGGACATGAACCTGCGGTCCATGACTCCAACCGCACAGCAGCACAAACGAGAACCCTCCTACCGAAAACAGAGCTGATTGTTATCAGCCCTTCCATGTTTTACCTGGGGCGAAGCAGAACGCAGCAGTGATGAACTCATAGAGGACAGGGGGCCAGAGCTCTGCCAGGCATTAGTGGAACCGGGAACACTTCAAGGATGTCACGTTCAGCATGGAGGCACCCCCGCTACCCGCCGAGCCTGAGGGGGAGCACAAGCGGCCTTGAACCGAGCGGGCCGGGGGCGGCCCTGCGGCCTCCCGCTGAGGAGGGGCCCTGAGGGACCACCCTCGGGGAGCGGCCCCTGCTGCCGGGCAGGCCTGCGGGGCTCCCCCGCTGTCCCCCCCCCCCCCGTCCCCCCCCCCCGGGGCGGCTCTTCCTAAGCACAGGGGCCTCCCGTGCCCCCCGGTGCCGCCGCCGCCCCCGCCCGTTACCCCCCGTTACCCCCGACCCACCGGCACCCCCGGCCCCGCCCACCGTTGGAGGAAGCTCCGCCCCCTCGCAGCCGAGGGGCCGCGGGTTCGAGTCCCGGCGCTCCCGTTTCCAGTCCTGGCGCCGCGGGTTCGAATCCCGGCGCTCCCGTTTCCAGTCCTGGCGCCGCGGGTTCGAATCCCGCCGCCGCCTCACCGCTGGAGCTGCTGGGAAAATGCGGTAATTAATAACGTTATTAATATGGGATGAGAAAGAACCAGGCCGGAATGTTAAGGGTTGGAGGCAACTTCCCTGTGCAGAGGTAAATGGGAGGATTATAGAGATGCAGGCAGCTCTTGAGATAACACTATTTCCAACGACAGAAATGGAGTTATCTCTCCAGATACACCCATGGTTTATAAATAGAAATCACTGAAAAAAGCAGCTTTACGGGTAGAAAAGAGAGCGTCTGACACATCATCCCCTTGGCTTTCAGCTCACCACAGTGACAGGAGCAGGTCACTTCCAGGACTCTGCCACCAGGGAGCATTTATTGTTATTCCATGGAACAGTGAAACAAAAAGCACCAAATCGATGCTCGAGGCTGTTTGTGGGAGTACAGACAGCAGAGCTGGCACCCCACCCCACCTGCTAACATGGCCTGTGGAATAGTGCTATTAATTTGTGTTTATAACTAGCATTCTTGAATGAGCAGCAGGTTAAAAGCATAAAGCCATTACAATTGCCTCATCTAGAAGCCCAGCAGGGTTAGGAGATCTTTGGAATTATGAAAATGGGATAAATTTTTAAATCACATTCACATATTTCTCAGTGTTTCCACTTAATAAAATAATGCAGGGATGTAGAATGATCACTTCAGCCCAGCTGTCTGACCACTTCAGGATTCACTGCTCTTTCATTGCTAACAAACCTTTAGAATGTTTGTTCCATTCTGATTTCTAAAATTCTCCGCAGGTAAATGAGAGCTAAAAGTGTCAACATCAGCCACAGACCTTATTCAGTTAAGCTCAGCAGAAAGGACAGCAGATGAAAACCAAACCTTTAATACCTCAAATTCTTCTTTTCCCATAAGATAGGTAGAGGAAAGTAGATGTAAAAAACCTCAGAAACTATTCAGTGAGGAACAGTAATTTTATTTAAATCTACTTCATGCGTAAGCATGGTAGAACCCCAATTTAACTTTGGCAAATATCACAAAAAAAAACCCAAACAAAAAAAACCCAAAACCAAGCAGCCTATACAGAACAGTGAGAATGCCAAGGATACAGGTTCTCCACAGTTTCACTGCAGAGCAAATGGATTTAGAAGCCTCACTTTTGCTATATCATTTATAACCATATAATTAAATAAAGGTTGTCTCCCACTATCACTTCTTGACTTCTCCAAGATCTTCAATGCTGTCATCATCCACCTAGGGAGAAAAACCCAAAACACAGCAAATTAAGTATTTTCTTTCTACATGCCTCCTTCAATGTGCACCCCTGTAAATGCAATGAAATGTGGGAGAAGTGAACAGCACCATTCCAGATCCCCTGCTCTAAATCCTACGTGAGTGACATGTGCTTACAGGACACAGCTGAGCCTTGCAGGGCTGGGAATAAAGACAGGCCCATGGAGTTAAACCATACAGAATTCCACTTGGGAAATGCCAGGCCAAGGGAGAGTCAGAGAAAGCCCCTGCAATTACAGCTCTCAGCCTTGTTTTAATTTTGCAATATTTTAAGAGGTGTTGAAAAATAGGATGGCAATGTAAGAATACTTAGACACTCATTGTTAAGAAATGGTCACAAAGAAGCCACAGATATTTGACAGCTGCATTTATTCTGACATGCCTCCCTCACTGAAGAGTGGGAATGCAACAACTGCTCTTTTATTTTTGTTCACCAATCTGTGCTGCCAAAGATGAAACCCTTTTCCAAAATCATTGGGAAGTTACAGGCTAGTGTGAAAAAGTGTGTGTCTTCCTGACAGAAAGAAGAGTTTATTACCTCAGGCCACTTCTCCTGGATTACATCAATAATGTCATCTGTAAAGTCCCCCTGAATGATGATTTCATCTTCTCCTGTTACTGAGGCACCGCAGGAAAATTTCTGAGCAAAAAACCTTTGTGCTTCCTTAAGATCAATTTCTGCCAAGGGGAAAATGGACAGTTTAAGTACTGTTGTTATCATAAAAATATTTTCTCAAGATTAAAGCCAAAATCTTGTTTTAACCTCAAAAAGTAGTGGCACTTTACAGTTGAAGCTTTGCTAGAGTTTCCATTGAAAGCTAGGTCTGTTGTAGAGTCAGAACATCTGACTCTACAATCTACAAATGCTTCAAGGTAGAAATTCCTGCATGTCCTCTACACATTCTGTTGACATGGGTCTGCACTTTGTTTCAAAAAACTTGCAGCCCTCTTTGTCTGAAAAATCATGGCAATAAGCACCTTAATAATTTATCCCTGTGGAAAGTCAGTGTACTTTTGACATGCTTTGGAACTGCTAAAAGCACCTTGGGACTTTCATCTCACAGCTGAAAGCAGATTCCCCAGTGGAATACAACCAGAAGAAATATCATGAGGTTAAAGGCAGGCACATGCAATCCCAGGAAAACCCAAACTCACCAAACGTGGCGAGGCCACACACTCTCGTGACATATTTTTTCTTTGCTCTGGGAATTTTAGCTATTGTAACTTTCTGTGGTACAGTCTTCTTCTTCTGTTTTATCTGACCTCTTCCACCTTGAAAGCAGAGCATAAGGTTACATGATTAATTAAATTATGTCATAGTAAAAAAAAAATTATTATTAAAAATTATTATTAAATTATGTCAAAGAAAAAAAGCATACAAGGTCAGGTTTCATCCCTGTACACAAAGAAACTGTTACCTCCCCAACACAACATTAAAACAAAACAAAAATCTATTTTGCACTTTGCCTGAGATTTACTATTATTTAAGAAAGATCCCATGTCATCAAAGTCCAGTATTATGGGAAAAAACAATATATACACGTCAAAGGTGCATTCAAGCACAGGCTGGACAGCAGACCCCCAGTACAATCAGCAAAAAAATGTTTTTTCCCCCACACTTTACCAATCACCATGTTTGGTCTGCATTTACATCGTTCCTTGGGTGTAGTCCTTGGGTGTATACCAAAGAAAAATAAATTTTTCTTTGGTATTTTCCACAACTATTTTAACTACTTAAATTTTACTTTAATATTTTAATTATTTAAATCCTCAGGGTTTGTGTCTGAGGCAAAGCAAGCTGCTCCTGCCCATTTCCTGAGGCCACAAGGTCTTGCTTTCCTCAGGCTGCTGGGTTAAACAGCAGATCAAGTTCTGGACACATCCTGGACATGTGGATATGTGAGCCAGCAGCAAACCCCACTCCTCTGAGAGCAGCCAGCCACAACAGCCCAATTCCACATTATTTAACACCACCTTTCCCACTGCCTGTTTCTAGGCCAGCCTGTGGGAACACTCCCCGTATCAGGCATTTCTGAGTCAGAGTAAAGCATGCAAAAGATACATTCCACTCATTAGGATTCTTTAAGCCAGATTAAGATCTCGGCTAACTTCGTGTACAGTCATTAATTTATTCCAGGGTAACCAAAGTTTCATGTTTCTGAGCCTTCTCACAGCATGAAAACCTAAAGAATTTATGACAAGTAAACCAACCCCTGTGACTATCTCTGTTTCTAACACGCAGCACTTTCAATTCTGTTTTATTATAAACTGGTGTCTGGTAATTTTAAGACAGTAAATTTCTGCCTTAAATTTTCTTTAGTGAGTTTCTGCAGTGTGTTATGAAGTAACAAGCACAGTTTGTGCTTGTTTCCCCTCACACTCTTATGGTCACTCTTACACCATCCTACTTAACACCATACTGTTAAGTTTTCATGAAACTTCAGATTCTAGGAGAAAATCACTAAATATTATAAGGACTATTGTTTTAGAACCCAAAACCTGACTGAAAACTAATCGTACCACCCTCCACAACAAATTGATGTTGAAATAAAATGTCCTGAAACCTCTGAGGAAAGCATCCGAGTTACAGAACATGAATTACTGTTGTCACTAGACACTGCCTGCTGAGAAGGTAAATTAAACTGGTTGCCAAGATACCAAAAATAAAACAAAGATAGATGTGGCATAAAATATGAATCTTACTGGGTATTAACCATAATTTCTGGAGCATTACACACAACTGAAACTGCACAGGCAAATGCATATTAACAGCTCCAGCATTCTGATTTATGGTGGGAAGTATGTTAATTAATTCAGCAGAAAGAACTCCAACGATTGAAGATACAAGTTTCCATTGTTCCACATAACTTTATATCTTCCAAAGTTGGGTTTTGAAAATGTTTTTCATTAGTACTGCTGGGAAGTGACACAGCTGCTAATGGAGACACAGGTAATAGATTTAAAAGCATAAAACCAAATCCTGTTCTGTGAATACAGAGAGGTGGAAGGAACAAAGGCAAAAGCAGAGTCATGAGGTGATAAGAGAGGGAAGCAGCCTTTGTTCCACTCTGCAAGCAGCCCCATAAAGTGCTGCTCAACAGGGCAGAGCATTCCAGGAGAAATGCCAGCTGATTTCAGGTTGGGAGGACTTGCTCCCTGACTGAGTGTGACAGTGGTGACAGGAACAATGGGGCACAGGATGCAGGTCACCCTTCCCTGCCTTTCCCTCCTATCCAGAATTTCCACTAACACAGACCACAGGGAGGAAGATATTCCCCATATTCCAGAGCTAGCCACCAAAATGGAAGGAATTCCATGCCCTGGTCGAGACAAGCAGGTGTGAAAGGAATGCCCCAAACTGCTTTTAAATCAGTTAACCACAATCAACTATTTAGACCTTGCCTCTCTTTTGCTTCTTCTTCTCCTCTTCTTCTCCTCCTCCCACATTTCCTTGGCCTTCTCCAACCCCAGCTTCCTGTTTAGGTGAATTTTCTTGAATGCAGCAGAAAGGAGTGGGGGGAAAAAAAGAACAAAATTAGTGGTCAAACATCCAGAGCCTTACAGGAACAAAAAGTAAGGTAAGGTGATTTTTGCTAAATCAGTAAATTGTGCTGAAGTGCAGCAGCCTTTTGACTGATGCGTGTTACATCTTCATTATAGTATTTATGCAAATCAAACTCTAGAAAAGCCTCAGCTCAAAGCTACACTGACAATTTCAATAAAGGCTCTCGCAAAGAGAGACAGAAATTAGCAATAAAGTTAATAATGAAGTTACAAATGCAAATAAATAAGTTCCCCATTATTAATGACCTTTCCTACAGCCATCCACTGCAGACTGGACAGACATAAAATCCAATAAACAACTCTGATGGGAAACAAGTGCATAGATGACTGTTTATGGCAGGAACCTTAAGAAAGCTCAAATATTAATGAAACTACACAAGTATTATGTAGCATTTTCTGACATTAAAAAACCTATTTCACAGCACCCAAAGCATTTCACATAACACAGCAGGAAAAGGAAAGAGATAGGAACTGGACAGGCTCAGATATTTCTAAATATGCCAAGGACACATATCAGTTAAAAAATAGAAAAGACTCTTACCTACTGTAAGTTTTGCAAACTCATCTGGAAAATTCTTTTCTAACCATTGTCTGCATTTAGTCACATCAGGCATATATTCACAGTACTGGAGAAAAGCCATATGAATGATGTTAGTGGAGGAATGACAAAATACATCCCAAATACACCAAAATAAGGCTTTAATAGGACAGAAGGAAATTTGGACAACAAAATATTAACTCACCTCTGTTGGCAATGAACAGACTGGAGAAAGAAGGGGGAGAAAAAAAAAGATCTGATTACAAAAGGAATTTTTTATTTTTTACTTTTTACTTAGAGTAATTAAATTCCAAATGGTGCTTTAAAGTCAGGGATGAGTTCTTACATAACTTCTGGTTATAACCACACACTGACTCAAAAACATTTCTTTATTGTTGCCACTCCAGATTTTAATTCCTCTCTCATTAGACCCGTGCTCACACGCTCTGCATTAGGATAAAACCACCACAGCAAGAGCTGCCAGTCACTGAGGCAAGGGGAGGAGATGCCCATGGTTGGGAAAAGCTACAGAACAAAACACCACTTCTACCTGAGGCAAAAAAAGACACTGAACAAAGTACCAGGTGGTTTGGTCAGCTTTCCTTTCTCCAACAGCTGCTAGTGTCCCAAAGAAGGGACACCCAAACCAACTGTGCAGACTTTCACACACATCAGGGCTGTTTCCTACTGCCCTGCAACTGTGTTCCAGCCTGAAGCAAAATGACATTCCTATCTAAAACCACACCTGTCAAGATTATTTACTTCCCTTTAAATTTCCCCCACTACGTAACTACAAATGGAACGAGTCAAGAACACTTCTAAACACAATACAGCAATTTAAGGTATTCCATTTTTTGCTGTCATACTAATGCTCAGAGGCTTTTTCTGTGCTAATGGCTTTAGTGGCTTCCTGCAGGAAGAGATCTGTGCTCCCACTGTTTTCACACCCAGGAAGCTCCCAGGACTTGCCTCCGCAGTAGAGGACCCGCAGGGGGTAATCAGCATCAGACCTGGCACCGCTCCTGCTGTCCCCTCTGCAGTCAGGGACCACCGGCTCAGCCACGTCCGTGGCCATCTCACAGCCCTGGAGGTCACAGGGTGACAGAATCAGGACCCAGGGGCTGGGTTTAAGTCAGTCCCACCCCTCCCAACTCAACAAGAATCCCTGAGGAAATAGGTGCAAGCGTCAAAAGAGCGTTGAGAGATCAGGGGAGGAGAAAATGGGAGTCAAAAATAATGAAAACATGGGGAAAACTGCTACAGAGGACACCAAGCAGTGTTGGAATTCTAGCACGTAAGGGGAAAGAACAAAGACCTTTGAGAAACCCACATGGAATTACAGAACACACTGGGTTAAGGACAGCGTGATGTTAAATCAGTGGCACAGGAGCAGTGGGGGCACTGGGGCAGGTTGGTACCCTCCTTGCATATTAGCAAGGAAAGGTGTCATTCAATCAGTGCCTGAAGAGCCACAATCTTCTGAAAACACTGGGGAGGAAAAAAAAAAACCAGAGCGTAAAAAAGGAAAGCAAACCAATCCATAATGGATTTAATGATGGTTCACACAGCTTTTCATGCAAGGGGACTCGGAAAACAGGATCAAACAAGGAAGAGTTTTGGAAGACATAAGAAATCCCCCAGGATGGAAACAACAGGGTTATTTGGTGAGGGAGGTTTCGGAGGTTGTAACAGCTGTGCTGAGGCGAGTGAGGATGCGAGGGGAAAATTCCAGGCAAGGGGGAAAAAGGCCAGGCGCAGATGGGCACAGTCCCGATGTGGCCACAGTGCGGGTGAGGATTCTGCGTGTGTCATGAACCCCACAAAGGGAGCGGGGGGGGCTCGGTCAGGGGACAGAAGTGAGGGCGCTGGGACACCAGACACTGTGGGGATCAACGGTGGGCAGGGGGATGTGAGGATTTTGTGGGGGCCAGGTGAGGGATTTGTGGTGGGGCAGAATTGAGGGGATTTGTGGGTTCAGAATTGAGGGATTTTGTGGGGGCAGAATTGAGGGACTTTGGTGTGGGGGCAGAGGTGAGGGGGATTGTGTGGGGGGGCAATAAGGGAATAGGGGATTTTTTGGTGGGCAATAGGTGGGTTGGATTTGTTTGTTGGTGTGAAGGGTTGCTATTTCCGCAGAAGGGTCGTGGGGGGATTTGTGGGGGAAGAGGTGTGAATAAGGTGATTTGTTGGGGGGGCCGGAGGGTGAGGGGAATTTGTTTGTTGTGGTGTGTTGTGTGGTTTGTGGTACTGTGGTGTTTTTTGTGTTTGTGTGTTGGGGGTGGGTGGTGTGCAGAGGTGGGGGGATTGTGTGGTGGAAGAGGTAGGAGTTGTGTTAGTTCGGCGGTTGGAGGTGGGGTGTGAGGTTCTCAGGTGGGTGGGTGGATCTTTTTGTGTCCGTTACTCTTTTGGGCACAGGGGAGGTCAAGTGTATAGGGAGCTAGTTTAGATGGACTTCGCAATAGCAGGTGAGGGGATTGTTGTGTTGGGTGGGGGGGCACGGTAGTGGCGAAGGAGTGATGGGGAAGTTAAGAGATTTTTGGTGGGGCGCGAGAGATAGGGTGTGCTGGGGGTGATTTTTTGTGGGGATAGGGGGGCAGACAGAAATTGTTGAGGGAGTGTGAGTTTTGTGGCAGTAGGGCAGAGGGTGAGTGTTGTAACATTCTTATGTGAGTTGGGGAGGTGGCCCAGTGGGTCGCGAGGGGCTAGGTAGCGTATCGGAGGTGAGGGTGATTTGTGGTGGGCAGAATTGAGGGGAATTTGCTGGGGGCCCTAGAATTGTAAAGGTGTATTTTTGTGGGGGGCACGAAAGTTGAGGGGATTTGGTGGTGGGGCAGAGGTGAGGGGATTTGTGGGGGGCAGAGGTGAGGGGATTTGTGGGGGGGCTAAGAGGTGAGGTTCTTTGTGGGTGTCAGAATTGGTTGAGGGGATTTGGTTGGGGAGGGGGGGGCACAGATGTGAGGGGATTTGTGGGGGGCAGACATTGAAGGGGAAGATTTGTGGGGCGGCAGAATTGAGGGGATTTGTGGGGGGGGGCAAAAAGAAAAATTGAGGCGGGATTTGGGGGGTGGGGGGCAGAATTGGGGGGAGGAAAGGTGATTTTTGTTGTGGGGGGGGGGGCAGAATTGAGGGGGATTTGTGGGAGGGGGGGCGGAATTGGAGAGGGGGATTTGGTGGGGTGCCAGATTGGAGGGGATTTGTGGGGGCAGACTTTGAGGGGATTTGTGGGGTGTGCAGGAGGTAACAGGTGATTTTGTGGGGGGGCAAAGAATTGGAGGGGATTTGTGTTGGGGGGCAGAGGTGAGGGGGACGGGGGGGCCTAAGGGATTGAATTAAGCTTAGTTTTATGATTTCTGTGGTAACCGAGGGTATGCGGTTCGGTTACCTGAGGATGGTCGGGCTCGCAGGGCGGGGCTGACGGAACGCATGGCGCCGTGAGGATGCTCAGGTACAAGCCCGGGGGGGGGGATTCGCTGCGGAAGGGGCGGCTCCGGTGAGAATGAGCGGGCGGGTGTGTAAGCCGGCAGGCTGGGGCTGAGCGGAGCGGGGTCCGGTGAGGGACCCGTGGCGGTGTCGGGGGTGGGGGTTAAGGGTGTCTAGGGCACCTATGTGTGTTTTTAGGGGCGGGAGTGGGGTGGGTTGTGGTTGTTACCGAGTTTGGGACCCCTCGGGCCGCGGCCGGTCTACCGCTCCCTGACCGCGCTGTCAGTGGTGTCATACTTGTCGTG
>CM031871.1:1482705-1585821 GCA_018697195.1 Certhia americana
CGGCAGTGCCCTGGTAGAGCAGTGCCTCTGCCCTCCCGGTAGCGGCAGTGTCCGGGCACAGCGATGCCTCCCGGGATCCATTCCCGGTGCGCTGCCTCCGGGGCGGTGCACAGCTCCCGCTTCCCCTCCTCGCACCGCCTCTGCCGCTGCCTCATTTCCTGCAGCGTAGGCGGAGGAGGAAGCTCTGTGCCCGCTTTCCTGCCCGGTTGGCCCCGTTCCCCTCCCTCCCGGCTCCGCCAAGCCGCCTCCTGCCCTTCGAGATGCCGGTGAGCGGCTCCGCGGCCGGTGCTGCGCGGGCAGGAGGGCTCGGGGCGGCGGGGCCGGGCCGGGGGCACCGGGGGCGATCCGGGGGAAGGGGCTCTGCTGCGGGGTCTGGCTGCGGGCAGTGCGGGGGGAGAGAGGGGCAGCAGCTGCGGGGAGCGGGGAATGGCTCTTTATGGGTGGCTGCTGCAAGGCCAGCGCCTTCCTCTTCCTCCTCCTCCTCCTGCCAGGGATCCACCCGCACCCGGCGGCACAGCACGGCTTTGCTCTGGCTTTGCTCACAACATCTTCCCTTCAGTGAAATAAATTGCTTTTTACACCCAGCCGCTCCAAGTCACATCCTCCTCTGCCCCCCCACAAAAGGTGGGTTGGGAGATGGGGGATTACCAATGGCCTGGAACAGCACCCCGGAAACGTTTGGAAGGTGCCTAAAACTAAACTCCTTAGTTGTTTAAAATCGGTTTTCCAGGAAGAATTCGTTATACACAGAAAGCTAGTTTGCTTTTCACTTAAATCAGATTTGTTGAGGTTTTTTTACTGCATTAAGCCTGGCTTTATTTATAATTATCTACTATTAATAGCCAGATGTGAAAATGAATTACATATTTTTTAATGACCAACTAACTTTCAGTGCAATGCCCCAAAACTCAGGCAGGGGAGCAGGGCTGTTACCCCTTGGTGCTGCCAGGATGGGCTCAGGCAGCCTGGGATGAACTGTGTCTGCAGACCAACATGGATTTTATCCCATCTCCCACCACTGTGACTGCAAGGGGTGGCACTGGTGGTGCTTTCCTGGCATTCACCAGAATGGCACCAAGATCTGGACCTAAATAGAAAATATCAATTGTTTGTGCAAATTAAAAATGCTGGAAGCATCATAATGAACGAGGCTGTGACTCCTGTTTGATGAAGAAATGGGGCACACGTGATTGGATATGGAAATGTTTATTTGCAGTAGGATCAATAACCAGCTCTCCCTGTCTCTAGGCTTACCACTCCACTTTAATGGACTCAGACACCAAGCTAATTGGGAACATGGCACTGTTACCCATCAGAAGCCAGTTCAAGGGCCCAGCACCTCGAGAAAGTAAGTTTATAATCATCTCTGAATTACTGGATGTAGCTCATCATCTCAGGGGCTCCTCTAAACCAGCCCCAGCAAGAGTGATGAGAAGAGTCACTGGTGGGAAATGGAAGGCTTTGCAGTATAGAGAGGAGGAAAGTTTTCGACTACTTCAGTTGTGCAAATCGTAGAAAATAATTATGCACAGATAATTGTGCTGAATTAGGAGTTTCAGTAATCCAAGCCTCTGGTTGCTGTTCTGGTGCTTCCCCCTGAGCAAGGTTTGGTTTGAGGCTGTGGTGGAGTCAGAGGAAGTGAGGGTTTAGCTACAAAGAACTCGCTTTGGGCTGCTCTGAGGGACAGCAGCTCTTGAAGGTGTGGGGCTTCAAAAACTGAAATGAAGCTCCTGGCACCCCGACAGAGCCCACAGGCAGTCAGGTACAGATTCCCCTTCAACACCTGAACTTCCCAGGTATGGTATTCCCCAGAAATTCAGTTTGGAAAGGGAAATGTCAAGGAAGTGTTCCTGGATTTAAGCAGACTTGGATGGTAGCAAAAGTCAGATTGTTAGTGTTCTGTTCCCCTCCTTTATGTGAAGAGGATAAAGTGAAGAGGAAAGTGATTGTGCTGGTATGCTTTCTCCAAAAACATTTTTTCTATCCTTTTATGATGTTAAAACTCTTGAGTTACTCAAAAGTGATAGAAAAGTGGGGAACTGCTGAATTGCTGCTGTTTGTGAAGTGACATATCACAGGGGAAGGAGAAGGGAGTAGGAAGCTTAGGTATTACAGTCTGAACTCATGGGGTTTCAGAGGTTTTCTGTTATGTGATGCTGACTTCTGCTTTTTGTAAATACCATGGTTTTGCTTTTGCAATGATCCTTATTTGTGTATTTCAGTGAGTAAACGTGATGACAAATGTAGTCTTAACAGTGCACTGCTTAACTCTGTATCTCTTTTTTATTAGCTAAGGACACAGATATTATCGATGAAGCCATCTACTACTTCAAAGCTAATGTTTTCTTCAAAAATTATGAAATAAAGGTAATTTTTTGAGATACTGAGCACATTCTAGTTCTTTGGAGGGTTGGTGTTGTGAATATAAATTTTTTTTTAAGGAAGTAATTCTAGAGATCACAAAAACTCCCCTTCCACTTAATCTTTAAAGTTGGCTAAGTGTCATGAATTGCAAATCTCTCTCTCATGGGGAAACTATAGCCCAAAATGGCTTGAATTCATTCCTGTTTCAGACTTTATCAGTTCCACAAAGTCCTGTAATCTAAGAGTTCCTGCTCTTGTTTTGCAGAACGAGGCTGACAGAACACTGATCTATGTGACCCTCTACATTTCTGAGTGCCTGAAAAAGCTGCAAAAGGTAAAGAAAACTGAATTTCTGTGCAGGTGGGAAACAGTCTGTTCTGAGGATAGTTCTAAGGAAATTATTTCCTGATATCCTCCTTCCAGGGGAACAAATAAGTTCACCTCAGTCCCAGTTGTCACAGCCTCAAATACTCCAAGGCTGTCGATGTGCTGTGTTGCTCTTCTTGATGAGTTTTCATGTTCCAGATTTGTAAAATACTTGGGTCTAATGCTCTGGCAGCTTCTGTTCATAACTGCTAACCCATTGTTTGCCTGGTTCTTCCAGTGTAACTCCAAAGGCCAGGGAGAGAAGGAAATGTACACACTAGGAATCACAAACTTCCCAATCCCAGGGGAGCCTGGCTTTCCACTTAACGCCATTTACGCCAAACCTGCCAACAAGCAGGAGGAAGGTAAGGCTGACCCAGGGCCTCTGAGGGTCACTGCACTGTTGTGACTGCAGTTAGAAAAATTCCTGTTAAATCTAAATCTTCTGAGGGCAGCACAAGCTGGATTTTCTGACCTTGAGGATTCCCCTGGTTCCATAGATAAACTGAGCAAATCAACTCAGCCTGCTGGGAGTCCCTGCAGATGGGAAACTCCCTCTCTGCTTTAAGCAGCGATGTCTGATGCCTCCCTGTTAAATCCAGTTTGAGTTGGTGCCTCCCAGTTTACCCTGGTTTTGCTGTGCTGCTTTCAGAGGTGATGAGGGCCTACCTGCAGCAGCTGAGACAAGAAACTGGCCTTCGCCTTTGTGACAAAGTGTTTGATCCCCAGAGTGACAAGCCAAGCAAGGTGAGAGTTCAGTGGCATCACCACACAGGGAATGACAGGTTGGGAGTGTTTTCTGAGCCATGTGGGGAGAGAAGTGAGATGATGGGGTGAGGGTCAGGGGTGGGTAACTTCAGCCAAGCCTGTCTGATTTTACAGTGAAACGGCAGCTGCAAGTTATCAATAAATTTAATCTAATATGATATGGCAGTGAATGCCAGTTTGGGTTAGTTTCAAAAGCAGGGCAGTAATAAAAGGTGTCTGGTTCAGCTCTTCAAAGCACTGCACATCTGCTCTTGGCTGGGCTTGCAAAAGGACTTCACAAGCACGAGAGGTGCTGTTTCTCTTCCCAGGCAGCTCTGATTTGAGAGCTGCTTTGAAGTCGATTGTTTTGCCTCATATCCAAAATGAAAAAAATCGCTAATCAATGAATGAGTCACCTCCTGTGTGTTCACATGTTTCATGTGCAAATGTGACTGCATTTAATGTCGAAGTTACTTAGGCTAATTTAGTTTCAAAGGCATAGCTTCCTGATAGCATCCCTCATTTATGATTGTGTTGGAATAAAATATAATAAAGGAAAATGAGAGAATTTCCCGTTTTAATTCAAAGTCCTGTAATATGAACTCATTGTGTCCATTCTTATTGTCTTGTTCACCTCAATTCCAGTAGAAACCAGTGTGGAGAACTATGTGTAAAACTGGAGCCTTAATATTTGTTGTGTGTCAGAAATTGAATACTTTAAAGTCAATGGAAACCACTTCTGCAGATTTTCTGACTCTCTACTTCCTTCTGCAGTGGTGGATCTGCTTTGTGAAGAGGCAGTTCATGAACAAGAGTCTCTCAGGCCCTGGGCAGTGAAGCAAAGTGGCAACACCTTTAAGCATTTCCACAGCAAGATGTTAAGTCTTTTGCCTTTGTTTTGGATACATTTTGTACCAAGGAAAAATTAAAAGTGCTTATGAAGTTTAATAAAAAAAAAAAAAAAAAGATAAAAACCAAACCTGTCAATGAGTGATAGAGGGAGGAAAAGCAAGAAGATAAGTTGTGTAAGAAAATATTATTAAGCTGGTGCTTAATAAGTGATTTCTAATGTGATGTTTCAGATGCAAGCTGCTTTGTAATCGTGGCTACAGCATTTAAAACAGGGCCTGTATTTAAGAGAAGAAATGGGCTTGGCTGTGGGGCAGGGGAGCTGTGTCATTGCTCTGCTGGCTGGAGTCTGGGTATCGTATGTCCAGGGAAAACAGACCTCTCACGCTGTGTTGTCCAGTGCAGTGATTTTTACCTTGTTTTCAATAAAATTCGCTTGTAATTAACGTGGTAACTACTGCGTGTCTTACGGACAGCCTTCAAAGAAATCAAAAAGGTGAGGGTTTTTTTGTTTGGTTTGGTTTTGGGCTTTTTTGTGGAAGGCTTTGGGGTTACCCAACAGCAGCCTTCCAGGACTTGAAGGGTGCCAAGAGCCTGGAGTGCCAGGAGAAGGGGAAACGGCTTCACACTAACAGAGGGCAGGGATAGATTGGATTATGGGGAAAAAATCTTCCCTGTGAGGGTGCTGAGGTCCTGGCACAGGTTGCCCAGAGAAGCTGTGGCTGCCCCATCCCTGGAGGTGTCCAAGGCCGAGCAGGACAGCACTTGGAACACCCTGGGATAGTGGAAAGTGCCCCTGCCCAAGGGTGGAAAGCAAAGCATTCTGCCATTCCATGATTATTGTGTAACGTTCATCAGTAGGAAGTGTATCATTCTCACTAAAAACTGGGATTAATACAGGGCCTGCAGTTCACAGCCTGTTTATTTACCTGTTTGTTTAGCAGTCTGTCTCTGCAGAGCTGTGCTCTCAAAATGCCTTTACAGGGTAACACAGGCAGATCCCACACAGCTGGGTCTGTGGCCGCCTTCCTGATGGCGCATTCAGACACTCACAAACTGGCAAAAAGAGGCTGTTCTGATGATTTCTGGAAGAACACAAATCCACTTTTAGTTTAGTCAGGTGTCACAGGCACCACACAGCACCAACACACTTTTGGTGTTACCTGAAGCCCAGTGCTGCCTGGTATTATTTGGCTGCTTAGAGCTGTGTTCCTCCCCCAATAGCAAAATAGTTCAAATTCAAAGTTCTCACTGATTCCATTTTTAGGAGTAGGATAGCCACGCTTTTGTAATAAAGGTAGGAGAATAAAGCTTATGATACATCTCCCAGTCTATCCTTGTAGTTAGCGGTAGCTCTAGTGAGGCGTTTCCCAGAGGAAACGTAAGTTTTGAAAGGTCTTTCCAATTTCTATAAGCAGGAGCATCATTATCTCGGAGACCGCGGTCACATTTAGCTGCAGCAACCATCGGCGTATTCGCAGAAGGACAAGGGGCGGACTCGGGAGCTGTGGAGCGCTCATCTTGCAGGAAAAGCAGCCGCAATGCAGCGGAGCCCTGCGAGCAGAGGGCGCACCCCGCTCTCCCCTCACGCCCGTTCCCGCCGCCGCGGGCTGTCCTCCGCGCGCCTGTCGGCCCGCGCGGGCACTGCCTCAGCCGCCTACAGGCGGAGGCGCGCGAGGACCCCTCGGTGGCGCCATTTTGGAGTGGCGGCGGCGGCGGCAGCTCCGTGCCCGCTGCCTCGCTCGGGGTCTCTCCCCGTTACCTCCCCCGTCCCCTCCCGTCCCCATTCGCCCCGCCGCCGGCAGCATGAGCGTGGTGGAGCACGTGCGCGAGATGGCGGCCGCCGGGCTGCACTCGAACGTGCGGCTGCTCAGCGGGCTGCTCCTCACCATGAGCGGCAACAACCCGTGAGTGCCCCGCCGGCAGGGGGCGCGCGGGGCGGGGAGTGTGTGGGGAGCGGGGCCGCGAGTGGGCTGGCACTGGCACTGTCCTGTCCCTGTCCCTGTCACTGTCACTGTCCCTGTCCCTGTCCCATCCCTGTCTCTGTCCCTATCCCTGTCCCTATCCCTGTCCCTGTTCTGTCCCTATCCCTGTCTCTATCCCTGTCCCTGTCCCTATCCCTGTCCCTGTCCCTGTCACTGTCCCTGTCCCTGTCCCTGTCCCTGTCACTGTCCCTGTCCCTGTCCCATCCCTGTCCCTGTCCCATCCCTGTCCCTGTCCCTATCCCTGTCCCTGTCCCTGTTCCTATCCTTATCCCTATCCCTATCCCTGTCCCTGTCCCTGTCCTATCCCTGTCCCTGTCCCTGTCCCTGTCCTGTCCCTGTCCTGTCCCTGTCCTGTCCCTGTCCCTCTCCTGTCCCTCTCCTGTCCCTATCCCTATCCCTATCCCTGTCCCTATCCCTGTCCTATCCCTGTCCCTGTCCCTCTCCTGTCCCTGTCCCTATCCCTGTCCCTCTCCTATCCCTGTCCCTCTCCTGTCCCTGTCCCTGTCCCTGTCCCTGTCCCTATCCCTGTCCCTATCCCTGTCCCTCTCCTATCCCTGTCCCTCTCCTGTCCTGTCCTGTCCTGTTCTGTCCTCTCCGGGAACGGAGCCCACCTCTGTTCGGGTATCAGCCCCTTTGGGGTGCCCCCTACAACATGGGTGTCCTGGCAGAGAATGAGAATCACCGAAGGGACCTTGAAGATTTTTTTGTTTCACCCCTCCTGCCATGGGCAGGGACACTTTCCACTATCCCAGGTTGCTCTGAGCTCCGTCCAGCCTGGCCTTGGACACTTCCAGGGATGAGGCAGCCACAGCTTCTCTGGGCAGCCTGTGCCAGGGTCTCACCACCATCACAAGGAAGATTTTTTCCCCAGAATCCAATCTAACCCTGTCCTCTCTCTGTCAGTATGAAGCCATTCCCCCTTGTCCTGTCATTCCAGGCCCTTTTAAATTATCTCTCTCCATGCTTTTTATTGTCTCCTTTCAGGTCCTGGAAGGCCACAGTTGGGTCACTTGGTTTACACACAGATTAGGAGTGTTATAAAGGGGGTCTGTATAATGTGGGAATAGGGACTAGGACCAGAACAGCTGGGTTACCTTTTAAACTTGAGTCCATTCAGATAAAACTCTGTTCTGAAATCTAAACGGGCGAAATGCTGGATCCTTACCTAATAAAAGGTGAATGTATCCCAGGAGAAAGTTGATGCAGTGTAATGGACACTAACAGCCTGTGGCTTGCTACAGAAAGGATGGGGGCAGTGACCAAGCAGCCAAACATTGAGCTGCTGTTGCTGGTGAGGTGTCAGGAGTGGTTGTTGGATTTGTTTGTTTACAGATAAAAGAAATTGGTGAGATAACCCCTGTGTGAGGAGTCAGTGCTGTTACTCAATGGTCCTTCCAGTGCAATGAAGAAGGTGCAGCAGTTGCAAGTTGAAGCCAGGCAAACCAAAGCTACAAATGCTCTGGATCTGTAAGGTTTTGATTCTTGTGCAGCCAGTTGATCTCAGCCTTTCTGTCTGCATTTCTTCCAGGGAACTGTTCTCTCCCTCTCAGAAGTACCAGCTCCTTGTCTATCATGCAGACTCCCTCTTCCATGACAAGGAATACAGGAATGCTGTCAGCAAGTACACAATGGCCTTACAGCAGAAAAAAGCCTTAAGTAAAACCTCCAAAGTCAGACCTTCTACTGGGAATGCTGCATCAACACCCCAAAGCCAGGTATTTAAGAATTGATAATGTGCTGCATCAAGTGATCACATTCCCCCTTCCAGTTAATATTGCTGACTCAATATTCACAGTCACTGAGGCTGGAAAAGATCCTTGAGTCCTTGCCAAGTCCATCACTAACCACATCCCTGAGCATCACCTTTCCATCTCTGTTAAATACCTTAGATTGTGCATTTATCATGTCAAATAAACCTGACATGTAAGGCTGAGTAGTTTGATGATATCTGTGGTGTTTTCTAATGCAAAACTTCTGGACTTCAGCATGAAATCTTTCTGTATGGGTACTTCATACTTTCAATTTGAAGACAGGAACAATATGAACTAGCAGTGAGTTGCATTGTTAATTTACATGCCTCAGATTTTTTTCAACACAGTATAAATATTTATGAGGAAACCTTATTAAAAGTTTCATACCTGATTAAACCAACATTGTATTTAAATCTTTCTTTTTTGTTTCAGTGTTTACCGTCAGAAATTGAAGTGAAATACAAAATGGCTGAATGTTACACAATGCTGAAGCAAGATAAAGATGCCATTGCTATTCTTGATGGGATTCCTTCCAGGCAGAGAACTCCAAAGGTAAGTTCTGGCATATTTTTGTCACAGGTTCTTGGTCAGTGGATCGCTAGGGCAGAGTATAGTATGTAAGTTTAATGGCATTATGTCTTTTTCATTACTTAAATATTGTTTGGTAGCATTTCCTAATTTTAAATTAGCTGATTTGGAACCTTTTCTTTTAAATGATACCAATTTTGTATTTCCTCTGTTAGAAAGAATTTAAAGAAAAAATGAAAGGGGTTAAATGTTTTTGTGTATCTTTATTAAACTTCTTGTATAGTTGGAGTAATGCCAAATCCTTGAAAAGCTGGGGACTTTGGCAAGTAGAAGGTTTGCTAGTGCTCCATCTTTTAAAATCTTTTAATCCTTTTCAACAACAGTTTAGATAATGTTAAATATTTAGATCCCTTTGTGGTCTGCAGTGCCAAATCTCTGGAGTCTTTGCTCACTGGCTCTGTTACTCAGAAGGGCTTAAAAGATTAACACATCAGATCAGTCAACTGTGTTTCATGTTAAATTGTCCTAAAACTGCACGTGGCTTAAACTCCAGTTAATGTCAGAGTTTTCTAACTGTCTTGCAGAACAGACAAAAAAGAAAAGATTGAGAAAAGCAAACTTTTTGCCTATCTAGACCATTGAATGAAAGTGCTGCAGCAGAAACCAGCTACTTGTGTTGTGAGTAGCTCAGATAATTTCTGTTCTTTGGTCAATCATGGCTTCATTCAGAAGATGAAGGGAGACTTTCCCTCTTGCTAAGCTAATTCAAACACTTCCATGGATCCAGAGATTCCTGCAAGGGACTGATTAATGACCATACAGATCCTTCTTGGCATCCTGTACGAGCACTCACACATCTTTTGATTTCTTTGATGCAAAACACAGATTTCGAGGTGCACTGTGCATGTAAAAAAGAAGTTAGATTGTATTTCTGTACTCAGAAAGAAGCCACGGTTTTCATTCTGTGCTAGAGTGTTCTCAGAAATGCAGGTTATTTTGTCTTCTGCCCAAAACAGAGGCAAGCAGACTTGAAGACAGAGTTATGACCTTTCTTAGTGATTGTTTCTCCTTCCTCACACTTGACTGTCCCCACATTTCTGTTGCAGATCAATATGATGCTGGCAAATCTCTACAAGAAAGCAGGCCAGGAGCGCTCCTCAGTGACGAGCTACAAAGAGGTGCTGAGGCAGTGTCCCTTGGCCCTGGATGCCATCCTGGGTGGGTGTCTGCACTCCATGAGCACTGCAGTCTTCAGCTGTGTTAAAATTTGAATGTACACTTCTGTAACTGTCTTGCATTTGCATGTCATACCCTCATTATAGAACTTGTAACAAACCCTGTAACCAGCTGTTAGTGCTCCTCAGGGGAGGGAGTTTCTGCTCCTCAGACAGTTTATATCAAAAGCAGTTTTGGGTGGCTGAGATTGATGTATGAACCCCTCTAAACAGGCTTGCTCTCGCTGTCAGTGAAGGGAGCAGAAGTGGCCTCCATGACCATCAACATAATCCAGAGCATTCCCAACTTGGACTGGCTCTCTGTGTGGATCAAGGCATATGCCTTTGTGCATACTGGAGACAACACCAGAGCAATAAATACCATTTGGTAAGAGTTGAAAGAGTGTGGTGCAGTCAAATCATATATGAATTCTTATGTATATAATGAAATCCAAAATATCATTTATAAATAACGGGCACTTTTTTCCTTTTAAGCTCTTTAGAGAAGAAGTCATTGCTGAGAGATAATGTGGACTTGCTGGGGAGCTTAGCAGACCTGTACTTCAGAGCTGGAGATAATAAAAACTCTATCCTAAAGTTTGAACAAGCACAAATGCTGGATCCTTACCTAATAAAGGGTGAGTAAATCCTGAGAGAAGGTTGACCTGAAGAGTAACAGCTCCATGCAGTGGAATATTGTATATTGTTTACCCAGCTTTCAGTTCAAAATTGACATTCAGAAGCTGCATGTCTTGAACCTTTCCAGGTAGTTGCACAGTTTAAAGCAGGTGTTTGTGGCTTTTGTGGCTTTTTTTTGTTGTGAATGGACTTTCCATTTATTGAGGATTGATCCCCCAACGTGTCTCTTTAGGAATGGATGTTTATGGTTATTTATTGGCACGCGAGGGTCGGCTGGAGGATGTGGAGAACTTGGGCTGCCGGCTCTTCAATATCTCTGACCAACACGCAGAGCCCTGGGTGGTGTCTGGGTGAGTTGTTTCCTTCCTTACCTCAGCTCTCAATTTGCTGAATGTGGTGGGTTACAGCTGACACACTGGGTTCAGCTTGTTTTTGTTTAAAAGGTGCTTTTCTATCCCATCTGTTCTGTTCTTGGGTAACTTATAATAGCTCTCTGAAAATACCTATCATGTTTGTTTTCTGTATGTTAAATCTTAGAGTTACACACCTGTGGAATACCAACAACATATTAAATAGTAGCAGTTTTAATATTTTAACTGTTTTTTTTTTTTTTTAATTTCTGAAGAAGTTTCTTATCTTCAAATACAAGAAGTCCAAACCCCCCATGACTACACACAGGCACTGCAGGCAGTACATATTTACAATCCCTCTCCTTTTTCTGTAGGTGTCACAGTTTCTACAGCAAAAGATACTCCCGTGCCTTATACTTGGGAGCCAAAGCTATCCAGCTGAACAGCAACAGTGTGCAAGCCCTGCTGCTGAAGGGAGCTGCTCTGCGCAACATGGGCAGAGTGCAGGAGGCCATCATCCACTTCCGTGAGGCCATCCGCCTGGCACCCTGCCGCCTGGACTGCTACGAGGGTGAGCCCTGGGCAGCCCTCTCTGGGAGGGCTGCTGTGTCACACTGAGGATGAAGGGAATGACCAGCAGTTCTTTCCTCCTGCTGGCTTTCTAGTAAATATTTATTACCCCGAAACCTAGGATATGATCAGGCGAGGGGTTGTGAGGGAACGCGTGGATTTGTAAGAATGATTTTCGAGAAGGGGTTTTTCTTGTTTAATTTGGAGGTGAACAAACTTGGGTGTTTTCAGCAGCTCACTTTTGGATGATGACGTTGACTGGTGGTTAGTTCTGCTGGGAGCTTTGTTTTGTCATATCTGTTGCAATATTTAAATCTTGTTGAGCTCAACAGCAGTTTCAAGTAGTGAAGAGTCCAGGTGAAGTATTAGTTATCTCTACTGGAGTTGGACAAAAATATTAGGTTAGGTTTACTTAAGGTTGGGGATTTTTTCAGTACCTGACCATTAATAAACACCAAGTCAGTTATCTGTAGAGTGAGTATGTTGACAGGCATAGATTCCCTTTCTCAATTGCAATTTGTATTTGCTTATTGGAGTGTCAGCTGTCCAGCTGTCAGCTGTCCTGAGTGCTACAAAGTGCAAATAATTGTGGAGAGGTGAGTGCCTGTGGTGCTGACTGAAACCCTGAACTGTTTCCATCTGACATCACCAGGTCTCATCGAGTGTTACCTGGCATCCAACAGCATCCGTGAAGCCATGGTGATGGCAAACAACGTGTACAAAACCCTGGGGGCAAATGCACAAACCCTCACCTTGCTGGCCACAGTCTGCCTGGAGGACCCAGTCACGCAGGAAAAAGCAAAAACATTGCTGGATAAAGCTCTCACACAGAGACCTGACTACATTAAAGCTGTGGTAAAGAAAGCAGAACTTCTCAGTAAGTTCCTTTTCCCCCCATGTTGGTTTGTTTAAAGATGCCCTTGTACATGGAAGGGTGTTCTGTGGCCACATCGAAGAGAAGGATGTAACAGTGATGATACAGTCCAGGGGTTTATCAGTTCTACCCTGAAGGGAAAATCACAGGAAAAACAACTGCAAACAAAACGTTTTGAC
The DNA here is from genome assembly GCA_018697195.1 of Certhia americana. Taxonomy (NCBI): domain Eukaryota; kingdom Metazoa; phylum Chordata; class Aves; order Passeriformes; family Certhiidae; genus Certhia; species Certhia americana. The sequence goes on from CM031871.1 coordinate 1,495,122, forward strand.
TTCAAAGTAGATGTAATTGTGGGTGTAACAGGTATTGCAACAAAAATCGTTTACAGTTATCATTGTTTAGAATTAATCTTGAGGTAGAGCACTGCTGTCCTCCCTGCTGACAGATCTAGAGGGACAAACAGCCTTGTGTTGGGAAGCCTTGTGAACACTGTGACATTTTTATAGATTTGTCTCAGCTCTTGATGAAAGCAGTAGTTTTGCCTGTGCACAGGTAGAGAGCAGAAGTATGAAGATGGGATTGCCTTGCTGAGGAATGCCCTGGCCAACCAGAGTGACTGTGTCCTGCACCGCATCCTGGGGGACTTCCTGGTAGCTGTCAACGAGTACCAGGAAGCCATGGACCAGTACAGCATAGCCCTGAGGTAAAGCACACCCTGAGGCTGCAATAATCAATTCCACTGAGTAAAAAGATGAGCTGCTAATTGATTAGGATGAGAATCAGAGGTGGCTTTGTGTCATTCTCCCTTAAAACAAGCAAAGCCACACAAATGACACCCTGTTCATGAATTGGTTGGTCTTAAGACTTCCAGCTGAGAAGTGCAAAATGTAGGGACTGTATTAATGCCAAAAATATCACTAGGCTTGTGATTCCTTGCCTAACAAAAGGATTAAGGCATGGAATTATTTATAGTTATTAATTATATTATAGTCAGACTTCCGGATCCATTCCTTCACACTAGAAGGTTCATATAAAAATGAGCTGTTCGATAAATTTAAATAGTGTGATTCAACTTAACAAAATCTAAATGCTATTTTAGGGTGTTAATTTGTTAAATATTCCCACGTTTTGATTGCAACATCTTCAATTTGCCTTAAATCCAGCACATTATGTCCACTGCAAAGTTGCATAGCTTAAATGGGTCAGCTGGTTTTTGCCTGCATAGATTATATTTAGTCAGAGTCATTTACATTTTTACTGCTTTCATGTTACTTTATAATTAGTATTGTTGGGAGAGGTGACTAAGTTTTCTGGAAGAGTGGGATGTTTAGATAAACGTGTTCTTGGGGATCAGAACTGTTTTATAAAGAGATTTAAGACTCAGTGTTTCAGCAGCTCAAGGGGAAATTGCATCATCATCTAAAATAAGCTTCCTGATGATCTTAAACAGGAAGTGCAGACAACAGGATGAGATTTTATTGTTACTCTTTACACTGAGGCCGTGAAAGAGAAGAAAGTTTCAAGATAATGCTGTATTTTTCTTCCTTTCTTCAGTTTGGACCCAAACGATCAGAAGTCACTGGAAGGATTGCAGAAAATGGAAAAGGAGGAAAGTCCAACAGATGCTACTCAGGAAGAAGATGTGGATGACATGGAGGGAAGTGGAGAAGAGGGGGACTTGGAAGGCAGTGACAGTGAAGCAGCTCAGTGGGCAGATCAAGAACAGTGGTTTGGGATGCAGTAAAAGACTCTTGCTGCTTGTTCTGGCACTTGAACACACCACTAGGGCCACTCTTCTTAGAAGAACAGAAACTATGATTTTTTTTTTTTTTTTTTTTTCAGAAACAAAGGACCTTTTTTGTTTTTTAATAGACTCTGAAACCAATTAACAGTTCTGTGCATCTCAATACTGTGGAGATTCTTGATGCTTCTTATTTATTAAGAGTAAGGGACTAACTGCACCCTATGTTATTTGCAACTTCCATTTTGAAAAATTCCTGCTAAAACTAAAACCATCAGAATCTGAGGTGTGTAATGAGCCTGTTGTTTGGGATGAAAACAATGAGTTCTGTCCAGGGTCAAGTGTGCTTGGGCAAATTGTAAATACAGTGGTTTGTACTCCTTTGTGGGAAAGGTCTTGCTCATTTGTGTGCAGCCATTTGAGTCTGGGGGAGCTGCTTGAGTGTGACTGAAAGCAGCACTTTCATTTTGCTGTGTTTGTTGAATTAATCTGTCTTTTTCTAGGGCATTACCTGTGCTGTCCAGGATAAATCTGGGACAATAGGCACCTTGGACTTGCAGGACACTTTTTGTAGCTGACTAATTTCTCTGTGTACAGGATTGAGCCAGTGATGGAGAATTAAAGTCATTTCTTCAACCCTTACTAAACCCTGCAATTATTTAAAGTCTGTACATGAGCATTTATTTTAAAATGCAGTTTAGTTTTATTTCAGTATGTTCCTGGAAGGTTTTGCAGCAGTGACTCAAAGCACTTTATATTCTGTGTAGAGCACTGACATTTAAAATGCTATAAAAAGAATTCATCCCCCTTCCCTTGCACTGCTGGAGAAATGTTAAATTATGCAAATACACATATTGTCCTGTTTTTCCATGTTTATATACTTCCTGCTTTTGTCAGGTAATTTTTGAATTCATGTCTTTTCTCACCTTTTGAAGCAAAATTGCTTCATGTACAAATTCCCAACCTCAGCATTTCAAGGGTGAACTGCTTTGGGTAATCTAGAAACTGTTTAAGTTCTGTGGGCTTGATGTGTGGGAAGAGGAATTACTTATTTTTCTTCCAGTTCTGATTTCCTTAGTCTTTACCAAAGCATGTTTTTTTAATCTTTGTATCGAGTGTTTAATTTCTTTTGTATTTATTTGTTACCACAGGTATGCTGGAGCACACAGACTTTTTAGAAAGCTAAAAATACAGTTTTGAGTATCAGCTGGAGGAAAAATGGCTGTTTGTTACAAATACATGGAAATGAAGCTTCTCCCTGAAAGGCAGATAAGGGTGAAATATCCCTCTGTGATGTTGTATCAAAAATTCACAACAAAAGAGGCAGATTATTGTCTGTTTTGGAAATATTCTGGTATGTCATGGCTTACAGAGGAGGAGTCCAATAGTTCATCCATTTAAGAAAAGAAAACAGCTGCTTGTCTGTTCTCTCTGGAATTCTGTGGGCTTTAGAGTTTCCAAAATACCAAACTGAGTTATGGTTATTTGAAGGTGATAGGGGAAGAACAGCAAAGCAAAGCTGTCGTGGCAGTTGGATTGGCAGAAGCTGCTCTTCCAGTGAGCAGATCCACCAAATGTGTGCATCTCAGGGAGGGCAAATATTTCATTAATGACTTTCTGGCAGAGGAGAGGCCTCGTCCTGTTCATCTCTTTGCCATTGCTGTGGGATGCAGTGAATGGATTTCAGCTCATCAGATGTTTCATAACAGAAAAACGTGCAAGCATATTCAAAGCATCTATTTTTATATAAAAAAACTCTACTTTCTCCTCACACTCAGCATTCACCAGGCATATTCTGCAGCTGAAAGCTGTGTAGCTGCATTAGCTGTCTAGTTGTATTCCAAACCTCTGCTGTGGATGAAAATTGAGTTGCTTGTGTTACTAAAGACAGGATATGTTTAATCATGATGAGGAGTATATGAGGTATGGGATGTATTTTTCAGCCATTTTATTCCAATGGTTCCTTTGAATAGGTCATTCATTTCAGGTGGAAACCACTGGCTTCACACATTTCTCTGTAGTATTTACATAGAAGAGGAAACTGGAGAGCCACAGATCTGTTGAAACTGTTCTGTAGTGTGTTTGTAAATAATCTGATAATCTCTGCTTTTAGAACAGGCAGGAAACTAAAACTACTTCGAGATGAGTCCTTAGGTGCAGCTTGAGCAAACAAATCCAGGCACAGCTCAGAATACCTTGAGATGGCTGTCGAAAGTGATTTGTGTCCTCAGAGCTTTGGTTTTCTGGGAACTTGGTTCTTTATTGAAAATGAGAAGTTGTGAGAGTCTGCAGATGAAGCCTGGTGAGTACCTGACGTGTTGGGGTTACGTAGCTGTGTGTGATCTCTGCTGAGAGCTTCACTGTGCCTGTGGAACTTTGAGGTGCCACAAATGTTGAGATTGTATAGAGAGAGATATTTGGCCCCCATTTCAGAATTCAAGAGGGATTTTGCTTGCCTATTAATGAGCCTTCATTACTGCTTTAATTTTAGAATGTGATATCTGGTTCTGCAGAGGTCTGGTACTCTCCAGTGCAGTTAACAGGCATTTAGTTCAGGGAATATAACAATTAGCCCTTAATAAGCAGCTGACCTCATTTCCCTCCCTCAGTCACATGCTCTGCACCCAAGAAGAAAAGATCACAAATCCAAGAACTGAAGTTCAAGCTGTGTTAGATCAGTGATGGAAATGAAACAGTTTGGACATGAGGCAAGGAATCTGTTGTCACACTGTAAAGTGTTGGTGTGTCTGAGGTGTTGGTCTGGGGCTGGGTAAAGGCAGAGTGCCCCTGTTTGCCTGAAATCCTTGAATTTAAATCACATATTTCATTACTAACTATTAATTCTTTCCTACTTTGACAAGAAGTGGTGGAAAAGGGACAGAATTTCTTCAAACTGTACATAGACTTGGCTAAGGGCTAAAAGGCTGAATTTACCAGAATCTAAAAGCAGCACACATTGATGGTATGGTTAGAAATTGCCTAAATAATGCATTTACTCCTATCGTGTGCTGCTAACATCTGCAATACTGGCAGTGTTTCTAATTCTGAAGATTTCTAGATCATGGGAATTCTGGAATTGTGAAGCAGAAATAAAGGAGGGACTGTTGAATCAAGGTGCTGCTTCTTTTCCTCCTGCTGCTGATTACAGAGAGGGTTATGATTAACTAGGACTTTTTTTTTTCCCCCTTTCAATAACTGTCTTCCTCATTAAACCTTTTTGTGTGGTGATTCTTCCCTCCTTGCTTTTCAGGAGCTCAGTGATGTGGAAACTGATCCATCCAGGGCAGAAGCAGGCAGGATTTCTGATTCAGCAAACCTTATTTCCTCACGTAGATCTCAGTGGTAAGGAAATCTCAAAGGCTGTGTCTGCCATTGTCATTTCAAGTTACACAAACATAACACAACCAAATATATTTAAAACCCCCAAATCTCCCAAATCTTAAATTTAGTGACATTAGGAGGGCTTAAACTCAATATAAACCTATGATTTCAAACGAAATAGCCTTAGTTGGTTAAAATGTCCTTTGGAAGCTGGCCATGAGGAGGCAAGGATGTATATAAGACTGGGTGTTTGGGGAGGAAATAGATAATAAAATACAGTTATTTTGGTGCAAACATTTTAGGGAAAAAAAATAAAGTATTCACCAGGGGAGCTTCAGTGTATCAATTTATATATTAAGGAAAGCCCTTTGGCCAGTCCATGGCTATCACTTGATGGAACAACAAAATAGAATAATCTCTGTTTTCACTCACACAGCAAAGGCCTGGCCTTTGCTTTGGGGTGTGGGTCCCCAGTGGATGTTTTCTCTGTTCAAGCCTCCCTTTCCAAGAACTTCCAGAGGGGCCAAGGACTTCGTGAGTTTGGAGATCAGATTACTTTTCCTCCCCTATCATCCCATCAAAACAGCGATGTGGCAAATAGGGTGATGATGGTTTGGGGTATGAGGTAAAATCCTGGAGACTGATAAATTGATGTCCAGAGTCTTCTCAGCACTTCCATGAGGGTAAACTGTTGGGATGAAATATTTAAGAAGACCTCTTCAGTGGGTTTTTTTCACCCACTCTCCTGCGGGGGGGATGTGGGCTCTAATCATACTCAAATTCACCTCGAGGTAAAAATAGGGATATTTCCTACCCTCTGTATTTAGAGTTTAATGTAAAATGTCCATAATGCCTCATATCTTGAGCTATGGGGAGTGATTTCTTTGCTCTGTGCTGTCGGTGGGCTCATCCATGTGGTGCTTTAGAGCTGGGGGTTTGCAGGGAGAGGAGGAGGAGGGGGAAGCTGTTTATTTCAGCATCTCTTACCACATATTCTTGCACCCAGCACCTTGGCAACCCACTGAGCATCACGTTCTCCTCACATGGCTGTACTCCAGCTGGGGGACTCATTCTGCTTAAACTTGCAGCTCATCATTTAAAGAAATGTTTAAAAGTGAAGAGTGAGTTGGTGCGAGTTTGCTCAGGGCTGTCTGAGCCTGGAGCTGCTGGCACCAGCCGCAGAGTGCACCTGGGCTGTGACAGCAACACGAGCTGGGAGCTGGATATCGACTTCATCAGCACTGAGCTCTCCTTTGGAACCGGTGCTGGGGACGATTTAAAAGGGGCTGCAGCGAGCTCCACCCGGGTGCGTTGGGTAAACAGCGATGGGCTCCGTTTTCCCTGCCCTGCTGAGGCTGTGGAAGGCAGGAGGTGCTGGTGGGGCAGTTCCCCCACCTGGGCTGGCCAAACCCCGAGCTCGGGTGGCAGTGAGAAGCGCGGAGAGAGCCCTGCAGCGGCAGGGGAGGTGTGTGCCAAGGCCAGGCTCTAAATCCGGCTGCGGGAAGAGCTGCAGGGGAGATAAGGGAGAGAGGAGCCGGGCTCTGACAGCCCCGGGCGAGCAGCAGAGCTCAGCCTGCCCAGCAGAGCTCAGCCTGCCCAGCACAGCACTACTGTAGTAGGAAGGAGCCACCAGCAGCTCAGCCCGATGTGTTAACGCACCCTCCACCATCCTATAGAGCTGCCACACCATGGAATTCGACCCTCGTATTTTTTAAAGCTCTCACTGTTGCGTTTGAAGGGTCCCAGACGTGTCACCTCATTAGGAATGTGTTTGACATTAAATGTAATGCCTCTTAGCCTCCTTAGCCCTGATAGCAGCACCCTGCTGGCAAACAGTGTTATCCAAAGTTGTCTCTTATTCCAAACAAAATCTGGTGTTTGGGCTTTGGAGCAGAGCATTACAGGACACTTGGAAATTCCAGCTTTTCTCCTGGGAGTGCTTTGGCCTTGCCCAGCAGCAGCCTTGTGAGCTCGTGGCAGAACAATCCCTGGTTTGGGGAAGGGAGTGAGCCCAAAGTGCCAATCACTCCCAGCAGGATGCTCCTGGTGTGGTTTGGAGCAAACACATTTAGCTCATCTTCCTTTTGCCTACGGAAAGGGAAGAGACCAGGAGCTACTTTAGGCTGGGGCAATTTAGAAAATTGAAAAGGGGGGGGAAAAAAAAAAAAAAAAAAAAAGATGTAGTTGGGAAAGAATTGTTTATTTTACGTTTCTCAGAGGGGTTTTACAAACAATGGAGCATTTTAAAAAAACTGAGTGATCAAAGTACTTGACAGTGTCCCTTAAACACACACACAAGCCCCTGGACAGAGGAAATCACACCAGCGAGGAGGTCAATACTGCCGAGGAGCAGCTGCATCTGCATAGTTCTAGGAGGAAAGATTGCAATTGGTGTTGGTGCTAAAAAAGTGTCATCCTGGCATTAAAATAAGAGCGCTCTGCAGTGCCTGCACACGGACCTGCAGGAAACAAAGTGCATCAAATAACACGCCGAGTACGTATTGTAGAATAAATTTATTTACCTGATACAAATGAAACTAGGTGTGATGCTCCTTACTGTCAGCATGTCAATAGACAATTGATCTTATTTACAACTTCTAAAGGTCACACATGCAGCTGTGGGAACTGGCTACGTCGTTGTTGCTTTTTAGATAAATGCATCACGATATTTTGTATTGCACCAACATCTGTCTTACTGCCTTAGATTTAAATAAGTTACATTACAGTGCAAAAGAGGTTGATTTGCACAGATGATAAAAAAATCCAACGTTATGAAGTGGAGGCTTACGGTTTAACATTCATCTGTAATCGTTTCCATGGATTTATAAATAGGAGAGCATTGTACAGAAGCTGTTGGAGTAGGATGTTTGGATGATACAATACAGAGAGAGATCCGTCTACAACCCAAGGCATGCATTATCTGATATTGTACATTGTATAAACTGACATTTTACATACAGGAATATGGAAATTGGCTGACAGCTCCGCAATTCTTGTTCAAGGATAACCAAACTCTTCTCCATGCAGCACAGAAACCCAACTTCTCTGGAGAGAGTTCCGACTTGGTAAGCTATATTGCACGTTTGTACATCTGTATCATGAAGTCCTAATGGTACCACACATTTCTTCCACAGAGAACACAATGAGTTTTGTTTTTTAGGGAAAGCAAAGAATCTTTACACGATACATGCAGAAGTTTTGGTAGATGTGTTGCTAAAAACACATGCACGCAACAAAACAACCTTACATTTCTGCAAAATTGTTTAGGAAGCGATTACTCCAGTATTGCTGAAAAGGAAAGAAAGAAAAGGCATCAGTTAATGAAAGGATGAATGCTAAGTACCATTATAACAAGCAAGACTAAGATCAACAGTGACAGAAGAAAGAATGTTAAGTTTGGTAACTGGCTGCTCTGTCATTGAAGGGACACTCTCGGGTTACTTCGTTCTTGAAGCTCAGAATCCTCTGGATTAAGGCTCAGCTCCTTTGATTATCAGCAGAGCCAGCACTTCCTACTCAAGACTGTAGTGAAAACAATTAAGACATGTTTAATTAGCTTTTGCCTTTCTCTGCCTGACCGGTGGCAACAGACAATTCTCACTCCTTTACAATTTTTACTTTCAAGTTCCATACTACACACTTGGTTTTTTTTCAGTCGAGGCATTATGGCAAGTTTGGTCCCAAAGTGACCCAACAATGTCCCTTTTCCAAGTCAGGCAGCTTGTTCTGGGAAGCAGTAGGAAAGCTTTGAAGAAGTCATTAAACTACACGGATTAATGTGTAGGCAAAGGGTAGAGTACAACATCCTAAAGCTCCTGCTGTACTTCACCCCTACCACAGCACAAGGGCAGCCTTGTGTCTGGAGAGACTGCTTTGAGTCCCCACAGCTCCAGGGAAGCTCTTCCAAACACTGCTTCAACACTAAAATTTGGGCTCTCCTGCTAAGATTTGAAAATGCATATTAATGCAATTAAGGATGTAATTAGCAGAGATTAGGGAAACAGTTAATGGTTAGAAGTGCAAAAAAGTAAACAAGACAGGTGCAAGAGACAGACGACTCTGTATTGGTTTTACCTCCCTTCATCTCAGCAAATTCAGCCCCCTTGGGCTGTGTACCATGAACTCTGGGCTCGAGCTGTGTCTCGGGCCGGCACTGCTGTACTGCATTCTATCATCAGATTAAAAACTCAGTTTCGTACCAGGAACCTCCCCAACAGCCTCTCTACCAACACAAACCTCAGAGCACTTTGACAGACCCATAGAAATGTTTTTCTGCAGCCTCTTTCATACTCATTTATTTGCAATAACGTTTTGGGAAACCAAGTATGAACTATTTTTATTGCTCGGATGCCAGCAAGAAGGAGCAGCTCGTTGTGTAGCTCAGCACTTTGGATTGCTCACACGTGAAAGCAGAGAGAGCCCAAGGCACTGCAAAGACAAAAGCTCCTGTCTAAAAAATTCAATGCATGACTGCAGCTGCCTGAGCATCCTCCTTGCTACAGAACACAGGATTCAGGAGGAGCTGCTCTCATTCCAAACCCCAGTGGGTTCCCAGCACAAGCCAATATCCTTCCTGGTGTTCCCAGCATAAGGACAGCATCAATCACACGATTGATCCTGGTCTTACACAACCCTCTCACAGTAGAGAATAAGCAGTGATGTGTGAGGGCACCAAGGAATCCAGAAAAAAGCAGAGATGAAAAAGCTGGGTGAGATGGGAGCAAAGAGAAACAAAAAAGATGAAGTTACTTTGTAAGAATGGAGTGGGAGACCAAGCCTGGGGAATGCTGAATTAGCCCTGCTTGAATGAGGGCTGCTATTTGCATGTTCTCTGGGCTAACATTGTTCAATAGGAGTTACCTTCTTCAACCCCAGCATTGGGGAGGTTGGAGATGAAATATTGGGGACCAAACAAATGAGTTTTGACTTTGAGATGTTGGCAAATGAGTCTGTTCTGAAAAATCCTCCCTTCCTGGCTTCTCCAGCTGAAAAGACTGAGGCCAAAAGATGACAGGATCTATACAGCTAAGGATAAACAGGTATTTCCTGCAGAAATGACAAACTGTGCACTGCAGTTCTGTACTTTCTGTGACATAAAAACCCTCACCTCCTTAGGCTCCTCCTGCAGCCTCCCCCAGCCTGCTCAGCTGCCAGGGCTGAAGCCCAGACCCAGCATTCCAGCTCCAGGATCACAAGGATGTGATTCCAGGGCAGGATGCTTCACCACCCAGGAGGAAGCTCATGGCAGGTCTGAAAATTTGGCCAATCCCAACCAGGCAAGGGTGGGATTTACAGCACTTACAGGAAAACAGGAGTCCTGAAAGCACAGCACAGCTGCCATCCAACCTGAGAGCTGCAGCTGCTGGTCTTGAGGAGCCAATGGCTCCAGTTCTGCGGGGAAACTTGGACAAGACTGGGAGAAACAGAACAAAAGCAGGGCAGATGAAGATTGCTTGGACACTCCTAAAACCTGACGGTTCCTGTAAACTCAGGAGCCTGTGGGGATGGATCCCACAATCTCCATTTGCCCACGACTCCTTCAGATTTCAAGGCAAAGTCAAGGAACACAAGCCCTAACCCTGAGTGCCTCTGAGACAGTGGCACGACTGAGCTCTCAGATCTCTATAGAAATCCATGACAAGCAGCAAGATGCACCTTCAACACTGACAGATCCAACGGAGGAAGTGCTGAACTCTGATTATTCTGAATTCTACTTATTGACTGTCACTTTTCCCTTCAGCTTCTTAAGAGAGGGGGGAAAAGGGGGTGCAGAGCAGGATTGTTTGGCATAAGACAGGAATAGGATTGTACAAGAAGCAGAATTATTCATGGTGGCAGCCAGACATGTGGCTTTAGAAAGGCCACATGATGCTCTGAGGTTCAGCAGAACCCGTGTTCAAGGATTCAGTGGCACTCCTGCCCTGGAAATGTCTGTCAATAGCAGGGGGAGCACAAAGAACTAAGCTGCTGATTTGTTTCCAGCAAATAACACAGTGGTACACACTTTGATCTCAAGGAATCCTACATCACAGGAACTATTATTTTTTGTTTCAAGGAACAGGGATGAGTCTCACACTGCTCATTTGTTATTGATACAGCAAAAGGCCGGTGCAGACCAGTGGTTTTGTGGGCTGTAAAACCTTAGTTTGGCTCTTCCACACTACAAAAGGGCATTTGGAGGGATTGGAATGCTCACCGTTTGGCAACACACCTGCTACATCATCAGGTCAGCTCCTCTGAGCCACTTCAGCATCAACTCAAGTCAAAGTCTCTATAAAAGTATCACAATGCAGTGGAATTTCTGACAGAAGCCTCTGTTCTGAAGGAGCATCTCCACTTAAGTGCTTAAACCTGGAGAATTATGTGTGCTCACTGGATTCCAGCTGGCACCAAGAGAACATAGCCTGGAACTATCCTTCCCCTCTAAGAGGGATCACAAAACTGTTTGAATTTGGTTACTAAAGCAGACTGAGCCAGCACAAGATAACAGCACCAGCTGCTCTACAGACACAGTGACCCCAGGGCAAATTTCAGAGACTGCCCTGCTAAGCTGAGACTTCTTTTGCCTTCTCAGATGGCAAATAGCAAATAATGAGCTGGTTTTGCCAGGAGCAGCACCTGCCCTTTGAGCACTGCAGGGACCAGGGAGGGTGCTCAGCTCTGAGGGGCAGCCCCTGTTTCAGAGCAGGGAAAAGCTTTGGAGTAAACCAGCACCTGACCACGAGTACCAGAGACTTTTGGACACTAAACATTCACGGTAACAGCTGTCAGGGTCTTAAGTTACAGATTTGTCTGATTTTATCTCAAACTTAAGACCAAAAGCTGTAAGACCATGGGGCACTAAGGCTCCCAGGTGCTATAAAACAAGACCCTAAAATATACTAAACCAAAAGCAAGTTCTTTGCCTTTGGAATCAGTAATTTGAGCTTCAGTCCACAAAACAAGAGTCTAAAGTGGTGATAATAATGTAGCACAGCAGAGTTTGACAAAACACAGCATGGGAATGAAGGAAATTACTATTTATTCTTCAACATGTATACAGCATATGCTATTTTACAGCAAGTCACCACTGGCAGGGTGAAATGGAAGAAAAATACTCACTTTAGTCGATGAAAGTTGGAAGGCATTGGAGAAAAACACCACAGTTAGGACTGTTAATGACTTACACATTGTTGATACAGGACTGAATTTGAAAACATGCTTTAACATTTACCGTAATAATGAAGGTGGTTAGTGCCACATTAAAATAAAAATAGTTCTATACAATATGTTCAATTTGGTCATGTGCTATTTACAGATTTTACAAAAAACACACACGAGCTTGTTACTTCAAGTCAGGCTAACAACAGGCCAGCAGAGTAACTCCATGTATACAACTGAGCATTAGTGCCCTAAGTGTAGGAAATCCAATTTCTAGCTATGCAGTGCAAGTTATTTTTTCAGGTCTCATTGCAAATTTTGATCTTAAAGGGGAAAAAAAAACCAAAAGAAAAAGAAAGGCTCTGATGTGTAAAAAAGGTATTAAAAACCCCAACTTAAACCCTCTTTTGAATTGGAACAGTTTCTCTGTGTGTTAAAAAGGCTTTAGATTTAAGGAGACAGAAGTAGCCCTCCCTATCCCTGCATAATGGGCAACACTGGCAAAGTAAGGTCTGTTACAATAAAATACAATAGACAAATAAATAATCCTTAAAAAAAAAAAACCCAAACAACCCTATGTGTGTGGAAAATATGGAAGAACCCCAGCAGGCTGCACCTGGAATGGTATTTTCTGCACGAGCAAGATCAGGCATACCTCATACAGAAAGTGGTGTAAACAAGGACAGTCAAGAACCGAGAGTGAGGGAAGAGGGGACCGAGAAGAAATCCTGACCCAGGGAGCAGGACTCTACCCAGTGCAGAAAGTTCTGCTCATGAACAAAACCTGACTTTATGACAAATTAAGTTTGGATGATCATGCAGAAGACAAACAGTTACATGCTTTTTTAGTTTTAGACAACACACATTCATTCCCTAAAATCTGCTGCCAATTTAGTTTGATAGTGTCCGCTGGCTCAAAAAAAATTTACTTTTTTTTTACATGATGAATAGACTATTGAACAGAACACTGTACATGCTTTTCATCTACAAAAAAATATTTGCATAAAATAGTGTTAGTTCTCTGTACATGTCAATGGACACTTTAACTGTGTATAAAAGAGGAATATATTGCCCCCACTGAAGTCAGAAAAAGCAAAAAACCAAAATCTAGATTATGAAACCTCCATCACCGGCAAATATGTTCATGTGAAAATTCAGCAGAAATAGACAGTTGCTCTAAACAATAAAAAAATTAAGTTAAACTTTTTTTTTTTTTTTTTTTTTCTTCCTTTGAATGTAAAACTCGTCACCATGTCAGTCAAGACCAGAACATATCACTAAAGTTAGTGTCTGTGCTGTAAAGCCAGATAACCAGGGGCATAGTAATGAACACAAACGGCCAGGAAACTCCTTCGGTGCATGCTGACAGAGCACAGGGTTTGGTGGCAGGCCGCACACTATCATCTTTACCAGGTTCCAGGTAGTTACGGGCCACATATTTAAGTGTTTCATCCAGCAGAATGACAGGGAGGGAGATTTTCAATACCATCAGCCACTGCGTCACGTTCAGAGGTGTGATCTGGAAGATAATCTGAAAGAAAAGCCAGGGGTTACCAAGCTCTCCCTCCAGCCCTGGCCTCGAGCCCCACACAAGGTTTTGCTCTGTCTGGGGTGGGGGGTAAGGCATGAGCACTTACTGGCAGTGGTTCCACATAAAGGATAAGGAAGTGGAGGGACATGGACAAGCAAATGGCCCCCACCAGCCAGATGTTCTCCCATGGGGGCATCCTCATCAGGGACTGGTTTTCTGACAGGCTGCAACAGAAACATGGCTCATGTGTGACTCTAAAACCAACAGGAAGCTCTGAGAACCACAAAGCAGCCTGGCACAGCACAGGGATCCCAGGCAGGAAACAGCCCAGGACACGGTTTGGATGCTGCAACTTTGAACTGGCCTGGAAGTCAGCTTAGAAAGCAGCCACCATCAGCCTCGGGCCTATCCTACCAAGTCTTGAGTGTTCTGCTCATTCCTGACCTAGTCTACTCTTCTCACCATGACCCCAAAATCCTTTCCATGGGAGGGAGAGGGAAGTGTGGACATGGTAACCTAAGAGAGAATCCTCCTGAGTCTACCAGGACCCCAAGACTGACAGAGGGTCAAGAACTTGCACCTTCTTAATGCTGGCTCTTGTCTCCACCTGCATTTAGGCTGTGCTGGAGAAGAGGCTGAGATCCAGAGCAGCAGATGTAGAGCAGTATCTTTATGTAGGACTACCCCAGTGCACTTGTATTTCAAGTTTATTTGTTTTTAAATTAACTGACCTCCAAGCTATTTGAAGAAAAATACCCTTGACATTGTGCTATTTAGTGGTTTCCATTTATAATCTAATATTAATTGGCTGAACCCACACTCCCTTAGGGCAAGAAAAACTATTTTCCATATCTTCAGCATTCTTATTTTAGTTCTCCTTGATATCACTTTATACCAACATAGTAGGGATTATCTGATTGATTAAGCTTAGATTAAAAATAATGGAAAATATTTCTGTTGCTTGTGCTTTGTAAAATACCAGAGTGAATTGGCAGACTTAAAAATACACCTTATGATAAGTGATCTCAAATGTTATCTAAGAGTCAGTTTGTTTGCACTACCAGAACTCGGAAGGGAAACGTGACTCACTCTTCATTAGCTGAGCTGTCCACCAAGAATCAAATTACACAAAAAGCAGGATTTTGGATAAGCTGTGCAGAGGCTTTCCTGTGGGGACATACGAACCTGTTGAGAGCATTGCACATCTCTATGGTGACAAGCACAGAGAGCGCCATCGTCATCGGATACGGGGACTCAAACACCACACAGTCCACCCCATAGAAGTCTGGATTGTCCTCTTTGCACTGCAGGAAATGGCTCTGCAACAGAACAGAGTCAACTCACTTCCACAGCTTGTCAACTTTGAAAATGTAAAATGGGGAACTAGGAAAAAAGCAGTATTATAGAAAGGATAGTTTCTACTGTGACTTCTAAAACCAGTGCTTACAAACTTTTGCCTGCTTTAGAAAAATCCTCTTTAGGCTTTCACTTACAAGACAACAATTTGTCCTTCAAATTTTTAGAAGCTCAGGTATCCCACCTCTGAGCTTTGCTATCGAGACTAATTAATCATGATCAAGTTTTACAGGAACAAGTCTGGAACTGTTAAATGATGTAAATTCCCGTAACCTACCGGGTTTGTACAGTCATTTCAAATATGAAAGCAGCAGGAACCTCCCCTCTCCCCCCAAAGATATTAAACTGAGCAAATACCAGCTGGTAAAAGGAAACTTTTGGACCACCATCAGCAGCAATAAACCACCAAGCAGCAGCTCCCACTGTGGCAGCACCAACGTAACCTGCAAGAAAAACAAAAGGGCTTTCCTCAGCTCTGTGAACTGTATGCAAGACAAAACCTCACTTGCCACACTTGAACATCAACCTCAAGACTTCCAGTACTGAAAAAGAAATAGGTTGCAATTCATGTCTTAGTTTATTTAAGGAAAAAAAAAAAAAAAAAAAAAAGCCATCAGTACTTACATCCAATAGCCAGGTAACGGAAGAAGAGCCACCCACTGATCAGGGGCTCTTTGGGGTTGCGTGGTGGTTTATTCATGATATCAAGATCAGGGGGGTTAAAGCCCAGGGCAGTGGCAGGGAGACCATCAGTCACAAGGTTTACCCACAGCAGCTGAACAGGAATTAGAGCTTCAGGAAAACCCAGGGCAGCAGTCAAGAAGATACTGCAAAGAAAGCCAGCAGTTACAAGCTTATTCTTTGTGCACGTCAGTAACATTTAAGACTAAACCTGCAGCAGCATTTCTGTTCTCTCCTACCCACTGAAGATCACAAGCTGAATATTCACAATCAGAAAACTAAACACATATCCAAGAGCAAAGACTAACCACTGGCATGTAAGCTTTGAAGCATTGTCTTCTTCTGATAACTTCAAAAATTGAAGACTTTTGACTTTAGGGTTGTTTTTTCACTACTCTACTTGTCTGCATAGGTAAATATATACATACACATGGATAAAGGCCTGCAAACCACTTTCTAGAAGACACAATTTGGCTCAAATGACTAAGCTTCATTTCCCTAGATTAACTGCTAGTCCCTGCAGAAGTTTATTGAGCCTGTAACGTTCACGGCCCCAAGCCTGTATGAATAAATAGAACAGAAATCGAGGCTGCAGCAAGAACCATATGAAGGACAGCCTTAAAGCTGACAAGAAACAAGGCAAGACAATTGTTGTGCTTTATCCCACTCTGGGAAAAGTCTGCTTTGATGTAAGGACTGTGAGGAGATCAATATTTACATTTTGTCACCAGCAATGCATTCTGTGGTGCTGGGTCACCACTGCTCCTCCCAGAAGAACACAAGACATGTTCCTGGAACCTGAGGTTAAACAAACATTTAAGCTATGCCTGGGATGGTATTATCTAAAATTCCAGATCTTGTACTGTTTGATTAAGATTTTGGTTTTCCTTCTCTATAGAGAATTATTCCAATCCTAGAAGTAACTGGAAAGAATTACCTCCTGAGCTAGAATATTCTAAATAACACAATGTGCAACTTTTGTGGCAAGCTACAATTCTTCACTAAAGACAGGCCAGACACATGCAACTTCCACAGAGACCCATTACCTGGAGAGCCTCCTCCTCTGGTTTCAGTGAGAAATACTGGGAGACTCCATCATCACTACTCTAGCTCAAAGAAAAAATAAATTTAAACCTACCAAACAACCTCCCCAACGTTGGAGGAGATCAGGTATCGGATAAATTGTTTCATGTTGTTATAAATCGCACGTCCTTCTTCCACAGCAGCCACAATGGTGGAGAAATTGTCATCTGCTAAAACCATTTCAGAAGCAGTTTTGGCCACTGCAGTCCCAGAACCCATGGCAATTCCAATTTCTGCTTTCTTCAGTGCAGGGGCATCATTGACACCATCACCAGTCTAAAATGAGAATTTTGGGATGGAGAGGAAGCAATAAATAAGGTGGGCATTAACAGAATCAGAAAGGAGGTTTGTACAGGGTGTGATTTTGGATCCTTTAAAAACTTAAATGCAGGGAAACATGGAAGCAAGTGTTTTCCACAATGAGGAATTACTCCGAGAAGGCCTAATTAGGGTTTAAACAGCATTTGCCTTTCTAACCAAGTAACCATCACTTACCATGGCTGTGATCTCATCGAAAGACTGAAGAAACTCCACAATTTTGGATTTGTGGGAAGGCTCTACCCGTGCAAAGCACCGGGCATGGTGACAGGCATCTCTCTGGGCAGCCAGGGACAGCTCATCAAACTCCCGGCCCGTGAAGGCTTTGGTGGACACATCCTCATCCTCCACAAAGATCCCGATGCGGCGGCAAATGGCCACGGCCGTGCCCTTGTTGTCACCTGTGATCATAATAACTCTGATGCCAGCCTGTCTGCACAGCTTTATGGATGAAGCTACTTCAATCCTCGGGGGATCCAGCATTCCCACGCAGCCCACAAATGTCAGGTTGGTCTGAAACAAGATACAGCGAGTTTTAGTGCAAGATTTCTCCTCTGGCAGCAGTGGAGTAATTGTTTTCACTGCATGTTACTCCTGTGTCGTGACAGTTTGGATCACTCCTTGTCCTGCCTTACCAAATTTTGCTTCAAATGCACTGATTTTATCAATTAAAACGTGCTCTACTTGCCAGCCTTGCAAATTCAACCTGCAAGCATTGAGTCTTTCATTTTTATCATCAGTGCCAGAAGCAGAGGGAGCACAAGCCAAAAACTCATGCAACTGTTATTACCTTCCTCCTAAACACCAGATACAGATTTCATTGGAAAATTACAGAGCAGCTAAGATGATAATCATGGATTGAGCCCTTGCAGTTGACAGCACAGAGGCAGGGAAGTGAACCTGACTCCCAGAGCAGGTAAATTTCATCACAAAATCCACCAAAAGGTCTTGCAGTTGAGCAATGCCAAACTGAAAAGCCATAAAAGCTGAAACCACAACACAATTTCTGGACTGTTTAACTGATTTCTTCTTGTGCTTTCAGCCAAGCAGCAGCAGCTTGTCTACCTGCCATCAACAGTCTCTTCTAAAACACAAAGTTTCTTCTTAGATTTAGCATTCCCTCCATACATGTGGGAGAACTGTTGTGTCTGACATCAAAAATACCCAGAAAGAAAATTCTCAGATATAACTTCCTTGAGGAATAATTAAACAGCAGTCACCATTCTCCAGTTAGGGAGAGGGAGAAGTGCTACTGATCTTACCTCATAGTTAATGAAATTTGAGGAGTCCTCCAGATTCATCTCCTCTTTTTTGGGAGGATTGTCATGGGTTGCCAGAGCCAAGCAACGCAACGTGTCTCTGCCAGTTCCCCATTCTCTAATGACAGACATTATTTTCTGCTTAATTCCTGAGGTTAAAGGTATTTTAGCATTTCCAACACGGACATGTGTACATCTGTCAATCACACCTTCAGGAGCACCCTGCAGAGGCAGAAAAAAGAAACAATTTAGCTTAATAAATCCCTTTCCATTACAACATTTGCTTAAATTACCAAGTCCTTCCTCCCACTCCAAGCTGCAGTTAGTGGCACCATAATTTTTAAGTATGGTGCTACTCTGCAGCCATTTCACTCTCTCCAGTGAGGGCCTGACCTTAACAAACATCTTGCTCATGGACGTGCGGCTCGGTTTGTTCGGAGTACAATAGACAGACATCGACTTCCTGTCTCTTGAGAATTCCAGAGTGAATTCTTTCTTCATGAGTTGTTTTATCACCTTATTAAAACAAAGAGCATAAAATACATTTAGGTGATAAGGCACTACAGAGCTGTCTCCCCACACAAAGGCAGTAAAAGGGGACTCACTGAGTTGCAGGCGTTGGCACGTTCGATTCTAGAAAGTCCCTTCAGGTCTGTGTCAAACACGTTCATCTTCTCAACCAGACACGTAAGCGCCGTCTCTGTGGCTTCACCAACCTTTTCATAAACTCCCTTAGCCTTGAGTTAACACAAAGCAAACAAAAGCACAGCAGATTAAACCTCACCTGGAACCTACCAGAGACAAAAGCTCAAGTGTCACAACAGGTTTAAAAAAAAAAAAAAAAAAAAAAAGGCTTTACAAGATTTAATGTGGCTCATGAAACAAGAAAAGCTATTTTAAAAGAGCAGCTTTGAAGAGTTTGATTTGTAGGAATTTGAAGCCTTTACCCTCAAGAACAGCAGAGAGAGATGTCAGTATTTTATCATCAAGCATTTAAGACATTTTGAGAGTTGGTAGCAACCATAAAGCAGCAAGGCAAAGCAAGAAAGCAGCATCAGGAGATCTCCAAATTACAGATTACATTTACTGCTGGATTTAGTTCTCAGTGTTCAGCAAACAAGTAATTCTCAGAATTAATACTTCAGAGGGCCTAAATACTCTCCCCCCCACCCCTTGACCAGAAGGGGATTTATCATTGAAAGGTATTACACAGACAGATGAGAACATTTATCCTCATTCCCACACTCTTCTCTGTTCCAGGATATGAACTTACTTCATTGTAATCCAAAGAGGAATCATTGCAGAGTGCACAGATCGTTGCAAGTTCCACAAGACCATCATACTGGCTACATTTAATGAGTTTGTCATCTTTATGCCTTTCCAGAGGAAGAAAAGGGAGAGGTTGAAGTTAGTTATTTAGTATTAGCATCTCATATTTGCTTTATCCTCTTTCCTGCATTTCCATTTAGTACAATGCTCATTAGTTATGGGACTACAGAAGTTGCTGGGAAGAGCAGGATTGATAAAGGGGAGTTCTGAAGGTTGGAGCAGAATGATGAATGGAATGAGAAGATCCTTGATGACAAAACCTCATTTCCTCCAGTGACAGTCACACAGCAGCCTGGAGAAGGGCTCAGAGATGAGGAACAGGAACACTCCATGAGCATGTGCAGAGCTTGGAGGGGAGATCCAAGCAGGAGAGGGATATTGCTGCATACCTGGGGAGTTCAGCTTCCTTCCTGCTGCACATTCTGCAGCTTTAACTGCAATGCATGAAGTGCATGCACTGGGTAGGCATTAAAGCAGATTTGCCTCTTTAATTTCCTAACAGTTGTTGTGTATTATATTTTATATAAAGCCATGAAAAGTGAAGTAATTTCATAGGACTAACTCCACTAGAAAAGAAATGCTCTTTTCTAATAGTGATACACTTAAAGATCAATAACTCAAGGCTTCAGAGAGAGGGAAGGTATATTTTCCTGAAGTAAAGCACCATTTTGAGATCCCAAGTAAGAAGCACCTTCTCTGCTTTCACACTTGGAAACAGTGAATTGATTCCTTTTCTGGAACATTCCCATACTTCTACAGCAAGCACAAAAGAACCAAGACACTGTTCAATACTGCTATTTTCCCCCTAGCAAAATTAGCAAGACAGAGCTAATATAGAACATCTTTTATTAAAGCTCTGAAGGAGGGAAAAAAAAAAAAAAGCTCTGATGGTGGAAAGATGTGGATCATTGCTCCATAAGAATTCACAACACAGATGATGACATGTCCCATTATGTAAGCTTTTGTTCAGTTGTGGCACTGCAAACAAATTCCAGCATTGTGTAACACACACGAGAACAAAATGAATCTTAAGGAAACAAGTATGTTTTTAATGTTTCATTTGGCATATAATCCTACAGCCATAAGCTGTGGCTTTGAAGTCCAGCTCTCAGGCTGTCACCTTGTCTGTCCCACCCAAAACTTCCTGTTTTCACCTGTTCTGAACCCAAAGAACAACAGCATATTGGAATATTCATAACTTGTTATACCAGGGTGTGTTTTTTATAATTCTTGTGTTTGTGTTCCTTATCAACACTTTCTGAAGAACAAATGCAGAGTCTAAGGTGCTGGGATCAGTTCTGGAGAAAGGAATTTTTTTTCCTTACAGCTTCAGGTTTTTCAAGATGAACTCATTTGAAGGTCAGATGCAATCTGCCAGCTTTTGCTGCAGGATTTAATTATTATTGGGTTTATGCTCTCAGTTTGCAGTAAGACAGTGTGCTGAGAAATGGCAAAACTACTCCAAACTTTGACAGTCTCCCAAGATCTCTGGAAAAGAAATCAATATGAAACTTGGGAGGCTTTTAGTAAGAAATATTTGTGTTTTTATATTCTGAATGAATCTTAGGGGAGAGTTATGTATCATGTATTTTAACAGTAAGTAAAAAATTACTGATTTAGTGCAAAAAAACTTAATGGCTATGAAATTGAACAGGCTGTGGAAGCCAACAGTGTCTGAAGTACCAAGTAAGATCTGTCAGAAATGGTTCGTATCTGGAGCAGGTCCTGCTCTGGGGCAGTGCAATGGATTAACTGCCTCTTAACCCCCTCAAATTTCATTTTCAGTGACAGTTTGCAATCCAAGGTGAAGCCAGTCACCTTATTTAAAATCCCTCCAAAGCCACTGCTTGAAAGATGTCCATAAATACAGAAATAAACCAGCCCTAAGGGTTGGAGTTGAGCTGAGTTTCCCTATGCTCCACTAAGAGCCTTTCTGAGGCAATTTTCCTCTCTCAGAATCCTTTGTGTGCCCGAATGTAGTGAGTTTAACACACCTGCTCACATTTCCTCACCTTCAGCAAGTGAAATCAGCACATTAACAAACATTGCTGTCTGTCTCATTATCCCCCACATCTGTCACCATACTCTATTTTATTATTTTATTTATCTGGAGCTCTCGTGAGCCCAGCTAAAGTGCAATAGCTTGGAGTTTTGCAAGGTCCGGAGTCACCTTGTCAAAGCAAATGCTGCCTCCTGAAATGAAAGCATAAGCTTTTGACAGCAATTAGCTTTGAAAGAAAAAAAAGAACTGAGGAATTAAGATTTCCAGCTGCTGGGAACACCAGGGTCTTAACTGCTATGGAAATTAAACAGAGATAATCACTATTGAGATGGGCAAGATTGCAGGAGTCAGAGGCACATGAGTGAAACTGCACAAGGCTGAGATATTTACAATAACTGAAATTAAATTCTACTTCATCCACAGCAGAATTCTACTCTGCAAGTAAAACTGAATTGATACGATTATAAAACACATGGAGGACTGACCAAGTAAAAGGAGCTGTAACAACCCAGTAAAAAGAGGCTTTTCTTCAAGCAGAGTCCTAAAAATTCCTGAAGTTTTCAGGATGAACCACTTACCTCACTAGCAGAGACTTGCAGCTGATAAAGTAAACCAAACCTCATTCCTTTCCTAAAGGACTGGGTTTAACAGCAGCTCAAATAGCAAATGCTGGGACAAACACACACCAACTCAAGTACAGATGCACCAATAAACTACTGAGGGCCAGGGACAGGAATTTACAGTCAATTTAAAAGATAACTTCAACACATTCAGAAGACGCCTCAGAAAAAACAACTTCCCCGTTCTCTGAGGCAGGGAAATTGGAAACACTGAGCTCACAGATTAGCAGATGCTCACCTCTTCAGATTTACCCAGTTTTTAAATAAAAAAAAGTAAACCTCACTTAGAAGCACTGAGATGCTGAAATCTTACTGGACTGAGATTAGCTAAAATAAATCCTCTCTACCCCTAATTATCACAGGAACATTGCAGTACTAGAGACTCTTCAGATTTATGAAGGTTTACTTTTCTACAATTTACCTTTGTTTTCCTGTTAATTGCTTTCCTCTCAGCCCTTCAGTGTGCATTCTCACTGGCTGACCTTTCATTTATTAACAATCACTGTTGAATATTACACACATCCCTTTTCTAGACTACAGTAATAGTGAATGCATAAACAGACAAATATTTAACTTAAACAGAACACTTACACTTCTCCCATGGGAGCATATGTTGAACCAGTTACAGTAAATTCATTCAGAGAGCAGCTGTCTCCTTCTATTCTGTCCAGGATAAACATCTGAAATTAGAGAGTTAGAAGTGTTACTATCTTTGAACAATAATTAATGCAAGAGATTTAAACAAGCCTTCGACATGCAGGTACAAGAGGCAAATTCAGCCTGAATAAACAAAGCAGACAAGACCTGAATCTGTGCACTTTGCTCCCACGTATGTTTGAACAGCTCCATACACTGAAGCACAAAGTATAGAACAGCCCTTCTGCCTACAGACCTCTTTGGAAAACAGCTGAAAACCACAGGAACTGTGTACACTTCAGCTGGGAAGACAATTCTCAGATCACCTGACAATCCTCACTAGATCCATGCTCTTCCTAAGCTTCACACCTGTAAATTAATTCTCATATAACACAAATCAGGAATTAATTCCCCGCTTTGGAACAGTCAAAAGCAGCTCAGCTGGACACTGACAATTTGTCCCAGAATCCAAATAAAAGCATCTACAAATAGGAGAAGCTGAAATCTAAGAGGCTGTTTTAGGAAGAGCCAGACTATGGCGAGTTTCTCTTAATACCAGCCTTAAGTGAAAGTGTTTCCTGTTCTGGTTTCCAGTTAAAAGTCACTTTACCACACGGGACACTGGGAGTTTAAACCAATCAGCCAACTCAAGAGCACTTCTAGCACTGGTGAAATGATATTTTCAAATTCAGACACCAATCTGAAAGATGCAGTTGTACCTCTAGTAGATCTGAAACTCAGTCTTTCCTTTGTTTCCTTTCTAGGAGAGCTGCAGGCAGAATCACATTTGAGAGGATGGAGATAAAAACTACAGTGCCTGAAGCTGTCTTGCTCTCCTGGCTTGCTGGAGTAGCACTGGAGAAAATAACTTCTAACTAATTGATGGTGTATCCTAATGAAACTTCTGATCCACTGGTTAGCACAGGCCATTTTGTCACATCACATTTGAGCAATGTCCTCCTCTTTTTTGTGCTGCTCTACCTTTCAGACAAGCATCCTCACAAAACACAGCCTAATAAAACAAACTCATTATTAAGGTATTAGACTTTTGCTACATTTTTGCAAACTGCAATACATGTTCTTTTGCAGCTGTCAGAGGTTAACAAGGAACAAAGTTGTTCTGAGCAAGATCTGAAACATTTAGCCCCCTAAATAAGGAGCAGAGCATTTTGAGCTTTTAAATAAACACAACTTAAATGATGAGTTAACCAGGGAAGCCTCCTGCTTTTGGCATCTGCAGGATGAAAAAATCCCTGCAAAGACTAGGGCAGTTATGCAACTCTACTGCAAGTAACCTCCCCTGGAATACTGATGAGCAGCTGCTTTGTGTCTCTTAGGTATAAATACTACGATACTTAAGGAAGTAGAACAAGTCAACCACCAATTAGGAAGAAAAAGCCATCAATCACATGAGAACAAAGTGCTTAGGGCTTACAAACTTTCACCACTGGTGTGCAGTGCTCAACATGCACACATTTGGAATTCTAACCCAACATAATGAGGCTCTGGACATTTCATGTTGGAGTTGTTGTGCCGCTGAACATCTAAAGTTATTAAACAGAAGAATTCAGTGTTTTCTCCATTAAATCCCTCACAGAAGCACAAACTGGCAACTGGACATGAGTTAAGTGACCAGCCATGAAGTCCCAAATTAGCCAATGCTAGACAGAGTATTGGGGAGGAAGGGAGGAGAGGCACAGAACTCATTCTTACCTAAAAATACACCAACACTGAAGATGACCCTGGCAATGCTGGTGACAGGATCAACTGCACCTGCCAGATTAGTCAGTGCTGCACGTTGAAAATACTGCAGAGATGATCCCCATCAGACCAGCAAAGCCACAAGGTAAGACAACCAAATAAAGGTGGAACCACTCAGGAGTGAAAACACCTTTAACTATTAAAGTTACTGCAGCAAATCTCCTTTTCTCATAGTAAGTTTCTCCACCATTGTTGTCTTTCTCAACTGAAGAGGCATTTTCACACAGCCTGTTCTACAGTAAAACTTTCTAAAAAAAGGCATAGATCACACCAAAGAATTACCAGTAACCTGAAAGGCTCACAGACAAGTCAATGGAAAGCTGCTTACAAACAACTTTCTCCTCCATGAGTGTGGTACAGCTATTTTTGGCCATGACTAAATAAGGAAAGAGACAAAAGCCTTCAAGACTACACAGTGGAAAACCGAATTCAAAGTGGAGGCTTATCTGAGGAAAATAAAGCAGGATTTTGATGATATGAGAGCTGAAAGAGCCGGGCTCAGGATGACTCCTGAGAGTGGCTGAGGAGAAAAGGAGCAGCAGAGGCAGCCTGTGGGACGTACCCTGCACACAGACATCTGGTTCGTGGTCAGCGTCCCCGTCTTGTCGGAACAGATCACCGAGGTGCAGCCCAAGGTCTCCACAGAGGGAAGGCTCCTCACTATGGCATTCTTCTTGGCCATCCTGCGTGTCCCCAGGGCCAGGCAGGTGGTGATGACAGCGGGCAGGCCCTCAGGGATGGCAGCCACGGCCAGGGCCACGGCGATTTTGAAGTAGTAGATGGCGCCGCGGATCCAGGAGCCGCCGTGCACGGGGTCGTTGAAGTGGCCGATGTTGATGATCCACACGGCGATGCAGATCAGGGAGATGACTTTGGACAGCTGCTCCCCAAACTCATCCAGCTTCTGCTGCAGGGGGGTTCTCTCCTGCTCGGTCGCCACCATCTCGTCGCGGATTTTCCCGATCTCGGTGTTGACCCCTGTTGCAATCACCACCCCCATGGCCTTACCAGCAGCAATGTTTGTACCCTGAGGTAAAGGAAGAGAAGGGAAAACTTGGGAGTCAATCTACAAACAGGTTCTGTGGGTGAGTCTCTGTTGTTTGGTTTTAATTTTACAAAAAACAAACACCACAAAAACCCCTCGAACCAAACCACCTCGTACAAATTCAGATTGTGCTTCAGCCAGGACGTGGAAAAGGGTAAAGAGGAAGAGGATGACACTGCCTGTGTTTGTAAGGGAACACTCCAGGATGGAATTTCTGCTCCCAGAACAGGCTCAAAATGAGTCAGTATTGATCTCTCACAAGCACCACAGCCAAACCCAGCTGCTGAGCAAGCAGTATGTATTTCAACTGGAATACTGAATGTGTTTCACATCTTTTTTTTTTTTTTTTAATTGAGGCTCTTATTTTGGCAGATTTAATGTTATTTACTATGAGTAATAAATGTGTTTTCTGGGTTGCCCTGTGTGAACGTATTTAACATGGAAAGGAACATTAAATTAAGCTGCCTGCCACCAAAAGGTTATTTTCTTATCTGAAAGATATTTATCCCTCCTTCAAATACATTTGAACAAACTGTTTCATTTCTGTACAGAAAGCCAGTTCTCAATTTTAGCTACACAACAACACAATTTGTGTGAGCTCTTATCAAGCTGAAGAACTATTACTTTAGGAAATTACTAAAAGTAACACTAAAAGTGTGTGTGCTCCATCCTCCAAGACTTCCTTGTGAAGGACAAAAATAATTTCCCTCATATAGACTGGTTTAATCCAGCATCTTCCCCCGAGGAGAGTTTTTATTAAAAGTTAATTCTAATTTTTAACGCATTTAGTTCAACGTGGATGGAGACACACAGAGAGATGTACAGAGAACATGTCATGCAGTTTTTGGGGGGAGACCTGAAGTTCTGCACATTTTTATCAGCTTCAATGTTATTTTATAAATGTTTTGAAAACCTCAATTACTTACAGAAAAGAGCATGTTCTTCTTGTCTTGATTTACAGCACGAGGATCAGGCACAGGGTCTGTGTGCTTAATAACAGACACAGATTCACCTAAAATAAAGGTGATAGTCTTAAGAAGAGATTTTGTATCTGGAGTCCTGAGGGAATCAAAAAGTTATAATCTTCAGCCCTGAAATTTTTTAGGACGTCAAATTTTTTTCCCTCAAATTTTAATTTAATTGCTTAAGTGAAACAGGAAGTATTTCAGTTGGCCAAGAAAACTGAATGCCTTCCAGCAGAAATTCTGTATCAGTTTCCACAAGCATGTCACACAGGTATAGAAAGGTTCCTTTACTTTAAAAGCAGCTGTGCATTGCTACATCAGATTTCACAAGGTGGTGCTCTCAGCTTTAGTCACTGAGTTACACTTTGTGTAAGCTCAAGAGAGCCAAAGCTTCCTCCTTTTACAGGGATTTTGTTGAGCAGCATCTCAGACCTCAGTCCTATTTTATCAGACAGGAGACTTAAGCATCAACTTTGCTGTTTTCAGCCAAGGCTTCCTTTAAAACAAGAATTATGTTACTTAAATAAAGGCAAGAAATAGCCCATCAGAATTCTGTGAAAAGGGACTATTTCTGCTTATTCCAACAGCTTTACAGACATGGAGTGCATCCATTTTCCTAGGCTAAACATAAGCCAAGCTTGATCAGTCTCATGCTATTCAGGATCTGTGGTGAGAAACTCTGGAGCCTGTTTTAAGACAGATTCAAGGATGAAAAATAAGCTTCCTATGAATACTTTACTGTTTTAAAATTCAGAGCTAGTTAACATTAATTTATGCTACCAAAACAGGCAGACAGATCTCCATGTTCCAGCTGAAAGAAAACTGTTGTAGCACGCTTGGTTGATTCCCAGCTTCTTTCCTATATTCAGAAGTGCTGCTACTTTGTTTTGTTTTCAACAAATCTGAAAAGGGCTCTATAAATAGCTCCTGCATTTGAGGGCTGGTATCAAAAAACACACGAATGTGTGTGCACAGAATTTGAGCAAATAAGGCTTGAGTGCACTGAGTCTTCAGTGGCAGCAGCTTAAAAGATGCCAGCGTTGCAAAAGTTGTTCTCTCCTGTTGCAGAAGACATTTAGTAAGATTTACATACTTTCATACTGGAGTGGTGACACGATGTTCAAACCTAGAAGACTCCATGAACTAGAAGAGAAATCCATAATTTTTTTTTTTTAACCTTAGTTTCCCACAAATTGCTCATGTCTGTTGGGGAAAGGGGAAGACCATAAAAGCATTACAAGACTCAGTAAGAATGTTCACCCCACTAAAGGGAAAACAAAGCCAATGATGAAGCAACATATTCAGCCACTCTAGAAGTTACCAGATCAGAAATTTAATGCACTTGAATGCAGAGAACTTCAATAGCTGCAGGCTTGTTTCTAATGGATCATTGCAAATAAATGGTGAAAAGGCACTTTCAATTATGCACGTAATTACATTAAAGTCACAGAAACTGTACCTGTGAGAATTGACTGGTCTACTCTTAGAGTTGTAGATTTGATAGAAGTAATTCTTATATCAGCAGGAACCTTGTCTCCAACTACAAAGAAATGACAAGACAAAGTCAGAATTTTGCTGTCTGAGAGATTACTGACCAAGTGCCCCTTACATCCATCAGCCAGAAAAAATGACTTTCCAGTAACTGCACAGATGACTGAGATCACCAGCAGCTTATTGCTGCTTTTTGCAATACTCCCATTTTCTGAGTATCCAATACACTTTGGCAATTTAGACTTGCCCCTACGTAACCTCCAAGAAAGAAGCTGTAAATCACTGGATTGTTTTTCTAACCACATGGCCACTTGAAAGCAAAGGGAAAATATTCTCAAGAGCGAGAGATCAATTTCAGAAGACGTATTTATAAACAATCAAAACCCGTAGCTAAGGTGAATCGAGTTCCCTTTTCAGAACAACTGGTCCTGCAGAGTCTTTCAGTTGTTTTCTCTATGCCCAAAGTGAGTCTTCTGCTCTCCAAAGATCACATTATCCACATCTATTTATTTAGAAAACTAAAAGAAGTTGTATTTTCCTTTTCTTTGGCATCAATTGTGAGAATAACGTGCTTCTGCAAATATGCTCTTGTAATGTTATACTTTGAATTCTGCCAGATGTTTCAGAGTTGGAAGTTAACCTCAGATCACACAGTAGCTTTATTTTCCAGTAATGCTGCTCTGTTGAATAACCACAATTCATATCCCAGTTACAATTTTCACAGATCTCTGTTGTGTTTATCTTGTCACACACATTTCTACTTTGCAAAAGACAACACTGAAGAAAAAAAATAAGAAAACAAACAACCCACAAACAACAAAACATCCACTAACAAGTGCTTAAGACACCAAGGCAGCAGATGATAAAAGTTAACACCACACTCCTGAAAATGGCAGTGATAAATCCAGTTGTCAGTTGAGCTCCAGCATCACTAACATCTCAAAATTAATTCCTCTCCCTTCCTACTTCCTCTTACCCAGCTTTTCCCAGTTTTTAAGAAAAAAACCCCTAAAGCTCTACCATTTTGTGCCTACTGCAAATAAATGGCTTCATGTAAATTAACTTGCTAAAGCATGTTAATGAGGCACATTTCTGATTCACATGGAGGGGTTCTACATTCTGCATGTCAATATTGCTAATTAACACATGATTGAACACTCCTAATGTAATTTAACACCGCAAGCATTCAAGTGTCAGCTATATTATTATAAAATAAAGCAAAGAAATAAAGAAGGGAGAATAAGTAACTAAAGACAGCTCATCTTTTCAGTAGGTGGAATCTGTGTCCCTGCAGTGAAATTAAAATAAGCTGCAATTCCTGCAGGAACTGCTTATGCAATCGGCAGCAATAATGCACATTAAGAAATAATAACATGAAAACTCTACAGTGGTGTCACAGCCTTGGCTCATCCACCCCTGCACACTCTGGAGTGGAAAGCTGTGGAACAAAATCCTGAAGAGGAGAATGAAGTGCTACTTCCAATGTTAGGAAAACTTGCACCGTGTGACTTTCTGTAAATTCAGGGTAACTCCAACCACTAAAACCAGCAGAAGATTGTATAGTTTTGCCTGCAGAGTTAGAAGTGTGTTTTTGTGAGCATGTGTACATCAAGGGACAAAAAACCAGCCACAAATGTGTCATTATACCATGTGAATACTAATTTAAGCCACAATGCCCTTGAGCAGCAAGAGAAAATAGCCTTAAACAAACGGTGACCTAGGCCAAAAAAGGCAAAACTATTCAACTGCTCTCCTGGTGTCCTGAGGAGGGTTATTTGCAGACACACAGTAGCAGCTGCTTTTCAGATATGGTTGGACAGGCCAAGCCCTCAGAGCAATGTGCTGAGAGGTCTGGCAACCTGCACAAACATCTTCAGAGCACTGCAAAGAGCTGCAAAACTCCAGCCAGCCCACATCCACCACGTCTGGCAGCACTGGTGAAGATGCAGAACACACAAAAAAAAAAGAAGCTATTAAAAAAAAACAGCCTTAAAACTTTCAAGCAACTGGACAGAACTTACGGCAAAGTTCACAAGTGATTTTTCTAACCTACGTCTGAACTGCTCCAAGTTGGTCAAACTCAATGTTCACAAGACTTAAAATACTTGGAGAGACTCCTCCTACAGAGTGCTGATATTCAGCATCAGTATTTCCATGAAAACCAGTACTGTTGCTATCAATTGCCTGAACCACCAGAGATGAAGTGTTAAATTTATTATGACAGCACGGCTTTATAAATTTATCTCATCGATTTAAGATAAGACACATTATTCACTCACCTTCTCTGACTGGGAAGGCTGTAGTAAAATACTCAAGGCATTTCCAATAGGCAGGAAAGCTGCACGTCAGGGTCAATTACAGAGACATTTTAAACAGCTCTTTGCAAAATAACAACTGTGAGACTAAATCATTTATAGGCTTGAATATACTTTAAAGAGCACAACTGCAACTGAATATAAATAGGAAGCCATCCTATGACAGATGAGAAACCACAGGAAATATTCAGTGTACTAAAGATCTCATCTACGAAGTGAAAGCTTTTTAAACATATACTTTAAACCAGGAAAAAAAAATGGGGGGTTGTTGTTGGTTTAGGAAGGATTTTAAAAATTCATAATTCAGTCCACAGAACCAATGGAAGTAATACCCAAGGCCTGAAAGAAATGAGAAACTGATTATGTATTTGTGTTGCTCAGCACACAGTAAATGATAGAGCTGCTACAGTAAATGATATAATTCCATAGTCTGAGATCTAAAATAAAAAGTCAGTTGCAGAAATATTTTCATCCATTATTTCAAGTGAAGTTTTAAATCCTAAATAGTCCCTTGATTTCCACAACAGTTCTGAAGAAATAAAATAAGCTGCTTTCAAAACTGCCCAGGTACGTGCTCTGAAACATAATGTAGTCAAATACATAACTACTGATTAAAACAGCCCCACTAACTACAGCACTGACTGCTGTTAGGAGGAGTGAGAGAAGGGTTTGGTTTGAATCATTACAGCTTTACCCACAGAATCCTTTTATTCATGCACGGAATTTTAGAGTTTTAATACTGAGCTTCAGCACACAATAAATGAGTCTGTTTAAAAACAACCTGGTCGCAATGGGGGGGTTAAAAAAGATAAATATCTGTTTTATTTAACTGTGCATGAGTCTACACTGAAACAGACAATTCACTATTTCAGCTCCTTGGCAGAAACTGGAGCAGTACTTTGTTGCAAATTAAAGTTCATGTCAGTTGCTTTAAAGAAGCCACATTTTTTCACTGAAACAGTGGTAATTTAGTACTTCCAAATACTGGGTTCTTCAGCCACCTAACCAGCAATGCTGCCTTCCAAAATTCCCACAGATTACACCCAATAGTCCAGCCTTTTTTCATAAGTTCAAAGCTCCCCAGCCCTTATCTTCCTGCTCCCAGTTCTGTGGCAATGTTACAGGTCAAGTTCCCTCCATATCAACCATCACTGACATATATATTTGATTTTTGCACTGTCCAGTCCTGCTCCTCCACAGACTTTTCCCAAATCAACTTCAAGTACAGAATGCATTAAGCAACCTGAATCCCAATTTTATACTTGGCACTGACCAATTCCTCCACAAACATGATCAACTCATTACCTGGGTGTTTCATTTGAGAACTGATATCCCTTTCAATACTTCATCAGTTTCCAGTGTAGCAATTAAATTAAGTATTTCATTTCAGAATTCTGTCAGGCAATGGTTTTGAGACACTCCCTGGGAGACCTTTACAGCCAAAATACAGTATTAATTTTGCAGGCTATGGCAGTCTGTGTGCTTTAATCAGCCCAGGAAGATGGGCAGAAGTGATGGGACACAATTATTAAAGCTGAGTGGATTTCAGTCCTTTGTATTTTTAGTTACTTCTGAGTACTAACAAAGAACCTTAGACTCCAACAGGACCATGTTCATATTTCAAGTCTCAAATTATTAGGCCATATCTCAACATAGTCTATTGACATCCATATTCCAAATTTTCTTACCAAACTGGCGGTGACAGTGGGCTTAGGAAACAACATGAACTGTACCCCAAAGCCACTATGCTATAGAACAGTCCTCAGAACAAAACTACAGCTTGAAATGTGTACTTTGAACATCAGTATCAGCTCTGTTAACTCTGACCCCTCACACCCCTGGAGACTTGCTCAGGTTTACAGGAGGTACATTATAAAAAGTGAAAAGTTTTGCTTCTTTTTTATGTTAATGCGTTACAAGAACAATTCCTTGTCTTAGCAAAGAAAGCAATCTGTTTGCAGAAGTCCCTCTTTGTGATCACAGAAATAAATTCTTCCTGCTGAAGTCAGAGGAGTTGTTCATATACAATATGTACCTCACACTTTCTTATTTATGTTTATCATTAACCAAAGCCAGTGTCACCCTGGATCTGCTATCAGCACACTGGGGGCTGGAACTGGACTTTTGTAATAAAGATCATCAGTACAGCTACAATTATTCTATAGTTGAACAGTCTTTGAACACAAAAAGTTCTTGAAACTGAGTAAAAGCATCTGCAAACCAATTGCCATAAACCACCAAATGGAGAGAACAAACAAGCAAACAAAAAGTTTTACTATATTAAGGTTCATTGTTGACAAGTTCATTTATTTTGGTTCTTAAGACATTGTCATCTTTCTCCTGCTTTATTAGGATGCTTTAATTTTAGTATTTAGCATTTTAATCTAGTCTTTCTAGAGTAGAAATACTATCAAGTTCAGCAGATATAACCTACCACACTGCAATTAAAACATCTGAGTGAAAATACACCGGGGGTTTTACACCCAAAGGAAAAGAATTAAGTATTAATTCTTTTGCCAAAACACAAAGTGTTAGCAACTATTTTCTGGTTTAACATGACATATTACTGGTACAGTTATTTAAACCACCTCTAGTGAGGTATTTAGTCTCTTTAGGAGTCAGTCATTTCGGTCCCATCTCTTATCCAAAAGCAAGTTTCTCCTCTAAATTAGAGGACACACCATTGCATGAATATTTACTAATAAATTGAAGCAAGTGAAACTTCCCACGTGAAGAATTGAAGAACTCAGATTAAGAATGGAAATGAATAGATTTAAAATAACAGATAAAGGACGCTACACATTTCAATCAACAGAACTGAGGATTTTCTGAGTGTTGATTTGAGTATTGCTGGGGACAGTAATATTTAAAGTTCACATCTGAACACGATGGTTTGCTTTTATTTAGAGGTAGAGCTGCTCCAGCACAACTGGTTTTTATATTAAATTTCCTCAACACGAGCTCAGTTTAGCTCCTCTTCCCCCTTTTACACTGACAATCTCATCTTCCTATTGTGCTTGATTTCCTTAGACCATCAAAACCATGATTTTTCTTCCGTAGTAACAGGTTTTAAGTATTTAACACTTCCTGAACAGGGCATAATAAAATTCAAAAATCAGAAGCTCTACAAAACAGGAACATAATTGAGTCCATCTACACTTTCATACAAGGCCAAGAATGTCAAAGTGTCAAAATTAGAAGAGGGATTATGAACCGTATTTTAAGTCTGAGTTTCCACTCCAAACCAGGAAGGCAAAATTTATTTTCCAGTGAGACAGATTACACCAGCAAAGGTCCAACAGTTGTAATCATAGTAGTAGAACAGCACTTGCTTTCACTAACAAGGTGACAGAACAATACATTTAAATCATCCTTTGCATTAGACAACACCCTCTATCATTCTGGGCAAACAGAACATATCCCCAGAGCTTACTGTGCACTCTAAGCAAGGTTTGAGTATCCTAAGCCAGGAACTGTTCAAGGTAGAGGTTAAAAAAATTTTAAACAACACATATATATTGTTTTCTTATAAAGGAAAGCCAAAAGGACAGAAAAAGCTTTGCTTTCTGGGAGCAAAATATTTCCAGGTCAAAACTGAGGGTTGAGAAAAATGGAGGTAGCGTGTTAAACAGTATAAAACCCCCAAATTTTTCTTGTTTCTTTTCATTCTCTAAAAACAGACTTGCCATCCTCTACTGAAGAGGGCACCAGAATGTCAGATAAGATGTGCTGATGGACAAGGACCCTGCTTCTAAGTTTGCATTCGTTTCTAAACCACATTTGTCTAGCTTTAGCTTTTAATTAGTGCATCTATTTATACCACTGCCTGCTAGATGGAAAACTCTTGTGATCAGCCTGTAAAAATATCTAATAACAGAAAGTACAGACTGATAAGTTAAGCTTCAACTTAAGCCAGGTCAGGTAAAGAACAACTTCTGCACACCAAAGCTGAAGTCCTGCTCCCAAATGATGCTGCATTTGGGTAACAGAGGAACAAAGTCAGAATTCTGGAAGTGCAGCAAGTTTCCAGTACAAGTTTTCTTTAGCCTTAAAAAAAAAAAAAAAACCACACCAAAAAAACCCCCCAAAGCTTCCTTTTTTTCCCTTTTCCAGGGTAATACAGTAATAACTGAACATTCTCTTGATGTTCAAGCTTTTTGTTCAGTACTATTTGTGCTTATAATAAAACCCACTCAGTAACAGTTCTGTCAGAGTACAGAACATCAGGTATGTTCTCAAATTTTAAGCAACTAAACCAGAATTATTTTTGCTGTTTTTACCAAATAGTTCAGTAAGTCTGAAGGAGAATGCTACAAGAATTGGGGTAAGAATTGGAAATGTGTTTTGCAATACTTCAAATGTGTGTTAAAAGTGACACAAGTTCAGGCCGTGCCCTGAGTTGAACCTCACAGAACTCCAGAGTCCAGTGAAATATGGAATGGAGTTTGGACTGTGTCTGGTTATCCCCAAGCTGCCTCTGATGTGTTGGCCAAAATGTTCACTGAAGCTCACAGATTTATGCACTACTCATACATGTATTTATTAACCACTGATCTTACTTGCCTCTCTTTTCTGGTTCAAAAGTACTTCAGGAAACAAAGCAAAAACACGAGCTTTAAAACCCAGACCCAACAGTTTGCACCTGATGAGGACAACACTCGCAGTAAATTCTTTTTCCCCATCAAGAGAAGCTCTCAGCAGTTTGCTTTAGGACAGTCTCCAGTAGGTCTCTGCTGGGCTTAAGCCTTCCTCCATCCTCTTCCTTAATTTTTCCAATCTCAGTACTTTTCCAGAAAAAGTAAAGCTGCATCTCTAGCACTGAGTCTGAAAAATCAATTCTGGTTAGAAAAGTAAGAGAGGCACCAGACCCAGATG
Organism: Certhia americana; assembly: GCA_018697195.1. Classification (NCBI taxonomy): domain Eukaryota; kingdom Metazoa; phylum Chordata; class Aves; order Passeriformes; family Certhiidae; genus Certhia; species Certhia americana. The sequence continues at coordinate 1,530,259 of CM031871.1, forward strand.
CTTTGGAGTGAGACCTGCAACATCCATGTTTGTAGTTGTACTGCCAGGGAGAACCTGGAATTCTCCAGAACCACATGGGAGTTTGACATAATTAAAATTAAGAATCTTCCTTCCTGACATTCTTCATCCCAAAATTTATATCTTTTATTATAAGGCATCCAAAAGTCCTGAAGTGCTCTGCAGTTGGAATTAAAAGCCTTGAAGTAGTTCTTGCCTACTCTGTGCTAGGTATAAAACTAAATTTTCTGGAATACACACTAATTTAATAAGCAACAGCTTCTGGCAACTCTTTGTATATTTTTAAATGTTGAGTACTTACAGATACAGTAGCAGATGACAAGAACCATCCTTCAGAAATTCAAGGAAAAGAAGAACTACTGTGGCTGTGCTTTGGTCATTTACTGACTGCAACTATTGAACTTTCATTTATTAAATTACAGAAACTCAGATGCACTGTATCTACTCCAGAAAATTTTAGACAGAAAAATACAGCGGAAGTGAACAAAGGTCATTTTTGTTCCCAAATGTGCTTCTATAAAAAACCCCATGATTTACAACTAGTTCATCCCAATTTTTCAAGCTAAACTTCGTAGAAAACTTGTAAGAAGCAGGGCCATGCTATTCTAAATTTCTCTTTAAAACGTGACTTTAACCCAGCAAACAAAAAACTCAACTAAACCAAAGTGTATCTAATCTATTGAGATAGCTCCTGGTTACAAGTTTAGAGTGTGCCCTCCAACTAACTCCAGCTTCTACAACAACACGATAATCCATTTAAAGGCAGGCAAACTGAAAAGCCATGTGAGGACAGCATCTGGATGTTTGTCACTTCATCAATTCTAAGAAAAACTCTGTAGCTTAGTAACCATCACACATTAAAGCTCTGAGAACCATGCCCACCACAGGTCTGCATGTAAATTTAAGGCACATATCCCAAATCTCTGATCCCAACATCCCAAACAGCTCCTGTTCATTGTACAGAACCTTTTCCACTATCTCTGCTGATGTGAACATGGAAGAAAGTCTTCCTAACAACATGCAGTTAAGAAATTCATACCTGCATGTATCGAGAGCAATCCAACAATTCCTACAGTGAAGTTACCTCTGTGTCAGAACCACACACAGCTATTTCAAATTAGCAAAGCTGCTACAGCATTAAACACAACTATTTTTGCAAGGGATGACTTGTAGAAATTTGTTCACTATTAGTTATCAGCAGGGGGGAAAAACCAATCACCTGATTGTTTATGCCACTCAGTTGAAAGATATTTGCCTGGACACACAAACGTCGTTGGCACTTTGCCAGGAATTCCACAGCCAGATATGTATCCCAGCATGGAGGGCTCTGTCATTTCCCTACATGGCCATCTTTTTGCAAACAACATGTCAAAGGCCATCGCAGTCCTCCTGCACTTGAGGCACAGGCATGCACAGAGTCTCTCTCACCTCCAGGTCTTGACACCAATGCTGGGACGTGATGCATTTATTGGCTCTTCTCTACTTGCTCTGTGATTTTTCTCAGTTTGATTGCAATGAGAAATTCAGCATTGTCTAGCTCCAAGAATTTATTATTTCAGCATCAGAAGCTGTGTTACACTGAAGCACTGATTTCTCCATTAAACATCCACATGACTTATAATCAACTGCAGCTTCAAGCGAAGGTAATTTAATTATATTGTTTGAGCCAGAAATTCAAGTGAGTATTTTACCCAGAAAAGCTTCTACAGTCAATCAACAAGCCAGACCACCTATCTTAAAGGACAGTTATAAAACTTGGCATATTTTTTTGGTTTCTATATGAGCCTACTGGCTTAAGCTTGTCCTCATTAAAAAAAAAAAAAAATCAATTCGACATATTCTGGACTACCAGTTGTCCCACAAGCAGATTTTAAAATAATGCAATAGTAATCCTATGATAAAGGGGACACTATGCTTGTTAAAGGGAGCCTGGTGCTACAGGCACATTGGTTATTCCCAGTTCGTTTTTCTCCCTCAGACACAGGCCTTTTAAACAGAGTAATTGATTTTATTGGTACTGACAATATACAGCAGGTAAGTAAAAGCCTACACATCCCACAGGTGTTCTCATACAGAATAAAGGCAAAGCTAAATTTGAAGATGAAAACACAATCTGTACCTCTTCTGAAACAGCAATGAATCAAGGAGAAAATGTTCTGTGCTCTAGCACCTGCCAGAGCATCAAAATCCAGCACTTCTCCTCAGTGATACCCCAAACCAGTGCAAAATACAGTCATCAACTCACAATTCTACCAATTCTGCTTTAAAGTACCAAGAAACACAACCCGAGTATATTCCCATGATGAAAACTCCTTCCAAAACCATCATTCCATTGCTGACATTTAAAAACAGGATAAGGATTTGGCCCAGACATCTACTGCAGAGTCTGTAATTGATAGAGTTCTGTTTGCCTCAAAAGGACACGTCAAACACAGCAGAAACAAACCCCCCTTGCAGAGCACACAGCTCTGGCCATGCAGAGCAGGAGCACTGAGGCAGAGAGCACAGACAGTGACAAGGCATCACAGGTCACCCTTCATTTCACTGGCACCACCTTGGATTGGGATTTGGAGCTGAATCATCCTGTACACAGAACTGGGGCTTGAGAGAGGGCTCAGCCAACACTAAACTTTCTCAAGGAATGAAAGTTGGGCATGCAGCCAACACCAACTTCATTCTGAGTGCACACTCTCTTTGCCTGCTAATTAAAACAGGAGCATAGTCAAGTTTAAGGGTATATATTTATCTCCTCTTGAGACACTTCTAAAATCAAAGTGACACGAGTGCAAAGTAAGTTTGATGTACACCCTGCACTATTCCCAAAGGAAAGATCACTCAGTTAACAGTTGGTAATGACCTACAAAATCTGAGCATGCAACACTCCTGACACTCAGCTAGAGCCACCTAGTTTTATCTGGGAAGGAACAGTCAAGCCCAGTTTAGAGAAAAAGTTATTACTATGACATTATCACCAAAATAATGGAGTTTTAGCTAAAAGTATAGAACCCTTCTATTTTTGCATTCCTTCCAAACAATGACATGCCTTTTAGAGCAAAACTAAGATATTAGAAAGCTCTAGGCTAAAGTCCAGGCTTTTAAGAATTAGGCACTTCAAAAGCTTACCCAGGAGAAACAGGGAGCTCTACTCTGCATAGCTCATGTATCTGAGATCTATGCAGCAAATTGTCAAAAGAAGCAATAAAGAATTGTGAAAGATGAGAAAACAGTGAAGTCATGTGCCAGTCATACTTGCTGGGAAGACAGCAGACATTTGTGAAGAGAAGTTCAAAAGCACTGCTACTACAAGTCTAAGAGCTGGAGAAACACATTCAGATGAAATAACTGAGCGTGACCAAAAAAAACCCAAACTCTGTGCTCCCAAACCTAAGGAAACCGAAGGCATTTTAACACCAGGAACAAACATCTCTTTCGTGACAGACAAGTAGACATGTTTTAAGACACTCTGAAACATGACACTAGAAAACAAAATTTTAAATTTGTGACAAGTGTTAAAACCACAACTCCAATTAAGATGCTTTGCTTTTAGACCTACCAATTAAACTAAGTGGCAATTTGAAAAACAATCCCCTTCACATTTAAGGTAATTACAGATGAACAGGAGCAAGATTGTTCTTAAGAGAAGCATATACTTAGGAGTGTTTGAAAATTCCCCCCAGGGCCTAAGATCATTAAGACAAAGCCCCACAACGATTTGACATTAATATGCTAATGCCTGCATGCAGCACACAACTGGGTCTTACCTGCCACTTCCACGATATCACCTGGAACAATGTCTCTTGCTTTAATCCTCTGGACACTTTTTCGGTCCTGTCGATACACTTTGCCCATCTCTGGTTCATATTCTTTAAGAGCTTCAATAGCATTTTCAGCATTTCTTTCCTAAAAGACAGCAAAAATGTGTGATTTTGAAAGCCCTCAGGGAAAAATAAGCCTGGCAGATCCGATTTTTCTATAGTATTATCATATGAATGCTACCAACTCAGCTCAGCTGTATTTCTTCATACAGAACATTTTGCGTCCCCTCCCCTCAAAAGGTTGCTGACTGGAAATCATTAGAGCATAACTCAGGTGTTTGTGGGCCTTTAGAACACAGAAATTGTTTATTTAAACCCTGCAGCATTCTCCATCAAGAATATCCACTGAGTTGTTGCAGGGAGGCCACACAAAGATTTCCATCTCACATATGGATGCTTTTTGACAATTAAAAAAAAAAGCACTAAGCAGAATTAAGATTCATGGATGTAGGTGTTGGTTGTTCCTTGGTTGGAGCAGTTTACACAGCCTGGAGTGGACCAGCACTGCTGAGTTTCATTTACTGACACAAATCAAGGATCAAGTTATGATGAATCAGCTTATTATCAACTTTATTTCAGCAAATCGAGTCATGCTGAAGTGAAATTAAAGCACACACGAGAAACTTCCCCATAATCTCTAAACAATTGAATAACTCAGATGAATCCTCACAGAGGAAAACCTTCTGATTTCCAGTAACACAACAGCTTTCCTATCTCAGCTGCAGTCCTCTTTCTGAGCACTAGCAGAGATTGGTTATCAGTGCTGTGATGCCACCCAGATAAAGAGCAACTGTAGAAACCAGCAGCTTATCAGTGCTCCTTCTCCAGCTCTTGGAGAAGGAACTTTTTCTCCATTTCCCTGCCTATTGACATGAACAAACGTCATTTAGCCCTGATAATTATAGATAATGGTAGCATGCACAGAGCTTTTAGTACATCTGCCCTTCAAATATACATCAGCCTTTCCAGATAATAAAAAAAATCCTCCTTGCATGTCAAAGAAGAAACAAAACCATCAGAAATTCACGTGTTGAGGAACTCACTAGTTTCTTCTAAGAGCACAGCTGAAAATGACTGTTAGCAAAACCACCTTAAGGAGCTGACATTTACATGGCACAGCTCAAGGTCTGGCAGCACAGACACCAGCACAGACCCAAAAAGCTGCAAGTAATAAAGTCCCACAAAAGGAAGGTTACTTCAACAGAACTTTTCCTTCTAAAAGGAGAAATAAAGATTCAACATGATGAGCCAGGTGGCCAAGAAGGCCAATGGCAAATGGCTTGGAGCAGAAATAGTGCAGCCAGTAAGAACAGAGGCCAGCACAGGGGAAGGGCTCTGCTGAGGCACCTCCAGTTATAGGGGCAGTTTTGGGCCCCTCATGACAAGAAGGGCATGGAGGGGGGCTTGAACATGACCAGGGAAGGGTTTAGGCACCAGAAGCACCAGAGGGATCTGGGGGTGCTCAGCTTGGAGAAAAGAAGGCTCAGGAGGAACCTTGTCATTCTCTAGAAAAGGAACAAAGCAAGAATAAACATCCAAGTTGCACCAGGAGAAATTTAGAATGGATATTAGCAGCAATTTCTTCACAGAAATGGTTGTCAAGCATCCAAACAGGCTGCTCAGGAAAGTGGATGAATCACCATGCCTGCAGGTAGCTAAAAGATATACATGTGGCCCTCAGGGACATGGTTTTGTGATAGCCTTGGCAGTGCTGGGTTAACTAGAGGATCTTAAAGATCTTTTCCACCCTCAACAATTCCGTGATTCAACTCCCTCAGCCAGCTCAGCTGTGCTAAATGGAGCCTTTTTGCTGCAGTGTGCCTGAAGTTATGGTAGCCAGACTATCCTGCAGGCACTGGCAGGTGGCTCCTGGGGAAAGGTGCACGTGAGAGGAAAGGTTGAGGGTGGCAGAGCCAGGGCTGTGACTCAGTGCTCACATCTGGTACCTGTAGGAACAGATACATTTATGGGTGGAGACTGTGTACTGGGGCTGATTTCCCGTGCCCATTAGAACAAAGGGAATGAGTCACTTCATCTGTGCAGCAACTCTCCTTCACAATTACGTTCCATGCATGTAGAAATAGACACGCAGAGGTATTCTTTGCATATTATGACACCTGAAAAATAACCTGATTATTTCCTACAACAGGGAAACAGCTACACAAGAGAAATCCTCAAACTATACAGACAGCTTTAGCTTCCATTTCGTGCTTAAAATTAGTACCCGGAGAACTGCAACTCAAGAGTTTCAAGTTAATGTTTAACTCTTGCACAATTACTTTATGAAGACTTGAATATAAAATGTCATTTAAGGGGGCAATGCTGTCACCCCTTGACCGACATTATCACTTCCCTACACGCCTGCTCCAGCAGGTTGGGCAGCAAGCTGGGTACTGCTAAAAACTGAATTTTGAGGAACTCTTCAGCCAGCTCACTTAGGATAGCACAAAGCAGACACAGGAATGTACAGCAATGCCACTCAAGGCCACTTCTTCCAGCAGGCAGGGTCCTCTTTAATATGTTGGAACCTATTAACAGGACTTCTCTTAATTTTTGTTATTTTGACCAGTTTGCAATTTTTTTAAAGCATGAAGCCTCATGCACTAGGAGAGCAAGTAATTATGTCACTCTAGGCACCCTCCCTTAGAAAAAAAAAACTTAACAAAACCAACCAATCGTACAGTGAACTTACCATAAAAATCCCAGAATGTTTTTTATCTGCAGGAAAAAAAAACTCTAACAAAACATCCACTGTCTAAAGTGATCAAATTAACAAACTGAAATGATATGAACATTTTTGTTTTGGCATCTCATGAAGTGTTATGTTATGGTACTACTGTCTATATGATTTATAAAAAGGCATCAAATAAATGTCACAGCTGACAGTGTAGGAAAAATTTTAAGGTATTTAGATATTGTCATTAAAAACTTGTGCCTTTTGACAGACATGCAGTTCTTGGATGTACACTTAATAGGTACTATAGTGATTGAACAGGGAGAATTAATACTGTATTAATAATTTACTAAAACACAACAGTTGTCTCAAGGGGAAACAGACAAGAAACAAGATTACAAGTGCTCCATCCTTTGTTCCTTAGTTGGGAAAAAACCCCAAGCAAACCACTCCAATTGTTCTTAGCTTTGCAAGGCCTGATTTATTGCCTGAATTCAGGGCTTTATTCTGCCCTGTCTCGTTCCTGTGTTCAGCAGTGTGTGGCCAAACACACTGATGGGCATTTTGCCTTTCTGGCAACACTTCTGAAGCTTTCATTTTACCTTTAAGTCAACACTTTCTGTTGAGAAGCTTTATGATTTGCTGACTCTCAGGAACCCAAAGCTAGCAACACATCCTACTTGCTTTGTAAGAACACCCAACACTGCAGGGTACAGCACTTCCTCTTAAACCATAAAACCCCAAAACATTTGTGATTTGATGCTGTAAAAGTCTCTGCATACCTGCCACACTCCCACAATTGCATTGGCTACTAATATAAGTAAGATTACAAAAGGCTCTACAAATGCTGTGATTGTTTCTTCACCTTCTTCAAACCAGGCCAGGACCTGCAAAAGAAACACAGTGATTTAAATTCCTGATTTACACAGACACCTAGCAAACTTTATGCCTGCTAAGTTTCAGCTGCTTAGACTTCAGCAGTTTTGGAAACCCCTCAATCTACCAAGTTTGTAGTTTTGTAATTCATGAATGAGTTGGCAAAATGCAATGGAAAAGGAGAAAAAGAATCTTTACTGAAGTAGTACAAAGTTCATTTTAGAGGCCGCTCTTCTTTTAAAGGAGTAAGCTATTTATCTGGGAAACAATTGCTACTGTTGCCTCAGAAGTGAAAGCAGAAGTTGTGACAACAGTTATGACAATGAAAAAGAATTATTTCATTACTGTATAAAACAGGACATCATTACTTTGACTACTTAAAACACTAGAACCTTGCCAGAATCTGAATTTTAAGCAAGTTAACTGCCCTTTACCAGTAACTAAGCCACACAAATGGAAAGAGCTTTACAAGTTCTCTGTGAATAGATAGAAAAAATAAGCATCTACTTACTTAAGTACAAGTAGTCTCTTACTGATGCATCTAAGTGCATGTTACAGTTATATTTGAAGCTGGATTGTAAACCAAGCAGCTGAAAAAATCAGAACTAGATTTTAAAAAGTTAATCAAACTTGTGGACTTGCATAAAAGGTTCCACGCAGATTTTATTTTAATTAATTTGTTTTAAAAGTGCACTCCAGTTTTAGGCATTTGTCATTCACTTGACTTGAATGTGTCAAGGCCTCTGCAGAGTGCTGGAGTCACTGATGAAAAGTCAAGTTAACATGACCAGAGAGGAAGAGTGTCTTTGTCAACATGTTGAGCAACAGGAAGCCTGGAAAGTGACAGTAAATAGGAACAACGTGTTGAGATAATTAGGGCTGGTAGTCAGGCAACAGCACTCTGAATCACTAGAAGACTGCAGCGAGCAAACTGTTACTAAAGCAAGCCCATGATTCCACCAACATGCTGCTCGGAGCTATTGCTCAATTGTGAGACACTCCAGGATGTCAAAAGGAAGGAGCAGCAGCATGAAAGCCTCAAGCAGAAAACAGACTGTCAAGCAAATCCAATGCAACAACCAATTTTTATTACAAAGGGATAAACTTGTAAGATCCAGGTTGTGATTAATATGACTGCAACATTCCAACTGGCAACACACCGTTTCGAGGGGCTGTGTAATCCCCCTGCAGAGGAGATTTAGTTGGGATCTCTCCACACCTCGCTGCTCCCCAATCCCTGGAACAGCTCCTGCCATTTGCCCTGCTGTCTGTGCTCACCCCACACAAATCCCTGCGCCAGGGGCAGCTCCCCTCTGCACCAGAACTGCTGCTGCCCCTGGAGCTACAGGAGAGGCCAACAGGGCATTTCCAGAACTCTCAGCATACACAAGGTCACACGCTGCCATCAGAATCTCCTTCTTCCCTCCCTTTACTGGGATTCTGTAGAGCCCACTTTGCTTCCAAACAAAGCAAATAAATTCAATTATGTTGTGATGTGCTTATCTGAGCAGGAACCTACAAGGTTAACTGGAACAGAACATCTGCTTTACACGATGTTAAACCAGAATCTTTTCTGATTTAAGACCACGTGTGCTGTAAAATAACACTGAGAAAGGCCACAACTTCCAGAGGTAAGGAAAGGAGCTACAAGGACAGCAAGACCCAAGTATGTCAAGGAGAGCCAAAATTAAGTTTTCAAGGGATCTTTTGTTGCAATGAGCCATTATTTCAAAAAGAGCAAATGAACTCAAATTAGAGATCCTGAGAGTATAAGGTCTGATGGTGTAAATCTTCACTGCTGGTTTTTTGGTGAAATTATCAATCTGTGACAAGTCTAAAGTGAAGTATCTACTTAACCCAGGAAGCCAGCCATACACATTTCTCTCTCCAGAAGCTTCTACACAATTACTATCAGTGGAACAATCCAAGCTCTAGTTCTAGAATGATTCAGTAAACATAGACATAAAATTACCAGATACATTGCAGGTTCTTGGTTTTGCTATAGCAGACTACAGCTATACTAACACTTAATTTAGGAAATTTGTGGTACACAACACATTCTCTAACAAATCAGGTTTATTATTTGATAGCAGCCTGAAGCAAAAAAAAAAAAAAAAAAAAATCAAAACAAAGCCAAGAGAAACAAAGAGGAAGTAGAACAAGCAATAACAAATATTTAACTTTGCATTTTTAGTAACAACAGACCATATGCCGAGGCCTGGTAAAGACTAGACAATTCTTGTCCAAGTCACTGAGTCCTTGTCAGAAAGTTTCCACTAGCACACTTTTAAGACCCCGGAGAGGTTTACAGTGAGAGATCTCTTTTTCTTTTTTTTTTCTTTTTTTTTTTTTTCCCCAATTTCTACTCAGAAGGGCCCCACCATATTTCAGCCCTAATCACTTTAAGACTCACATGTAGAACAGCTTAATTTCCAGGTCATTGATCCCCAATGCTCTGGTCAGGCACTACAGTCAATAGGTAAAGTCACCATGTATTTAAGAAAGAGTAGGAAAAATAAGAAAAGAGTAAGATAATTGCTCAAGAGAAATGCAAGCCTAAAAATATAAGAGAAATAATAGCAAGACAAGAAAGCCCCATATCAAGAGCCAACATAAGCAGCTTAAAGGACAACTTTCATTCAGTATATTTGCTTTAGGGCTGCCAGAGCTATGGCTTGCAGAGCCTATTTTAAATGAAGCTTAATGGGGTGGACCTGCAGGACAGAGGCAAAAAATACACAGTGACAGGGAAACAGCACTTGGTTATTTGTAAAAAGGGGACAGAGGTACAATGCCAGAGCCAGCCAGCAATGAGGGGAGCACTGATGGAAGCAGCTGAAACAGCACAAGTGCCCTTACAGCTTTTTCCATTTCTACAAGTGGAGTATCTCTATTGTCAGGGAAGTTATGGAGACAAGTTACCTCAGATGACTACGTACCATTAACTAACAATGACAGAATTGGAGAATGGGACTTTGGAGACAGAATTGTGTTGCCCAGCAGGCTGTACCAGCTCACCACTAACAGAGGAAAAGCAAATACTTTGTTGTCAGCAACCGAACAGGGATTTTTGTTGGGTTTTCCTTTTGACAATGGAAACCTAGAAGCAAGCTGGGGGAGCTAAGATCTCACCCCAACAAAAAGAAGCCCTGGATTAATTAAAGCAGGTCGTACAAAACGCATGGACTGCTTTTAAAAGTTTTCTTCTCACAGGATAATGTGATTTCAGTTTTAATATATTTTGGACAGAGTATCAACTACTGCTCAGAAACACCTCTTTTAGTGATTTCTATTTTCAATACAAATTAGCTTAAAAATAAGCAGATGCAAACTATTTCAGTAGTTGTGTTCCACCTGTGTCAGTTACACTGAACACCAGGTAACTTTAAGGAAAGATCTCCCAATTTTAGTTTCAAGATTCAATAGAGATTTTTGTCTGCTACGCAAGGAGATCAGGGGAAAAAAACCCCCTCAAAACACAAATCAACATCTTGACCACTGTATAAGCACAAAATTAAGAATTTTACTGAGTTCACAGATTGTAAGCACCTAGCAGATGTTACCCCGTATTTCTGAAAATAAATATATTGTTTATTACAATAAGAAGAAAAAAAAAAAAAAGACAACTGTCACCCAGAGTTCAATTTTTACAACATAAAATGGAATCATAATGACTTCTCACATTTTTATCACCCCTACCCTGATGCAAATGAGCAATCTAAGTTTAGCTAAAAGCATGTCAGTGTCACATTCTACAGCAAGCCTTATCTTGTGCCACACACTCACTGCTGCTGACCTGAACAGGTAGCTTTCAGGGTGATTCCAGGGCAAAGCCTGCAACACTGTTAGTGACACATGCTACCTCCTTCAAAAGGACCTTTGCTCACCTTTTACCACGAACTAGGTTATACTCATGGTAATTTACAGGCTATGGCAATCTCTGGGCTAAAGCACAGTGTAGAGTTTTAGATTAATTTAAACGCAGATATCCACTATTAAAAATAATCTCAGGACATTCACTTCTAAGTCAGCTTAGGAATCAAAGGAATAATTGAGGGGAGGGAATGCTCTTAGGATGCTGTACAAATACTTCTAGTTTTGGTAGAGTTTCTACTTTGCACCTCGTAGGAGGAAAACTACTGTGTGATGCAGAATTAAGACTGCAGAGTTCAGCACACACCACTGCTTAAAGCATCCACACTTCATCAAGGATTTATTCTACGTCAGATGCAGTTAACGTTTTGCAACCTGTCAAAATCATTTATACAGCACAGCAAGCTGTTCTTTTCAGTAAACACTGCAGATCTGAGCACATGCTACACAAGTATCAAGAATTAAAAGCCATGAATACACTCCACAGGTTTATTTCTGCAGAGGCTTCACGGATCCAAGAGAAGACTGAGACAAGCCTATTCACAGATCCATTTACTCACCATCAGAAGTTATTTATACTGTTTCTCTTCAAAAGCCATACTTAAGGCTTTCACTAACCAGGCACGTCTCTTACAGCAGTTCTGACCTGGAATGTAGGACACAGGATCCACAGCCCACAAACATGCAGCATCTGACCCCGGCAATCAGCCTGGCTGACACAGATTGAGCTGCTGCTCTGAGTTATTTTACTGACACGTACCTGACAGGCAGTGTGGGAGCAGAGGGCACAAAAAGCACTCTGAACACAAGTTTAGACTCTACATAAGAAGGGATGTGTCTGCACAAGACCTAGTGCAGGTCTCAGTGCTACAGATGTGTGTTAACGTGCAGGCAGTTCGAACAGCAATGAACTAATATGATTTATGATTGCAACACAGCTACCATAAAAACTCCCTCAACATACACAAAAAAAATATTTATCCATACACTTCGAGATCCTCTCTCATACCTGAATCTTAATTTTTCTAAACTGACAATGTACAGCTGGTCAAGAACACCAGAACTTAGGTGATGTAACTGCATCCTATTTTTGCAGTAATGCAATCCTTGTATCAACATATCCAACGGTGCTTTACAGCTACTACAAAAGTCTGTATTATGCTTTCATCAAGAAAAAGTGTTAAAACCTAAGAAAAACAGACATGATCACCTTCTGAGTAAGGAAAACACCAGAAACAAACACAAAGGGGAAGAGCTTTTAAAGTACCAAGATTATAATATATCTAGGTCATTTTTACTTTTCATCAGAGAAGAATCTTTACTCCTAACATCAATTTAGTGTGCCTCTGTAGCTCCAAAATAGGAGACAGAAAAGGCAGAGCAGTAGCCCAAGGTCATGTACCATGTCAGCTGCACAGAAGCAGAGAACCCAGATCTGTCCCACACTCCATTAGACAACAGTCTCCTCTTAATTAGATAGGAAAATTAACCATACTGAAAAAAGCAACTGAATTCAGCTACTAATCAAGTTTTCCAAGAGGACTCAGCAGTGTATGTTCTATGACCTCTGTCAGTCTGGTCTCATACTTACTCAGACACAGCAGTCAAAGCTTTAGTTTGAGGAATCTGATTTTTCACTTACTTGTTTATAATAAAAACAACTAATGTACTTTGGCACGGAAGGCTAACAAACTTCTGTGTTGTCATTTGTCTAACGAGATGACAGAAACACTCCTGACTTTTCAGGAACAAAAAGACATCCCTTTCTGACCCTCTGTGAGGAAGACAGGAAAGAGGAGGGGGAAAAAAAAAACCCAACCAACCTTTTGAATGACTATTTATTGAATTTTCAATAGCCAGCCTGATTTCCTCTCCAGGAAACAGAGGAGTGAGTGAAGCACATCTGTCTCCATGGTCAAGACTGATGTCACCAGTCACTGCTCAGCTGGTACTGGTGAATTACAGACCCAAAGCCAGAGCCCTCTGGAAGGTGTTGGTGTAGGGAGAGCAGATCCCCAGCACAGCACAAACTGCAGCACCAGGGCAACCCTTCCCCCACCACACAACAGCTCCAGAGCACATTCTCCTCTGCCCATCCTAATTAGCTTGCCCTTAGCTAAAGAGTCACCACAATTTCCACTCCCCCCAAGAGCTGCAGCATTTATTTTTTTTCAAGTAGTTAATTACAACTCCAGGGCAAAGTCTACTGTAAACTTTTACTCCCTACCTAAACAATTTAATATTCTGCAAGCTTTTGTTTCTGTTGTCCAGCTCCCAAAGAAATACAGCCTTCACCTTCCTTCTCTGAGTCTTCACTCCGTTTTCCAGTTTTTCAGCAAGTATGCACCATTTACACATAATGTTAGAAGATTGCCTAATCGTGCTTTTTATAGGGAAAAAAAAAAAAGTTAATAACATTCTTGTTCTTTTAGTCCTGAATGCAAAGATGTCCATTTAATGACTCGACTATCCAAAGGTCAGTTACCAAATTTGGTCAACAATGGTGCCATCACAGCCATCAACATTCTTGTCACTGTCAAAAGCAACAACTGTCACCTTGCTATTATCAGGAAGGGAAAGCAACTGGAATATTCGCCATGTAGAATCTATTTACAGTCTGCATTGCATCCAAAAATGTCTTCCAATGATTATACATCGAGCCTGATAAAGATTAACCCAAAGGCAAGAAGAATGTCCAGTTAAACGCTTACTTACTCAAGGTTAGTTTTCAAAGCCAACAGCTGCATTGGGAAATCCCACCTCAAATAAGCAAACTGGGTTGAATGAGAAGCACTTTTTAAAATACCTGTCTAGTGTAGTTATGTACTTATGACTCATGCAATGAAAGACTCCCTGAAATTTTCGTTGGCTAGCACGCAGAAACCTTCTCACAAGGAAGTAATTTAAGAGACAGCTCAAATCTTCCATCTATCCAGCAAGAAAGAATAATTTCAGTATGTACAGGTCATATACATTGGAATATGCCACTCTGCCACACAGGACCCTAGGAAATAAAAAAAATTAATAAGTCATACTTACAAAAGATATGCAAGCGGCCAGCAACAAAATTCTGACTAGCAAGTCTTCAAATTGTTCAATCACAAGCTCGAGTAAGGTTTTTCCTGCAATATGTAACAAAGCCATTGAGTCACGCACATTTACAAAAATGAATTAACAAGAATGAGCAAAAGATTTCATAACCATGCTCACCTTCCTCTGCCGGCAGCTCTGTCAGTAGAAGATTTTTCCAGGAAGCATGTCAAAGAAAAGAAATCATCGAAGAAACACATTAGAGCATTATCAGGCATCCACACCAGATATTCTTCCTGAATTGCACACTCAGCTGGGTTGGATTTGACAGACATACTGGAAAGCCCCACTAAGGCGGCTCTTTTCACCAGAGTACGTGAATGGGCCTGAGAGTTTTGCATTTTAAGACATATAAAGGTTCGCGGGAATGTGCCAAGGGTTATAATTCAGCCAAGTCATCACTCCAGCCAGCTGTGGGACGTCTGCTGTTGCTGCACACAAAGGGTCAAAGGCTCAAAACGCTTTTCAAATGCTTTCTGACAAAGCTTTTCCTCCGCATTCACTTCGTAAAAAACCAACCATCAAACTTGGCTCAAAATATTTCACATTTTTTCCTCCATTTTAAGAGTATGACTTTATTTTTGCTCTCCCCTTTATGTTCCTGTAACTAGATTTAGTAATCCAAAAAGCATAAAAGCAGCGTTTAAGCTAAAAAACCACCTCCACCGTGTAATCTTCTCACAGATTTTCATTTTTACACAACGGCAAGGGAGTTCAGAAGAGAGTAGGACAGCCAAGCAGTGAGAATTTAAAAAATCGACTGAATTTTGTGTCCCGACTGGAGAGAAGAATATTAAAAAAAGGGGCTGAAAGGCGCTAAAAAGCTGGGGGAAATGAAGGTCAAGACGGGAAAATATGGTCTCTCCGGCCGAAAAAATAAAAAAGAAAAAAAAGGAAAAAAAAAAGGCAAATCCTAAACCCCAAAACGCTTCATTTCAGAATGGAAGAAGGTTTCCCACCGTTACGGTGAAAGGGAACGGAGGTGACACCCTCCTCCCCAGAGCAGCCCTGCGAGCTCGGGATTGAAAGAAACCCACGAGGTGGAGTTCAAGTCAGCCATCTTCTCTCCCTCGCTCCTATTCCGGGTCCTGGAAGAGATGCCGGCTTTGCCAGTGCACACGCGTTAGGCCTCGCACAGGGCCCCGGCAAGGATGAGGGAGAGGAGAGAGGGCCGGGAAAGGGAGCAGAGGGGGAAGAGGGCGAGCGGCGGCGGCAGCATCCCCGCGGCCGGGCCGCCTCACCTACCGTTGGAGCCCCATTTCTCCTTCAGCTTCTTCACTTGCTCGAGGCTGAGCCCGGTGCTCTCGTTGACGCCGAAATAAGCCAAAACTTCCTCCACAGTCTTTGTGTGCGCGTTCTCCATGGCTGGGGCAGGGAGCAGCAAATGGTGCCGTGCCTCGCCTCTTCCTCCTCCCTCTCCTCCTCCTCAGCGGCGGCGAGACCCCTCCTCAGCCCTCACCACCCCCGTGCTATCACCATAGACCCTCTCCCGCAGCAGAGGAGCCCGAGCACACCTCTCTCTTCGCGGAGGAGGCCGGGAGGGGCAGGAAAAAAATTAAAAAAAAAAAAATTTCAAAAATTGGGAAAGCCGCCCTGGAGGGAAAAAAAAAAAACAAAAAAAACCCCCCCCCCCCCCCCCCCTCCCACCCCTCACGCCTCTGAGGGAGCCGAGCCGCCTCTCCGGCGGGGACGAGACTTCGGGCGGGGAGCGCGCCGGCCCCCGGAGCCGCTGTCGCCTCGGGGCCGCGGCGGGTCCCTGCGGGGATGGGCCGCGTCCAGGTGGCCAAGCGGCCTCTCCGCTCGCCTCAGCGGCTCCGAGCCGCCCCCAGTAACGGAGGGCGATAACGGCGCGGGGGAGAAAAAGCCGCAACTGCCCACCAAAGGGTGAGGATCGCCCCCTTCCTTCCTTCTCTAGCAGCCCGATCCCCCCCCCGGCCAGCCCAGGCCGCTGTCGCCGTCACGGCTCGGGCTCCCCCGCGCCCGCCGCTGCCTCCGCTCGCTCCGGTCGCACAGCGGCGGCGGCGGCTCTAATGTAACTCGGGGGCCGCCCGGTGCTCTCTCGCCGCCGCGGCATGTGGACGCCGCTCATTGGCGGGGCCTGGGCGCGGGGCGGGTATGCTGGCGGCCCCTCCCGCGGGGCGGAGGCGATGGCTGCGGCGCGGCCCCTGCGCAGCGCGGTCCCGCTGCCGACCGTGCTCCCGCCCGGACCCGGCGGCGGCTGCGCCTCAGGCGGCGGTGGCGCCGCTTCCGCCGCTCACGGCGACAGCCCCGCAGGTGCTGTCAGCTTTCCCTCCCCTGCTGCCCCGGTGGCCGCTCTCCCGCCCCTGCTGCCCCGGCGAACCGCCCCTGGCCCGGCCTCAGCCCGCCGTGAGGGGGAGCGGGGCGGCCTGAGGGGAGCTGCCCGCCATAGGGGGCTTGGCGCGGGGGGTGGCGCGGAGCTGCACCGGCGCTTGTCGCGACAGGAGAGCCAGCCTTCCCCTCACCCTGTCGTGGTAGGAGCCTCATCCAGTCCAGGGGTGAGTGTGGGGTTGGCCCCCGCCGCAAGAGCATCATCCGGCCAAAGGGCGACTGTGAGGCTGGCGCGCTCTGGCGCGACAGGAGCATCACCCGGTCAGAGTGTGAGGGTGAGACTGTCTCAGGGAGGCTGTGCATTCTCTCTCTCTCTCTCTGGAGACATTCCAAGCCCACCTGAGCACGTTCCTGTGTCACCCTGCCTTGGCAGAGTGTTGGACTGCGTGATCATAGGGGTCCCTTCCAACCATAAAGCCTGTCATTCTGTGGGGCTGCGACCAGTGTCGCGACAGGAGCTTCATCCTCCACGATTGTGCAGAGGTGAGGGCCGTGTGCCTCGGTCCTCTGGCCGGGGGTCACTCCTCAGCGGTCCTGCCCTGCGCTGGCACTGAGCAGTGTCCCCAGTTGCTGTCGCACACCCCGCGGTGACAGCACACTCAGCCTTGGCGATACCGTGAGGAGGAATAAACTGTGCGCTGTGATTTCAGCGCGGCTGCGGGGTGAGGGACCAGCTTTCCTCAGCACCTTATCTCTGCTCTGGCACAGGAACCGGTAAGAGAGCACAGAGAAAATTCCCTGATCCATCCAATCCCACACGGTAATTTATGGGAACTACAGTGAACACAAACCAGAGAGGAATCAGCGCCAGCTGACATTAATACACCTGCAACACACACAGAGCACAGCGGGCAGATCAATACACGGCATAAACACCTTGAAAACTTGGTATCAAGCGATGTTCTTATGTACATATACCCGTACAAATACCAAAGCTGATCCCTACGTGTGTGCTGGCTTACATAAATGCAGATCCTACATACAATCTGCATTTCCACCACTTGCAAACCACCCACAGCACCACGCTATAAGAAACTGCATGTCTGGTCTGGAATGAAGTATCTGTCTTACCTCTGTGCTAGAAAAGGGATGGAGAGGGGACAGCCCATGTAAAATTATGGTGTTCTAGAGTATGTGTGGCCCTATATAATTTCTTAAAAAAATATGACTGCTTGAAAAGGCTCCTTTGTGAATGGCCAAGGTCCAAGGAAGGATAACTTGTCAGCCTACACTTCACAGGGCAGTTCTGAATGAAAATTCCTGGGCTAGATCTGATGACCTAGTTCAGGTAAGGCAATTACTTATTCCATGCCATGCCCATATTAATTTCATCTTGCTTATCAGCAGGATTAATCAGCATGGCCTAAATGTTGCTTCTGTACAGTTATGTTGCTTTTCATACCTCACACTACACCTAAATAGACTTAGCCTGTAACAGAGGTGAAGAATGTCAACATGACAGGTGCATAGGATTTATATCATTTACTGCAATTTTTAAACCAGTTTTAATAATTTTCTTGATACGGCATAAACCCATGATGTCACCATCTCCAAAACATATACATATGCAACATTAAAAATACATGATTTCCACAATAATTCCATATGGAATGATGCCAGCTACTTAATATATTTCACTAGCAGCTCAGTATATCTCTATGAGTAGTTTCTTCCCTTCTACCACATAAATAAAAACTGGATTATATATAAGTTTTTTTGTAAGAATACATTTACCAAGCATTATTTTTACACACAAGCATATTTACTAGCCTTCATATAGAAGTGCACATGTAATGGACTTAAAAGTCCTGCCTTTCATTTTCTTACTATTTTAGAGTATTATAATTAAGCATGTGTAACAATTTTCAAAACAAAATGGTACTGGAAAGAAACCCAGGTCACATTTCATGTTATTTCTCCCTGTGTTGTATCTCCTGTGTCATTCTTGGTTTCCCTTTTGTGCTGCTGTTTCCTAAAGGCCTTATGGAAAATTATTTTAAGCATACCAGAGGCATGGCACATGCAATTAGATCTTGGCAGAGGGTAAAAATAAAGTAGATACTGTGTTCTTTCTATCTAACTTGTTAACAGGAGGAAACGCTGCTAGGAAGGCAAACAGAGTCTGAATTCTAGCAAATCCTGGAGAACTCTTGGCATTCTCTGGGGTTCACCAGTTCAGCTGCAGTTTGACAGCTCCCAGTCTTTGTTTCTCTCTCATCCATTCAGTACAGAGGACTTGATTCTTTCCCCTTTTTTCCACCCTATATAAAATCTGGTAAGAACCTGGAAGCACAGTCCTCTGCCTGTGTTTATTTCTGTCACGTGTTCTGTTATGGCTCAGTGAATTTTGAGAGAAGAATGACTGAATTAAGGACTGTTCTGCAGTTCTTTCTCTTCCAGAGCAGAATAACCTCTGCATTTCCTTCACAGTCCCTGTCTTTCCTTAGAAGTTCAAGACCACTGCTGCTGCTGCTGAGGATTCCTTTGCAGGTGATACCTTCCAAATCCTCTGACAGCTACACATTTGAAAAACATTTGCAGATACAATTCATGGTCTAGACAGCACAGTGCAGAACGAGCTACAAATACCCATGTAGACACTGCAGCAGAAGCAGTACCTGCTAAATTTGGCATCACTTGAGATCACACAAATTTAGAATTGTGAGTTGAAATCAGCGTTGTTTCCCATCGCTCTGCAAGGATTCATAACGCTTTCCATGACATTTGTCTTGCCTCTTAAAGAAGATGGTTACCTAAAGGAGATGGTTACCTAAAAGAGATGGTTATCTAAAGATGGCAATTTTGACCCAAATCAATATGACAGCACTTCAGCTCTGCCTGAAGCAAACAAGCTCATGAAAGCTTCCAGGCTTCCAGCAGGTGCAGAGAGCCTTACATTCTCCATTTTTAAGGAAGGCAATCAATTCATTTTGCTGCTGCAAAAAGTTGCAGTTTGTTATTAGAGTGGAACCCCTTAGAGTCGAACCCCTTAGAGTGGCACCTGGGAAAGAAACACAACAAAATGGGGCAGTTTTGGCCTTGTTGAGATTCCATTCACGTAATGGAAGTGTATATTCATGCATTTGGCCTACTATCTTTTTTTTTTTTTTTCACTGCAATATATTAAGAAGAAGCAGCCAACACATCAGGCAGCAGCATTAAAACAGTTCCTGTAATGCTTGCTAATTGAAGTAAATGGGAATTTGGCCTGAGAGAGGACTGCAGGATGCTTTCCTTCAAATTGCAATAACATTAAGTCATCCCTACTGCTGCAAAGCAGATTCACAGCAGAGTTACTGGTCATAATGTGAATTGTCTCTTGCTGTACACAAACACATATGTTTTGTAGCTCAATTTTCAAACAAGATTAATAGTTTTGAGTGGAGCTAAACTCAGCATGGAAGAGCACAACATAAAATGCCAGTTGTTGAGCCAAAACACATGAATGCTGACCTGCCACAGCATCTCTTTCAGTGAACATAGACGAAGTGAGAATATTCTGCTTAATTGTGCCAAATTATGTCAGGATTTTTGCAGACTGGCTAATTGCCTAATGGGGCTTATGTCGAGACCACCAAACTCACTGCTCTCATCAACCTGGCTGATTTCAAGTACAAGTCTTCATGAGTGACAAATGGGGGCATTGTTTCTTCCTCCCACAGTACTATTTTATTCCCCTGAAATTACAGTTATTAAAATGTTTCAGCCAGTTGAAATCTACTAAGGCATATTAAAATGCTGCAAAAGTGCTGTATCAAAGTGGAAAGGTTTTTAATCTGCAGTTCTGTCATAGGATAATGCAGTTTAAATATAGTAACTTTTTTTTGCAGTTAGCTTGCTCTTTGAATTCATGGCATTATGTCAAGGGGTTTTTTTTTCCTTTTCTCCCCCTTTAAGAAGCTTATAGATTAAACAGCAAAATGCAAAAAATGCTGAGATGAAACAGTTACACAAACCCAGCAGAGGAATAAGTGATAAAATATGAGTTTGGATGTTGATAATTAAGATAATCTGAGTTTATTCTGAATAATTTTTATTCCTAAGCAATGTGTGTTCCTGTGTCAGCAGCAGGTAGAATTTGACTTCCACAGAGACTGAGAGACTGTGAACACAAAGGATGGTGGTGCTGCTGGGAGATTTCTAGAACTGGATCTCTGTTCCTGCACAAAGCAGCTCTTTGCTGCCTTGGAAGTGTAAAGAGGCAGCAAGGCAGAGTCTGATCTCAGTGACAGTAACTATGAGAGGTCACAGTTTGGCTTGGCAGATTTCTTATTTTATTTCTCTATCCTGTTCATGGTCATTTGGTTCATCTCCGAAGACTCCATTGGAGTATTTGTCACAGTAATCTCCATTTCCCTGCTTGGGAAAATCTGTGTATCCCATGGTGGTGTCAGTAGGAGATCTACATCTATGGGAGAGAGAAACCTTTTATCAGAACCAATGTCCATCATACTTATCTGAAAAAATAATTTCTCCTTATTATGATGGTGAGTCAGTTCCCTGGAAAAGAAATCAAATGGACTGTTATTTTAAAAAATGCACAGCAACTTTAGAAATAAAACACTGGTTGGTGCCCACATGATTTGAATTCTTATCTCATCCTGACCTGATTTTTCCATATAATTACGGTCTAATTCTGATTAATTTGGCAGCTTGCTGCCATGGTTTTTCTTGTGTAAATACTCCATGTGGGCTTCTGGATCTGAGTTTTGCTCCCTGTAGATGGGCCTGGGAGCTTGTAGGGAGCTGCATGGCCAAGCACAATGTCTAGAAAGTTGTAGTTAGTTGTTTGCAGGGTGTTAGAGAATTGCCCTGTATTTTCTCTCTGTAACAAGGTGAGGGATGTCATAGCTGTGATTATGTTGTGTAGTGCTTAGCTGCAGAACTTCCTACTGAGAGTGCACTTAACAGTTCAATAGAAAGTTGAATTACTTCAGTGGTGGTCGTGGGCCACTAATTCCTGAGCAAAGGAGTTACTCAGGCTTTGTACAGTAAGGCTCTGGTTTAAGTGAACCATCTGAATTACTTGGTTTTAAAGCTTCTTTTGTTTTTTAATCTCTTGCCCCCATCAGAGGCAGTAATCAAGGTATTTGTACAACAATACATATTTTCCTTTTTTTCAGGGTTCTTGCATGGTGCCGTGAACTGTTCCACCATGGCATGGGCTTCTGCCATTCCATGTATTTGCTGAATCACAAGGAAAAGTCACACCCTCTCTGACTTTTCAAGATTGAAAGGAAGACAGCTGCACTCCATGTAGGTGAGTAGCAATAATGTAAGACTGAACAGCTTTTCTTACTCATGGAGATGACTCCATTTTCAGGCATTGTTTGGGATTAATGGCACATGACTGCCACTTTTCTTAGACGTGTGACACTTTGTGATATGACACAAGCTGAAGTTTCTGTGTTTCTGGTGGAGGATTTCCTCCAAACTCATAGGTAGTTATTAGTAATACAGTGAAGTAGCACGCTTCAGTTTTCAGACACTGGTAAAATTCTTGTATGCCATCAAACAAGCTCCTCTATTGGTTATGGGGTATATTAAATAGAATTTCCAAAATTCTATTTAATTCAAAATTCTTTTGAGGGGATTTTTTTCTCTCTCTGTCACGAAATAAGACAAAATGAGTGATTGAAACCAATTGCTCTTTTTGGTTTACCAGTCTGAACCCTCAAAAATCTGTGTAATCCACAATCCACATGGGTTTTGTTTTTTAAAAGGCAATATTTTTGTGGTAAGATTAGTGGATACAATTACAGTGTGTCTGTCACCTTCCCTTATCTTTCTAAGGTTTGCACAAATGCTTCCTAACATGGGCTATTCAGGAGAAAAAAAAACCTGCTAGACTGCCTTCATTCTGTATTAATGTGACTCTAACCAAACCTGAACATGTTTTTCTGTAGTGGAATAAATGTTATATTGATCTCCTATGCTTCCATTTCCTCACCTCATTTCTACCACTTAATACAATCTATCTAGGTATTTCACAGAATTGACAGGTTTTTGAAAGGGTTTAAGTTCCCAAATTACCTGTGGTAGGTTTTGGTCACTCACAGAACAGAAATCCTTACAGTTTATCTGTCGGAACCCAAGGCTTCCAATATAAGACATCTGCTTTTTTCTGCTTTTTTCTGCATAGATTTATTATATACCAATGGTGTTGCATGTGAACTCAAATTATCCTGACCTACAATTCTTGATCTATTTCAAGATTTTGGGTTTCTAAAAGATCGTTTAACTCCTGGGTGGTTTTTTTCCCCCAGTTCTGTTAGAAAAAGAAAACCTCCCCTGAGTCATATTTTAAAAATACTGTTAAGCTCTTAAAGCTGCTTCTGCTCCCATGTCACAAAGCATTATTGAAAATATATTCATTTTTACCACCTACAATTGCTCAGATGGAGAACTTAAAGAATTCTTTTCTAGTCCCATATTGAAACTCTGCCAGCAACATTCTTGTTCCTAGAAGTGAGCTACAATGATTTTCCTGCTCTGTGCAGGTAGTGAGCTTATAATTTGATATAATAACATTAACAAACATTATTTTTATTAACAATAACAATAGTAGTGCTGATACCGTGTTTACTTGATTAATTATTTGTATTTGCAGTTTCTAATCAAGGTTCTCAAGCATTTTATGAACCTAAAAAAGAAAAAAAAAAAAAATTATGTTATGAATTATCCCTGAGAGAACAGGATTGCCATCCCCATTTCACAAAAACGGGAGCTGAGGTTCAAAGTCACAGTCACACAGTCTATGGCAGAACTAGAAATAGAAATGGTCTCCTGGCTCCCAGTCCTCTTTCTTCTCCTGTCACCCTAAATAGTTTCTAGTGTGGTTTTGTAAGACATTGATCACATGATTTTCAAAAATCATGTCCTATTTGTTAAGGAAAAGTAAAAAATAATTTTAAAATATAAAAAGTGATAAAAAAGAGACTATCTGGTCTTTGCATGAGGTTGCTAAAATGATTTTAGACATTTTGTGGGTGATGGCATCCAAGTTTCATGAGTTAATCCTGACCATAAGTACACCTAAAATAGATATCTTTGCCTCCAGCTAATCAACAGGCTTACTGCCTAAATAATTTATGTATAACCAACTAGTGGAAACTAGATCTTCTGTGATTTCCCTAGACACATATTCCGCATGTATCATGTATATCCTTGCCTATTTCTGATATTCATTTGAAATTCAGTTGGGACATTTCAGAACACTTTTGTACTCCAGCTGTATAGCTCTAAGAAAATGCCAGCTGGAGACATAATACAGGATCTTTGAACTGGGCAAAATAATGTTTAGAATCCAAGTGCATAGTAGATGAAGGTTCTGACTTTTTTCTTAACCAACAATGGATTAGAATTTTAAGAAATACAGTTCTAATTCTAACACTGGCTCGTGTGGGTAAGCACTTCGTGTCTCTGCCCTACCAATGGCATTTAGTAACAACATTCAGTTACAGTATAGTGATAAATAAATAAAAGTTTATAGAGATAAATATGAGATATCAGAGGATGATTCAATAAAATTAAAAATTAAAGAGTCTAATTTTCTTGCTGGAAATGGGAAGAACATACAGCACCACACTGTACTTTTTGGACACATTTCTGTAATGTTGCCTTCAATGGAGCAGTGAAAAGAAGCTTGGATTGAAAGAGAAAGCAAAAGTATTATCAGACATTGTCCTGCTGTATTCTAACTGCAAACTCAAGGGTCTGTAGCTGAAATTGAAGGTACAGGACAAACTGTCTATCTGAGGTTCTAGATTTTATCCAGAATTCCTAACTGGAAAATACATTCTGTCTCTTGTGGATGGCAACTGCTAAGAGACAATTCTTGCTCCCGTCTGCTGTGTGTGCCAGGAATGCTGTGGACTGTTTACTGTTCTTGTTGAGACTTGCTGCAAAATTAGGGCCACGTTGTAGCTTCAGTCAGCCATGCAGGAGTGGGAGGAGGAGGAGCACCAGGTACTCCAGGAATAATTTGGGTGTGGCAGCCAGGAATTTTGCAGCACTGTAGGAACACAACGAGCATTCTTGCAGCTGCACTGCCGGCTGGCACTGCCTTCACCTGAGGAGTCTGTGGCAGCACTGAACAGGAACAACACTTGTGGAGCTCTTTGTACCCGTGCAAAGGGAGGGAGAAGCACTCTTGTTCCAAAATCACATCATTTTACACACACCTCTGCCTCCCCAGCCCAAAAATTCACTTTCCTTCTCACAGTGAGCAATGTCACCGTGTTCCTCTGTCCTGGTGTTGCCTGGGACAGAGTTAATTTTCCTGCCAGTAGCTGTTGTAGAGTGCTGTGAGTGAGGGGCTGGGTGGTGTTTAGCTGCCTGCTGGGTTAAACCACCTCCTATTCCTGTCTTTCCATATTCCATCTCTGCACACTTGAAATTCCTTCAGGCCTGGGCCTCGGGGCAGCGTGTTGAGTTCATGTACCATTCCCAAATGTGAACTTGATTACCTTGCAGATACCAGAGTCTGCTCATTTCAAACGCCACAGCAAAAAGCTAAGAAGAAGGACGAATGAAAATTTCCTTGTGGATGGTAAAGACATGAATTGTTTCTGGCCTGTGTTCATGCAGCACCTGTTTATGACAACTGTGGGAAGGGATAAGTAGATTTGCTAATTCATATTTGCTGTGTAGAATTCCCTGGTGCTCTGCAAAGCTGGGAGATCTCCACTGATTAAACTGACCTTTAAAGGCAAGCACCACTTTGAAAAAAAAATGTGCAATCACTGAGCCGTGGGAATCTGGCAGGTATTGCTTCAAAGCCTGGGGATGCTCATCTTCCATAAGAAAACTTGGAGTATTCGGTATTCTGATACGTTTAGACAATTTTGGGGAGGTTTTGTACTTGTTAAGGCCTCAAAATACTGGAATTGGGGGCATTTTATAGTCATTTTATGCTGGATGTGATGGGCTGCAGCCATGAACAACAACTGCTGCTTTTATGTTTCTTTCTGTACAGACATTTTGGCTGATGGGTAGAGATGTCTTTCCATGTGGCATGTGATGTATGCAGCTCATCTCAACTGCTATTAAATGTGATGTCCAATTTTTTTTTTTTAATCAAACCCCTAATCTCCTATCCATTAGCAATTTTTACTTGAAAAACTGTGGTTGCCACTGGAAACCATGACTTGCCAGTTAATCCTTTTGTTTGATCCTGGCTGACACAAGATTGGGTTTTGTTACTCTTTCTGTACATTTTGATTCCTTCTGAATCATGCAAACAAGAGGCCTGAAAGCCATTATACACCAAAGCAGTATCAGTAGTTTATTTTTTTACTGTTTTGGCTCAAAGAAGCATCAATTCAATTATTCTGATTAGGAAAGAGGCTCAGTTAAACTCATTCTCACTTCGATGAGAGGACATCCTTCTCTTAAGTGCAATGAAATAAAAAGAAGAAATTGAAGGGGGTTTGGGGTTGGGTTGTTTTTTGTTGGTTTGGGGTTTTTTGTGGGGTTTTTTGTGGGTTTTTTGTTTGTTTTGTTTTGGTTTGGTTTTTTTGAGGAAGAGAATATAAAAATCTCAGGCTATAAATTCATCATGACAGTGAAAATATGTATCAGATTTTGGGATGGGTTGGCTTTGTGTCAGTCACATTCTGTACACTGGACCATGTGTTGGCTTCATCAACCTCTTTTACTTTATGCTGCCATAATCTTTATATGTCTGTCCTCTCCCAAGCTGAATAAATGTCATGTAGGACATTCTGTCCCATCTGTCACAAGTGCTGTTGTGTGTCTGGATCCATATTGGATTAGTACTGATGAGAGATCTCAGGTATTTTATACAAAACGTGTATTAAGGAGGTTGTAGAGAAAGTACAGCTATGAAAACAGACCTCTTTTGGAAATAGCATTAAAGCATTCTGTTCAAACATATTTGGGAAGATCATTTTCTTATTTCAGAGATGTTTGGGAGAGGTTTGACATTTTTATTAGTAATTGTTTATTCTTTGAGGTGTAAACCAGCTGTTGTGGCTTTCACATGACTAACTATGCAAGGATCTGAGAAAAAATTTCCCAATAAATGCTTCCAGAAAATTCTAGAAAAATGCTGTTCCAGACATAGAAATGCCTCAATGTCAGCTCCTCCCAGACTAAAAAGTAAGATGCAAGATAGGCAAGACAGGAATCTCCCTTTTCTGAAGGCGCAGAGTTTCCACATTTAGCTGTGGAGTTTCATGGCCTTCCACCTGCCACTGGGCAGAATGGTGACCATTTGTTGGCTTGCAGGGCAGTGTCATTTCAGAAAGAAATTCCACTTGAAATGGAGAAAGTGACCATTTTTGTGAGGCGTAGATTCAGTTACTTGCATGACAGCTGCTTGCAGAAGTAAGCCAAGCATTTAAGAGAATGATTTTAAAGAGGCAGAAATTCTCAACAAACCACTCAGCCTTCTTTTAGCTGGATTCACACAGAAACAACAAATAATTAATTGAGGCCAAAATACATGCCGTGCTGAGTTTGCATTAGCTGGAAGGTTTGGAAATAATTAAGAGCAAAACTGCTAATACTCCATTTAAATAGCTGCTGCCTATCTGTCCAGTCTGAAAGCCCAATCTGTTGTGTTCAATCAGCTTTCAGCTGCTACTTGCCAGCAGCCTAATTCCCCAGTCTTGTCTCTGTGCTGTGCTTGTGCATTCCACTACCTGCTAAGTTAAACCCTGCTGTCCTGGTGCTGCGGGGAGATTTCCAATGCTATTCCAACCATCCACACTGGGTCAGAATATATCCCAAACCTGGGGCTCTGGGTATCCACACCAGCATGCCTGCTTCCAGTGGAGCACCACATGGGGGAAAGGGGAGCAGCAGCTGTGTGGTTTAGCTCCCAGGATTAGAGCTGTGCTCATTCATACCATTCTCTGGGCATTTATGCAGATTGGACAAGCTGTTGACCTGCAATATTTCCACCTCTTTTTTTAAGTGATCTAATTCAGAGCAAGTTGCTCCTCCAAACTGCTGTTAACCACAGCCACACTGCAGGTTGATAACATTATCTCAGTTTTCCTACATCTCTTTGCACTTGTGTTTCGCGTTCAATACTTTGGCTGATCATTTATATTGCAAGAGGACTGAAAGGAAATTACTAATTGAGCTTCTTATTGTTTAACCAGTGCAAGGTTCTGTGCAAATTGAGAGTGAGGCTTCAGGGGAGTCTCTGCTTAGACCTGACAGTTCTAAAGTTGTGTGGGGAGTGTGGAAATACAGTGCAGTGAGAAGTGCTTGTAGCTGAAGAGGCATTTTAAGCCTCAAACCTGTACCACCAGTTCTTTGCTAAGAAATGTGTATGAAAAATGACAAAGTTCATTGCACAGGCATTTGGAAGGAACTAAAGTGCAATCCATTGACCTTTGCAGATTAAGTAATGCATATTGTCATAAGGAAGTGCTATTTGAGCCCCAAACAGCAAATGTACACACTTAGCCTTCATTAAGCCCTCACTGGAGGCAGTCTCAGGATTTCCTGATCTGAACGTGGTTCGTTCAGATCTGGGGTGTTTTCAGTGGGCACATCAGTTCTCTGAGCCTGTCAGAGGATGCTTCCTGCTCTGCCTGCCTTTTTTGTCCCTGAAAGTGTCCCCAGGCAGGAAAGAGGGAAGAGGGCCATGGGATGGGTGTGCAGGTGGAATACTGAAGGCTCTGTGCTCGGCTCCTGGATCCAACAGAGGCCTCAGTGCCTGACTCTGTGTGCCTCAGTCTTCACTGAACTAAATGGGACTCAAATGTTTGCATAATAC
The DNA here is from genome assembly GCA_018697195.1 of Certhia americana. Classification (NCBI taxonomy): domain Eukaryota; kingdom Metazoa; phylum Chordata; class Aves; order Passeriformes; family Certhiidae; genus Certhia; species Certhia americana. The sequence goes on from CM031871.1 coordinate 1,558,709, forward strand.
ACAGAGAAACTTCCACTTGAAGGCAGCAGCAAAGAGCAGTTTTGCTGCTTTTGCAGAACATTTATATTACAGAAAGAGGACACGAATGAAAATGAACCATGTGTGTAATTCAGAATTCGAGTGCAATAAAAGTTAAATATGTTCTTTTTTTCTTTTATAATTTGTTAGCTCATTTATTTAATTTATGGGACAAAAAATTTATAGAAAACTTATCTTTTTTTTTTTCTGGAGAATGAAATACTCTGTTCTAGTACAAATGAATATGTCACATTCTTATATGATTTGCAAGAAGATGAATTAGTGTGTCTCTCCTTCTCCAGCCTTTCTTCCACTTTTCCAATTCTACAGGAAGATTATTTTCAGATTCATTGTGTTGCTTTTTCTTTGAGGTTTGTTGCACACTGAAATAAATTTGCCACACTCTTGCTAACACAGTGTTTTTAAAACTGCTTTTATTAAAAAATTCTTGGTACAACATTACACATTCTTAAAAATTAAATCAGCAAAAAAGAAGAAAAATTCTGTTCACCAGTCTTCACATTTGATCTTATAATTGTGTGTCAGATGTGGGGAGAAAAAAAAAATTGGAGCTTTCCAGAGCCCCTGGACAAGAGAAGTCACTTTACCAGGACATTGAGATAATTTATCTGGGTGACTCAGAAAAAATGCTAGATAAGACTGAAATTTGGAGAGGCTGAGCACGTCCAGTCTCAGCCTTTGGATTATCAAGAATAAATCCAGCAACTGGCATGTGAATATGTTAATGCTGTAGATTCTAGCATGGAAACAGGAAACTGTATTTATGAGGCAAAAATATATCAGAGATTAATTCAGTTCTATATATAATATATACATTTTACGGATAAAAAATCTTTGCCAAAATATGCATAATTTGCAAGTACACTGAAGTTAGAAAATGCCAGAATAAAGGTTGCCTTTCCATGCATATGCCCTGAAGGAATCTTTAATTACAAAGAATTCCTGGCTTCTTTTTCTAACGCTGAAATTTTCTAATTTCACTGCGTGCTTGGTTTTGAAGTCCTAATATTTTCTGTTTTAAATAAAGACTTAGGGATGCATTTCCCCAGGTTTAAAAGAAAAACAACAATATTAGAAAACAACAATTTTCCATCCTTGTACCACCATCAGACTGCAACCTCTCTGTGTTTTCCCAGGACCCTCCTGAGCAGCTTTACCCAGTGCTGGTGTGAGGCCTGGGCAATGATCCCGTGTGTCTTCTGTCATGTGACACAAAACTACAGGTGTCAGCGAGAGGACTGGAAGGTAAGGTAGCACCTGAGCAGAGTTTTAAATTAGTTACTTATTATTACTGTCATCCTTTTCATTATAGTCCTTATTGTGCAACCATCACCAGCCTTGCTTGGAGCAGCCACGTGAATTCCCCATATGCACGGTCACTTCTACCCATGCAAATGAATGCAAAATGTTGATTTCTGATTTGCTCACATTTTAAATCTCTTTGCACTCGGTTTCTGCAGCTGTGAGGGACAGCACATAGTGCTCCAGCCTGCAAATCCAGGGCCATGTGCTGAGGAGGGTCTCACTTGAAGCTGATTTTTTCCCTCGTGGCTGTTAAATCAGGGTAGTCCCACTGACAGCACAGAAGTTGATAATGATTTATCACACATCCAGTGCACTGAGTCATTATGCCTTGTCTGCCTCTTTCTGCTGTGGATTGAAGAGTTTTGATCAATAGTGGCAGCATGCAAAGCCTGATAAATTTTGTTCATTTCCTAGAATCTCTTTCCATGCTTTGGTATTTTGTATGTATAACCAAGGGGGCAGTATTTCAAATCTCTCACTGTGCACTACAGAAGAGCCCCAAAACTAGGGTTTACCTCTGCTGCACTGAAAAGGCTGTGCATTCACAAACTCCAAATTGTCATAGAAGAGGAGGGTTGAGAACTCAGGAGCCTGACTCCAATGAGAGAGCTCAAAGGCAGAAAAACATCCTACCTGTGAAAACCCAGCCAGGGTGTGAGAGGGTTAAATACTTCTTTTATATGGCTTTTTTAGTTGATTAATTTAAACCAGAACTATGCACCTGGTACTGAAACTGCAGACTGAAAGTTCTCTGTGAGATCTGGAAACAGCAACAGGCTTGCTTCCATAAATAATACTGAAAGTTAAACAGTGATTTCACAAGGTCCAGGACGTAGTATAAATAAGAAAGCAGAAATATCCAGGAAATCCTTAGTTAACAAATGTTTTGTTTTAAACATTATATGCTTTTCTTGATCTCTGAAAGTCATCTTCACAGTAGACACTAAACTGAGAGAAGTAAAAAGAAAAATTTTCTCTGACTTGAGCGAGATATTTTGTCACACTGAAAGGAGGGTTTGTTCTGAAGCTTTTCAGTGTTAGTCCAGAAGCTCACAGACCTGGTGAAAAGTAAAAAAGCAATGAAATACTCTATTTATGACACCAAGCTTGTGTCAAAAAGTCTCAGATACCGTGTGCTGACACCAAATATCTCAGCATTCAGCAACTGCAGGAGATTGGATTAGTGCAGTGCTTGGAACTGAACCATCCCAAAGGGGGTTTTAGGCATGTTGGGCCAAATTCAGCAAGGAGGTAACTGCATGGATTTGACTGGATTGTACCCAAAGAAATTTGGTCTTTTTTGTTGTGGCCAAATTGTAATGCTCAGGTTAAAACTGGGCATCTGTACAAAAGTTATGACTCCTGTTTTTAAAGAAATAATTTAAAATGTCATGCAGTTATTTCAGGTAAGCACAGTTACCACTTCAGATCAGTGATTCTGCTTTTTTCATTTTTGGCTTCTAGACCAAACCAGGTTGCTGAAAAGTGAAAAGGAGGGAAATGGGAGAAGTTCTGTGAAAATTTTTCCCCTTACAGTGTACACCACTTGCTGTTTCCATGTCCCCATTGTCCTCAGGCCACCTCATTCTAGATTCAGGACCTGGTTCAGTCACAAGTGTTCCTGTTCTGTCTAAAGCATCATCTCTGTCTGGTATTTATTACATAGTCCAGTGGACTGAACGACCTGTGAGTGGGACAGATGCCAGAGGAAAACAAGCACAGGCTGGGGGCAGCCAAAAACCTGCTGACATTGAGTCATTGAGAAGCTCTGAGGGGTTTTGTCCTGGTTTGGTTTGTTTATGCTTTTTTCTATCTACGTGGTTTTTGAAAACCACAAACTCTACTCTGGAAAATACATATTTTGCCTTTGTACAGGCTTCTAAATTCTGTTCAGCCCACTCAGCAGTATATTAACTTCTGCCATATGAATCGTTTTTCTTCTCTTACGGTCTCCATGGGAAAAAAAAAAGGTGTTGGAACTGTTGTTCTTGTTGTGTGATGTTCAGGTCGATTATTTCTGTGTCTGCATGTAACTGAGGGAAAGGGAAAAGTAGCCGTGAGCTCCTGGGCAAGTGTAGGAAACCTGATGCTTTTGTAGAGCTGATGTGAAGTGTGGCAGTGGGCAACCATTCTGTATCAAAGGGTAGGATTTTCCTTATCCTGTCTCAGAGCAGTGGGGAGGCATTTCAGCAGCCATTACAATAATTTCTGTATCTCAGGAGGCTCAGAGTTGCTGTAGCAACCTTTTGCTAGATAGGAATTTGGCTGGTGAATCCCCACAGGAATCTGCTCCCACTCTTGCCTAACCTCTCACATCACCGGTCTCAGCTGCCAGGGAGAAACCCCAGCTGTGAATCAGGCAGGGTGAGGGACCCCTTCCCACAGGTTCCTCACAGAACTTTCCCCTAATTCCTGCTTTTTGACAGTTTTCCATGGAGAAGAGCCTTGCTATGTGTACAGAGTTCTCTGCCTGAACCTGAATTGTAAAAGTGGTCATAGTAAATTCCGTGCACACAAACAAGCTCTTATTCATGCACTTGCAGATGCAGAGAGTGAAGATGTAAAAGCAAGGAGTGCAGGTCGGTGTGGGAAGTTTAACTGGGAGGCAGCAGGAGTTGTGGTGACACAAAAGAAGTATTATAAAGTCACCGAGGGGACCAGGCAGATGGGAACAGGCTTGAGTAGGAAGGAATACAGACAAGGTCCCCAAAGCCTGTTACTTAGATTAAGATAAAAAATGAAGTGTGAAGTTGGTCAGAGCATGAGGGGATGCATCACTCCTAAACCAGTTCTTTCAGAAGTGTGAAGTAGTCTCTGGAATAATGAAAGACAGTTTTTTGGCCTTCCAGACTGCTGTATGATTGAGTGTAATATTTGGAAGGTTTTATTTATAGATAATTTTGCCCAGTGGTTGTAGAGAAAAGACAGTCCATGTTTTGGACTCTTGCCTCTTATTTCTAATTCTACAGGTGATTAGCATTGTGAAACCACGGGTTCTGTCATAACTCTTCGAGGAGGACATGGCATAACCGTTGTTTCCCTTTTACAAGTTGTTTAATAATTATTACTTTTTAATGAAGACATGTAGGGCCAGTTCCTTCCCTTGTTTCCTGTTCCTACTCCCAGTTCTGCTTCTGTAAGACATTGCTTAGATGAAAATATCAGTCATAGAGCAGGTACTGAAATCAGGAGTAAGTTGAATTAATGTTAGTGAATAAGTGAATTAATGCTGAGCTGGAGAACTCAGTGGCTGGGGAGCCAACCCACACTCCCTTTTTCCAGCTGTGGTGCAGGGCTGCTGCCTCTGAGGAGCAGAAAGCTGAGGAACCTCAATGCAAAGCTGTCCAGCAAGGATCACCAAAGGGAGCTGTGGAGAATTCCGGGCTCTTGCTATACCAGAGATGCACCAGCTTAACAAAAAAATCCTGAGTCTGTGAGGTTAAACCAGGTTGAATCTCTAATGCTAATGCAAGATTTAACTCTTCCTGATACTATTTTAAGTTGTACAGGCAGTCACTAAACACAACCAACCGTGAAAAATATAGTTAAAAAAATGTTTGATTTATGTATGTGATGATTCTCACTGGTTTAAAGCCAGGTAAAGCAGGGTGAATTCCAGTAAAAGAATCTCTGGTTTGTTTGGGGTTTTTTTAGAACCAAGTACCTTCCAGTGTGAAGCACTTTTTAATTTTGCAGAGAAGGAGGAGATGCATCCTGGCAGGTTTCTTGGGCTGCAGGGAGCTGTTGGGCCTCAGACAGAAAATGGGCCCATGTATGGTTATAATCAGAACGTGTCGCTGAGTGGCAGCGAGCAAGGCGAGTGGGCTTTGGAGAGCTGTCTGATCTCTGTGCTCTAGCAGAGGAATCAAAACTGAATGTGGACTGTGCCCTAGTTAGTCTTATTCCAACTACCCAAAGCTGTGTGTCACTTCATGCAATTTGGGCTGCAGACTGGGCTCTGTTTCGGGGGTGTTGTGGGTATGTTTTTTGCTGTATATTTTTAAAAGAGCACCCAGTTCTAAAGAATCTATTCCCAGCTAAAGCACACAAGCACAAGAAAGGTCAGAGAGAGGCATCTCTAGCTTTGGTAAATAAACAAATCTCTTCTCTGTGGCTGGGATGTTGTATTAATAGCAGTAGATTTGGTTTCGCATTGTGGAGCTCCTCCTGTTTCATTGCTATTGAAGATAAGAGAACACAAAATGTTCTGTCACCCTCCCTATGAGAAAACAAGCCAACAGGCAGAGACTATTATATTTAAAGATATTACTGAGGCAAAGACTCAGAGCACACAAACACCCAGGTTTATATTCAGTAACTACTGGATACCATCACTGGCACACCAGTAACTCAGCCTTAGTTAATGCCTTGCATGAAAGAGTTTGTAAGACAAAGTCACTGCATGAGAAATAAACTAAAAATAAGGGTTGAGCCTTAAGCAGATGGAAGGGTTGAGCCTTAATTTTTCCCTTTTGTATTTTTCTTAGTGATTCAGTTGCAGCAAAAAATATCACAGATCTTTTCTGCTTCTTAACCTGTGCACCCACCAGGCTGCTGCAGTCAGGTTTGCTTCAGCTGGTAACCTGGAGTTGTTCCTTCATCACAGGACTGAAGACTTTTTAAGCAGTTCCTCAAAGGAAGACTTCTTGTGAAATTGTAAAACCCCCTAACTTGGCAGCAAGCACGTGTAAAATAAATTAACAGAGCTGTATCCTAGAACTTCCTTACAGAAGTTCTTTGGGAATAATTAATTCTAAAGTGTCACACGTAGAATATTTTACTTGGGAATATGCACCTCCGAGTGGAAGGCAGACTCAGTCTAGTGGGTAAGAAGGGTGATGGCAAGAAATGAAGAATTTATCCTTGACTAGTTGACATACATGACACAATCCATTGCTTCTCTAACACTGGTCACTGTTCCATGAGTTAATCCATGCTCAGGATGTACTTCTTGTCCTTAGTGGCACCAGTTGGGCATCAGTCCAAGAAGGAGACAGTTTTCTCCTCTGCAAATAAGCATCTTCTGTTGGAGAGCAGATTGCTTGAGATAAGTAAAAATAAACACGAAGCAAATCAGATAATTCTCCTCTCAACAGTAATTTTCCTTGTCCTTGAAATGTCCTCAGCTACAGGTTTATTTGTTTCCCTGATGCTCAGGTAGAGAGTCTGTTCAGAGGGGAGTTTTTCTGCATGCAGAAGGCGATTTGGAAAACTGCACCTCTACATAGGATTCATAAACAAACCAAATGACTCAACAGAAAGAAGTTACATGCAGTGAGATTTTTTCCTCCAGGGGTATTTTTAGAGCAAGAAAATAAAAATATGGGCAGAAGATAGACACTGAAATCACCAAAACTGTTCTCTCTCCAGTCTGACCAGTCTGGAATTTGATTTTTGTTCTTGCTGTGGGCCCCTGGTAGCAGTCCACCTTTCTGTGTCATGGCAAAAACAATCTCAGCTGAGGTTAAGATGCTGCTTACAAGTGTTTGTAAGTGAATTTCTCTTCCCATCTGCTGCACTCATTGCATTTTACATAAAAAAAGGATTAATTATTTCTTCTAGATCAGCACATATGCAAATTCCTCTAAAAAATTCAAAAGAAATTCTGGGCAGAGACAATGGATTTCTTTGACAGCTACTGATGAGTCTTTAAGATGATTATAAATGTTCAGAGAAAGTAACAATTTTTGTAGTTAGGAATAAAAAAAAAGGTAATTGTTCCATATTGTAGCTTCCTTACCATTTGAGAACAACGCCAAATTTAATTCTGCCATCACAGGAATTTTTGGCTGAGTTACATGTGAGAAAAATTTCCATTTTGAGCATGAAATTTCTTTTAACTGTGATTTCTGATACAACATATGCCATAGAAATGAGGAAAAAATCCCTGCAGTTTGTGTGAAGGCCTTCTGATCCTTCAGAAGGATTCTGTGTGCCTCGGTGTGTTAGTGCTTGAAAGGATTTAATCCAGATGGTTTTAGAAAGGAATGAGTTTTATTTGTACCTGATACCAATAAGATTTTCTTTTTCAAACAGATTTAAAAGTCGTAAGAGCTGTGCTGTGAATAAAGGATTTTATATAAAATTAAAATCTTTGCATGCAACATTTTTCATTTAATTACATCATAAGCTGCTAAAATTGAAATATTTATTTTTGTTTTAAGTGATACCATTGTGGAATTTCAAAGCCACATGAAACCACTACATTTATGTAATGACCACTGAAAGAATAGTGCTAGAAACAGAGTATCAATTTGAATTATCCCAAGAATATCATGTTCTTGGAAGGTAACAGATATTAAACACCCAATACATGAGTATAATAGGGAAATTAATTCTTCTATAACTTCAGTATTGATCCAGTTTTTTGGCTTTCTAAAAATGAATTTGTGTATAGGATGTGTGTAGCTGAACTTTTGGGGAGTGATTTTGGCAGATTGAACCTGATATTAAGAACTTCAATCTGTTTGAACAGCATCTGAATTTCCCTTCAAGGTGTAATAAAAGGCAGCAAGCAGCCCCCAGTTGCATAAGCAATAAGATAATTGCTGTTCTGCTTGGCAAGGTCATAATCTGGTTCCTGATTAGGTGTTAATGGCAACAAATTAAGATGCTTCAAGACGATGAATGTCCAACAACATTATTTTAGTGTTCCACGTGCCTGAAAAATTTCTCTTTTCTTTCAAGAATGAATCCTGTTCCCTGAAATGCAGCTGGAGAACGAGGGCAGCTCAGGCCACCCCAGACCTCAGGAGATTGATAGTGTTGGCAGCTGAGGATCTAATTATGGATTATTTGGGTCGGACTCTTTTATCCCAGGTAGGTGTGATTTGATTGACTCAAAAGAGGTTAGTTCATTCAGTGCACAGGGGTTATACTTAGAGCAGGAGTGAATTATTCCCCTAGAAATTGTCATCCTATTAATCTTAAGGAGAGTCTAACAATTCTTGTAAGCAGACATCTTGATTTTATATGGCATTCTTATGCTTATCTTAATGATATTGCACAAACTGCTGGCAGTGAGGTATGTTATTATTACATTTGCATTAGTTATGTGTGTTTTTGATAAAGCTCAGGATGAAAGCATTTACTCAGAAAAAATACTGTTAGCAATGTTTCCTTTACACCTTCTCTCAATTTTGCAAAAGCAGAACCCAAAACAGACTGGCACAGTCTGCAATGCTTAAACTGACCATAAACAAGACACATGGTGATGTAGGGTTTATTGCATATTTTAAATTTTCATTGCTTAAGAGATTGGAAAATATTGTCTACTCGAATTACATAATAACCCATGACTGGATTGCAGTATTTTGGTGTTTTCCACAGTTTCTTGCATAAGCATTTTTAAAATCTCCCCATTCTTGTTTTTTACCTCATATTACCTATCAATACACAGAACATGTACAGTGTGTGTGGGAGTTATTGTGGCATTACACAAAAGTCATGAAGTCAGTGTAAATGATGAGCACTAATTAGGGCAGTCTGATTTCCCTTTGTTTGTTCCAAAATCCCGTGCAGGAACTCAGGAGGGATCTGTCCAAGACATTACATCAGGAAAAGAGGCTCAGTCTGATTTATCCCATCGTGTAGGCGACACATTTCCAGAACTATATGTTCCACTTTAACAGATGCATACATTCTCACAGGGGAGGACAATGAGTTGATGCAGGAAAAAGCATTCCCTGGAAAATCAAAAGCCCAGGTGATCATTCTGCAGCTTGGGTATTTCATTTTCTGAGACTCACATGAAGGAGAGGAGCACGACCCCGCTGCCAGAGTAACCAGAAGTTATGAGTATTAATTTCCTGCCTTCCAGCACTGATTGCCTGGTAGGCATTTCTTAAGTGATAAAATTCTGTCTTGTTTTCTGCTGTTTAACTTTGTGATCACTCAACATCCATTAGGGGAGCAGGTTTTGATGAAGGGAAGATTTCACCTTGGCTTGGGAGCTTTTTAATAAAACAGTTGTTATTTTTCTAATTTTTCTTCATACTGTCCCTGAAGCATATTGAGGACAACAGGGACTGCAGGCAGAGGTGCAGCTCTGCAAAAGTTGTTTTCTTTGAAGAAGAGGACAGCTTAGGAAGTTCCAGCCCCTTGTTCTCCATGTCCCTTGCTCCCAGCTCCTCACCTACAGCTCTCCAGCCCTTCAGTCGTGCTCTCACAGTTGTTTTGTGGCCATAAACTGAACAACTGAGTTAATAATCATCTTTCACCAAGAGATTGTGATAAGCCTGACCATGCAGTCCCGCAGAGTTGTGCCAGCACCACTGAAAAAAAACATTGTCACCATAATTCCAGGCTGGTTTAGACAGAGGTGCCACAAAGCAGGGCACTCCCACCTCTTCTCTTGGGTTTTCCTGACTATTCCATGGAATGTGTTGGTATGTGCCAAGGAACAACTTCAGCTGGAAGCAGGGTTCTCACTACATTTTACTTGTTTTGAGGAAGCTTTGGCTGAAGTTCCACTCAGTCTATGCAGCACCCTGCACGTTAAGATGCTCCATCCAATTTTTATTTTGGCTTCCTTTTAGATTCCAGGTGTGAATTATTGCTGGGTTTAATCTCCTGGAAACCCACATCCTCCTTGCATTCAGGGAGCAACCACAGTGTGTGCAGTAAGAGGGCAGGCTTAACACATCCTCACTTAATATGTTCTTTTCCTCCAGCCAATAATCACCCCCAACTTAATTAGCTAATGTTGTGTTTGGGGATTCAATATTTATGCACCAGGGAAGCCACAACATTGCAAACCTCTCTGTTTGTTGAATGCTCTTTGATAAAAACTGGATGTACCCATACGGATTGTTTCAAATAGAGATAAATTGCATTAGCACTGTGTGTTTGCAGGTGAAATTGGCTCTGATGCAGCTGCTGTATCAAAGAAATTTCCTTTATTATGAAACTCCAGTGTTCATGTCTCTCCTTGTGGGATATAATACTGTCACATTGCTGAGCCTGTGACAAAGAGTTCATCTGATTCTAAATGAACTACTCAGTAACAGGCTGTACCTCTTGTAAGAACATCTCCATCAAAGTATTTTGAATTCGTTTTAATTTTTTGTGTTGACGAAAGAACCTGGGTTTGGTTCGTTTGTTTTTTCCCCCCAAAGTCTAAATTTTCTCTTGAAAAATTTAACTTTGTATCATAAAGTTGTGGGGTTTTTTTAAATATGACCTTTTTTAATGAAATGCTACCAATACTTAATTATCTTTTTTCCTCTTGACATTCAATTTCTCATGGGGAAAATGTTTTTATTCCCCTGTGGTATATGCTTGTATCAACAAAAGTTTTTGTTTGAGGCCAAATTTATCAGACTAAATAGGAGCTTTCACCATTGACTGGGTTATTCATTAACTGAGGTTACCCTAGAGTTGTTCCCATATGTAAAAACAAGATTTAATGCTCAGTGATAAATCTGCTGCTCTTCTATTTGAGGGCAAATCCAGCCAATTCCAGCACACTGAGGAGGAGACAGAAAAGCAGAAGCAGCAGCTTTGTCCAGAGCTGCCTGGGGCAATAAACCAGAAACCCAAACTCTCCCATCCCTTACAGTGCTCCAAGCCAGCCAGTTTTTCTTTGGCAGTTCTTTCATGCATCTTTACAATTTTTGAAGATAACATTGAACAATATTCAAATAATGTAATACAATATTAAAAATAGCTTCATTTTCTCTAATTTCCTCTAAGAAAAAAATAGAATTCCCAGTTATTTCAGTGCCAGGTTATATAATTAACATTTCAGCTACAGGACAAAGTAGACACTTGTTAAAACCTGAAATGTACAAAGAACAAGCTTACAAATTCCAGGTTGTATTCTGGTTTCTCAGACCCAACCTTGGAGTGTGCACACATGCACACAGGGCTTCTCCTGATCTTATCTCTCTGGCATTACGAAAAAATCTCAGGGTAGGAAAAAAATCTCACATTTCCTTTTGTTGACTCCATTAGCTCCATGAAGGAGTTGTGATGCTTTTTAGGTTTGAAATTCCTCATTGCAATCTATTTAAAAGCTCCTTCAGGAATTGGCTTTATCTCTGTCTGTATTACATTTGTTTATTTGTATCTGTTCTGACCTTTCCATTACACATTTCAACGAATTCTCACATCTCAAATGTACAGAGATTTCACTCCTGAATTGCTTTTCAGGCAGTGGCAGGGTCAGCTGAGGATACTCCAAGTGAGGACACTGACTCGTGCGCTGGGAAATTCGGTGACGTTTGAGATGTCATTCCTTTGTGTTCCAACAATCCAAACCTCGGGCTGGTGTGGGGGCTTGGGGGCCTGAACAACAATATTCAGGATCAGACTTAGGAGGTTTCACAGGGACATCAGGTTGGGAATCCTGGGCATGCCCTGAGACCACAGCCCAGAGACAGGGAGTGGATTCCAACGTTTGCTTCTGTTCTGTTCCAGAGTGGGGTTTGTTCATCCAGAAAATAACATTAATGCAGTAACTTGTTGATCTGGCTCCATGGCCAAGAGAATTAACTAGGAGTTGTTTGTCAATTATTTTGAGAGTCCGTGATGGGAGTTGCTGCACCAAATAGTTCATTTTAACCTGATTTGTGGATGTGCCAATGTGGTCACACAGGTTCACAGGATCAGAGTCGCTTCTATTAAGCTGTCCACAAATACTTTACATGACAATACCATAAAATCAGGGAACTGGATATTCTGGAGTTAGAACTTGAGCCATCAGTCACAGTCAGAGTGTAACAGAGCTATAAAAGTGTGCATTGACACGGAGTGTGATCAAATTAATATAAACAATATACTCCCAAGTGTATGCCCCTTATCCCAGATAGTTCCCACTGGCATGTCTAAATTTAGTTTCCCTGTTATTCCTTGAATTTTATCATTAGGTAACACTGGACAACATTAATATTGAAGGGAGCAAATCTTGTAAAGGATAAATGACAAGAACATTTACTCTGTCAGTTCTCCTTTTATTTCCAGCAGTGAAACTGCATTATCATCGCCACAAACTAATCCCATTTTGTCCCTGAGTGCAGGAGGTCTGTAGCAGAGCGATACAAATGAATTAAAATGTATTGATTGTATAGAAAATTAAGTGCAAACTATTTAACACATACTAAGTGATTAGATGCAATAAAACCTTGCAGAGACGATTGCACAGCTGGCAAACCCAAGTCGGGAGAGAACAACCAGGGGAGAGAAGACCCAGCTCCAGACTTTGGCTTTTCCTTTGGGATCCTGACAAACACCCTTTGTGCTGGAGGGGACATGTGTCAGCCCCATCCCAGCCCCTTCCCAGTCCCCATTTAGATTTTACATTAAGTCTTGATGAGCTCTGCCTTGAAATCCCATTTTTTAAGCAAAGACAAAGGCAAAAGCCTTTTATTGGCACTGGTTCTAGAGGAGCAAAGGTGTTACATAAAGGGCTGCTGAGATTCTGGATTACACAATATTTTTAAGGGACATGTGATACATCACAGACTATTTATATGTACATTTGAAAGTAATTGTTGATTACTTAAACTAATTCTTATCCTAAACAGATCAACACCACCAAGAAGGTACAGAAGAACAATTCTGTAGTAGCATAAAATTAAAGTGTCTTGTTTGTGGGTACACGAAAGGATTAAAGGGTATAATTTTACTCTCTTGGACCAAATGAATTCCTAAATTGGAAAAGCAGCTCTGTCCAAGGTCGCCTCTGTTGTTTCCAAAAATATCTTGAAACAAACGCAAGAGGGGCACTTTGTTGGGTGTTATCTAGACATATATAGTTTCAATCAAATTCTTCAACAAGTGTCAGAATAAAAGTCAAACATTTGTCTGAGACTGCCAAGTCACCAGCAAGTGAATCCCCTCAAAGGCTGAAAATAAATTTGATAACAGAATTAAGAATGATGGGATTTTTTTTTTTAAAGAAAAAGCCATGTTAATTTGGGATTGAGTTGTAAACACCTTTTAGACATTTCATGAGAGGGTTGTCTAATTCTTTCCACAATGCTGGGTGAAGTGATACAAGGTTGTGTTCATGACCCTGGGAAAATATTTATAGTGCTTTTTCCATTATATGAGTTCTCTCTTCCCCTCTCTTAGTGTTTTATGATCAACCTTCAATTAAACCAAGAAGCAGAAAAAAAACCCCTTCATGGTATGAGATTTTACAGCAGTGCATTTGCCATACAAATATCAAAGTGCAGCATAGTAAATAAAAAACCCCAAAAGGAGCAATAACACAACAGCAAGAGCCTGCTGTGAGTGAGCCACGCTCCAGCCTGGCTAGGAGCTGTGGGAGATCTTTTCTGAAGGAGATTTAATGTCAGGATGATGCTGGCATTGCCCAATTTCTGGCACTGCCAATTTCCCTCACTGCCCCAAGAACATGAACTGGCTCCCTGAGCCCACGTGAAGGGAAAACCTAGGAGAGAAACCCTTTGGGCCAGAAGATGTAATGTGAATGTAAAATATTCGTGGAACAGGTTGTCTGTGGGTGACTTTCAGTGCTCTGATAGTTCTGTTTGCTTTTTAACGCGCTATAAAAACACGGCAGGCTCCAAGCGCAGAGCGAGGGAGATGGGGACAGTGTTTTATAAATACTTTATAAAACCTCCAAGGTTTTAATATGCTGCAGTCCACAGAAAGCTGCTTTAAGGCATTGCATCATTTAAATAGCAGTTGATAAGCAAAATGTACAATTTTAATATGATTTTAATTTTAAATGTTTCCATTTTTAGAATCCCAAATTAATTAACCAGCCCTTTTTGCTCGTGGTAATTCTTCACTAATGGCTCTAAAATTTCTATAACTGCAAAGAAATGCCTAAACCCTGGTTTGCTCACCAGAAAATGCTGTGGTGGTGTAAACCAAGTAAACTGCTGAATTATTCAAATTATTATATATCTTTATAACTTTCGAGTTTCAACTTCTGATTAAAAAAGAGTAATCCAGTTTCAAAAAACCAAACATTAACCCCCCCTAAATTTTAATTGCAGAGAATATTAATGAGTATTTTCAGGGCTTTTTCAGTATGCACTGGTTGTAAAATGGATAAAGAAATTGGCGATTGGTTCCTTCATTATTTCCCTTACTTGGTCATAATTTGTATGTGATGTAAATCTTTATGGTTTTGTTGTTGTTGCTCCCAAAGAGCAAAGCATATTTCCTATTCCATTCCATGAAAAATAAGTAGGGAGAGAGAAAGGAATTTATCTTTGATAGCTGGTAAGATCCCATTTCCCATATTCCTGTCAACTGCATTTTTCCTGGTATTAGCAAAAAGTGCAGGATTTGGCTTTATCCTATTTCAAGAGCAGACTTAATTAAGTGCTTATTGTATAAATGAGTGCAGTTTAGAATTTGAGCAGTTGCAATAAAATTTAGAAGCTTAAAAATGACATCTTATTGTGTATTAAGAGACTGAACTGAAGCAGGAAAAGAGACATTGGCTTGAGTAGATCCATTTGCAGGAAAAGAAATCCATCTCCTGGCTTTCAACAAATGCTGGATGTGTGTATCCTAATTAGCAAAAATGGAGTTTTTTGTTACTATGTGGAATGGAAGTGCAAAATAAAAGCAAAAATACACTTTTTAATAAAAAATAGAAATAATGCCTTTAAATACACAATAAAGAATACAGTTTATCAAATGATAAACATTCTAAATATTTCAGCACTGGATTTGTGCAACAGCCTCTCATAAATGCCTACTAAAAATCAAACCACTTTTCTCAAGCCTTGTTATTTCGATTGTTTGTGCTGAGAAAATCTTCCACAAACATTTAATTTTTGTTATAAATTAGAACACGTCCAATGGAACATTGATTTGTGTTGGCTGAAAGTCATTACTTTAGATAATTACTGTTGGTTTTATTTTCAGTGTGCCATAAATCTGATGATGGGCCCTTTAATTCCTGCTTGTTCTGTCAGGATGAAGAACGGAGCTAAATCCAGCAGACCTTGTTTTGGCAAAACTCCCACTGAAGTCAGGGAGGGTTTTGTGAAAGTAAGGTTTGTCTCCCAGTTTCTGCTGATTATCTGGGACATGCTTGCTCCCTCTCCAAACCCCCAGAGCTGCTCACCCAGGGTGACACCACCACGGGAATCAGGGAAATCAGTGAAAAAAATGCCCTTTTCACCCACTGCCTTTGGAATAACACGGATTGCCTCGGGAGTTTGGAGCCAGCCACTCCTGCTGCAGAGACAGGCAGTGAGAATTCGGAAAGCCCGCTTTGAAATTATCGCTGAGAATTCAAAGAACTTTTTAAACGAGCTGGAAATAGGTCAGATTCTGATTGTTAGAAAACAACTCCCCGCATGGGTGTTGCCAGACAGGTGGGACCTTGTGATAAAGTTGTTGATTCGTGTAACACTTCCTTACTGGAACGCTGGCACGGCCATGAGGATGTCAGCCCCGTTACACTGCACTGCAGCGAGGCAGCTGAAGGGTTAACGGCGTTAGGAACCTTCTGTCGGGACTGATAACACTGGGATTTGCTTTTTACACGAGTTCTGAGCAAACACAGGGCCAGGGAGAGAGCCCAGAGCTGCCCTTGTCCCAGACAGGGGGATGGAGAAGTGTCCCCAAGTGTCACCATGCCAGGTGACAGTGCTGCAGTGCCCGTCAGTCTCCATCCATGTGGGAGCTGGCTCCAGGTTGGCCAGGCACTGCCTGTGAGCAGATTCAGGAGGGCTCTGCATCGATGGCTCTCTGGGGACAGTCACCAGGCAGGGAGCACCGAGCTGCCAGACACAAAACACTGATCCAAGGTGCAGCTCCTGAACCAGCAAGGCACTGGAGAACAGATCCCATATTGATTCCAGAGGTAGTGCATTACCCATGGATATCTCCAGGCACTGCTGAACACCTCTGCTGCAGCGTGTTCTGCAGCTGAGAGCAGCATCACACTGTAAGGAAATCTTGTCAAGAAAGTTTTGAAAATTGGCATATTTAAACACAATAGTGGAGCCTAACCTTCATTAGTGTGGGCACCTATGTGACATCCTCAGCAGTAATCTCCATGAGAGTAAAGAGATGAAAATAAGCAATCCTAGATTTGTGTAGCAAAGGAAGTTTTATTTAGTTAATATAGTTCAAATGTTAGTAAGATTTACCAAGATGGTAATTCTAATGTAAACCAAATTATCTGATACCCAGATGGTGTGGCTGCTGCCATAAAACAGTGGATGTGCTGCCTTCTCATGCCTGTTTCTGATGCCTGGAACTATTTGATTTCTCAGGTCCATGTGGATCTTGCTGTAGCTTCAAGGACAGCTGAAATCAACATCACTAAATCCCCCGAAGCTGCAGAGTATTACAGTAGTTTTATAGCTGGGATGCCTCCTCATCCTGTTCTGGTTAGGGATAAGGAAAAGCCTTTGGAAACAAAGTGAGCTGCTGCTCATGTGACTGCTTGGATCAGTGTTCCAGCTGGGACAAATTTGTTAAGTGTTGCTGCCCAAATTTACCTAATTTTTTTGGACCTTCCCAATAGAAATGCAAGTATTTTGCCATATGGGATATTTAATCTTATTAATAACAACAAAGTAAGAAACTGAGAAGTTAGCCTTTTGTTGCAAGATAGGAAGATAAAACAGTGAAATTCCAAGATTCTTGAATGCTTCCATCAAATCCTGAACTAGGTGGAAAAGCCAGTGAACAGAATCCATTAAAGCTGTATTTATTAAATGTCCACTTGTATAAAAAGCTAAAAATAGTGTTTGAGTTTTTCCAATTTTCCTTTGATAACAGTTATTATGATTTTCTGCTTCATCTCAGAAAGTCATTTTGCTGCTGCTGCTGCAGTGTATAATCTGTGTGCCCTTTCTTGGTGCAGCACAAATGACAGAGCACTAATCAGATCAGAACAACAACCACGTCATCTTTGAGTAACTAGCAATAAACTGTTTTTATAAGGAAGAAAGATGAACTATTTTTAGGGTAACTGAACAGAAAACCAGAAAATGATTGCACTCAGTCTCACTCCACATCGTTGCTGTGAATTTCCAAGGCATTGCTTTTTCCTGGGAAGCAGGCTAATCCCTGTCATACATCTTAGTGTAAATGGTCCAGTCAAATAGGATTTCTAAGGTTTGGTTGAAAGTTTTGACTTCAAGTCTCTGAAATCCCCTTTCTCCCTGCCCTGCCTAGTGAGTCTGAACCACAGGCTGATTCCTAAGTAACCTAAATGTCCATTTTTGGTGATTATCCCACGTTTTCAGCATGTCTCATATCTCCTTGTCTGTGTTATTTTACTATTGCTGTCAAGCCTTCAGCAAACGCCTCCGTTGGAAGTCCAGGAATGGGACTGCCCTGGCTTTTCCAGCTCTGCAGCCCTGTGCAGGTGCTGTGTGGCAATGATGGCACAGGGCAGGAGGCACAAAGCACCCAGGTGTCTCTGCAGATGGCTGTGTTCACCCCACATAGCCTGGCCTTTCCTGAGCTTCTCCCTACCACAGATTCCTTCCCTGCCTCACTAAACCCTGCAGCAATCAAGCTGCTGGAGGCAGGGGGGTGGCACAGCTCTACCTGTGCCTGTGCCTTCCTTCCACCCTGTGCCAGGGGCTCTCTGCTCTTCTCCCTGGCCTGGGGAGGGTCAGTGTGCAGCTGTTGGAAAAAACTATCTCCAGATATTTGGCAGTGTGGGATGGCTGGCATGAGGATGTCCTGAGATCTGTGGATCTGAGACCCACTCCTTACACTGGGAGCACTTTGGAAGTTTCTCAAATAAACGTCATTAAGTAACCCATTTTTTCCTGTGGCCCAGCCACCAGCAATTTCCTTCTTTCACCTAAAAAATGTAAAAAAGAAGAATACCATACAGTCAAAATGTAGTTTTGCCAGCTTTTATTTTAGCCTTGTTAACAAATATATTTAATGCAAAGGCAAACCAGGAACTCTATAATTACCATACTCTCTGGATATAGAAACCAGCAGAAGATCTCATAGTTAGGTATCAAAGAAAGCAAAATTACTTTTTTTATATCCTGAAAAAAGACATTCTACTTCAGGCAGGAAAAACTATAAAAAACCCCACCAACCTATCTAGGAATCCAGTAAGCCAAAAGAGAACAGCAGGAATTCTGGTCCTACAGAATTATCTCTGTGCTGCTGATCTGTGACGGGGGCCAGGAGCTGCTCATCTGGAATGGTGACATGTGAGGGACACTCTCAGTCCTCACCTCCATCCCCGTGCCCCTGGCTCAGCCCAGCCTCACCCCTGAGGCTCCCAGCTCAGGGCTGCACTCCAGGGCAGATGCAAGACCCCCTGAGCCATACACATCCATGGATAACCTCCAGCCCTGGGATGACCCTCTTTGGCTGTGTAATCCCTTTGGAATTGCACTGTGCAGACAAAACAGCTCAAAACTCCTCCCTGGGGAAAGCTTCAGCCGAGCTCCCTTTACATTTTCACACCAGCACCTCAGAATATATAAAGGAGGTAAATGTGCAACAAAAAAGCCTTTTGTTAAAACAATGACATCAAAAGATAATGGAAAAAGCTCAGAATGCAAGTGATTGTTCTCCAGGCAATCAGCTGAGCTCAACTGTGCAAGGAAAGAATGAGCAGGAGAGTTGGGGCCAGGCCGAGAGTGGCCCTGCTCCTGCTGCCACACTGGCTGGGTAAGGACAATAGGGACAACAGGGCCAAGCCAGGAGGGCCACAATTACACAACATCAGGTGGCAGGCCTCACAAAAATGTAACCTTATCGATAGAGAATGAGAGGCAGAGCAATTAAGTGAGTTTTCTGTGACCCAGCAGAAGGATTTGTTTCCCTTTGATCTCCCTTCAGATGTGTGCCATCCCCGGCCTCATAAAACATGGATTTACGAGCAGGTTCACCCCAGTGCAGCCCTCCCAACAGCTTCCATCCATGGCACATTGTCACTGAGACAGCAGAGCAAAAGCTTCCAGAGGCTTTGCTCTGGAAAAAGCTTTGCTCCCTCTGTTTATGCACCAAAACTAAACCATGTACAAAAGTTGTAGAATTGATGAAAGCAACAGTATTTAACCAGAGTCTTCCTACTCCATGTGGGTATCCGGAGGAAGAATTCATAACACAAGCCTATCTTTACCTCCTTCCTGAATGATTTGACCAATGGCTGCTTGATTTTGTTGTTTCAGAAAACATTCTCTCTTACATTTCATTAATTGCTCGACATCCTGCCACATTTTCATTTGCTTCATATTCAGCCCATGACTTTCCCGTACAACTTTCTGTTTCTCTCGTAGTTTCTGTTAAAAATATGAAAATATCAGATTTCTGCAACAACCCTACACTACAAAAGTTGCTCACAGAAGCACCTTGGAATGACAGAGATTTTTATATGCTATGGAAATATTGTTTTGTTCACGCTGGTAACACTCCCTGCAAGTGCTTAAAGGCATTAACACCCAGGACTTAGATCTTTGTATGGATCGACAACTATTTCCATGGTTTTTAACTGTCTAAATATTAGTCTTATCTATCTGAGAATTTATGCTAAAAATCTGACATAATTTCCACTCAGAGCTCTTGCAATATCAAGGGGCAACCCGCAATGGATTTGTATCATGGATACTCTAACATGAAATCAATGTTTTACAATTAAACCCCTTCCTGATTATTAACAGAGGTAGCCCAGACCTGTCAAAATCACTCAGACTGACTAAGAAAAGGAAATTAATAAAAGCTGTTTGGTGTGACTTGCTAAGCCCAGCCTCGTCCCTGCTGATCTGAGCTTCAGACAAGATTAAAACTGGACGACTGCTTTTGTCTGACACTGCTGATCCCCTGGCCTTTAGCAGCAGTGATAAGGGTGACAGGCTCAGAATTTATTGTCTTCAACAGGTTGCTTTATATACAACAGAAAATCTGAGCTGGCACAGTTCGTTATGCCCGTTTCAGGGTCTTATCCAAATGGTTTTCAGGGAATGTGCTGTCACATTGAGCTGTCTGCCTATCCCTTACAGCAGCTCGTGCTATTCCTTGCAGGAAATCAAGCTCTGAGGAGGGAGCAGGATCCTTTTCCAGGGTATTAATTACCAATGCCAGCAGTGATGGAATTTTCTTTGTAGGCTGCACAACACTTTTTATAAAAGACTGACCACAGCCTTTGGGAATAAGCCCCACAAAAATAAAAACTGTACAATGTAAAAGCCTCATTCTTACCTTCCCAAGGTTTTCTTGTTCAAGGATTATTCGTGTATACTGTTCTCTAAAGAAAACATAAAATGATTTTATCATGATTTGGTTCTATGTAACAGGACAGAATAATAATGCAAACATGGAAAATGATGGAAGTATTGGGAGGTTCATAAATGAGACAGAAGAGAAAACACAAAAAAACCTTTTTGTCATTGGACATTTCATCCCAGTGATACTGGCTAAGGTCTCTTACATTTTTGAAGCAGGCATGATCACTGCTCCTTCCAGCTTGAGGGCAACAGCGAGACCATGCAGATGAGATCCTGATCCCTTTTGTAATTGATTTATCCTGGTGACATCCCGAGGGGAGCCACAGCCTCACTCATACAAGTGTCAGAATTTACAGACTCACAGCCCTTAATTGCTGTGAATGCAGCACTGGAATGAATGGGAAAGTCCAGGAATGAGGGGGATTGGCATTTTAGCCCAGGCCTGACAAGTCCAAGGAGTGCAGTGGCAATGCTGCACATTCCTCTCCCAGAAAACCTTCACATTTTGGGGCCTAAGTACAGGCTGAGAAGTGTTAATGCTGACATTTAGCATGGAAAGCCCTGGCTGCCACATCACTTCCATACCCAAAGCTGACCTGACCTGACAGTAAAATATGCAAACCACAACAGCACCGTCCACAGACAACACAGGGACTTACCTTTACCTTTTCTGAAATGTAACAAAAGAAAAAAAAAACCAAAACCCAAAAACTATGCACTGAGCCACTTGGAAAAAAATAACTTATATTTTGTATGTAATTTCTCTGGTGTGAGAGTCAGCTACTGGAATTCAAAATAACCCAGCTCATTTAAAGAACTTTCCAAAGTGCTATGGGTAGATGACCTCTAAGTACAGAAATCCTAATTTCCAGAAAGAAATGTCAGCCTTCACAATGCCAAAGCCTGAAGGTTTCCTGGAGTGTGAGAGCAGCTGTGTGGACCCAAAGCACCGTGTTCCCTTCTTCCTTCCTTCCCTTTCTCCCAAGTACTCCAGGACTTTGTCTGGAGCACTTGGGCCTGGGGCCAGCTGGTCCTGCCTCCCCAGGAATGGAGCTGGAACACTTTAGGATCTTTGCTCTTGGACAGTTCCAGCCAGGACAGATCAGAGCTGTGCTGAGGCTGCTCCAGGTGCTGTGCTGTCCTGCTGATCCCAGCAATCCTCACCCAGCTGGAGCTGAGGCTGAAGCTGCTTCTTTGCCCTGGCAGACAGCACGTGTTCTCACACATTTGGCCTCCAGAACACCCTTTCTTTTTATTTTTTTTTTAAATAGAGTTTTCAAAGTAATCATCAGATGATTTTATGTCTTTCCTAGTAAGTTTTTTCTTTACTATTTATAATGATGACTGGAAAGAATGTAACTTAATAACTTTGTTAAAACCCCACAACTTTCTATTTTTAGAAAAGAAAATTAACTTTTCACATTCCTTACAAGTGACTCCACGGAACAGAGAGTTTATATTCAATAAAGAGGGTCTGAATTAAGACATTTTTTGTTCAATACGTTGTTAGGAAAGTGCAATTCTATTTATGGTTCATTTTTACTCCGTTTACATTCCAGCACTTGCTGAAAAATAGATTCAGGTTCTAAAAGGATATCTAGAGAAAAATGTAATTGTCTCATTTTATATTTTGCTAAGATCTCTTTATTGAACTTTGCTGTAACTCATTGAAATGAGACAGCTCTGTGCCCTCTTAGAAAGGTCAGGACTGTGGCTGGTCCCTGTGGGAGGATAATTTCCACGGCTGGGAAGTGAAATGGGGACAGCACAGAGGGGTAACAGCCTGTTCACATTCCCTCACCATACCTGGGATTGCATAGCTGAGCTCATGCTCCATTCCAGCACTGGGCTCTGATGGCTGCTCTGTGTGAATCCCCACATCCTGGATGTTCAATTCCCAAGTATTTGAGTTGGAGTGAACCAACCTGTCTGACCCTGCTGCCTCAGCTGCTCCTCATCTTCATGAATATTCATATCATCTCTAGGGTTTTATCTGTTCAGCCTTCTGCTTAATTGTGCTGTTTCATCTTTTCTTCATTAGATAAATGTTTATTTCCTAAAGCCTTTCATTATTTTGTGAGATGGAGCAAGAACCCTCAGCCTTCATCACCTCTCTCCTCATCCTTCTCCCTGCCCAACGTTTCTAGTTTTGATTCTTTGCTTACTCTTACTTTCCTACACTCTTTACTACACAGTGTTTGAACATTCCCATGCCTCACATCCTTGCAGGAGGGCTCTGTGATGGATGTTACTCTGGTCCTTCCCTTCCTGGTGATCTCTGCCTCCTGCTCTAGAACATGGAGTTGCAGCTCCACTGATACCAGTGCAAGAGGCTTCAGGAAGGGTCTGATGGATTCCATTTTAAAACTGTTTTGATAAATGTTTAGACTTCTTAGCACAGATAATGAATCCGAAATATCTCATTCTCAGAAAACATTTCCATCTTTGGCAGGAAAAATTTCTATTTAAAATAGAAAACTACACCAAAAATAATCAGCTGCTCAATTTATAGTATTTATAGTATTTCCTGTTTCTCTCCCTGCCAGTCAAAGGCGAGGGGTCCTGAAAAGAGTCATGGGATGAAGGAAGTGGCTTTGTACTGGAGTCAGTGAAACTGAGGATAAGGATGGAGGTTCATGGGATGGTGCAGAACCATCCTCAGAGTGTGGAGCTGCCAGTTAAAGCCTATCCTGGGCTGAGAATCTCCAATAGGAAGGTCAAATCTCCTGGTATGTCTGAGAGAACTTGTACGTTTACAGCAATATAGGCTGGAATCCGAGATGCTTATTTTTAGATTATTATAGTGTTTCTAAATTTACCAGGTGAACTCCTCCGGCCCAAATGCCAATGAGAAAATTCCTGACTTGAGTCTCAGTTTGTGAATCTCCTTCAATTCACCCCAAGGGGAGAGAATCCTCCCAAGGGGAGTGCCCTGCCCTGCTCACCGGACCGCCCTGCGCCGCTCCTGCGGGTCTGGAGACATGTAGGCCTTCATTTCCTCCTTGGCACGCTGCAGCTGGATCTCCAGGCTCTGAAAAGAAATGTATCATTTAAATACATCTATGTGGGTATGTATTATAATTGCCATTTCGTTTCACAGTGAACAATTTGTGTTCTCACCCTTTTCATGCAGTTAATGTAACGGTAGTTGCTCTCTTCCTGGGCACACTCCTCAAGAAGCCCTTTCACTTCCTGTGGGAAAAGAGTAAAATTCCAAAGGACATGGTGACTGCAAGTTCCCAGGAGATGCCCTGTGTTGCCATATAAACCATGAGTGTAAGTAATAATCATGATCATAATCATAATAATCCTGAATTGATAATTTCTCAGATGTTTATATAATTTGGGCCTCTCACAAGTCTCTTTTAGAGTGAAAGACAACTGAGTGGTTTTAGATTTGCAGTTTCAGTCACAGTCAGAGATGCAAAATGGCTGTTAACAGGTTTTTATTAATGCCTGACTTCTAACAGACACTTCAGCAGTGCTGCCAAGGCTCCTGTTCCTCAGCACATCTGAAGTGCCAGGCATAGCTGTGAACAAGCATTTCCTGGGACACATCTGCAAAGTGCATGTTAGAAGCTACAGACCTGCCAATAGTATGTTAATCACCAATAATTATAGGGAGGAGTCTGGAGATAGTGGGTTGCTCCCATCTCTAAACAGTCCATTCCAAAAAAACCCTTATGATCCCAATGGAATTCCTGTAGACATTCCAGGCTGCACAGCATTTGCAATTCCAGAGTTCTGTCACTGTGTGATTTTCAGATCATCAGCTGGAAAACTGAATTCTACAGTTCAACCCCTGTCCAGGTCAGCCAGTGGATGTGATTATCACCACATGGTAGAAAATGACTAAGAGTTGCCTGCCAAGAAGAAAAGCCTTGATTGCTGTTGTAAAATAGTTCCTTTGGAAGGTCCATTTCACACCAGGTCCATCTGGTATGAGGGACCCTACAAAGGAGCTTTCAGAGCAGGAAAATAACCCACACTTTAAAGGTACTCCCTGTTTACCTTGCAGTAGATTCTTCTGAGGGCAAGGCCTTGAGAAACCAAGGCCAGACAAAACTCACAGGAGTGATGGAGTGAGACAAAGCAGGAATACAAGACAGTCTCATTTAATGAAATCTCCTCACCACCAGTTTCAGTCATTTGTTATCCATTGAATTTGTTGCCAATGCAGCAAAACTGCTAGCTGCATATAAAGATTCGTCTTGATCAATTAATCTTTATTTTATGGTCAGATTCTCCCCTAACAGACACTGTCCAGGGCAGCAGGATTTCTGGCAGAAGCACATCCTTGCTGATCAGAGCTGGATGAAGCACTCTGAGTCCATGTGCTGCTGTTCAGAACCTGTGTGACTGCAGCCACCCCACACAGCAGCTTCAGGCATGGCCTGTGGGTCACACTGACTGCATTTGTAGTTTGCACATCCTGAGGGAGGGCAAGGAACACTGTACCACAGAATTTGTCCTCGTGCAGGAGCCAGCCCCACCTCACCTGCTCCAGCGCTGAGCGATTGGTCTCCAACCCAGCTGCACAACTGTCATACTGGATTTTCTTCTCATCACAGTCTTGAGTTAATTCCTTGGTAAAAAGGGCAAAAGGGCACATCAATGAAATCTTCTTTTGACACTCTGGCCTCTCACACACCAGCCCCAGCTCCTGGCACGCTCAGGAGAGTGACCCTTGCTGGCACATGGCTGTGGTTATGCAGAGAAGCCACCAACCTCCTCACATTCTGGGGATCAGAGAGAAGGAAATCCCCCCTGTACCCTGCCAGGGTAACAAGGCTGTGTTTACAAGAAGAAAGAACAAATAATTATAAAAATAGACATTAAGAAAATACCAATATAAGTGCTCCCTATGAAAAGCCAGATTTCCAGTTGTGTATGATCCTTTACTGGATTTCATCTGCTGACACTTTGAATGGAACCATTAAAAGTAGATTTTCTGGAAATTTCATTGATAGATAAATGCATCAGTTTATTTAATTCCATGGTAAAGAGCCAACTCTTGGCAGCTGTAGACCCAAAAGACTTTTCTTCCCCAGCTCTCTATAAAATTTTGAGAAGAAATGGACAAATTTGTCAGTGCCACAGAGTAATGCAGGAAGCAGATCAACGTAGCAAACATTTGGATGAGAAGTTATCTGCAATCCACTCAAAAACGACTGGTTGGGATCACCAGTGCTGAAACACAGAAATAGCTTTGCAACTAATCTGAAACTAACTTTACTTTGGGTTTGAACTATGACTTTTCACATTTTCCCCTGATGCAGTAATTTTTTAAATTGCTATAAAGGACTGAATTTTGTGCCTGCACTGTCAGCTTTTAGAAATCCCAACCTTTAGCACGTTGCCTGCTTCAAACACTGTTGACACATTCTGCTATTTCCAGCTTTCCCTCAGAGTTGATCATGTCCTTGCAGAGCACTTCAGAGATCTGTAAATTGGATTTATTTGTGGGTTTAACTCGATTTACACAGAAAGAGAGGAGTGTTTCTACAAACCTGGCAGTTCTGACGCAGCTGCCTCAGCTCTTTGATGACAGGAGCAAGGCTTGCCTTCTTCTCTGCCACCATGGCATTCAGTTTCTTCACCTGAGAAAGGGGACAAAATAATATTCATTAACTCTATGACCCTAATTGTACATTTAGGAAATTAGGAATGTGAAAAGAAAGGGAAGTAAACCAAAATACGGAGAGAAAAAATGTGTGATGAAACCTTAATTGTACAACTGAAGTTCAGGCCTAATTAAGAAAGGGAAAAAGCCCATCTGGCAGCAGGGTCATTCCCACAAATGAAGCAAATTCTGTTCCCATTGTTCCAACTGAGAACATCCCAAAGAAGTCCAGGGCCAGAAGCCAGACACCAAAGAGCTGAAGGAGTAGTGGAGATGAAGGGGATGCACAGAGGGGGCTCAGAGAAAGGAAGAAATCCTTAAGAAAACAAATACACTTACCTAGGTTAAATAAAACTTGAAAATGCTAAAACTGAGTCACTTTGATAGATTTAGACTGAAAATTCAAATTGCATCTACCTTTCTGTTTGAAAGTAATTCTATTTTAGTTACACCATTTTATTTTAAAAGTGCTCTGATGAGTTAAAAAGATGCTATTTTGCTTTTTGCTCTCTTATAATATTTTTAAATTAGAAATTCAAGTTCTTTCTTGCTTCTGTGGCTATGTGGGCAGGTAAATTAAAACATGACAGTTCTAATGGCAATTGAAAATCAGGCTATAAAGAAAAAGACAAGCTATTTAGCTCTTTAGGCATATTAAGTATCTTTTCAATAAATGCTTAACTCCAGTGATTTACAAACATTTTAGAAAAAGCCTCCATTACAGATTCAAACCATTCATCTCTTTCAAATAATGTGTCAGATAAGAAGAAATATGAAACCACTTCTGAAATCACAAAAAAAAAGTAAAAAATTTCAAAGACAAGAAGATTTGATATCCCTAAAGTTTCTGAAGGGGAGAAGAGAAGGATTTATTTGTAGGATTTTAAAGAAAAGAAACTCACATTTTAGTAAACTTTGTCAAGATTATCTTTGCAGATGTAATGGTGAGAAATATTCATATATATATATATATATATATATATATATATATA